>CM035814.1:57725560-58925560 GCA_020458035.1 Magallana ariakensis | reverse complement strand
CACCAGGATTTTGTTTTCATATTTTTATCACAAATTGTAAAAATCTTATAAAAATGAAGAAATCTTCAAATCAATTAGTTACAACTTTAAGCTATATCAGACAAATTTCTGGCAAATTGGTTCTTATGAAGAAGATTTCAACAACACCAGCCTTGTTTTCACTTTCTTAATTATCACCCCCTTTGAAAAGGAATCTGGTTTTTCATTTCAACAATTGTGATGAACCTTTACCTACAAATGCCTTATGACAAGTGCAAGTCTAAAATTGGTCCTGTGTTTTTAAAGAGGAAGTCGAAAAAAGTTAACTCTATGACTGGAAGAAAAACGAAAGCAGGACGAAATTTCAGACAAAAAGCTCTATTGTGTTTATAGTTAAGGTAAGCTTAAATAAGTTTTTTTTTGAAAAATATTTGCCTTGGTTGAATAATAATAAATCAACTTAGGAACAACAGGAAATAATTAATCATTAAATATGAAGAAGATGTAAAAAGATAACAATACTTTATCAGGAAATGAATACAACTTTAAAACGTTTAAGTGTCAAAATTAAACTCAGGTGGAAGACACAATATTGGACAGGTAGTCAACAGTAAATACAGTATTTGTTTATATGAAATATATCTTAGTGCTTATTCAGCATATCCCTTTTTTTATTTTCCGTTTATTTATCATTAAATGCCTATCATTTTATACTACAATTCTTGCAATGAATAAAATTTATGAACCAAAAAAATGCCTTTACTGTTTTTTAGGAAGGGAAGAATTGTTATGTTTTGGGCATTTAAATTTGACGTTGCTTCTTATTGACTTTACCATCTTTCTGTAAAAAAGGAGAAATAAAAAAAAAAAACAACAAAGGATCTGTGGACATTTTTTTCGACAAATTTCACACTCTTTCAAAACGTACGCTACTTTCACTGTTTCTGCTGTTCGACGTAATTAGACAAACAATGTATTTGTGAGCTGCAATCTTTAATGGAATAAATGCGAAGAAATTTACTCTGTAAGTTGTACCTCGAGTTTCTTCATAAATAAAATCATTATTTGGTTATTAAAAGTATTTACCTATATCAAAATATAAATCAAGTACATAGGATAAATAGACATTCTAAGTTATTAAAACCTTTAATATTCTCAATAAATCTAACACAATATCAGGTGCAAACTCTCGGAATAATCAATAGATAGATAATTAGTTCTAAAGCAACTTAAAATTATCTACCGTTAATTTTGCTGTTTCTTCCGTTTAAAGCTGTTTTCGTTGTGGTAAACATATTTTTAAGCACAAAACTTTAAAATCATGCTTTTGCGGCGCTGACAGAGTTCGTTTTGAAAGAAAATGATCCGGTAAAGTTTGACTTTTATTGAACAAGCTTCCTTCATGATAAAGTTAAGGTACCTGTTCACCTTTTTAAGAGACGATTATAATCGTATGATCCACTTCGATGGATGCAAATGTACAGTTTCTGCGACACTGAAATTAGAAATATAGGTGTATTCGGGTTACGTTGAACGTAGCTAGACAAATCTTATTTCAGCAATTTCAGCAAGAGTGTGGCTTTACATGTTGTCGATAAACTAAGCACTAATTTGATTCTTAGATATGGTTAAAGGGGCGTGGTCACGATTGTAATCAAAATTTTCCTATTTTAATGTCTACATCGCTTCAGTAAAGCATGTTTAAGAGTCTGCCACAATTTGAGTGTCATTCACTGAGTTAAAAACGAGATAGAGAGGTCACGATTTTTTGTTCTGTAAAAAAAAAGCTTAGGTGTAATTGTTTTGCTTACATTTTGAATGTTGAAAAGAAAATTCCAGGTTTAGACCTAAAATGATTGCTTCAAACGCTAAGAACTGTTATGTTCAAAACGAATAAGCAGATAGAAAAAATCAGCTTGAAAACGAACTTCTACTGGTTTATTGAACTAAAACAAAAATATGGCACGAGCCATTTTTACAAAACATAGAACATTGAGCTCTGTATCGTGCTTATATTTTTACGACTGACATTGAAATTATGGTTGATCATTAGAAATGCATTAATAAAGCATTATAAACAATAAAAATAGACAAATAGAATTTGACCAAAATTGTGACAATGACCATTTAGCATATTTCTATTAACTTAAAATCTTGAAAATATGATTAATGAACTGTTTTTGAATCTTGGAAATATTCCTTTAAATGTTCTGCCAAAAAGAGCACGTTTAATTGTGCCATGAATATATACGTGTACCAAAACTTCACAAGTTACTTACAGCAAACTAAAAATCGACTTTTAAAGCCAACATCAATTAAATACATAATGCCTTTTAATTTGTTTTAGGTAAAATTAAAAAATAAAGTACGATTTTTAGTAAATTATGAAGAATAACCTCCGAAGTCGAGAAAAGTTGTCTTGAAATATAAAAGCCGGGGCTTTTATATTTAAAAGAACATTTTGAGACAGAGGAGGTTATTCTGCAACATTCATGATAGGAAGTTTCTTTCTAGTCTACTTAAAACTCAGATTTTCCATTGATCGTTTCTCCTATAGAGAGAAGAACTTGGTCATTTAGGCTGCTGTTCCATGTAACCCCAAAGGTTTTGTAACTATGGCTACCGATCTGACTGATATGCAGACGACATATTATTTTCCTCGATATTAAATACATTTCTCTTATTTATGAAATATATTTTAATCATATTTATATAAATTAAAAGGGTTACTCAATACTATTACTAATAATATTCTATATTTATTTTATATAACTTCAGGCAATGCAAATGTGATAGGGAGGTCCTTGGAACAGCCACACTTGGCTCTTCGAAATAAACATTCCGATGCAATACACAATGTTTTGATTGGAACTAAGTCGTGGAATTGACATGATTTTAAAAACTTTTTACGGTTTGGAGTTACAACTTTCATGAACAATGCAAGAAAAATAGGTATTTCAGGCCTTAGGATCATGAAGCAGTCTTAGATTCAAGTCATAATTTGTATACTGTCTTTTGATTGAAAACAAAAAAATGAACTGCTATTAAAATGTATCTTTATATTACGTTGATAGTTAAATAATTTAAGCTTTGTTTAATGATGTACTAGTATTATAATTTTATGAATGATTAAAATTTCAACTTAAGTTTAAAAATGTTTCATGATCCCGAGGCTGGTTCTCATAATTTACTGAGGACGTTCGTGGTATATTGGAGATTAATGTTCGCGATATCTCTTTAAAATTTGACAATAATTGTAGTAGAATGTTAATAAAAAAATGAGTTCTTTCTTTTTTGAGAGGATAGGGAGGAGGAATGCTGGCTTGTCGGGGTTCATCTTGTCTTCAAACCAAACACATTTAACATCTTTACAATATTAATCAAAAATGAGCTGCTTATTATAAACATTGTCATATATATTGCTATGTTACAATTGAATACAGAGTAAGGATGTCTTTCCTAAGATGCTTTAAAAAGGTTGCTTTTTAATTTGCATTTTCAATAATTTATGGTAAAAGAATAGCAAAAAATCGAAAAATACATAGTATGATTATTAATTGGGTTTATGAAATGTCTAATTATATATAGAACACACTGACTCATTTACCGATACTTGAAAGACAGAGGCAAATGGTATTACTATCAATTCTTTTAATATTTCATGTTACTTTTAAATCATTGTGTTATGTGCAATGTCATATATGTTTAGCTTTTAAAGCATAGTAAAAAATATATTTCTTCCGTTAAGCATACAAAACTAGATTTAAACTTGATATCATGTACAGCAAAATTATTACCGAACAAATTAAAATACAAGATTTGTAACTTGACATCATTGGCCACGTTTTAACCGGTGTTCGTTCTATACCAGTTGTTGTTCCATGACCATGTCCTAGTTTTTGGCACTCAGGTAAAACTAGCATTTAAATTAGCGATGTAAATTGGTGATAATAATATCGTGTTTATGATTGTCAAAAAGGCCCCAAAAACAAATGAAATAACTTAAAAGATAAGAATTTACCTTATCAAACTGATATTTTATTATTGGATAAAATAGAGAGTATTAAACAATCAATGACAAGTTTGACGTAAGTAGTACATATTTTACAGTAAATCAAATGAAATCAACATTCATACATGAAGGAAAATTTGGAAGGGAAATTTCACAAAATTGAGAACAAATTTTAACATATAAGAGTAGAGCTGAATCCCCAGAAACGTGTGCTAACAGGAATGTTAAGGACGCATATCCTGTTTGCTGTGTGAATGTTGTCAGAACGCAGCTCTCATTTACAGGTGCTCTCAGTCATAATATCTCATACCACGTAGTTATATGATAATGCCTAATAAGATATTTTATTACTTTCTTTTATTGTCACATGTATGCATAATTACGCATTAACAATCCAAGGTTTAAGTTAAGTATAGGACGAGAAAGCGTATAATGTTTTGATACTAAATTGTCTGTGTAAAGCTATGTATATACAAAACCACTTGTAACAGCTTTGCCAGCCTGTTTCCTCACTATGACAATAGCAGGAATTCAGGATGGTTGTTGACAGATATTTACTATAACTTCCTAGATAACCTCACATATTTTCATATAGAGCGTATTTATCTCAAGTTGATTCAAGACAAATTTGGTCTATCATTGATTGTCAATTTACTGTGTCATTGATCTTTTCGGGAGATTTTATGTTGAACTATCGGTCACGCACTCCCCTCGGCTTTAATAAACAAAGTTATTTATAGCCTCTAGCAGATTGATCACGTTATGTGCAACGTGAGGTAGATTTTGGCCTCGAATTCATTGTGTCGACAATAAATACAGTGTTTTGTATTAATGTTGTAGTTTTTAATAAAAATACCATAACGGTATGGAACGAATTTAAATCTTTATTATGATTTATTTGCTCATAGTTAAATATTCGGATTATAATTGTTAAAAGTCTGATGTGTCTTTTGAGGATTAGAAACATAATAATTGGGCGAGAGATTTAGTATGAAATCATTGTGCAACATTACAATAATTAACCTTTAAACATAAACTTAAACATGCACTCATTGTTACAAAATATATCTTAGTACAAATGTAATAACTAGGGTAATTTTAACCCAACGTGTGGGAATCCAGAGGCGTTTATTTCCCTTCAAAATGTTTCTTTGCTTATCAACATTAGACCAAGATTAGAGAATAACTCAACTTCTATTGGCTTTTGTTTTGTTTGTTTGGCTTTTTGTTTTGTTTTATCTGTTTTTATTTTAAAAATTTGAATTTTGATTTATTTTTTTACTATTCATAATCCAATACTTTAATTCAATATGACATTAATATATATTTACTCTCATGTTTTGTGATGGAATCGGGTTTTAGACTTGTAAGATTTTGTTGTGAAACATAATACGTCTTATCTGACAAATCAATTAAAATTATAGACTATAAAGTTTCTTTTAATGACTTGTTAAACCTTCTTTGGTAGGATTTTAGACAAAGGATGCAAAGATGCTTATATATTATTGATGCAATGTTTGATATGTCGTTATGCATCATAAGTATGGAATTTCCCCTCTTGTATGTCTATGAGTAACTAAAAAGCATTTTTCTTGCAATTTGGTTTAAGTCATGCAAAAAGTAAAGCATATTTAATACGATTTTTTAAAGAAGATGAGGAGAATATATGCATTTTTTGATGGACTGTTTGCAATCTTAAAAAAATTCAATGCATGGCAATTCAAAGCATTCCAGAATCTTTAACCAATTTTTTCCCATTTCTGATCTCACCTTTGTTTCCTTAAACACAAATACATCTTATCTGACTAATCTTTAGAGTATAATGCTTTATTGCCGTAAATATACTTTAATATTTTTTAAAAATGTTAGCCTTTTTTCGTTTTCTATATCCACAATTACCAAAATTGCACAATATAAGGACATATCTATAACGAAGTCACTCTATAATAAAATTATTGCAATGTAAAGAACATAATTCGAAGAATCGTTGTTATGACGTCATATCAAATTATTTACAATACAGACGATTTTATTCAACAGTTTTTTTAACCTGTAGCCAAAATTGAAACCTGTATCATGAAGTTCATGAACGAAAATCACAATTATACATCATTTTAAAAATCAAAATCAATAATTAACAATACAATTCATCAAGACAGTCACGTGTTAAGTTGATTAAAACTTCTTGTACTGCTTAATATTATGTCCGAAACCTCGTTAATATTAACGACGTAGAAAATTAACTAATTATGATAAAAATATGTACATAAATGTTTTATATATTCCAAATAAAAACAGATTCAACATTTTACAAATCGAAGGATAACAGGAGGGCATTGATATTAAAAGATATATGTACTTCTTTCCTTATGTTTTGTCAAACTGTTTGAACATGTATTTCGTTTAAGAGAGCTCGATGATCGGGGTCAGTTTATGCTGAATTTATATCTTTTAATAGAATAGCTGTATTGAAAAATATAGGAAAAACCCAAATTTAAAGGTAAAATATTTTGATTTTTTTTTTACCAAATAATAATTTAGAGCTAAACAAATCATATCTTAAAATAGGCAGATCTGATGGTTAATTTGTTGACCATCCAGCCTCCTTAATTGAAAAAGCCGATAAAAGACGCCTTCCTGAGGAAAAATTTTTGGAAGACAAAATATAAAAATTTCAATAAACATCCCGCGATATGAATAATATTACAACATCGAGGCAATTGTGTAAAAAATGAATCTATTTGTTATTCCTTGATTTATTACTTTTGAAAACATATTATTGAGAAAAATTGTGTGTAAATTTAAGGTGATGATATTCTTTTGATAGTTCAAAAATGTTTCATCTAATCGTCAGGGTAAAATTCACACTTGAAATATACAGCAATGCAATTGATGATAATGGAAAAAAATTATTGGCACATGGGAAGAAAATGATTTTCATTACGTTGCTAATCTACGAAAGCCCAGAAGGTAAAATGTGTGTAACACATTGCTATCTAAACGTTCCTTTGAATAACTATTGATAACCAACCTAATGACAATAATTGAGATAACACACTGAGTGGCTTAAACTGAATTAAGATTACTTTTGGAATAAACTTAAATGGATACAAATTGCTTGCAACATAGTAGTGCAAGAAACTGTGTTCCTGACATATCTACATGATTCGATGTGAGACCCCTGATATTTTGATAGCTTCATCGTGGGTAATTATATCTCAAATATACCTGATTAAGAAAACAGTTTTAATTTAAAAGCATGAAGTGTATTTTAGTTAAAAAGTCTTTAAGATTTAGTATTTACCTTGTATATATTCAGTGTAATTCAAAAAGTATTAAGCAGCACTTTGAAGGGTTTGAAAATAAATCATCAACTTGCCAAATAAAATTATAATACTTTGTTTAGTCATCGCTGAACACTAGACCCTTAAAACACATGAATAGATTAATTGCCTCTGCTCATATTTTAAATATGGATGTGTGTGGCTTATTGCTACCGTTCTCAGATGCAAGAATCTTCCTTGTTTTCCCAGATATACACGTACGAATGCCTAACATCAGAAGACAGAATAAAGAAAAGGTGCACTTTTTCCCTTTGTTCACTTGCCAACAGTAGTTTGAACTTGTTGCTGTCATAGGGCTATCATTTCATATGCCAAGCCGGGAAATAAACTGGCTTGGCAAATCTAGACTTACACAATTTATTTTAACGTTTTGTAGAATGTTCTTGCAAAATTAGAAGAAAAAAAAACTTGAGTGCAAATTGTAACGTTTTTTTATAATGCAATGGCATGATGCCATTCGATTTAGATAACGATAAAGCAAAGATAAATCAATCAAGGACATAAAAGTGCGCTCTCTGATTCTCCTTTTCTTTTTATTTGAGTGCAAATGGGATGTCTGTGTCCAGTTGTTTTGTTTGTTTTTTGTTTTTGTTTTTTTATGCGCCAAAGATAAATTTGAAAAATTATTTAATGATAGATGCAGTAACTGTATCTTACGTTTGATTTTCCATAATATAAAACATTTTGTTTAGTTTTTTTTAAAATTGACATGATTTTGTTTAGAAAATCAAACATTTTAATGGAACTATAATATAAATTGTCTATATATTGTTTATAGAAAATGGATTGTCCACCTGAAATCTTCATGGGACTTTGATAAAGTGTAATGTGCTTTAGAACTTTTCTAGAAAATCGGTATATTCTAAGGCAATAATGAAATGTCATTTGTTAATTAAGCGAATGCATTTTTATCAAACGACAAGCTGAATTTGATTGGCAGATGATCTTTACAGGACCTTGGATAAGGTAAAATTTAGATTGGCAAATGATTTTCACAGGACCTTGAATAAGATGAAGTTTAAAATGAAAAGTATTTTACTTTACCGAAATATCATTTGTCCTTCTTTTATTAAAACAAATCTTAATAACCACAATCATAGCGAGAAAACTTAAAAGATCAACGTAAACTGGCCTTCCTTCTGGTATTGATGCTTAATTTCAAAGCTATAAAATGCAATTTACATGGAAATGATACACTCAATACATTTGATTTTGTCGTAATAGTGATGAAATTGGTTTTTTATTTTTTACGAAAGTGTTTATAGACATTTTATATTTCAAATGCTATAAACACAAGTCTTGTAATGAGGATGGCGCAAACTGTCTCGGAAATTTTCATGCAACTTTAGCATGTTTCTAAGGCAATTTGATCTTGCTTATATAATGAAAATAAAGTGGATGGATTGTTTTTGGTTATTTTGTAAAATTGACAAATGAATCAATAATTGATTCAATTATCTAGAGAGATTTGTTTTAGTGCACTTTGCTGTGGGGAAAAAAAACCATACATCACGCAACTGTGGGTTTATTTTAATGAACAAGTGTGTCTTATCTTCCGCACGAAATTTGCATTCTATGTTACAGAGTAAGCTGATCTCTATCTGCGCTCAACAACAGGAAATTAAATACAAGCGGGAAATCAGATTAGAATGTATATATATACCATCCTGTTTTCTCTTGATAACTTATAAACGCACAATAACATGATACAAGTATCTGACAATGCTACACTACATGATGTTGCTTTCTTATTTATTTACACAAAGACGTCTGTAAAATGTTATCCACTTCCTCTTTTACATACGTTTTCTTACATGTGTATAACTGAAGAATGTCAATTTCTACAATGTCTTTGCTCCATCTGACCTAGCCCTATTGTAATATCCAAAAACAGATAAGTACCGTCCCTAAAGAAAGTCGTGAAAATAACAGAATGAAAAAAATTCTTATGAGGATAATAAGTGAAACATTGGGCTCATAAGGCCCATCAAAACATTTTCAACAATATCAACCTTCCACACTGTTTTACATTAACATCATGCATCTCCTTTTTTACACCACCACCTCATCTACAATCATCATCATCATCATCATCATCATCATCATCCTTTCACAATGTATCTACATTCTCATTCTTCCACATTTTCTAAACACAATCAATTTTCTACAATTATTCAATATAACTTTTTTCACATCTTTTAAGGTTTAAATTCTAATGAACCTAATAAACTCTTTATAACTTTAAACATTATCAAACTAATTTCTATTTTGAACATTTCTTGCCATTCATCTATATTTTCCAAAATTTCATGCTTCCAAATTAATTCTAAATTAACATTTTCATTTTTTTTCAACCTTATCAACTTATAACATTTTTTTTCAGCATTTTCATTAACAATACCATAACATAATCAACATTCATTCATTTTTTTCTTTTTTTTTAACATTATCAACTTTCCACATTTTTTATTCAGTAACATTCTTCATATTTTCCAAACAAACTTAACCTTCCATAATTCTTCAACATTTTCATTCTACTCTATTGTTTCAATAGCAATATTTTACTGTATTTTTTTTCAACACTATTAACCTTTCAAAAATATTAAACATTGAAATTCTTCCACATTTTTCTACAGTAACATTCTTCTATATTCCTCTATATTATTTTAACATTATCTTCCTTCCACATTTGCTCAATGTTACTTTCCGGCAATCTAATACAATAACTCCCTCCTGGATTTTAGTTTCGTCATTCAACCTGATTTCAGTTAAGAAAAAGAAATAATGGAAATAAATTTTGTAAGCTGTATTACATGAAAAAACGTAGATCATTTTGAAACTCTTTTAATGTCATCAACATTCACATTTTTAACTATGGAAAAAAATTTTAAACAAAAATTTTATTTTTTCAACTTAACCATTTGACTATGTTCATGTTGTTTGCACTGAAAATTCCCAATTGGGTATTTTTAGCCGTGTCTTTTAATGTCTGTTTGTGATGACCAATTTATTGTATTGTCAGAATTGTTTATACTTAAGATAACATTCATCACAATCCGTTTTACTAACTATATAAGATTATTAAACAAAGCTCAAGACCATTCAAACATTGGATACACATAAACTATGCAGTGTTAAATTCCCTCGTATTATATATATTTTCCCTGATATTTTGAGAGTATTATGTCTGTTTTTTATGTCAATAAGGAAAATTAAACAGAATGGCTTTTTTTCAAATCGATTACTGTTAAGCTCAGCTTAAACACTTATTGTTTTTGCCCGATGTACGTCTGTCTAATCTTTTGATATCGCAGTACGTCTTAATATCCAATACTTAAACGCTAACACGACCACTACACGATCTTTGCCAAGTGTTTGCCGAATCTCTAATTGGGTTTCCCATCCATACCTGTTTTGGCCAACACATTATTTGTTTTTGCTCGAGCTCGACCTACATTGTCTTATCGTTTATTTCTCACAACTCTCTTCATGTGACAACTTCGCTGTTGAATCAAATTGCAAATGAATCCAACCTGCCATACAGAGATAAAAGATATCAAAATGAAGCAACATTTGGCAAGTTTGCTTTCTCAGAGTCAGTACTCAGGTTATCATTGAATTCAATGTATAAGGTTTTGATTGCACAATAGCCCATATGACAACACAAATTATTTTCTCTTACTTGACGTTAATATTGTTGATACAGAAAACTTGTAGAACAACCAACCATTTGAACAGATATTGGTTACAGAGAATCTCATTTTAGTTAGGTCTTGAAAAAATATTTTTATTTGGTAAATCAAGATAATTACTTGTATCTGTGTGGTAGTTTGACTTTGTAACTGTTTGTCATTTGTGTGTATTTATCTTAGTATCCCATCAAATAGACACAAGAGGCGTCAGACTTACTTAGTTTATTAACCATTACACTGTCTTTAGTCTGTTGTCTACATCCATGTTTCTTGTGACAGGAGTGTGTTTTTGTGTGCCACTACAGTATGCTTCTCACTCTGTGGAGCTCCTAATAATGATGATGAATTACCGTAACTCTTATGTAAGGTATAAATTATTGAATATTTGTCAAAATGACCCACTTGTACAATAAATCAATGCATTGTATTAAATCACAAATGATAGACTTTACTAAATGTTACATAATATGTTGATCAAAGATCCATTGCACAATTTAATGGATATTTTTTTTTTTGCCGACGTTGGTATATTATTATTCTTTTAAACAATAATGATCTATAACAAACTTTTGTTAGATAATCAAACAATGCCTCTTTGGTGGTTATGCTGGTATGAAGGTAGTTAGCAGTTCAGACATATTGATAGCGGATTATATACGTAAAGTACATCAATTATTGCTTTTGTCGATCAGTTTATTGGTAATATAGAGATCCAAATCTTGTTTTATATTGATCAAATATTGATGTAAGTCCAAATAGTCCATGTCCTTAGTGTTCCTAAGTGTTGATCAATAACGACATTATCCCAGCATAATCAATCTTTGAAAAAAGGCAATGTACATATTTTATTACATGTATAGCAGTTGAATATACATTCTTTTCATCTGAAAGTAGTTACTTTATGGAATACGGTCATATATTTGTACGAAGTCATATGGATTAAAACTCATTAAATCATGATTCAGTTTTGTAAGTAGGGGGTAAAACAAAGTCTTTTCTTAAAAGATCACATGCACAAGATGTAAACACAATGCTTATATGTAATATTTTATATACACATACAAATACATACATGTATTTGCAAGCTCGAATTGAACAAAACTGACACTTTGATTTTTTTTTATTAATGAACTGAAAATAATCGAGTTTAAGTGACAGTACAGAGTACTGGTGAATTTTTAAAACATATAAACTATAATTGTTTATCAGAAGATGTACAAATATGTATACGCAGGATACTACTTTATAGAATGATAAATTCAAACTGCCCAATAATGGTAAATGTATGTATACATTGATAAACACGAAAATAATTGAGTTTAAGTAACAGCAATTAGTAATATGACTTTTCAAAACATATAAACTGTGGTTGTTTACCAGAACATGTTTAAAGAAAACACTTCTAATAAAAACAGAAATGCTCACCAAATGTATAATCTCAATAATAAAATTTCAATACATATTATGCAAGGGATGCAAATCATATTCTTTTTACTAACTAATAAATCAAACCAATCAATTAACGTACCATTTGCTTCTGTTACTAATAACTACACCAGAAAATACCATTATATGTTTGTTAATAATATGATATTCAAATTGATGAGGATAGTCGATAGCAAATAAAACAAATGGAACGGTACATATTATTTATTGTTTCTGTTAATGATTTAATATGGATTTGATGTATTGTAAAGGTAACAATCATGATAAATGTCTAATGGGCAATGTTTATCAATATGTATAAATATGATGGAAACAGGTCTTGAAATGTAAATTGCCATTTTTATTTCACAACGTCAACAATAAAACAGTTTTGACAGTTAAATATGTTGAATGTTTACATAATGTGAATATTGCAGAAGACAATCCGATTCAATGTTAAAGGTTTTCCGTGTAACAGCAGACAAAACCATAACATTATAATCCTCTCGTACTGGGAACAACAAATCGACGCTCGACTACCCACAGTCTTTGTCTTCTGGCAGTGAGGCGCAACACAAATATTAGACATATGGGAACTATTTACGCCTACTGCAATATCAAATATCAAATAATGTTTTAGATGTGTCGAGTTAAATATTGCATTTTATGTTTCAAATTACAGTGTACTTAGTATTCAATTGATTTTCTACTAACAAATGATGTTGTTCAGTTAGCATTTGGATCTTACAGAATGGTGTCATCAGTTAATATTTTAATTTGTTGGCATCGTCCATTTTCTTAAAAGTAACTCCATGATATTACAGTATATTATATTTGTTGGAATATTTTAACCATTCCTTGCGCAAGACAGCTACATCACTGATCTCACCCAATGTAAACTGAAAAAGTAAAGTTTATTTTTAAAAAATCCATTATTTTGTTTTTTATTTATTATAAGTTACTAAGTTACTTAGAATTGCACCAGTATAGCTTTAAAACACCAGATATATAAACGCCTGAAACAACAGATTACGGAATCTAAGTAACAATCCGACTTGTACAATTCTTATGTCAGATTTAAATAGCTACAGCTGTGCGTATGTTTGAGTATAATTCAAATCAAACATACAGCATAGCACACAATGTTATTGATTTAAAATACATTCTATGCCTTTGTAAACACACACACACACACACACACACACACACACAGACACATACAAGCTCACTCTCACATATCACCTGGTATCCGTGTACCTGTATATTGTCACAGCTAACACACTGATATTGATATTCAAACTACTGGGTTTTTTTTAAACAACCGACCTAGTAAAGGGAAGCACTCTACATTTAATGACTAGCCTTAAGGAGCTTTGGTCGTTTCCTGTCTGCGTGCAAACACGCTCTGAAGACCAAAGAGTCGATTTAATAAGGCGCCATACGCTGACTGACAAAACTCATTCCATGTAGATGGCGTGGTTACTTACAAAATAACGACTGGGTTTTTTTTCTGTATAATTAGCTACATGTACGTTAATGCGCGACCCCGTCGTGCATGAGTGGTGTGTAAGTTGAGAGATGGAAGAATATCTTAGACAGACGCCTGAGGTCAGGCTCAATCCAACGTTTTTTTTTTTCGTTAATGATATGTAACTGAACTGCGACCATTGCAAAGTGCATAATCTAATCATAATGTATCGTGTTTCGATCAGTCAATATTTGCCACTCTGTTTACAGATCATTTAACACTGCCGCTTTTACGTTTAAGTTTATTTGGGGTGGGTTTTTTTGTTTTTTTTGTTTGTTTTTGCAAAACATGAAAAACATCATTTATATAATTAAATAAAATATAAATACTTTGATCGAGACACAGATGGTTGACAAATGTTATTATCCTGAGAAAGGAATAAAAAGAGGATCATTACGAATATAATTACATGTATTTGAATTATGTTATTGATATATGAAAGAATTCATGAGTCATGTATTCATAACAACTATACAGCCACTAATTCATGAGTCGCAATAAAGCAGAAACCTTATAATAATTGATGTAAGTATATATATAAATGTAGAAATCTGAAGGCATTTTTTCCGTATATAAATAACAACCTTGAACGACTTTTGTTCGTAGAGAGAATTCTTTCACCTTGGACATGACGGAAAATGTTTTTAAAAAATTCTAAGAACATGTTTGTTCCCATAGCAAACTGATAAACATACATTAAATTGTGGTAAGACTCGGCGTAAAGTGGATCAAGTTCCCGCTGTTAACTGAGTATGCCTAGTCATTTAGTGTAGGGCAACTTAGACTGTCGATTGCTAGAATATTGCTGAAGAAACATCAAAGTTTCGTGTTTTCATATAAAAAATGTCAATAAAAATTCTAATCAATAATGATTGTGTTTTTTACTGATTTCCTAAGTTTGTAATTCCATTTCTTTTTAAACCAATCATTCCATTGGTCTTTCAGCAACTGATACTGTAGTTGCCCAGAATGATCTCTGCAAAATCTGTAATTTGATTATCTTTAGCTTTGTAGAAACATTGAATATGAATACCATGAAAAAGTTCGACAGTTAAAGTGTCAGTAAAATGACGAGAAAATTATCGATTGTTAATACATAGTATTACATCATTTATAACCATCCATAATCCATGAATTGACATAGGTACACATTAATAGCAACTTTTTGTAATATGTTTTTACAAATATATGATTTCAAGACAAAATTGGGTGAAATACATAATAAAATACGATAAATTAAGAAATAAAAGATCCTTGTTGCACTGAATCTTACTCACTAAAACGATGAAATATTCTATTTGGATTGTTCATGCGAGTATAAAGTTAACGAATTAATGTAGCCCGTATGACACACCTAGAGCAATTTACTTTTTATATCGATATCTTTCTTGGAAACAATAAAAGAAATTAAAATGCTAAAATAATCATTATTTCTATCAGCACGAAAAAAAAAAGAAATAATGTATATGTGGAAGTTACCATGGTTATTGCAACTACCTGAAAGTGTCTGAGGTCAGTCCGTGAATTTCCGTGGAGTTCTTGCTGTTGATTTGATTAATCTTGGGATATAGACGGATTGCGAACCTCAAAACTATAAAACAAGCCATTACTGCATGAACGATCTAAACATTACTTATCATAGGTATTTCAATAAATGTTGAAATGAAATGAGCTGAACGATGCATTTGAAAGCAGTTTTAAATGTTAATGGAATGCTTATATCCAAACGCGGCCGAATTATTCTAAGCCAGTTGGATCGTGATAAGGCATTTTCATGGAAATATGAAAAACAATCAGATTTCTTAGAAATTAAAGAGTTGAGGAAATACTCAGTGGATATTTTTGTTGAATATGCTACTTGACAATAAGGTCACCTGCATGCTTAAATATTGGAAACAATCAAAGTCATATGAAAAAATTAATACATTCATCAATTCTTTGCTTGATTTATGTATCAGTTTCAAATAAAACTAAATTCAGGAAAGTGAGTACTTAATTGGTAAACATATTGTTTAATCAAACAATAAATTAGTTCAAGATTAAGAAACTACAGATTGTACGATGTCTGTATTGCCCAGTGCTGTACATTTTTCACAGTGCTCTAGGGTCCTGGGAGATATGGTCATGATACATGACACCTTTAGATATTCATGTGGGTTAAAGCATACTAAATTCAAAATACAATCACCGTTTAAAAATTTTCCAATTGTACAGAATGTAAATTATATACAGAAATATAATACTTTTTTTCAAAATTCGTAGAAATGCACAGAATTTTAAAAGCCGCCATCTGGTTTCGAACTCTACATATTGCAGATTAGAAACAGCTGTTGACGCTTATTCCTTTGCTCTACGCAGATTAACGGCACCATTGTGATAGATAACTTGTATAAGATTATATATATTTTTGTATTTATTTGTTATGGGAAAAAGTAACATGTTCCGCCTAAGTACTGCCTTGTACTTTGTCATTTCAGAACGTATATCAGATAATAAGATTTTTGTTTCCTTTGAATGTTAGTCATGGCCGTTTTATTAAGAGACCAATAGTTCAATATTGAACGAAACGGGTCGGAATGGCTTTTTAAAAAAGATTTTTTAAAATGTATTCATTGTGGAAAATCGCTGAAAATGATTGCAATATAGCCAAATACCATAATGTTAAGTCATATTGGCTGGAGTTGATGGGCAACGAAGGCCGTAGGCTTTTTTTTTTAATAGGTCAAAATAATCACATTCCTTTAGAGTGGTGTGGGACACCTCCATATTGTGACGTATTTCTTATCGAAAAAAAGCACAATAAAAAAAAGTATGATTTTATGATTTTTTTTCCCCCCAAAAATGTTACCTAACAGTGTATCGCAATGGGTTACAGTGTTAACTATACAGTGTTAACTATACGAATCTGTAAGTCATAACTTTGAATCCCGCTGGGTCTTTTATAATTTTTACCTGTGCAAAAAAAAAAATTAAAAAATATTTTTGTTCAAATATTGCAAAACTTAAAAATTCTAAACCTTCTAAACTGATGAAAGTGTTTTTATTATAATGTACTTTTATCAACATTGATATCGACAGACTAGTGTCTCCACCTTAACTGTTTAGCTTTACTGACTACACATTCCATGTCTTATAAAACTTTTTTTCACCAAAAATATATTGCTATGCTCTTTCAGGCAACTTTACTATGGGTACTACGTTGTTAAATTGATATCAACTATATATGTTGTTTCTTCATGAAAAATAGTATAATATCATTTTAATGAATTGGTTGGCTAGTATATCAGAACAATCTCCCGTCAAAGGTTTGTTGGATGTAAACAATGATTTTTTTTTAAAGATTAAACTTTTATATAATGTATAATAGATTCCATAAATAACGTAAGCAAAATTTAAATATATTATTATATATCGCAATCCTGTCAATAAAAAAAAAAAAAAACTTTTTTCAAGTTTTTCATTTATAACGTATCATTTCACAATTATGAAACTGTTTCTCCATTTACATAAATTGGCAAAGAAATGGGACGGAATTAAAATAATTTTATATCAGAATTTCAAGACAACCTTTTTATGATTCATGAATCACGTCTTGTCAAAGAGAATAACTAAGCTTTATGTAAGCAGTGCTCAGTGATAATAAACCGGAAGCATTTTTAAACGACACCTGATCAGCTACAGGCAAAACTTCTCAAGAACCACGTACACTAAACACGTACTCTCTATTATTCATCTCCCGATGAACACCGAACACCTGTCTATTATAGCTCACCGGAAGTAGTTTATAAACGATACATTTGGATACGTAAAAGATTAGTATATGAGATACATGTATTTTGTATCGTTAAAGCCAATTGGAAAGACTAAGAGCCTTCATATGTGTATGAAACTTCCTGGACATTTGAGAAAATACTAGAATATTTTGTAAATCGTATGATATATTTTTAAAGAACTGTTTATTGCACATTCTGAGAACCATTTATTTTTAAACTACTAAATTTAATTAATAATTAATTAATCAATTAAAATTCAAGTAATTAATTGAGACTACTCATTATCATGCAAACTGAACATCTCTGAGAAAATTCGTCAGAGTATCTGGGATCCTGAAAAGAAAAAAAAAAGGATAACAAAAAACACAATGTTATACTTGTAAAACAAAGATACCAACACGAAAGGTTTTTTTAAGATTTCTTATCTATTTCAAACGAAACGAATAATGTATATGAAGAGAAAAAAAATAACACATAAATGTACATGTGTAACAACGCTAACAAAAGAAATAAAGTTGGTTGGTTTCTTATTTATTTTGTTATTTACAGTGGAAGGCTGAATGTGTTGATATTTCAATGCTAAAATCTAAATTGATCCCAGAGCCACGTTACATGTTACAATATTTATTTCAATTTACGTGATATTCAGTTCAGGTTTACTACATTTACACATTTAAAGTTTACGACAAACAAACTTTTTTGAATTTTTTTTTTTAGAAAAGCCAACGTTGTGTTTCCCAGTAAATCCCTTAATCACCAAATTAACACGCGGTACTATTCGTTGTTTTCGGAACTTGTTGTTCTACGATGGGGGTTCTTTGTTGTATGTTCATGGAAAAAAAATCAAATGACTTATTTGCACTGTCCTGGTCAAAGCCAAAACAAACAATCATTGCTTGTATATAATGATTGGTAAAAACGTATGGGAATTCATTTCTTTCAGACGGTTAAACTTCGATTCATCGATCTCTTAATACTACTCAGTTGTTTATTTTTTACTGTTTAACCCCAAAAACTTTTTTCCAATCAAATATAAATTTTGCATCTTTATAATTACATCATCTGTTATCAAAACTATAATGATGTGGCGTCTCATTGAATTTACGAATCGATTTTTATTAATTGACATTTAACATGTTGCACTGAAGTTTTGATGGTCGATAGGGCAAGAGTTCATAGTTTGTAAAGAAAAGAATATGAAAACCTGTGTAAAAACTGCGTATGACATGGAACTACATCTTTGAAGCTTAAAGCATTTGGCCAAATGTTTATTCTGCCACGAACCTTGTTTGCTTATTTGCACTATTTCAAAGTTGTTGTATTTGTCTTTTGAGACATCCCCCCTTAATTCTTGCTTTCAGGACGTACTTACACTCCATTCGTTGTTGTATCAATAACGTCCGTGTTAACTGGCCTCATTTTTTTCTTCAGAAAACCTTTCCCTCTTTGTGTATGTTATCCTTCCTCGTTCATATCATTTCTTATGTTTACTTTATTCTACCCTTCCTCGTTGCTAGTATTCTTTACAAAGCAGCCATCACATTATTATCAAAGCAAAGAAACCGTGTCTTATTGAAAGCATTGCCATGTATGCTAAACTACAAATTTACTGTTGGATTTTTGTGAAGCGGAAGTTAAAATATAACATTTCAAAATATAACTAATATATAATATCACTAACAGGAAAAAAAAACACGTGTAGTGTATAGATTTTGAAACGCTGCCAAATTAACTTTACTGTCACTTACAATTGCTCCTCAAAACAAAGAGTTAAATGGTTATAAATCGTATACCAATTATATATTGTAAACGTTTTTAACCTATCATAGTTGGCTGACGAAACAGAAATACGCATTATATAGTGACTGAGACAACTGAAATGATAATTTTCGGCAATAGATTAAAGACACAGATCATTGGCGCGTTCTATCGTTTTAAAGAAGCATCGCAAAACAAGAAGCCACAAGTTAAGATTAGGTTGTAGCGACGAGTTAATCTGTGGGCCATATACTTTATCACTCATGAATGTCGAGCGCTAGAAGAGAATAATTTATTTATATCGGGACATGCGACCAAAAATGTTCGCACAGAGTTAAATGTACGGCCAAGCTTGCACGAGGCAACACATAACTGATAGATGGGGTTTGGTGATTGCATGCATATCCATACATTAGGAGATTTTGTTCCTACCACAGGTAAGGATTGCTTTGAAAGGTCAAACCGGAACATGAATAGGTGTTTTAATATATGCCGTTGTAAGTTGTTGGTGTTTATTTGTTTATTTATTCTGTTGTTTCTTTCCATTTTAAAAGATCCTTATTCATTGTTCCATTTCTGATTCCAAAAGCACTGTAAATAAGGCACAAAAGATTAGAGTGACGTCACACGCACCGACTCGCTTCGCTTGACAGACGGCGACCGCCATTACATTTGATTCTTAGCAAAGTGTGAGCGAGTGTCATGCTTTCAAAAAATCTCTTATTTTCCACTGGGGAAGTGTGCAGTAAATAATAACGAAAGACTTTAACTTACATAGGAAAGCCATGGAAGATAAGGTTTGTTCATGATTTTCCCTATAAGCACACTTTTTCCAATTATGTTTACTTTTTGCGGGTGTGTTGTGATGCTACGCTTTACGTCGGGTTCGGTGTACCAGGCGCAATAACTCGTACATTGTCAGGAAAAAATATGTTTAGTCATGTATTTAATAAATCCTGTGTTTACTGGAGATATGTGTTAAATACGACTATCGCATTTTTTATCACACATTAAGAAATGTTATAAATTATTTATTCGCCGCCAATCATTTCATCTATCCCCCTATAACAGTGATAAATATATTCAAACAAAACACTGCTGTTTATATCATATACTTGTCATACAGTTTTTATATACTTTTTCAATGTTGTGTATTCTCTCCAGTGATCTGTGCAATGTCTAAATTATGTGACATCATTTACAACGTGTTTGATTTTTAAAGTAACCACTGGTTTGTACCAGGTTTTCAATGATTATTGTGTGAGTTGTTTTTATGCATGCCACCCTTCCTTTTTACTTAAATTCACATGAGTCCCTATTGATAGAAAATATCTTCATTGTACAAGGAAAAGAAAGAAGACATGATTTTGTTTATATGGTGTAATAGTGTGTATATAAACTAAGGCTCATGCAGTACTGCCACGCTCATATTAGCACTAGCTAGTGGGTTAAGCCTTTAGCTCGGTCTGTAGAGAGATAATTGATTTTAAACTGAATGGTCCCGAGTTCAAGCCTAGTTGTGGTCATTCCTCCTCTTCTATTACATGGGTATAATTGAAATATTGATCAAACTGCCCAGGGTCTTGCATGTTTTCAGCAAATTTTTCCAAGGTGGGGGGGGATAGTTTTAGAGGCATATTTTTGGTAATATTATAATGTAATTTAAAGAAATTTGAATTGTACCCCCCCCCCCCCCTCTAGATCCACGCATGGTCTTGGGTCTTGTGGTATATGTTAATTATTTCCTACAGACAGGGCAACTCGATGCTGACGCATCTCAGTCTTACCTGCTACAATCAAATCTGTTCATATTTTTTGTTGTTGAAGATATGTCATATTATCAGTTTACAAACTCAATATCATCATACACTCTACCAATATAATTTGATGTTATAGGTAAAAATGGTTAACCTGCTTGATCAGAATTTGTTTGTGCTGTGACTGCAGAGATTACAAGTCTCAACTGAAAAACACCAAATGTCTAGTCCCTCGCCTCTCCTTAATTAAGTCTCAAAAAAAAATTATGAAAAGGACAAAAAGAGGTTGTGTCAATAATCATTACATATTGGGGTAGATCAATACATGTTAGAGGCAAATTTATCATGTAAGATTGTTATTTTCACTCATAATAATGGCATATAAATTTGGGTGTATGTAGGTTGAGTTTTTACATATTTTTTGCATAAAAATAGCTGAAGTAATTTAAAGAAAAAACCCTTATTTCCTTGCAGTCATAGTAATTATGTTTTACAAATTTACACAGATGTTGTCAACATAATAATGTTTTGTAAAAATAACGAAATTAAGAGGAAAAAATATTACTAGGCTATTTTTTTTTGTCACAACATTTTAAAAGAGCTAGGGTTAGGTTTAATTGAGAGTTAATTGGTTTATACAAATTAAATATTGTTTCCTTAAAATAATCTATCAAATGTATTCACAGAGCCATTTTCAATTTATTCCTTATTTACTTTCCCTTGTGGTATTGCAAATTTAACAAATTATATGAAAAACATACTCGGAGCAAGGATGAAAGTTCCAAATAATATCAATCAAATGATAATGGTTTGACATAATCATTATCTCAGTTGACAAGGTCACAATTATATCATGTATATTATTATTATACTGTTTATATGAACTTGAACTTTAAGAGAACTATGAACAATTAAAATAAATATAATTCTAAGAAAATTTGATATTCATATACAGCGTGGATGTCAATTGGAAATATGATGGGAACAGGTGTACCTAGTAACTACTGTTTACAGGGAAATGTTCGCCCTTGTTTTATTTTCGCCCCTTGTGCCCTCATTGTCGGCGGGCAAATTTAGGACTAGGCAAATTCCAATGTCTCATATTATCATGATTATCTCTCTTTAAACAAAACTTTATCTGGGAGAATTCAACATGGGGCGAAACTGTGAAGCAGCGCAAAAATAACATGGGGCAAAACTAATGCTTTTTACAGTATATACTTATTAAGTTCATATTATAACAGATTAATCAAAGTAGACTACATACTTATAATAATCTTGAATCCAGGAACATTTTTACTCTCTTTTAACTTTTTTTTCCCAATTTCCGCTATTGTTGGAAGGCAAATTTTGAATAGGTTGATTTAAAATAGCTATATATTTTTAAAATAAAACTATATTTAGTTTAGGCTAATGTTAATCTGGCGTAATTATTAATCTTAAATTAGTGTGAATAAGTAAGAGTAACATTGAATATAGTGTTTAGAAATATTGAAAAGGATTCAACATAGAAGTATATCTTACTCAACAAAGAACACAATTTGTGAAACCATATTGCGATTATTGCGGATAAAATTTAGATAAGTATTTAGCTCAAATATTCAATATATATAGTTTTGGGGAATATTGGGAAGGTTCTTTGTTTTTCAAGTAAAGCAAGGAAGAATTTGTTAATTTTAGCACCAGTTGCTACTTGCTATAAAAAGCCCTAAATCCAATCATCTAAATATTATGTTACATAATACTAATAAATCATATCAATATTGACTGTTTATTGCACAAATCATTGAATTTTGCCTCATAAACAGATATTTGCAGATATTGCAAAACACTTTACAGTCATTTTGAAATTGACTTTCTTTTTAATAGTTACATAAAATAATTTAATATTGAACAATTTTATTTTTTTTTTATAAAAACTGTACATGTATTGGTCTGATATGTAATTGTGTAGTAGTTAGTATTAAGTACTATACATAACTAAATAGATACCCACAGTTACAGCTAACACTTGTAATTCATTCTTAAAGCAAAGTCAGTTTTCACCAGTCTTATATCATATTAGAAAGTTAACAGTAATTGTGAATTACTTTTAAAATGATTCAAAATTGTTTGTTACTAGCACTTCAGTATACATGTAAGTGTGTTTCACTGTAAATACTGTGCCTAATTGTTATGCTAGTGCCAATATGGCACCCATATAAGGTGCACTTTGTAAAAAAATCAATTATATCATATGATAGACCATTGCTTGATGGGTATATAACCACTTTTGATATGAATGTAATTTCACCTGTCAGTTGAGATATTTACTTAATCTATATTTAGAATATCCTACTAGAATCAGAGAACTTCTTTGTACAGGAAGTTAATTCCAATAGAATTTTAACAATATACTCTAATAGGATTAAACATTTTGAGGGAAAACTTTATTTCCTATAAATTAAAAAAACAAACTACCCTTCTGAATTAAATTCCTGTAGGAAATACTTTTATTTTATAGGAAATAAGATTCCTGTACAGTAGAATTTCTATATCCTACACAATTTTCTACATATTTTCTACATATCCTGTATAAAAATCATTTTCCTATGGTATGGTAATTATTGTTTTAAAAAAAAACTACTAATAATTAACCATAAATTATTGACAAAATTAAGACCAACAACTGAATTTAGACAATGAAGGCATTGTTTAACAGTTTTGAAAAGAAAAAATTTCAGTAAAATAAACAATAACTATTTTTATTATCTATAGGACAACTGAAACAGATTGGCTTGTGATTCCATTTACAACTTAAAAAACCCCTACAAAATGCTGACTTTGCATTTTGGTTATAATTGAATGATGGCAATGTATTTATGATGGCTTTGTTTAGAGCTTTGGACAACAGCAAGTTATTGAATAAATATTGGACATTGAAACAGATTTGATAGTGATTCTGATAACAACAATTATAACAACACATATAAAGTTCACCCCCCCAAAAAAAAACCCCACAACAATAAAGCAAATGAACAAAATACCATAAAATATTGACTATTGACTTAGGTTTCTATATTACAGAGCATTTACACTCCCATTGCAAAGAAGTAATAAAACATGCGTCACTTTGTGAAAACGTTTAGGTTAGGGACATTAGAAACTCACTTTTAATAAAATGATTGTAGTTAATCACTAGTGCTGTGTTGATGGGTTATACTTAAACAGTAAGAAATTTATCCATGGAGTCTTCATTGAAAACTTTTTTTATTTTTGGAATCAAATCAATAACATTTCATTATACTTGCATTGTAATTCTATTCTAGGCGATTTTATCTATCAAAAACAATGATCTACCTTTCTAAGTTTTTTTGGGTGTCCTCAAGTAAGCTATAAACCCAGATGTTACAAACATTGGCCTCCAAGTCTTTTTAAATATTGATTAGAGTCTGCAACATGACTAATAAATCATGTCAAAAAGGTCACTGGTATCAAATTTACTGCGGTTGTAAAATGTCATACACAATAAGGTATGATGCCCAATACACGATACACTAGAAATCAAACATGGAGTGATGATTGTTTAATTAAAGGATCTTTATTAATCAGAATTTAAATATCTCTAAAAAGTCTAATTAAGAAAACAAGAACAATGTAACTAAATGTGCTTTGTAATACTGCCATATAATTTAATTGATTGTGAGTTCCAGTTAATAACATGATTCTACAACACTTATGATGATTCTTTGTTTTTTTGTGTAAAGAACAATGTAATGAAGCTCCCAGGAACCAGGAAGCTGTACAGAGTCAAGTGTTCTAACTGTTAACAAAGCTCAGGGCACACAATGGATTCAAACTTCCTTATTTCGTAATCATCGCAAAGTACTCTTTGCATTTTGCAACATAAACGTCATTTAAAAGATAAGAGAGAGAGAGAGAGAGAGAGAGATGATTTGAATCTTGAAAAAAAAACTCACGTTAAAAGATGTCTCAATTAATAAAAACATCGTTTTAAGAACACATAGTGTTAAACTGTCATTTAGCAGAGAAGGAAAGCACTTAAAGAAAATGACCTTTTTTTTTTTTTTATAAAAAAGTATTAAGTGTAACGGAACTTCATCATCAGTGTTTTTGGAACTAAATTCACGTACTAAACTATATTGACATTTTCTTAGTACATGTATATATATTTATGATATACATGTACCATATTTATTCTTAAATTATTAGCAGATAAAGGTTTGTATCATTATCAGTGGGCAGATGACTACAATTGCTAAAAGCACATTTAAACCGGAATCCTCTTTAATGTATAGTGCATAGAGGGCACTTAAAGGGCGTGATCATGATTTTGATAAAAAAATATTTTTTCGATATTAATGTTTACACTGCTTCAGTAAGGCTTTTTTTTTAATACCAACCGAAAAGTGAGTGTCTTTCGATGAGTTATAAGCAAAATACAGAGCTTACAAGTCTTTGCAATGTAAAAAATAGACAAATCAGCTTGAAAAAGATTTTTTACTGGTATATTGAACCTATGTAAACAAAAAACAGGGCACGAGCCTTGTTTACATGACAAAGAATTGTGAGCCCCGCATCTTGCTTATAACTCAACGACTGACTCTCAAATTCCATTTGATCATTAGAAATGCATTCCGAAAGCATTGTAAATAATAAAAACAGAATAGAATTTAACCAAAATCGTGACCATTCCCCTTTAATATGGTAAGACATTACCCAATAAACAAGATATTTCTGTCCTTACCATTTACCGATATACTTAGATTCTATAGTTCCTATACGTACTGTATAAATTTGAACGATAGCCGTAATAATTTTACCAATGAAATATTTTCAATTAAATTTTTGATTACTAATTAATATTTTTTTGCATGTCATTAAGGATTTAAATGCGTTAGTAGAAATATTTAAAATAAATAGGAATTGATTGATTTTATGTAAAGCTCACATATTGAACATGCTTGGACTCGTTTTGATTGACTAAAATGCACTACTTGGAAAGTACAGCAGCAAAATATTTGGTACTTGTCTTAACTGATAAAAATAATCTTTTCGATTTTTTGAAGTCGCATATTACCCCTTCTTATCTTTTAATAATACAGTTAACAGTAAAAGTCATTTTGGTTTTATTATTTTCTTCCATGCTACATGCACATTGGCCCTTTATGTATATAAAATACATAAATATGGCTTTTATTATTACAGATCTATACAACTTAAACGTGGCGTTCTTGTACATTGTATTGACGGAATTCTTTTCTCGCTCAATTATTTTGTAGTATCACTGACTTTATAAAAATTAAATTCATTTATGTCTTTTTAGGGTGTGGCAAACGCCCAAGCTAAGCTGATTACGAGAAGCAAAGCAAAGACGTCCATAGACCACAGAAAGATAGTAAATTACCTGGAGAAAATCAGCAAAGACGAGTCAGGTGCCCCTGTCAAATGGAAGTTTAGCAAGAAAGGAGTTAAGTATGCTAAGGGAATAAGTAAGCACATTACAAAAGGACCCGTCGGCAAAAAGGTGAAGCGACTTCAAGGTCGTCCAATGAGAACGGACAGCAGAGATGCGAGGAATGAGGACAAAGCTGAAAACCCCCCAGTGGTCAAACGGAAAGGAAGAAAAAAGAAAACTGTGGAAGCGACCGAAACTGACACAAAAGTAGAAGCAACGGATGATAACGATGATGGCGGGTTACAGACAGACAATCTTATTATCAGCATAAGAAGGGTAGGCTCCGAATCAGCCAATCACGGCACAACGGAGCGGATTGTCACCATACATCCTGTAGACAATGTCGCTGCACCAGAGGAAACGACTTCAAGAGGGATCACTGATACAACTTCGGAGATTGCTCCTAAGAAAAAACGTGGAAGACCAAAGAGTATTCACAAAATAATCCAAGAGAAGGTCAAGGCTAGTAGATTAAAATTATCAAGTACAAGAAATGATGAATCTAGCACAGGAGAACCCAAGAAGAAAAAGTGTGAAGCATTGCGGAATCTTGAAAAGGTTGTAGCTGCAAAAAGAGGACGGCCAAGAAAAAAAGTACTTGAAAACACAGAAAAAAGCTCAAAAAGAGAGGAAAAACCCGACTCCAGAGAACAGTCTGTTTCAAGATTTGATTCAGATATCGAAAGCATAGATTCAAACATCAGTGGTTCATCATCCAGACAGAAATCAAAGATCAGAAAAACGTACCAAGGGATAAGATTAGGGCCAAGGAAATTACTTAGAAGTCAAGATAATTTAATAACGAGGAGAAAGAAAGGCACGTTGTCTTCAATAACTGCGCCAAAAATCAAAAGGAAACGCACATTAAGTAGTGATTTTGAACTTTTAGACGAAGTGTCTTTAAAACGTAAAATAAGGAGAGAGGAACTAGATGATATAAGTCGAGAATCTTCTATAGACAGAGACGACGGCAGATCTAGATCGGTTCCGAAAGAGGAACAGATCATTTTGCCCAAAACATCAACTGATGCAAAAACCGAAAAGGATGAAAGTTCTAAACAACATGGAACACCATTTAGAAAGGAAGTGGTTGACAAAAATTTGACAAAGGAAAACACAGAGCATGTTCAAAAGAAAACAAATGGATCTAGAACCATGGGTCCTAAATGTAAACGACGAGGGAGACCTCCGAAGAACTCAAACATTGTAAAAGAAGAATATGGGGGAAATGCAAAAATGGAGGCCGATAAACAAACACTTCTAAAAAAGCATAGTTTAATAGAAAGAAGAATTCCAAAATTGTCAAAAATTGAGAAAGAGGATGACTTGAGATCCGCTAATCTTAGTCTTAAGAATCCAAGTTTCATGGAAATTGCAAGTGATGAAAGTGCAGCAACATTCACAAACACTCGTAGCGTCTTTACTTTTGGAACTCTCAAGATAATTGGACCAGGTGGTGTCAAATTGAAGGGGAATTCTCCTTTGAAGCAAGTGATCGATTCTTCAAACGAAAATTCGTCTATGATTAATGAAAAACCTGACGAAAAAGAGAAACTGGTTTGTGTTGATATGAAAGAAGTGACATCTACAGAGACAAGTGAGCAAGAAATCGTGTTAGTAAATAAAAAATCCGTAATAGAAGACAATGTTGCTAATCGTGATAAACTTCATGACGCTGAAAAACCCATTATACCTACTGAAAACAATGACGAAAGCAAAATAGAAAAGAAAGTGAGCAAGACTGCAGATTCATTTGCTTCAGAAATCGACACTGATGAATCGAAACAAGCAAGCGGCCTAAAAGAAGATTCAGATTTGTTAATTGAGCAGGTTTCTGAAAATCATAAAGATCTAGATGTAGACGCATCAAACTCAGCAGCAGAGCTATATGCAACTGAAGACAATATGTTAATGAAAACAAATGATGTTTTGACCGATGAGAAGAGTAACGTTGAAGAGGAAGACGGCACCTTGAATGATTTTCCGATGGATGAGGATCATTCCACAACATCTACAGTTGGAATATCTAGTGAGATCAATGTTAGTGAATCCGAAAGTCAGCCATCTTCTACACAAATGTCAGCTGATGATAACAGCAGTGTTGATAAAGGCACTGTCAAAAATGATGTTCAAGCTGAAAGTAGATTTAAGGAAGAAAAAGTAATGAATACAGACGTACACTCGTCAGTTTCAGAAAACGTAGATGCGAAAACTTCAAGTACGGACAATACAGAGATTGAAGAAGAGTTAACAAGTAAAGATACTGATAAAAGTCTCATAGAACAACTTATTCCACCTGAGGATAACATAAAAAGACAAGTCGAATCTACATCGAAAAATCAAGTTTCTGAAAATAATTTCAATGATACGACTAATAATCAAGAAAAGCAAGCAAACGAAACAGTAGAGAAAAAGGAAACTTTGAAGGTGGTAGGTAGTGAAAATGACGCTGAGAATGTTGAACAAAAAGTTGCAAAAAAGGCTTTTCAAAATACAATCCATGAAGAAAATGAAAATGAATCGAAGGATCATACAGAGATGATCGAATACGCAGAAATTGTCAAAGAACCACACACTCCTACCGTCAAAGAGGATAAAAAAATGTCTGAAAATGAAAACAATGAATCGGATGTCTCAAGAACAAACGATAGAACAACAGTTTGCCTAACGGAGTCAAAGAGGAGTGAGAGCGAAGCTTCTAAGACAGAAGATGAAAAAACGGTATGCCTTGAAACATCTGAAACACCACTAGACGATACAGAAATTCCAGGACATTATTTTAGAAATATCGGAAAGGAATCTGAATTTTCGGATCAAGTACAGAATCTTCTGCAAAAAGAGGAGACCGAAATTTCAGACAAAATAAATATTGATAGTTCACTCGATGACAAGCCAGACAAGAACATTGAGAAGGATGAGAACTCAAGTTCATCAGACCTTAGTCTTAATAACAGTGGGAGCTTTACCTCACTTAAGGATGATTATTCGAAAGTAACAGAAGAATCAAGCCCTGAACAATGTGAGAAGTCATGGAAACGGAAAGGAAATAAAAAAGTTTCCCCTACCCAAAGAGTTTTTCAACTACGTCAGAAAGCATCAAGGTCACCACTTGAAATAATTGCGATGAGACAAAGTAAAGAGGAGAGAGAATATTTGCTTGAACAATCTCAAAAGGCATTTAAAAGGGAAGAGAAACAAAGACGAATGAGAACAAAGCAACAACGGCTAGAACACAATTTTGATCAAGGTAACCCAGTAGATGCAGATTTGAAGGATGCGTCCGATACAGATGAAAAGATGACTGCATGTGGCCAAGCAGACTTTTCTGTTGAAGAAAATACACCCAGTAATGATGCAGACAAGCATACAAACATTGAAGATTTAGAGCATCAATGCAAGCCTTGTAAGGTTATTCTTATCGATTTTATGAGGTATTTGAATGTGACCGAAAAGTTAGACCCTGACACTGATGATCTACAAGGCGAAAAATCGCCAGCCCCAGAAGATATTGCTTGCCAGTCTTTAGAGACAACAACAGAAGAAAAAGAACTAAAAGATGAAGAAACCAAAGAAATAGCCAAGGAAACTGAAACAAAGAAAAAACGCAGACCATCGGCTCGTAAACAAGCTACAGGCTATCACTTTAATAGAAAACTTACCGCAGAAATCGTTCGTTATCCTGAGGACGAACGAACACTGCAATCAGATTTTGTTGTACCTCCACTAAGACTTAAAATTAAACAAAACCTTATTTATGAACCAAAGAAAAAACTGAAGCCTGGTCGTCCAGCAAAGAGGAAAGCAAGAAAAAGTATGAGTCCTAGAAAACGAGCGAACAATGCAAGTTACCGACCAATCTTTTCCTCGGAAAGCCAAACCATTCAGAAGAATACTGATTCTACGCAAATAGGCTTACAAAGTTCTGGGGACGTAAATGATTCGGATATGTGTGAATGTATCTATTATCAATGTGGATTCCAATCAGATCGTAAAAATATTGAGAAGCATATTTATATTCATCTGAAAGGTACAAAAATGACATGTCTGAAATGCCGAATGACTTTCAAGAACAGCAGTACTGCATATGCACATTCAGGAAAAGAGCATCCAAATGAAGAGGTAATGATAGAACCTGCTGAAAAGTGCGACATAAAACAGTATTATAAGGTACACTTACCTGCGGTTACATCCGCTACAAATCAAATAATTCCTCAAGTTGAACAGTCCTCAGAAGGAGTCATAATTAAAGTTGTGCTCCCAGGCAATCGCCATGGAAAAGGTTGTTACTGCTGCAGCTACTGCGATTTCTCGTCATCATTGCAGCAAGATATTCTTGATCACATCAATGAAAATCACAGACCAGATATTCAATACACCTGTTCAATTTGTGACAAGCGATTTATTGGAAACAAAGACGGTATCGCTGAGCATTTCAAAACTGAACATCCAAACGATCCAATTTCCTACAAATCTATGCCTGATTATTATGATGCAAGCAAAGGTGTGGAACAAAGTCTAACTCTAGGGTCGGGTGATAAAGGAAATATATTTGAGAAATTTTCAGACATGTTTCCTCGTGACAAACAAAATAGCGAACGGTTCTCTAAAGCAGATAGGACGCGGTGGCTAGAAAAAACGTCGGCGGAAGCTGACAGCACGACAGCAGAACACGATGACTTACATAAAGGGTCAAATGAAAGCCAGAAAGAAAGCAAGGAAAGTGAAATGCCTACCCGCGCTAGTGACTTGGAACCAGTGGAAGACGGAATCGAAGCTTTGGCAAAAGAATATGGACGAGAAACTACTGAAGATGGAATTGGAAATGAGGATCAAACCAAAGGCGATAAAAGGTTTGTTAAGCTTACTTTTGTTAATCATAATATGTAAACTGGACCATGATATTGTCTTACACTAAACATCTTATTTGTCTTTTTTTAGCGCTGGTACAGACATCGAAGAATCCAATGATATGGGCTTGAAGATCGTGGATGTTGTGAGTTTGCGAGATCAATCAAACATTGATTGGCCTGAAACTCCTCCATCTTTACCACTGTCGCAAACAATTACTGGAAGTTTTCCTTTTGCGCAGATGCAACCATTAAATCATCAAAGTCTTGCTCAAAACAATGTAAGTATTGTGTCTGCCTTAAGTACGCCCCGACAATATCCGCACAACTTTACCCAAAACCTACAACAAAGGCATGGTTTAAGTCCTCAAGCAGTTTTACCTCAGAGAAATCAAACACCTTCATCACAATCCTCTGTGGCAAGAAAGAAGAATGATGGGAAAACTTGCACAACATACAAATGTGAAAAGTGTAATGTACATGCACCAGTTCTAGCTACTATGGTAGAGCATTTACGTCTTAGCCATAAAGATATTGAGAAACTTTTCTTATGCCCATACTGCAGACAGTATGAAGGAGCGACAGAACCAGACATACATCGACACATTAAACAGTTTCACAATCAAACCATGCAACAAAAGAGTCCACCCGTTGCTTTATCTAGCGCTGCAAAACAACATCTTAGAACAATTCAAGTTGCATTAGGAGATGGCCATACATCAACAGAGAAAGTAGTAATGGAAAAAGATATTTATAAATGTTTAAAATGCAATGGTCATATGCCTTCACTTGATTTTATTTATTCGCATCTGGAAAAGCAACACAACGAGTTTTTCGTAAATGCCTGTCCTGAATGCAAAAGGTTTAGACATAAAGATGAACAGGTTGTGTTTCAACACATTAGAGATGTTCACGGTAAAAGCACAGAAAATGTTACCCTTTCTGTGGCCATTGAAGAAAATCTTTTCACACGAGTGCAATGTTTGACAAAAGGCAAAGTAGTACCTTCAAGGCTACAGACGACAAGTGTTCCAGTTCAAAGTTCTAATGTTTCAAAAACAAATTCTTTACCATCCGATTATTTCCAAAACCAATTTCCACAGTATTCCGTTGGAAGATCAAACATCCCACCTGTCTCATTTATTCGGTCTTCTGTCCCGGCTTCAGCATCAGTTGTGTCTACCCCTCAGCAAACACCATTTCCAAGTAAATCATCACTGCGCAAATCGCGACCTGTACATAGAGATTCGCCTCGTTTGTATACACCAAGAGTAGATGCAGATAACAATCAACCAGGACCAGTTAATGCTACGGAACCCCCTGCCCTGATGAGAGGTCCCCCTCCTCTTATTAGATTTCAGCAAACGCAGTTTGGAAAATCATTGCATCCCTCACTGGATATTCGATCTCACTCTCCACAAGGGGATGCCTCAGTCCGCGGCACGTCCTTTGCAATGACAGATCGATTACAAAGGTTACATAGTCCAAACTCGAGTAGAATGGGTTCTCCATTGCCACCAGCTGCCAGTTCCCCGCCTATTACTAGTCGTCCTGTATTGAAGATTCCAAATGTTCGTCATAGTTTGTCTTCTACCATTTCCTCCCCACCCCCACCATATTCGGTTGCTGTAAATGCCCGGGGTCATACAGCAAATGTTCTTGATTTGTCACGCCAAATAGCTAATCCTGGTATCAGATCCACAAGTAAAACTACTCCCGAGGGCGAAGACGTCTCTCCTGACGCATTCCAGATATTTAACATTAGACCAGGTACTCCACAATCCGACCCAAACATAAACAAATATAACCAGTTTCAGGTGAGACCAACTAGTGCTTTAAATCCGAGAATGCTTGTTGGTATGCAATCAAGTCCAAGAATGCAGGCGCTCAATCAGCAACTGCAGACTGTAAAAGGAATTATTCCGCAGAGACAATTTTTACCTAGACAAGGATTTGCTTCGCCAAACGTAGTTGTGGGTGATAACAATTTGCCAATAGAGGGTAGAATATTCAAATGTCCCTATTGTCCACAGATAATTCCCTTATTGATTTCTGAAGTCGCTGGACATATTGAGCAGAAACATCCTGGTTCCTCTATCGTTTTCCATAGAATATAAATGTTAAAAAACTGTGCAGTGTCGAATTGTGGAATGGATATTTAATTTGAATTAAACGTTTTCAGAGACTTGACGTTTATAGAGATTTTTCCTATAAGAATGAATTTTGCTAATTATATATTGTCGTGTTTTTTTTTGTACGTAAAATCCTTGATGAAATTGTATATGACATATTGAGTGATGATGCTTTTTGTTAGATGTGATGTTTTGTATGCAATTGTTTTCAGTGGTGGATGAGTTTGGTTAGGAGGACAGTACGTGTAGTTATTGGTACTCGAATAATTCAGGAAATGTTTTGCTGATCTCCGTTGTCATGTGTTCACCAAAGTTATTGATGTAGGATGCAAATACAGGCACATCTAAGTTATATTACAGTTCTCTGTTTAGAATTTAGAATAAGATTTTTAAACCATAATTCGATTTCTAATTGAAAAGTTTAAGCAAATAAATTGATAAACTTTTTGTATAATGATCAACATCCATTTAAATTGTCACTAATTTCCATGTGTAGAAGCGTATGTGTAAGGTATATTGACTATTATGCAATTAAACCCAGAATTGCATATTAAAAGAAATCGTCAGGGGCATTATTTATTTTCTCCATTTCATCCAGTGGACCACTATTCATTCAATATTTGTACATATTTGTACATAATGTGCGTGTAACATATTTCCACTACTTTATTGTTTTTCATTTTAGTAACCTAATTTTCAAAGAATAAAATTGTTAAAAGTTTGATTTTGAGTTAATTTTTCTTATGGAGAAAATAATTGAATGTATTGTTGATTTAAAGGGGCATAGTCACGATTTTGGTCAAAAATTATTTTTTCGATTTTAATGTTTACAATGCTTCAGTAGGGCATTTTTAATAGGCAACCACAATTTGAGTGACATTCGTTGAGTTAAAAGCGAGTTACAGAGCTTACAATTCTTTGCCATATGAACAATGATTTTGTTTACATTTTGAAATTTGAAGTAAAAAATTCAGTTTTATACCTTAAAAAATGTCAGATGTTAAATGTTAGATTAGAAACTGTTTATTTATGCTTAAAATGAATAAGATGGACAAATCAGCTTGAAAAAGATTTTAACTGGTATACTGAACCTATGTAAACAGGGCACGGCTTGTTTACACGACAACGAACTGTGAGCCCTGTATCTTGCTTATAACTCTACGACTGACTCTCAAATTTCAATTGATCATTTGAAATGCATTCCCAAAAATTGTAAATAATAAAAACAGACAAAATAGAATTTGACCAAAATCGTGACCATGCCCCTTTAATATTAAATGTTTCATGTTGCGTTATATTTAATAAATTGTAAACATGTTGCCAATGAAATACTTGTACAAACTTTGTCTTCATATGCTTAATCAATCCAACAGTGCTTAGATATTTTTCTCTCTCATTTAATGAGTTTTGTTTTATTGAATTCAGAATATCGGATGATTTTTTCAAATTAATTCCAATTTGTATCTTGGAATCAATTGAAACCAAATGTTTGTTAGATGCCTCATTTTGATAATTACAAAGAATGTAGAGTTAATAAAGCTCAAAATATTGATTTACCAGTGTTTAGTATACAGAACACTTGAAAAAAAGGTGAGTCTGAAAATTATTTCAATGTATGTTAAAATTGTAAATCCTAACTTCAAACTTTATTTTGAGATTAGGATTTTTTAACAATATTTACAATTTTAAATTTATATATATGATCAGATTAAAATGAAAATATGATCTTTTGTTTCTTCAGATGTTAGACAACGCACAAAAGCAACATAATTAAAATTCGTAGAGGCAAATTGTATTGGATTGTCTTTGTTTTGATTGATTTGTTCGGATGTAATATCGTAGAATACTAGTATATATAAAGAAAATGTATATATTCACTTTTGCGAAGGAAAGTCTTATTTTGAAAACATGATTTCGTAGTTTACAAAAGATACATAATCTTAATTATTTTGTAAAAATAATTGCATTATTTCTAAGAAAATTGAAAAAAGCTTTTGGTTGCAAGTGAGACACTGTAGAGTTTAAGATTTGTTGTTAATAAATATATAATGTAAATATCTAATAAAACATCCATCAATGTCATTAAAACCTTAAAGCTTTTTAATTAAAAGTAATTTAAAAAAAAAGGAAAATAAAACCTTTTGTTCATATTTTTCATATCTCTAAATAAAATTTTTAAAGAGATGTATTTTAAAGAGAAGAAATGTTAAACAATCATCTTTAGAAAAGAAAATGAAACAAAATATTAAAACTATATTTAGAAATATTGCTTATTGTAATCATAATTAAATCACACCAGATCAGAATTAAACTGATCACGATTCTAATAACAGACGTGTGTTTTCTGTTCAAACTCTTCTTTCAATGATGAAAAACACTTCATATTAGACTGACAAAGGATGACTGCACTTGGCGCCAGGTTTTGGGTCTTTTTCGGTCGCTTCTGTTGCGTTAATTCCTTAACCTAATATCACTTTTGTTTATTTTATTAAAGAGTCTTGTCAATTTCCAACATCAATTAAGATTTTAGACTGATACAATAAACTCATTCAATGTTTGCTCCTTACAACTTTCGAAAAAGAGATATTTTTCGCTTTTCTGTCCTTAATCAACATAAAATTGATATTAAAATGCATGAGAGGTGAAGGTGACATTATCAGAACGTTATCACGCGTTTTGAATATATTTATTACTGTAAGATTAAATGAAACGTTCAAACTAATTTAACCAATTTGATATGTACTTATGAAAAATAATCGTTAAATCATATATATTCATTAATTAAAAAAGATTTTTCTTGACAAAGATTCTGGCACTATATTTTAGTCGCGGAAGCGAACTAAATAACATGAAAATAAGGTCGTTCCAACTATGTTTCATATCCCCGACTAAGAGCGTATATAATGGCTTTAAAGCGACGATACACACATATTTCATACAAATAAACATCAATATGAATATAAATATAAGCATTGAACGCTTATGTTTGGATGTCGTCGGTCCTATAACACACCAGACTGTGCAGACAAATTACCATATCGTGCTAAACACTTATTCTCCATTAACTCGTCCGAAACATTCTTTGTCGCAAGCCTATTTCTTGTTTTGTAGGGAGAAAAAATTTCAATTGCATTCATTTTGAAAAATAAATATCAACATATAATGAAATACACAAAAGATAATGACTAACAAATATATCTTTTGTTAAATTACAGCAAAGAATACGGCTAAAATCTGCCAAAATCAGCGTGTCGCTCAGTGACATGTTGACTTAAGGTAAGGTTTGCGGCTTGCATTTTTTAGGAATTGTACCAAAGTTACATACCGTTTTGTTCACTACACTAAAGTCTTTTTACTCATGAAATTCAAATGATATTGCCCGTCCCGTTTTATAACTACAAAAGGTCAAAGTGCATGATTTTCAATTTTCATGTTGATGAAATGTAAACAATTTAGTGAAAAAATGTACAATTTATATGTGACTATTTTGGGGGTTATTTATGCTCAAAATGTTCGAAAATAATGTCACTATTTATATCATGATTCATTTTAATTAATTTCTAATGAACTATCTAAAAATAGAATAAAATACAACAAAAATCTTAATTTTGGACTACTATTATGTAAACGAAAACATCTTGTTTGAAACCTTTTCAGGTCCACCGATTTCAGGAAAAATGTATCTTAGAATATGTGTAATCTGATGTTCCTAAAACACTATTCAACACCATATGATGCGGACTTCGTTTTTGTGGAAATTGATAAAATACTTGTGTCCTGTTATTCTTTCATTGAAACTACAAAACCCCGCGAAATTGAAAAAACCTGAAATCAATTATGACATCATATAAATTTTGACGTCATAGCTGAAATAAAGGGTAGTTGGTGTTACGTCACAATGAAAATGTGTGAGTTATCTCCCTGTAACCGCAAACCTTACCTTAAAGGGTTGGATTTTTAAAAAAAAAAGGGAAATATTATATCAATTATTTACGTTTTATATCATTTTGTTAAATTAACACTCTTGGTTCTAAAAATCTCTTAACATTCAAATGATTGATAGATAAGGTACAAACTATTGAAATATGTCGCCGAAATTAAGTATGCTACGTTGCGTCACTCTTTATTACCAACCAAAAGACGAAATGTTTACAATAAACTCATAGCTATACGTTTAAAAAAGTCTTGATCCACCAACTTCTTCATCTTATAAAGATTAAAATTGGTAACACGTAACAAGAGAAAGCAATTGCCTTTGTAGATACACCAGGTGTAATAGTTTTTTTTAAGGTGTAATTTACGTTCCGCTATAAAATTTCAAGAGGTCCATTTTGTTTATTGGTTATAGTTGCTGCTAAAATATAGATCAAGATGAAAAATTGATGTTACAGATTGTTATTTTGGTAATGCTTAGTTGGTTATTCAATTTTTTTTATCGTTCTCTGTAATCTACGTTACGGTTATTTAGATTCTTACTGGTATATCATCAATAATTCAACAGTAGTACTATTTCAAATAATTTTTTTCATAATACTTAATGAAATACCGGAATGTTTTTAATTTCTGTTACCGGTTTGATTGTTAATGACCGTATATAAGTTCCTTGTGATGAATGACGTCATTCAACACGCATGGTTGAATGATGTCACATTCTTTATATGCAGAATGAAATATTCTGGTGAATAAAAACTGATACTAAAAAGTAAATAATAAACTTCTGTAGAAATTTTGAGTAAAGAGAATGGTTTTAATATTGATAATATTTGAAGATAGATTGAACAGTGAGTGGCAGTGACTGTTCTTGCGTACAAAATCAATGGACCATTTTCTACTTGATACATGTATAGGCAGAGTTAAAAAACTTCATATGACCTGCCTTTTTAATAATTATGCAACAATACTGAGACAAAAAAGAAATAAATACTTTCCAAAAACTATCTATGAATTTTAACAAAATTAACTTAAATTGAAATTATTAAATCATTAGTGATTTATACATGGAAAAAAATATTACCATAATGATTTTTAATATTGATCAGGTTACGGTAATTGATTGATATAATTATAATAAAACATATATTTTTTAACAATATATTCTTTCCATTTATAAAAGATTTGATAGTTAGAAGCAAATAAGGAAGTAAGGAATCGTTACTTTTACGTGTCTATCGAATATCTTCGTTTATCTTCAGAAGAACGTTTTGACGTAATCGCGAACGTAAATGTAAAAAATGTACGTATTTGAATAACATTCATTTTGATATTGCTCGTACCTCATATTAGATTAGATATACCCATGTATAACGGTATTTATGACATTACATTGCTTAAACAAAACAAATTATCTGTTTTTTGCAGTATATACTTGTCAAATATATACATGCATGGCCTTTTTGGCTGCTGTATACAATTAAAGTAATCATTCTAGTCTGCCTAAAGAACATATTATGTTTATGTGTTGTTGAACCAAAATATATAAATGAACCAAAATATACAATATACAAATACATGGAAATGAGTAAACCCTGTAATTGTTCATATAAACTCATAGTGTAGGTCCCCATGTGTAATTACTACATATCATGTTTTAAGTCCAGTATGGAATAATCAAGATATTTGTATAAGCAACAAAAGTGTTTGTTATAGATCATGGATAAAAAAAGGTATTCAATTTGTTTTTGATTTTTACAATACTGGTGGAACTTTGCTAGGATATCATGAATTTTGTACAAAATTTGATTTAAAAACACCTTTTACATTGTTTTTGGGAGTAATTAATTGTATTAGAAAATTACATTTGAATTATGACTATGGTAATATTAAAAAAAGTCAACCTTTTTCCCAAAATTCTTACAATTAATAACAAAAAGCAAACAAAGTGGTAGAAATTTCTATGATGTTTTTATTAGTCAGAAATACAAAAAGCCAAAAAGTGAAAGTAAATGGGAAAATATCTTAGATTTAAATGTTGATGAGTCTTGGTGAAAAAAACCAAATATTTTGGTTTTTTTTAATAACAAATAATATACAATTAAGATGGTTTAATTATAGAATTGTATATAGAATTTTAGCAACAAATACATTCTTCTGTTAAATTGGCATTACCAATACAAACGTATGTAGTTTTTGTCAGATATATCCAGAAACACTGTGTCATCTATTCTGGGAATGTGAATATGTTGAAAACAGTTGGAAAAATGTATTGATTTGATTTAGAGAACAGTTTGGAATAGACATATCTCTAAACATAGTTGTTTTGTTTGGAAAATACTACAAGTATTACAATATATTTAACTTAATAATATGCATAATTAAAAAACCATATTTATAGATATAGGTGCAAGAATTGTAAACCCTCATTTGAAAGGGTCAAAGAGGAAATTGTTTATTACTTTCACTGTAAGAAATATATTTATAAGAAAAGTGGTGACAAGGAAAGTTTTAATAAGCAATGGAACTTAAAAATGTTTAAAAAAAATAAGATAATTATTTTTTGGGGGCAGTTACAGATGAAACACAATTATCTATTGCAATAGCAGGATTACCATAAAATAATAGTTGTCAAAATATTGTCATATGCATGTTTTTTTGGGATGAATGATGTATGAATGTAAAAAAAAAAAAAGCCATTCACGAAAGTTTATAAGTATATAATTATATATAATTGTATGTAACCTAGTACTTGGTGAACCCAGGGCCCAACCCTGGCACCAAAGATATTGCTGTTTATTAAGTGATGGGACAATAAACAGGTTTAAAAAATATACAATATAATTTTATATCATATAGCTGCATATAATCTACTATGATCTTGTGTTTATTATTTTGCAAGCTACGTTACCTACAGAAAATCTATGACTCAAAGGAAAGGCAAGAGAATTTCTAGAATGGTATTCGGGAGTACATTTTACAATACACTATGAACATCCGTTAGGTCGAATCTTCATTGCTACTTTTGCATTCTATTTTTAAAACAGTCAAGTATGTTAAACTTTGACTCGCGCAAGTCAAAAGAAAAAGATTAAGGATTCAGTGTAATGCATAAAACTTCATTTAAATGACAACGTTACAAAATCTTTTCAGCACACATCGATGAGCAAAAACAGATTAAAAAAACCTGACCTTAACAATTAATATTGATATAGATTCTCATTCCACATTTAAAGTTTCCCTGGTGGCATGGTTTTCACGTAGCTTACATCCGTCCTATGAGGCCCCCTTTTACATATCACTGTGAAATAAAGACGGATTGAGACTGTGTCGTAATTTTGTCGAAAATGATGGACTGAATATTTAAACTAAATATTAGAACATGTTTGAATTAATTTTGACCATAACTAAATTTAAGATTTTTTTTCTGTGAATTAGACGGATTAACGGAGAATAGGTGCTAAGCGTAGACTACACTAGTAGTATTTAATTTGTCCGTGCGGTCTGATGTGTTATAGGACCGACGACATCCAAAAGTAAGCGTTCAACGCTTAATTAAATGAAATGATATCACGGCTGCAAATACAGAAATATTGTTGATTTTTTAAATTTTTTTTTTTTGTAATTTAAACTGGGTTCAGTTTGTTTTTAATTACGATCGGTCGAGTTTTAAAAACTACATACATTTGTAAATCGACACAAAGTTTTTCTAAAGTTCTTAAAACATGATTTCTATAAATAAATTTCAAAATTAACATTTTTATTTAAAAAAGAATTAAAAATTAGATACATATAATAAACATAATTAGTAATATATTGAAACGGAAAGAAATACGATTGACAAATGAATGCATTTGGGTATGCTTTTATTTTCTTTCCACCATCTAAATCTTGCTCAAAAGTTTGGGAATCATTAGGTTTTTCAAATTAAGAATAAATTTATTTGAATGAACAACTTTTACTTAACTTTTTTAAGTGAAATGTTTTTATTATTTATAAGAATTGAGCAAAAGGAGTTTAAATATTTTAGTTAAAGTGTTTTAATTCTAAAATATTCCTAATGTAGTAAATAAGGCTACCTTCATATCAAAACGTCTGTCATCATATCATTGTAAATATGATATTGATTTCTCTTTATGTGAATTCATTTTTTTTATAACACAAAGGGAAATGGTTTGGAAACATATTGAAACCATTAAAAAGTAATATATCAATATCTGCACGATTTAACTAATATCTTATATAAATTTACATAGTGAAGTAATCAAGATATAAAATATTCTTTATTTTAAAAAAAATTAAAGTTGCATACACACTGACTTTGTGTCACAACTTCTGTTCTTGATTGTTGCTAACATATAATAAAAATATTAAGACTATTTTAAATATTTACTTTTTCCGGAAAAAAAATTAATCTACATTTTTCTAACTAATTTTTAGCGTAATCAAATCATAATTAGTATTTTCAACAAGTTCATTAAAGTAAGTAGGTAAATCTATACTTATAAATTAAGGCATTTTGCAAATAAACTACCAAATGCCTGAACCACAGTACTTGCTTACACCTTTAGTATTTCAACACATGCGTGATGATGTCCGTAAGGTATAATTTAATTTTAACTGATAAGTTAATCAAAAACCTACTTTCATTTTCGATAAACAAGCCCGAAATAGCAAAAATGAGAGTAAGGTGGTGGACACGCTTTGGCGGATCCAAGTCAGGGATAGTTTGCATCAAAATATATACTTGCAATGAAATAGTATTGAATGATTACGTAAAGAGTGAATATATTTACTGTGAGCCTATTTAGAAATTACAGTGACGTTAAAATTTGACAAATGTTGAATAAATAAAATGAGTCATTTCGTTTCTTTAGTGGGCGATTTTAGTTTTGATACACATTCGCTTGAGAACTTTCCAGAACGGGATAACCAAGAACGCGGATTGACTAATTTACGAAAAGTGTAGGACGAGTTCATCATGCATCGCTGGCAGATACCTAGGATCGGACTTCTATTAGTACAAAAAGTTAATAAATAAAATGAAGCAATGCGATTTTAGTATTAATGGAAAGAACTTTCCAGAACGGGGTGCACAGAAACGGATTGACTAATTGACATCATGGCGGAAAGTGTAGGGCGAGTTAACCATCGGCCAGATACTTTGAATCTGACAACTTTGGTTTAAAATATGCATGCAAATGGATAATAATGCATAACCTAACGTGTTTTAATTTCCTACTTGTTTATATCACGACAGATTGGTTGTAAACCTTAGACATTAATTTGTAAACATTAATGAACAAATGATTGTATTCTACGTCTATAAGTTTAATGGGGATCCCCCCATCCAGATTGTTTATCAAAACAGTCTTTTTTCTGAAATTATTATTTGAGTAATACAAATTATATTGAAAATTGACCAAAAGAACAAAATTTAGAGAGATATACACTAAATACCCATTCACTGATTTGAAATATATACAATAAAAAAGTTTATTTTTTTTCAGTCAGGCGCAACAAACAGGATTAAGGCCACGTACATGTTTATATTATCCATTTTAGTATAGATTTTTAATCCCTGCCCGCTCCTCTCTTAATATCCAACAATGCAGTTTGTTTTTTATTTCAATTTTAAAGAATAAGATAAGGAAAAAATCGGACAAAGTATATACAAAAATGAACAAAAATATAGTTCAACATATTAAGCATTACCGGTATATGATAATAATGTGTAAAGTGTTAATTCCCGCGCTTGCGCGTGGTATCATTTAGTAGTTTATTATAGTAACATTTGTATTTCACAATAAATACAAAATTCCTTTTACACATTTAATATCATTGCACCCAGTCCAACGGACCTATAATTCACTTTAAAACTTAAAATAAATAAGATTTGCATGTTGTAGATTTAAAATGGCTTTAGGTGGTATGGGACAATTGTCGATATTAATGTGGATTAAAGTACATTATAATTAGAATACTTTCACAGGCTTAGAATTTTTGAATTTTACAATATTTAACCAAACATTACGTTTAAAATTTTTTTGGAAAGATAAAAATGTTAAAATCCCCAGCGGTATTCGAACTCATGACTTACAGATTCGTAGTGAACCCTCTAACCCACTGCGCTTCGCTGTTAGATGACAATTTGTGAAAATAAGCTATTTATAAAATTATACTGTCTTGATTTTATTGCTTATTTCGATAAATAATACGTCACAACATGGAGGTGTATCATACCACCTTAAAGATATTCCTTAAAATATTTATATAAATAAAACTTGTTTGACTTGAATATAAATAATATGTTGTCTGTACCTCATTATCAATGTGTATAACATTCCATACCTCAAACAGCGTGAACTAATAAAATGATAGTGTTTTAGACATTGCTCGCTTCAAAACAGAAACTAATGTTACATTTCCTAAATATATAGAAGAAACTTGCAATTTTCTTTATGAAATTTAAATCTTTACATAGAAATCAATTTTGGTTTTCTTTTCACTTTTTTTTAAAGAATTTATTTCTTTTTCTTGCCTTTTTTTTAACTCAGGTAATCCATGTTTTTTTTTTTTTTTTTTTTTTTTTTTTAATTGCTGTTACTAGTATTGGCAAAGACAGTACAGAAGAATACAAGTACACACAGCTTATGTTACAAATTGTCTCTTAAAGTATATGAATATGAGATTATAGGCCTAAGTCGCAAATACTATATATTTCACATACATGTATAACTCATTTACAAATGTACCTGTATATTACTTGTAAAAGAAAGTTAAAGTCAGTGACAATGAGATGAAAGAAATTCTTGAGAGGATATTATAAGTGTGTGGATGGAGGAGGGGTTAGTTATTTATAATATTTCCTACTTAATCTAATAAAAATAACTAATGTGTCATAGAAAGAAGTCACGTATTTTTTTCCAGTGCCTCTCATACTCTGAGAATCTGCAGTTTTTAAGCAAAATATATTTCTCTACAGATATTCTGGGGGGTTTTTTGTCATTATTTCTAGTGCACTGAAATTCAGTTTAGGAAATTCGTTATATCTACTTGCAAATATGTATTGCTTTATTATTAGAATAAAAGATTATGCATTTTATACAAATTTCTCTTTTTATATTTTCCAAACAATATTGAGTTTTTGTCATATGTCACTTGTATTTCAAATATCCTTAGCAACCAATCCTCGCATAGTTCTTAAAGTTCTTTTACACAATAGCAGTCTACAAAATAATGCTCAATAGTCTCATTAGCTCTTTTACAAAAGGAACAGACTAGGGATTCTTAAACTTTAATCTTGAGAGGAAAATCATTTGTTGGTATTATTCTATGTAAAATTTAAAATTGTAGCTATTGAAGTTTTCACTCTTTCGTAGTTTTAAATGGAAGTTCAAATATTTTGTTCCAGTCTTTGTTGTTAAAAATAAAGCCTCTTTCTAACCATTTATATACAGATGTAGTTGGCTCTCTTTTCTCCTTATTAAGTTCATTATACATGTCTTTACAACCTTTTTTTAATAGTGAAAAAAATATTTCTGTGACTGGGTATACTTGGGCCATACTTATATTTGATTTCATTAATGTTGTCTTTTATTTAATCTTTCAAATATTGCTCTCTTTAAACTTGCATATTCAATGAAATTTGTTTTTACTTTCCGATTTTCTATTGTGTCTAGACTATAAGTAAAACACCCTCATTATCAAAACAGTTCTTGTATATGTATAAAACCAGCATTAAACTGGTGTTTTAGACAAAAAAGAACTGTTATTAACTTTTATTTTTTGGTTGAGCCAAATGTTTTCAAATGGAACATTCGTAATTTCTTGTCTACTTGCGTTTACAACTAAAATTCAGTTGTTTAAAACTTCTTTCAAAAAAATATTTTTTTATTTTTACAAATATCCATACCTTTAAAACCCATATGTTGTGATTTTTGTTTGTAATTCTGCCTCTAAAAGATTTATCCATTTTGTTTCTGAAAAAAAGCATTCTTCTAATCCAACTAAATTAAACTTTGTGAATCTTACTTCCCCATAAAAATTGGTAAATATCCTTCTTTAAAGTTTTTGTAAAGTGGGAGTCTGAGTTAGGTAAAGTGAGTACCAAATGATTTAATTTTCGCAGAATCAATGTTTTTATTACTGAACATTTACCAAGTGGGGTGAGTTTCCTTAGTCTCCATTGGTTTAAAATCCTTTTAATTTCTGACAGTTTAGGCTCATAGTTGTGGCTAGACATCTCAACTAGAGTTACAGAAAATTTAATTTCCAATAAATCAAAAGTTGGGTTATTCCAGTTAAGTTTCCATCTTTTGTGGTGAAATACATCCCTTGAAAATTTCTTACTCCTAATCCAAACCATTTTAGTTTTTGTGTAGTTAATTTTCAGTCCGGATAAGTCTGTGAAATAATCTAAAACTCTTAAAATACCATCCATTGACTCAGGTGAACCATCAAAAATAAGAGAGGTGACATCAGCATATTGAGAAAGCTTATATTCTATTCTATCTATAACAATTCCTCTGATATCCCTATTATTTCTTAAAATCCCTAAAATCTCCGCGCATAATAAAAAAAATATGAAGAAATGGGGTCACCTTGTCCACAGCCCCTTTAAAGATAAATATAGTCAGAAGTGAATCCATTTTGTAAAACACATGATTTGGTTCCATCGTAAATGGTTTCTATCCAGTTTTTTTTATAGGTGGTCCAAATTAAAAAAATTGAAGTGTTTCAACAAAAGGGATCCATAAAAATCGGCTGGATTTAATAAATTTGAATACCTTAGATATAAAATTTAAATTTATATAGATAAAGAAATGTGATTTTGTGATATTGAAAAATGCTACTACTTGTATCGTAGCAACAATGCTAGGACGATATTGAGTGCTTATGTATTGCAGATATTGTAATAAATACAACGAATTACTTAGAAAATATTTAAGAAATAAAGTACGAGTTTTCGTGAATGTTGCAGAATAACCTCCGAGATTTCTCGACCTCGAAAGTTATTCTGCAACATTCACGATAATAAGAACTTTATTTCTATTCTACTAACAGCACGACTGTCAGCTCATCGGTTAATCTATAGAGAGAGGAAGTAGGTAGTGCGTTTAAGAAAAAGAACTGTTCAGGCTCATAAACATAACCGTATTTTATGTTTACGATATATCGTATATTGACGCAACTGTCAAACCATAAGCTCGTGCTTATGGTTTATAATAAATAAATAAACACATAAATATTTTAACTTGACATATTAAATATGTAATCTTTAAATACCTCAAACGCATACAATCTAAATTAGCATATTTTAATTCTTATATTTTATTTTTTTAAAGAGGGCCTTTAATAGTATGTTTCTATGCTTTTTTGGTTTGTTGAAAAAATGAATAAGTAGATAAAAAAGAAATTCATATTTTCTCGTGCTGCACATCATCACTGCACTCTGGTTTTGCTGTCTAATAAATGAACTCAACACTTATGAGAGACGAAATATATCATATCATTTATGATTTTTATTGATGGTAACCTAACAACAAAACTTTATGATAAACGCGATGACTTTAATTTTTCTATAGTCAACTTTCCTTACTTATGTAGCAATATACCTTCATCACCTGCATATTGTGTTTTTGTCTCTCAGTTAATTCGATACGCAAGGGCATGCTCTTCGTATGAACAGTTTCTAAGACGAGGCAAGCTACTGACAAACAAGTTGATAAAACAGGACTATCAACAGTCTCGTTTAAAGTCATCTTTTCGTAAGTTCTATGGTCAATACAACGACCTTGTCAGCAAATACAATCTTCCACTGAGTCGCATGCTGACTGACGTTTTTCATACTAATTGTTAGACCATAATTAATTACGTAATTGTCTACGGACTTTTGCGGTTTTTATTTTCCCGATTACGACAAAGAGCACACGACATGTGTGACCGGTCAGCAGAGGATGCTCACTCCTCCATGGCACCTGATCCTGCCCCTGAGGTTTTCCAGAGGTCCGTGTTTGCTCTGCTCTTGACTATTGATTTAATACTGAATTGTCCAGGGATTTTTCTCCGTTTTTCCCGATCATGATATTTTTTCTAAATTACGACATTTACCCCGATAATGACATTTTTACCAATATGACATTGGGCGCACGGCGGGTGTGACCGGTCGGCAGAGGAAGCTTACTCCTCCATGGCACCTGATCCTACCTCTATCTTGGAGGTCCGTGTTGCTCTGCTTTGAATTTGTATTTCGTTTTATGGATTTGTATTTCGTTTTATGGATTTTTGAGATGGTTGACGGTTTGTTATTTATTCATTATTAAAAATGACAAAAATAAAGCATCAGCCATGATTAGGCCCGGATGATAACGTTGAAAAATTCTGCGAGGTGTCCCGTGTATTTCCGAATGGAGAAAAGATATAAACATTTCCCATTATAAATCACCGTAAGAAATTTGTTTTCGATCCTGTGAACTTTTATGACTGAAAAATGATAATTTGTCATTGAAACATCTTGGATATTTTCCCTTTTATCGATTTAAACCGCATTTCTTTCACAGGTATGTGTATTTTTATTAAAAATCATCACAAAATGATGGAAGCAATAACTTGATATAGACTATAAATAATTTATCAATATGGTGATCCCCTTAAATTACAGAACAATAATATTTTGTTCAAAATTGTATACAATAATTGTATCAAAACATTTCTCGTGCTAACACTCTCAAAGATGAAGACAGAATGACCCTCTGCTAACTGGTCAGATACATGTACTGACTGCATAAAAACACGTGACCGTATAGTTTTATTTGATTGGCTATTAAATTTAATTAGGGAAAATTACACCATGGAATTGTTTACAATTACACGTCACTGGGAAATTTTTTGACTAGAGTATCAGGATAAAAATAGAAATTATTAACACAATTGTTGTTAAGGAAAGAAAGAATGGAAGAATGAAAGAAATAATCAATTAATAGAATTCTTCTTATTTTGAAAAGTTGCCATTTTGTGATATTGAATATTTCAAGTTAATATTTTGTAAATTCTTTTAGGGTTTTTTCGCTTGAATTATCAATATTTTCAAAAAAAAAATCATGAAAAGGCATCGTGAAAAAGGAAGAATTAACTAATAAAACATTAAGGTATCTGAAATGTTTAAACCTTCTTAATATATAAAAAATAAAACAAATACGTATTTTTTTCTGATGTATGTAGAACAATATACCATTTGTGTAAACAATATTCAATAAATTAAAATCTGAAATTAAATGTAACAATGTTTTATCGACCTAATTGTCCGCAAATATATATTTTTACATATTATAAGATACTTTTTTTAAACAAAAACCTAAGTTTTACATTATCAATTTATGGATTGTATAAAACTTTTAAAAAAACTTATGAAAGTAAAACTCTATCTTTTGAACAACTGCATTCTAAGACACAAAAGAAAATATATAATCAACTTATCGCTTAGTCCTTGCAACTATACAACATTTCCCTCCTCAACTTTCTGTCTTTTATTTTTATTTTACCTCCCTTCATGAATATTTTTGTTTGTGTGTCTGAGTAAAAATATAAACACTTTTCTAGATTAATAACGTTTTTGGAATATCTATTTTTTAAAGAATACATAGGAACACAGCTGTATATTTCTTTTCTATATCAATGGGTTTTTAAAAATATTTTTAGGACGATTAGGAGGTAAGTGTGTTAAATAAACAGAAAAAAGTTTTATATGTTAGGCTTGTTGACTGTCGTTTTTGTTTCCAAGGATTGCTGAGCTGGATCGCATTATGGACAGTATACATGCATTGGTGTTTCTTTTTTTATATAATGAAAATGATTTGTTTGGTACGCATTCAGTTTTCTACTCCAAAAAGATGTTTTGTTTTTTTGTTTTGTTGTTTTGGGGGGGGGGGTGTATCATTTTCTTAAACATCACTGTGATATTTTATATCAAAATTATTACGTTTCATGTTGCTTTTAAAGGAAAAATAATTTAGTTGATGGCTGTTTAACCCTTTTAAAGATATTTTCTTTGTAACACCAGATAAAATAGATGTCACTTTTTATAACTTTGAGGACCAAAGGGGAAATGTAATTTTCTTATTTAGGGACCTTAAACAGTGTTTGACATTTTAGAATAGACATGTTCAAACAATAAAAAAATATATTATTGAATATTATTAAATATATTAAACAATATATAAAATTTTGGCCAAACTTCATTCAATGGTTAATTTTTTCTTACAACAATCGTAAAATTAGACTTAAAACAAAACACCTTTATTTGCAAAACATGTAGTATGCCATGAGGTATTCGACAAGGGCACAGACTTTAAGCTCTAATTTTTATTTTAACAGTTGATATGCTAACTATTCGTATGAGACGTTTAAGAGATATATATGGTTTTAAATTGCCAATAATTATGTGATAAACATATTTCAATATTAACAAGACTTGGGTGATATCAATAAAAGGAGGGACGTTTTTAAAGTTTAAAAATCAAAAAGGTACAATATATATTTCTTTCAAGACACACACTTTGTTGAAAACGAAAAAAGTATGATAATGGGACTATGAAGTTATAAGGCCTTTTTAACTAGTACAAATTAAATTCTAGAGAAGTACATGTAGCTTATTCTTAATACTTGTGATATTACAATTAACACAAATATATTATTGGTAACTTTTACCATAGATAATCTTCCTTTTTTATTAATAAATATATATGGACCAAATTTAGAGTCACCAGCCTTTTACATAAACCTTTTAAACAAGATTCAAGATGTTAATTCAAAACAGCATACATGTATACTGTGGAATCATTATTGTTCGTGAGGGGCCAATGTTCATGGCTTTCGTGGGTAACCCTTGCACACAAATTTATATCCCCACGAACGTATATACCAGCATTTGTTTAGTATTTATTTACAAAATAGAACTTGATACCGAGGAAATTACGCCCCTACGAACCAGGAAAATTTTGACTACCAACGAACATTTAACCCCCCCCCCCCCAGGAATAAAAATGATTCCACAGTAGTTGTTAGTGGTGATTTTCATTTGATTTTTCACAAATATTTAGACTCCATGAATTATAAGAACCTAAATAATACTAAATCAAGACTTGAAGTCTTAAAGATAATGAATACACTTAATCTAAAAGATGTATTTCGTGAACATAATCCAAATTTAAACAAAAATTACTTGAAAGCACCATTTAACATCTTTTTTACAAGAGCTGTAAACAATTCTTATGAGTAACTACAATTTACAGAATCAAATTAACTAGCTTATTAAAAGCAGGAAAAGCAAAACAATTTTTAATAAAGAACTGGCGCCCAATTAGCCTTTTTAATGTATTATATAAAACTGATTCAGGCTAGTACACTACGGTCAACGCGGTTTGCGTATTTACCGCGAGTCCTCGTGGTGTGAAATTGATCGCGGTTTAGCACAGGTAACTCAGGTAAAACCGCGCATCCTCGCGGTACAGCTTCTCACCTTGTCCACACCGTCGCGGTACTGTGAAACCAGTCTCAGGTGAAAACTGTTCTTGTTTTTAACGCGAGTTACCTCCCCCAATTTCTTCTCATATGGGAAATATGATAGAGGGAATTGATTAATATCGATTCATATTCCTTTATATTATAAATGGAGTTGATTGTTACAATTTATTATTATTGAAAAAAAAGTGGGGGAAATAAAAATAAAATAAAAAAATAAAAATAACTTGTAATTATGCTAATACAGAATTTTGTATACTTTACATATTTAATTTTGGCACATTCATCGCTGACAATTATCGGTTATCAATTAATTTAATTAATTAATAAACATTTCACCAAAATATCTTATTCAGCCTCGGAAAGGGGATACTAATTGGCGTTTCATTTACAATCTTTCATATTTAATTCTTACCTTCAAAACATACCTTACACTTGGTCATTTCTCTTAATACGTATAAAGAATTCGTTTAATGAATAACAAAGTACATGTAGATATAATGTGTTTTGAAATTCACTCGCTTATCACCGCTGCGACCCGAGTTCGATCCCCGTGATCGACAGTGGTTGTATGTGAATGGGTATGGTGGTCGCCCGCTTGGACACGTGGGTTTTCTCCGGGCACTCCGGCTTCCTCCCACATCAATGACCCCCTCGCGCTAACATCCGTGCCAACGAAAGATATTAATGTAAGTTGTAGAACTTGTTTATCAATCGTTGTAAAATATATAAGGTTCAGTCAGTTTAAGAAAATGTTAATGGTAAAATCGTGTGTATTTAAAAAATGACTCTTCTATCCGATTTGGCAAAAGTATGATGTTCAGTGGGTCGCCCAGTATGATGGTCGTTCAAAACCCGGGATTTAAAAATATGAATGATCATATATTCTGGGGAATCCATCACCTGTTAAAATTTCGCAGTGTCGGTTGACCAACAGAGGAAGGGGAATTGCGTAACATTACGTATACAGTATGTGTATACAGAATTTGGGTGGTTGCCGTCGGGGTGGGTGACCTGCACAATTAGTATGACTTAAGGTCCGCTAAATAGAAGTATATAGTCTGTTCTTACAAACAGCGAAATTTTCTTGATAGAATAATTCAATTTCAAACAAATGAAAATTTGTTTTTCAATTTAAATTTAATGAAATTTCTTCTGCGTATTTATAATACAATTTTTACAAAAATACATCTATGAAATTATCTCTTAATGATATACTTTACACTCGATTAAAATACAATTAACAAACAGACTATAACCAGGGTTAATCAGGAATGGAGCTAGTATTTGTACTTTTTTAAATGGTAAAAATGTGATTGTTTGAATGAATGTAAATTTTGAATCATTATAGGAGTCATATGAACATACGATTTGTGTGTTTGTGTGCTTAAGTAAAAAACTTAGATTTTTATATATTTTGATTTTGGAGAGAGAGAGAGAGAGAGAGAGAGGGGGGGGAGAGAGGTGTCTCAACATTCGATAGAATTTCTCACGGCACGTGGTCAGAGCACGGATGCTGTCACAGACAGGAAGTATTATGTAATAGTTATACACACCCGTAAACACAGGAATAGCTTTTCTTTAAATTGTGCTGTACTTGTGATTTTCTATATACCTGTCTGAATCAGGCATTATTTTATCTTCATGCGGTAACGATAGAAAGCGCGTATGATCAGGGACTTAATATATAATTATATATACGTCCCTGGTATAATATATATTTCTGAAAACGCCCGTTACGACAACTTGTGCGCTCATGTAGAGATCTGCATTTCAATCAGAATGCCGTTACGGATGCATGTACTACTTTACCAGTTCACATAAAATATTAGTTATTTGAATTGAGAGAGAGAGAGGGGTGTCTCAACATTCGATAAGATTTCTCACGGCACGTGGTCAGAGCACGGGTGCTGTCACAGACAGGAAGTGTTATGTAATAGTTATACACAGGGGTGATTGTTTCAATGTACCTGTCTGAATTATGCATTATTTTGTGTTCGAATATAGACGGTCTACCTAAAGCGCGTACGATATTTATTGTCGCCTTCATATAATAACGCGTTATTGCATATATCAAACTCCTTTAATATTTTACTTTTTTCTGAAAACGGCTACATGTATTAATACTTTACAGGTAACTTTTGATGGCTCGAAGTTCTTGATCGCTCGAAGTGAGTCTCCGGTCTCGAAGTTTTTCCCTATATAAATAAGCAAATTTACTCTCTTAATCTCGAAACCCTTGATCCCTCGTAGTCAAACTGCAGTCCCGTTATTCATTATCTATTGTTTTTTCACTCTCGATACCTCGAAGTGGCTGTGTATATGCAAGCGTTACCTAATTTTAACACCTACTTGGTCATTTAAGTGCCTTAAGGCGTTAGACGCGGGACCCGTGTAACGGGAAATTTTATTCAGTTGACACTTGTCCTGCAAGGTGATAATTGTTCCATGATTGACCATACCGTTGCCTAAACTTTAATTAACACCGACCGTATTAAGATACATGTTATTTACATAAATGTACATAAAATCTTATTTATTTAAAACGAGCGAGAGAGAGAGAGAGAGGCCGGAAAGTAGTTAATGAGTTCAATAAGAGTCAGATTGAGGGTAAAACATACAACTTGAGTTGATGCCTACGCTAGCGACCTCATAATAGTACATCGCGTAATAATTGTCTTCTTAAAATCCGTGGCATATTTTCAACTCATCATATGCAAAAAATTAATACTTTAAAATATTACTAATTTTCAAGTACACGTATATGCATGATTTGCGTAATACATTGCTATGTTTGGGGCTCTTGTACAATATTAACAAAATACATGTAGCAATAGTTTTCTAGAAGTTTTTGTTAAAAACAATTCAAAGAAAATAATGAATTTTCTTCTAATAATATCTATATCTAAATTTTAACAATAATTAAAACAGCGCTTTTCTTCTTCTTCTCGGTTTAATCCCTGATACCTAACACACACCTGTTACGGTGTCTTACACCATCGCGATAAAATCGTGGCCCCGCGATCACCGCGATCACAATACCGCGACGGTGTATCGCGGAAAGGATTAAAACACCATCACGGTGTCGCGGGAAAATACGGGATCCGCGTTGGCCGTAGTGTATAATAAAAACTATGTGATATGCATCAGTTAATGAATACCAGACTGGGTTTTAAATGATAGATTTATTGGAGAAAATGTAAGGAAATGTAAGGAAAATGTAAGAATGAATGCAATATACCGAACAAAACCAGATTCCTGGCGTTTTAATGCTAATTGACATTAAAAAAGCTTTTGATACTATCTCTTGGAAAGAACATGCGATATTGGCGAGAAAATAAACTTTTAAAAGAAGAATATTTTTTCAATTGCCGAAATGGTCAACATACAAACTGCAACTTTGCGTAATTGCGTTAAATAAAAGTATGTTGTTACCAAGTACGAATTTGTTTACATAGGTGGGGGTCATCCGATAATGAGGACGCCCACTTTTATACTGACTTCATACATAGTCAGCGCATGTTTGTCTATTGTTTTCCGTTTAACAGTAGTTGTATATTTGCATTATCTAAGTTGTGTCAAAGGAAAATTAATAGACAAACATGCGCTCATGGTTTAAATGAGAAATTACTGCTTCTTCTTACTTTCGCTTTCTCTGTTGTAACCAAGGGTTGATACATGTTGAATATTATAATTCACCACGTGATTTCCCACCTCAGGTAACTTTGTTGAATACAAAATTATGTCACGTGACGTGTAAGGTAGCATGTTATGTGCTAACTAGGACAATGTTTTCGAACACGTTAAGTTGTCAAGCATTGATTTAAAGTCTTCTGTACTTAAATTGGCGTGGTATTTTTGTTGAAAACATACTAGTAAATAGTATTCTTGTACCATATAGAATAGAAAGGGCTATGGTGAAAGAGTGATCACATTTTTTTTATACATGGCATTGTTATTCATGCTAGTCTAATTTTAGTACCATTCTGATGTCAGCTCCACCTCTCATGCATAAAAATATCAATCTTTTGTTCGATCAAGGGTAGATAAGCGAAAATTTTCTGTTTTTGAAAGTTTTAAGGAGAAAAACATAGAATGAGTATATTGTATCACAGTCTAAAATCTTAATCTATGTTGGAAATTGACAAGACTCTTTAATAAAATAACCGAAAGGGATATTAGGTAACGCAACAGAAGCGACCGAAAAGGGCCCAAGACCCGGCGCTAAGTGTATCATCCTTTTTTATACCAAATACTGGATTTCTTTTGTGATTTCGATCACACAAAGTGGATCCGAACATTTTACAATGATATCGTATCGTGAATTTTTTTTTATTAAAGAGGATGTAAGCAGGGTGACCCAATTTCCCCACATCTTTTTCTACTTTGTGCTGAGGTTCTAGGAATTTTGATTCGAAATAATAAAGACATTCAGGGAATTACAATTGATGGGTAGAATACAAACTTTTGCAATATTTTAATCACACTTCAATAATATTTGACTGATCTCCTCAGTCCATGGACGGTATTTTAAGAGGATCCAATTATTTTGCATGCATATCTGGTCTAAAAATATTTTCTCTTAAATTAAAATAATGTAAAATCTCCCAGCAGTGAGAAGATTAACAGTGATTAAAACACTGATAATACTAAACTTAACAGAAATTTACCAAAGTGTATAATACTTGCAACAGTTTGAGAAAGAAATTTACTGTTTTCTATGGAGGGGCAAGGTCCACAAGGTAAAGAAAAACATTGATATTCAAGATTACAGAATGTATGGGGGTTTAAAAATGATAGACTACATGTGTATATGGAATTTGTTTGTGCATTAGAATCTACATGGATAAAAAGACTACTCCACCCTTATACAAAGTGGGTAAATCTTTTTGAATCAGAACTAGGAGTAAAAATAGGAACTCTTTGTTGAGAAAGAGGTAAAACGTTATAACTATATGTAATAAATATAGTGACTCAACAGTTTCTATGATGTAACTTTAAATGAATCACATGTCAAAGTTAATTTTAATCTTAGGCTTTGTTTAACAAATATTCAAATATGTACTTGTATAAAACAGCAATAAAATTTTAAAATAAAAATGATATGCTCGTGTTCCAAAAAAGACAAAGTTTTAATCCTATTGCAAGAATAAAACCATCTAGTTTTGTTTTTTTTTAAATTTATAATGAAACCAAATTCTTGAGAATAGAGAATTATTGGATTAATTATTTGTTACTCTAAAATAGTTATCGACTTTATGTTTTACATTTTGTAATGACCTTGTTCGTGATTCGGTGCTGACCCTAACTCTAAACCGCAAAGCAATTTATTAAAAAGCGTAATCTGTCCCAAGTTTTGTTATACTCTTATTCCATAGGTAGAATTTTTTTTTCATAAAATTTAATTCTAAAATAAGATAAAAAAGTCTATTATTTTATAAAATGACGTTAATTTGTACAATTAAAATTTAAATGTAAGATCAAACGGATTAAAATGTTTTGCAAGCGTGTCGTATTGTGACGTAGACAAGTTATGATATAAAATATATATGAATTTGTTAAGTCAATCAAACTAGGCGTTACCAATAAAATAAAATTATTATTATTATTATTATTAAACACAAGTATACACAATCTATTATTTATTACAATATAGAAGTCATTTTCGCTGAAATTGGTCATCATGAGTTTGGTTTAAAACTCTTCATTCTTCACGATTTGTATCAACCAATCTAAATTTAACTGTACTCCAGAACTTTGGTTAAATTTATTGAAATAACCTCAACAGCTTATTTGCATTCTTTATGATATACGATATGATATTTTTTAATGTGTACAATTGAAAAATATAGTAATTTTTGGGAAAATTTTATTTTCAAAAACTTTAAATTCATTTAAACAGAATTGCCTTCTGTGTTTGAACTCGGCATCTGCTGGTGATGTATCTGATGCTACACCAACTGAGCAACGACTTTGGACATGCACTGTACAGATATCCATATAAATTGAGTTCACAATCTCCATTTAGTTCCTTACTGTCATAAATTTACACAAAATGTGGAGGACCCATGTGTATAATGCAACATTTTAAGAAGTATAAATGCAAATCTGGATAATTGGAAGGCTTGCGATATTTGTAATAAGGTAAGAAAGTTAAAAAAAATATCCTTATAGAGTTTGAAAAGTAGGGCCCAATCTTTTTCATCTTCTTATAGATGCTCTAAAGTAATAAACACAAAATTATTTGATAAATGAAGTTCAATAAGATAATATATCGAAGGCTTTTCACATCAAATTTTAGTAATCCAGGAATTAGTTAACTAATAGTTAACTAAAATGTATCAAATGATAATTTGATCAACCGTATATGATATCTAATAAGTTAACCTTTCTTTTCACTTTATGTGTTCTAGATTTCCATAAAAACTCAAAACTAATTTTTCCTAAAAGTAAATCGTTTTCTTGTAAGAGGAAGGAAGTGATATGAAGAAATGGTTAAATTTCGGAATAACCAAATTTAAAAAACACACAGCAACGCGACAAATGGGATTTGAAGGCGAAAGTTTTTGTCAACAATTTCGTCAATTTCAACAGAAAATTGAGTTATTGATAAATTAAATGTTGTTGATCCCCAATCCAATTATCTAAAAATTATCTGAATTTGTTTGAACCAATCCACACAATGTTTGTCTAAGAGGTATTTATCTTAAAACCAGAAAAGCTGGAATAAAAACCTATGGTTTGTAATGATTCAACGGAGATTTAGGTGAACCATTAAGGGCTAATAGAGTATCATCAGCATGTTGCGATATATGTTCTTTGTTCTTTATGAGAATGCCTTTTATATCTTTGTTTTGCTTCATAAGTATCGAAATTATTTCTCTGCACATATAATAATTAAATAAGGATCAACAGGGTCTGCTATAACACAAAAAATATTGTTTAGGAAGAATGAAAATGGTTGATGTTATGAACTTCATTACATCTATCAAGAGCTCGATTAAAAGGTTGACTGGTTCTCATAAACCAGGGATGGACAAATGTACAATGATATTTTACAGAAAATGTTTTATATTGAATGCTTGATCAAATAAAACAATGCATTTTGGAAAGATGTTTTATTTCTTGTTGTATGAAGGTAGTTATCAGTCTTCCAAATATTGCTACCAAATTTCTTATTTCAGTATGACACAACTCCAATATAAAAATAGCCAACAAACGAGTTTTTTTTAATGAGATCCTGGTAAGGAGTAAAGGTTGTGCAAGACTTTTTTTTATGAAGATGTACATTTTTAGTCTTTGGTGTTTTTCAACGTACGTACAATCTCAGTTATAAATGTGTTATGCATTACACTAGCATTATAACAGTAATTTCGAAATACTTAAAAATATTGTCTAGTAATAAGACTTTGTTCAAAAGATTTCCGAATCCAAATATTCCTTTATTTTTTGAATATATCTTTTTAACTGAAAAGTGTACGAGATGCATTTATAAATTGTTGAATAATAATGAAGTTGTCACAATCCCAAATGGGAGGCAGATCTAAATCCATATGGAGTAGATGTTATTTGAGTTTGTCAAGTTTTAAAATTTGTTTTACAATAACTTCCGATTCTTCGGCCCAATGGCTCCAATTCAGAATACTAGTAATACAAAGAATTCTTCCTGTTGGAAAGTATTGGAAGAACGCCAACATAAATACCTCTGATTTTTTGATGCAGTTTTTGTGTAAAAATTAGAACCAATTTTACATATTTTTGTGTCTTGTGTTAAATTGCAGAGTTTATGGAGTCGCTTAGGTCTTCATATACATGTATACATTAGGATTTCTGAAAGAGTTGTTTAATGTGTCTAATGTCATTTTTGGTGAACTTCCATTGTCTTATTGTAACAAAGTTAATTATTTTATCATTTTAAGATGATGCTATCAACACTGAGAATGTATTACTATATATTTAGCACTAAGGATTGGAACAAAAAATACCTTTTAAAGTAAACAATCAAATCAACAGTCTACATGTTGCCATTTCAGAGAAAACTGATAACAAATGATTATTCAATTAAACATTGACTCTATGATCTTCTATGTATAGTGAATTTCCTTGGATAATCTTGCACATACTTACAAATTTGGTACCACCCTTTCCTCTAAATTATAAACATCAAAAATATTATGCTCTGCATTATCTGATTTAGAATATTAAAATAAGACCAATGATGATTCAGTGCAAAATATGAAAACTGATTGACAAAGGTGACAATATGCTGTTAAGTGTATTATTATTATTTTTTTTTCACTTTAAGCATGAAAAGAATAGCGATTTTGAATTATATGTACATGTATCTAATCTACTGGATTTATTTTATAATTCTCTTGTTTAATTCTGAGTATGAGCAAATCCAATATGAACAGATCTTTTCAATAACACTATATTCTATTCATACTCAAGTCATTCTATTTTGCTGGAAGTTATCACGGTTCAGAATATCAACTGTCTTTATACACGCAGTTCTATATATTCATTTCTCAATGCAGGTTTCCTGAATTTATGACAAATAAGTGGTTACAGACACCATTATAAAATCAGTACATAGGTATTGCGACAGGTATCTTTATCTATTTTTAGTAACAGGTACTTTCTGTTCAAACACAGGTGTAGGCAATAAAAGGAAAAGGCGGTATACCTCTTTGAAGATGCAATAATCTGCATAAAACATAATTTCTCAACTTCTAGTGATTCACTATTGCATCAATCTCTCCGATTAGTCTGGAGATATTTGGCATTTTTACAATGAGAAAATGTTAAAAATGCATGTACCAAATTATTGCAAGAGAAAAAATAATAGCAATTTAATATAAGGACTGTTTATTCTTAGTTTCATATTGAATACAATGTAGTAATATTTTTGTACAGTGTATTTTGTTTTGCACATTTCATACAAAAATATATATTTCAAAGTTTTATGAATTTCCACCATGGACATTAAATGCACTGTTGACACACTGTTGACAGGAAGTAGACAACAGTGACGGAACACAACACTAACAACAAAATGGCAGATCTCTGACGCTGAGACTTGCACGTCCTGACTGACAAGTGAACTAGTTTCACCTGGCTTGAACTTGGTTGCTGCAGTATGTTGCATTATCCAGGTTTCTCCTTGGGTTGCTGCTGTAGAGCCCGCTGTGAGGCCATCTCCTCCTGCAACAGAGTCAGTCTCTTCCTCTGGTAGTGCTGCCAGTGCAACAGCTGCTGATCGTCAATAAACTTAGCACACTGGGCATTGACCAGTTCCTTACGAAAATGTTCATACTGTAACAGTTCAAGGAAAAAAAGACACTGGGGATATCTGTAAAAAAAAAAATATAAGGACCCAAGTCAATGATATAGCTATAATTCATTACTGACACAAGTCAATGGTATAGCTATAATTCATCACTGACCCAAGTCAATGATATAGCTATAATTCATCACTGACTTCTTTGCAAAATATATGGAAAATTTATCTATTAAAGAACAGTATTCAAAAGAGCAGTTATTTGTAAATAACACAAACAAATAGATAAATAACCTTCCTTACTTCAGATATTTAGCATACTTGGGTTCTTTCCAATACTGCAAATATTTCAAGTAGTTGACAAAAGTTGGATCCTTAAAATATCCTCTTTGGGCTAAAACTGAAAAAAGATGATATACATGTACAATGTTATAGTATTTATATGCACAGTTCACCATGTCAGAAGCCAACAGTCATATATGTATAGGCTTAAGACTGTGGGCCAACTCAATGAACTTTCCTTATTTTAATGAATATTGACTCTACCGATGAGAGACCAAAAGTTTTTAGGTTTTGGAGCTGTGGAAAAATAGATATTCTTTTAAGTTTGTAGTGATCTCTATGCATTAACCTTTATGGCAGGAAAAAGAAAAACCTAAAGCTATAAATAATTCAGACAAAAATCTTTTTTGACAGCATCCCAGAATTTTTTTGTTTTTTCGGGGGAGGGGGGTTCTTTACATTTCTTAACATCATAAGTACAGTTAAGGGACATAATTATTCGCCACCTGTGCGCAAATAGCGTTGCGTTTTCTCGTGTGGTCCGTAAAGTAGGGCTGCGTGCTATAAATAGACACAACATATTCCCTTTCTAATTTTAACTTTGTGATGTAATACTAAAATTGATGACGTATACACAGGATTTTTGTCTACTGCTGTACTGTTTGTCGGTAAAATTATACCAAAACAATATGGGTCAAATGGGAAAAGAATTATGTACGAACGTCAGAAATATGATTGTAAAAGCTTATAGAGAAACCAGAAATACATCAGAGTTGGAAAGAACATTAGGAATTCTTAGATCTACAATATAGTATTGTGGGAAAAACATTGACGAAACAGGACATGTAGAAAATCAACAAGGAAGGGGAAGGAAGAGAGTGTTTACGGGCAGAGATAAAAACAAACTTTTGCGCGTAGTTAATGAAAACAGACGAAGAACTTACAAAGACATAACTGGTATTGTTAATGAGGGCATCAGTCATAGATTTTGTACTAGAACTATGAAAAGAAAAAGTCAAGAGCTTTAATATAAACGGAGAGTTGCCAAGAAAAAAGTCGCGATTCGCGAGGTCAACAAAAAAGCTTGGTGTAAGTTGTGTAAGGAGAGGAGAAATTGGACTGCTGATCATGATTGGAGTAAATGGGTGTTTAGTGATGAAATCCAGATAGTAATTGGAAAAAAATCAGGAAGTTTATATATGGAGAAAAGACGACTAAAAAATACAATGCGCAACTTGTGTGTCCGCCATCTCAACGACATCTGAGTATCATGATCTGGGGATGCGTATCTATATGGGGAATAGGGACTTTAACTTATGTAGAAGGTAACATAAATGCCAGAAAATATATTGAAATGTTAGACAATAACCTTTGGCCCGTTTTAGCCAGACATATCCTTGATAACCAATATGCATTTATGGACGACAATGCATAGAGACAATTTAGTAAAATAATACATTGCCAATAACAAAACTAGAACTGTCCTAATGGGACTAATACCCCTGCAAGGCTAATTTCAAATGGGACAAAAAATTGAATTGTATAATAAAGGTTTGCGACACATAAATAAAAAAAAATTCTAGAATTGTAAAAAAACTAAATTAGTTAACAAAGAAAAATTAAAATCAAAATTTTCAAAACTTCACTGTAAATACATATGTATAACAGTACTACATTTACAAAGAGATATAGCGCCTTTTCCCATTATTTCGCCTACACCTGTATTTGGACGGAAAGTACCTGTTACTAAAAATAGCTTCAGGTACCTCGCTAGCTGTCACAATATGATTTTATAAACCTAGATACATTGTACTGATTTTATAATGGTGTCTGTAACAACTGATTTGTCATAATCTCGGGAAACTCTGTGTGTAATAGTAGTTGATATTCTGAACCGTGATAACTTCAAGCAAAATACAATGGATCTAAGTGAAATAGAGTACATGTATAGTGTTAATGAAGAGATCTGTTTATATTGGGTGTGCTAATACTCAGACTGAATTAAACAAGATAAATTTTAAAAAAACCCAGAATATGTAACTTAATCTCTCTATTCTTTTCATTTTTCAATTTAAGTGAAAAAAAATATTTACTACTTGGTGGATTCGATCCAGCGACCACAAAATCAAAAAGACCTCTGCATTACCACTAGGCCACGCATCTAACATTTTAAGAAGATGCATTTTTTTAATATATATGACTATATATATGATTGTATTAGAAAAAGACACTAATTGAAATATTTGTCTAATTTTCAGTACAAAGACCACGTTAAACTAAAACTAATTCAATGTACCGGTAAACGTGTACTACAATACCTGTAGAACATAATTTTAATCGGATTTCTTTGGTTTAGAGTGGTTCAAATAGTCAAATATCCAATTTTTTATCGTATACTAACTACTTTCCGATATATCCCTATCAAAACCTTAATATTTTAATGATGTCGTATAAGATAATTAAGACTCTTAAAGCATGGTAATTGTGTAATTTGCGTTTCTTTGAATATATTTAAACTAAATATTGTATAATATTGAAAATGTCTGATGTTTGCAAAAGTGCTATATTTTAGGCCAAATCGTATATTAGGTGCGCTATACCTCTTTATGTATCTGGTGATATTTTTTTATTTCATTGTTTTAAAGAAAAACCAACAGTGACAATAACCCCTCCCTTTGCAGTAAATGAAAATAGCCAAGCAGAGTCTTGACAGATGCAATTAGTTGTTTCAAATTTTCCTCACTTTCTCCTATGGTACAATGCAACTCCATATCAGAAAATTGATCCCATAGGACTATGATTTTCTTTGATGAGCTTGTTAAATTGGATAAAATCCCAAAACATTATCATAATTAGCATACTATGTAAAAATATGAAAAAAAGAAAATTTAATATTACAAACAATTTTAAAATTGCCAAAACACTACAATCATATCAGTAATTTTGAATTTCATTTAAATTAATGCCCTATAGGGTCACTTCATCAATTTACTTGACTAATAAATTTAAACATCTTCTAAAAATAGCTAACTTCTTTATTAATAATGATATTATTTATTTCATTATAATGATAGAAACTTTTGGTTTACATGAAGCAGTATTAAAATAACCCCAAAACCACCGCCCATTTTACAGATTATCAATTTTCCCTAAACCCATGCTCCATCTAAACCATGGCTCAGATAATGGCCCTCTTGGGACAACTGAATTCAGCCACACTTGTCTTTGATGTTCTTATTAGCTCCTACAAATTTATCAATGACAAATAAAAATTTTGCATTGTCAGTTGATAGAATACTTATAAAAAATAAATTAAGTTAAGAAATAAAGACAAAAAACCTCCATCTGGATGTATTAATATAAATATATTTTAGAGTGTTTATTATTAATTAATTAATAAAGTCTGTAAGGATTACCTCCCTTACTTTTCAACATCAGTGTATAATATATAGAATAAGGAAAATGAAAACTGTCATAAAATCATTAAATCTTGTCTGATCTTAAAAAAAATTGCAAGGCACACATCTTCAGATGGTGTTCAACATATGTACAAATTTTCAGACTGTTCCATGCAGTAGTAAAAAATTCTATAGGGGGGACAAAGTTGCGTCTACAGACAGATGGACAGACAGACAGACGGACAGGGTGAAACCAATATACCCCCCTAAACTTCGTTTGCGGGGGTATAATAATTGCAACATCATGGCCTTCCCAGTCTCCTGACCTAAATATCATTGAGAACATTTGGTTAAAAATAAAAAGAACACTGGAAACCTGTGCCGAATTCATTAACACAAAACAGCAACTCATGGCGGAAATTCGGACTGCCTGGGAAAATATACCAGTACCTACCGCTTATATTGAGGACCTTTATGCGACCATTCCTGGAAGGCTTATTGAAGTTTTAAAGATGAAAAACAATCTAACAAAGTATTGAGGTAAGATAGGCATTTATTAAATTTCTAATAGATCCTAAATATCGAAGTGTGCGATACTCAAAGTCCGGCGGCCATTTTGAAGTGGCGAATAATTATGTCCCATGACTCACAGGAGTTCGAATTTTTATCAATAAAGCCAAAAAACTTACTTTATTGACTGACCCATGAGCTATGCGTAAGCATATGCTTACGCATAGCTCATGGGTCAGATGCTTACGCATAGCTCATGGGTCAGTCAATAAAGTAAGTTTTTTGGCTTTATTGATAAAAATTCGAACTCCTGTGCATGACTGTACATATCTGGATTGCAGTTTTAATTACAGTTAAATATCTGAATTGCAGTTTTAATTTTCTCAGAACTTCATCATCTGATAATTGTACAACTACTTACAGTTGAGATAATTGGGATTCGCCAAACACTGCACAAATTCTAGTTCTGTTTGAAATCTGATTCTTTGTTGTTCCTCGGATTCTGAAAAAAATAAAATGTTTGTGTTAGTCAACTTGAATTTCCTCAAACAATAAACAAATTCCCACTGCTCTATCTTAATTTGAAATCTTGCCATTCTCTTTTCTTAAAAGCACCTCACATAAAACTCCATTATCTTAACAAATTTGATTGTCTTTTGATCTAATATTGATTCAAAACCTTGTGAGCCAGGAACAGCACTTTGCCTGATGCTCGCCATTTTCACTCCATCCGTTTATATCCGGAATAAACATTTTAATGTCAGGCAAAAAAAAAAAAAAATGGCGGCGCCCATGGCCTCAAACATCGATCGACAATAAAAGAAGTCATACGACAAATTGCGGCAAAATGAGTAGATTGAAAAATTTTGTGAAGTGCGAGGTTTTCTATGCCATGCAAAATGTTGATGTCGCGGTGTTGAATAAGTTGCCGGAAAAGGATTTACGACCAGTGCTCCCATGTTTGGTCCGAATGGCTCTCTGTAAACCTCTGGATGAAAGTGAATACTGGTCAGCAGCCAAAAAGGAGGTCCTAAAAATTCTGTCGGGAATTGAAGTTGTCAATAGCATTGTAGCGTTACTGTCGATAGATTTCCATGCTTTAGAGCAAGATGTCAACAAAGAACAGCAACTCAGGTGATCAAGTCACTTATTTTGTTCACAATTCTTCCTATACTCTGTCCCGAGTTTTTGCTTCCACCACTTTTTGCTTGATATTTCGATAATCATAAATACCTTTGTGCTCAAACTATGTTCATCCACTAATATGAAAAATGTCCAGATCATCTGTTTTGAAACGCCCCCTCTACCGCTTCAGGTTTCAATACACATCCCAAAATAGAAAGTCTACGGAGATTTAGCATTGCATCAGCCATTATTAAGCCCGGATGATAACGTTGAAAAATTGTGCGAGGTGTCCCGAGAACTTCCGAATGGAGAAAAGATGTAAACATTTCCCATTATAAATCTCCGTAAGAAATTTGTTTTCGTTCCTGTGAACTTTTATGAGTGAAAAATGATAATTTGTCAATGAAGAAATCTTGGGTATTTTCCCTTTTATCGATTTCAAGAGCATTTCTTTCACAGGTATGTGTATTTTTATTAAAAATCGTCAAAAAGTGGTGGAAGCAATAACTTGGGACAGACTATAGCTCTGACTTGTGGGTTAACCCTTTAGTATGATCAGTATAGTGCTGGAATTGTATGCCAGAGAACCTGGGTTTAAAAACCAGCAATGGCAATAACCGTCTCTGTTACACAATTAACCATGTATAGGTATGTATATGTATATAGATAAAAAAAAATCAATATAAATAATGTAAATCTTTTTAAAGAACCAAGCTTGGTGGGAACCAGTCAGAGAGCATCTTGATCTCTCAGCTACAGAATGGAGTGGCCCTGGAGTTTGAGAGGAGCGATCCCCCCAGGAGACTCCGCCTCTTGCTGAGTGAACTCCTGTTTGTCTCATCACAGGTATCACATTAATCCAAACACATCATCACATTGTTACCTCATTTCTGACAATCATTGCATTGCCTCCTCAATGGAATTACATTGCCTCCATACAGGCAAAACATTGGCTCCATCAAACCAATTAAATGTCCTGCATTTTCTGTATTGTGTCATAACTGAGAAAACCAACTGTCTTAACTGGTATCATGTTAACGTTGATTTCTTGCAGGTATTGTCTTCACACAAATATTACATTGTGTTTGTCTACTCTGAGATATTACTTCAATTAAATCACATTTATTACATTGATTAGAACATTTGTGTTACATTTTCTCCTCACAGGTTTACTTTTTCTCTTTATATTTATTTCCTTGTCTGAACTTAGGTATTATGTGTATATTGTTCCATCACAGCTATAACATTGTCTTACACTAGCTGTTACATTAAAAAAAATAATCCCATGTTTTATTTAATTTATATACATGGAAATTGTTAAGTATAGTTTGGCTTGTATGATGGACTATCAAATTCACTGCTATTTCCACTGTTATTCAGATCAGAGAGTCTAAATCTGAGTTTTACCAGAAGAGATCGGAGATGTTTGAAAGCCTTGTTTATCTGGAAGAGGTGGCAGATGTTCTGTGTATAGCTCAGGCAGAGTTACCTTCCTTGCTGCCGATCACAGAGGTAGCAGAAACATTGCTCCACGTTCCGAACGGGGGCTGGATGCTGTGTCGTTTAGTGGCCAACTCTCCCGACTGCTACAAAGAGGGTATTACTTATGCTCACTATTTCATAGATAGATATTTATACGAAAAAGGTACATTTGGTTATAAACAAAAAAAATACAAAGCAAATTTATGATACAGGTATATGAGCTACTTCACCATTTTATAAAAAAAAACCCTTTCATCTTCATCTAATTATGTGATTTGCTTTGTGGGTGTGTTACATGGCCTTGAATCTTTGTTCTGTTGCAGTGTTTAACAGCTTGATATCCAATGGTGACCGACAGGATGAGGAGACGGTGGGCGGCTGTAGACGACTAAAGGTACTGATGGCTCTGGCCAGAATGAATCCAAAGGAAATCTACAACATCAGGGCACTGTGTGTAAGTATTTTATAAAAATATACAACATCAGGGCGCTGTGTGTAAGTATTTTATAAAAATATACAACATCAGGGCGCTGTGTGTAAGTATTTTATAAAAATACACAACATCAAGGCACTATCCTATGTGTAAGTACTTTACAGAAATTTACAATATTAAGACATTTTACAGAGTTGTTCATACAGTATTTTTTGCAAGCAAATAAAGAAAAGTTGAATCTTTTATTGAAGGTGTTTATTAGAGGTAGAGAAATGTAAGATGCCTTCAATTAGTTATTTATTACAGTTAGAGAAATGTTAGATGCCTTGGTTATTTATTACAGGTAGAGAAATGTAAGATGCCCGGGCTATCTGTTGCTTTGACCTTGGAGATGTACAATGATTCCCTACTGTCGGGCCCACCGGGGGAGGAGGGGGGTAGAGACACAGATGTGGTGGGGTTTGTGAGTGGGATGCTGCTGGGAAATGACATCGGAGTAAAGGAATGGTTCTCACAATATGTTAAGATAGGACAAAAGGTGAGTACTAGCACAGGTGTTCTGTCCATGTTCACTACCCTTACAAGTATCATTTTGTTATGTTATTATAAAAAATGAAGAATGATTTTGAAATCACTGTTATGCCACCAGTGGGTCCATTTTTTCTATTCTATTCCATTCCATTCTGTTTTGTTCTGTTTTATTAATTATATACACTTCTGTTAAATTCCATTCTGTTACATTGTATTCTATTCTGTTTCATTTTATTCTGCCTACTTTTATTATACATGTATACTGTAGGAGCATAAATATTCGTTGGGGATTTAATTTCATTATTTTCGTTGGTAGTGTAAATCAACAAAATTAAATCCATGACGAATTTTAACCCAAGTATTAATAAATACAGAGTTGATGCAATATGACGGAATTTAATGCCAATGAAATTTTATTTCGTTTAAAAACAACGAAATTTTAACCCAACGAAAATATGTGCTTCTACAGTATCATTCTACTCTATGTCTGGTTCAGTTGAAGCGTGAGTTGTCGGTGACCCAGTCACACAGACTACACCATAGTCTGTTCTATTCTTTATTCTATTCCATTCTATTTTTTGATACTTCAGCTAAAGCTTGAGTCGTCGGTGACCCAGTCACACAGACTAGGCCATTGCCTGTTCTATTCTTTATTCTATTCCATTCAATTTTTTGTACTTCTGAATCAGTTGAAGCGTGAGTCGTCGGTGACCCAGTTACACAGACTGCGTCAGTGCCTGCTGGAGCAGATGATCCTGATGCTGGACCAGGGACACACCCCCTCCGAGGGTCGCGCCATCAAGGGCAGCGCATTCATCAGGCTCTACTGCGCCCTCAAGAGTCTGGCAGCCTTCAAGTAAGAGTTGTTTGGAGATTATGATATACAAAATACAAGTGTAGATGATAATTGTGATACAAAAACTGAAAGACATAGTGTACACAACAAAAACCACTGTAACTTTCTGATGGTATCGTAAAGGTAGATATTTTTATGGAGTAAATTTTGCCAATTTTTATGTAACAAAGAGTTGATGGGGGTTATTTTTGTGCATTAATGAAATTTTAAAATGTGTCATTTATATTGTATTCTGGTATTAGTACTTCTTGATGAATCTGTTTGCAGGGTCATTAATTTTTGAAACATAATCATCATTAAATTTGTCAAAATTTTCCTAATGTTAAGATTTCCACATTTACGGTCTCTTGAGTTTTAAAGCATTCAGTTATCCTGTTACAGGTTTACAGATGAAGAGATGAAGATTCTACTAAAACTCATCACGTCTCGCCCTCCTATTTGTAAAGCTGGTGCTAGATTTGTCTCCCTTGGGTTGTGCATGCTGATAGCTTGTCCGTATTTATTAGGGTAAGAGGAAAGTTATTAAATGAGCACATCTTTTTTTTTTTACATGTTTTTGTGTAAATTTATTAAGACACTGTATGTTTGATGACAGGAACAGTGACCAAGAGAGAGTGGCAGTGGAGTGGATTCGGTGGACCATGAGTGTGGAGAAAGAGTTCAAACAGTGAGTGGATGACTTCTACACTTGTTGTCTATTCAGTCAAAGGCTTCCAATCAGTGATTACAAAAAGGCAAGCCATTTTATATGTTATTGTTAATTAAAGTGCATCATTTTGTCATTTCAGGGAGGTTTCCAGTACTTGCTCTTTTGGTGAAATGTTGTTCCTGATCGCAATTCATTTCCATAGCAACAACATGACAGCTATAGGTGACCTTGTATATCTGACATTGGGACTAAAGGTATCTATCCTGTATGACCTTTGTGATGACAATAGCTCATGATCATGTAATGTAATAGTAAAAACTTCCAGGCCTCCTCAATGACATATGATTCAAGATATCTTAATCATTGAAGAATATGAGGTTTTTTTTTTTAGAATCTTGTGAAAGCCAATGCTTTAGCCAGAATAAGACAGATATTTACCTATGAGATCTTTACAGAACAGGTAAACAGTACACATATAATATCAACATTATAGTAACATGTCAACAAATCCGGCACCATGACAAGAGTTGTCTAAATTTGTAACTAACTTCAGGTGATAACCTCCCATGCAGTGAAGGTCGCTGTGACCCCGGGGCTGAACGCCAACATGACCGGGTATCTACCCATCAACAGTATCTACCAACTCCTCAAAAGCCGGTCGTTCTCCAAGCACAAAGTACCCATTAAGGTAACACTAGAAAATAATTACAGAAAGTACCTATAAATGTAACGCAAAAGAATTAATACACAAAGTACCCATATAAGTAACACTGCAGAAGCAGAACACAAAGAAACTATAAATATAGCATAGATGATAATTACAGGCAGCACTACAGAATCAATACACAAAGTACCCATAGATGTAACACTGCAGAATCAGTACACAAAGTACCCATAGATGTAACACTGCAGAATCAGTACACAAAGTACCCATAGATGTAACACTGCAGAATCAGTACACAAAGTACCCATAAATGTAACACTGCAGAATCAGTACACAAAGTACCCATAAATTTAACACTACAGAATCAATACACAAAGTACCCATAAATGTAACACTACAGAATCAATACACAAACTTCCCATAAATGTAACACTACAGAATCAATACACAAAGAACCTATAAATGTAACACTGCAGAATCAATACACAAAGTACCCATAGATGTAACACTGCAGAATCAGTACACAAAGAACCTATAAATGTAACACTGCAGAATCAATACACAAAGTACCCATAGATGTAACACTGCAGAATTAGTACACAAAGTACCCATACATGTAACACTACAGAATCAATACACAAAGTACCTATAAATGTAGCACTACAGAATCAGTACACAAAGTACCCATAAATGTTACACTACAGAATCAATACACAAAGTACCCATAAATGTAACACTGCAGAATCAATACACAAAGTACCCATAAATGTAACACTACAGAATCAATACACAAAGTACCCATAAATGTAACACTGCAGAATCAATGCACAAATATAGCATAGATAATAATTACAGAGAGTATTCATAAGGTATCACTGCAGAATCAGTACACAAAGTACCTATAAATATAGCATTGATAATAATTACAAAAAGTATTTAAAAGGCAGTACTACAGAATCAATACACAAAGTACCCTTATAGGTAACACTATAGAATCAATACACAAAGTACCCATAGATATAACACTACAGAATCAATACACAAAGTACCTATAAATGTAGCATTGATAATAATTACAGAAAGTATTTAAAAGATTGCACTACAGAATCAATACACAAAGTTCCCATAAATGTACCATACAGAATCAATACACAAAGTACCCATAGATGTAACACTACAGAATCAATACACAAAGTACCCATAAATATAGCATTGATAATAATTACAGAAAGTATTTAAAAGTTTGCACTACAGAATCAATACACAAAGTACCCATAAATGTAACACTACAGAATCAATACACAAACTTCCCATAAATGTAACACTACAGAATCAATACACAAAGAACCTATAAATGTAACACTGCAGAATCAATACACAAAGTTCCCATAAATGTACCATACAGAATCAATACACAAAGTACCCATAGATGTAACACTACAGAATCAATACACAAAGTACCCATAAATATAGCATTGATAATAATTACAGAAAGTATTTAAAAGTTTGCACTACAGAATCAATACACAAAGTACCCATAAATGTAACACTACAGAATCAATACACAAACTTCCCATAAATGTAACACTACAGAATCAATACACAAAGTACCCATAAATGTAACACTGCAGAATCAACAGAGAACACAGAGAACATGTACCAATAAAGGTAACATGGGAATTCACAAAGCGCCCATTATGGTAAGGGTACAGAATTGATTCATGAAGCACCATTAAAAGTAACATTACATACCAGTATATTTTTCAGTGAAATCACACTCTTCCTTTAATGCTTGTTGATTGCTTCTGATCTTTTTAAGTAAATGATTTTGTTTACAAGACCTTTAATTAAATGGTTAACTTCTTGTAGGACTGGATCTACAAACAGATTTGTAGTTGTTCCACGCCACTCCATCCCCTAGTTACCTCCCTTATTGATGTTTTTGTCACCTCTGTTGTCATCAAAAGCACAAAGACTGATCATCTGAATGAACCAATCACAGAGGATGAAATTCTCCATGTTTACAAATCCTCAGTATTTCATTGGTCTAAAGACAAATCTGAAGAAGGAGAATCATCCAATCAAATTCCAACATCAGAGCTTGCACCACAACTACTAATGCTTTACTATTTACTCCATTATGAAGACACAGTTTTGACACACATGAAATCTCTTGGTATGCATCTATAATTGAATTCTAAACTTCTAGTTTGTAAGAAATACATGTAAGTTTGGCAAGTCTCTTGTTCTAATCAATTAAAAAACAGATACACTGTAAAGGCAAAGGAATCTTTAATTTGTATGAATATGCAGGTGATGGTATTGATTTCCAGATTTGTGAGATGATATTTAATATGTATTTGATATTCTTAATACATTGTATAAGTAGCTGTTTTATTTTAAAAAGAATCAAAATTCTTTATTTTTTTTTTAACTTTCTGGATAAATATTTTATTTTTCTGTCTAAGTTCTGTTCAAGTTTTCAAGTTCTGTCAACAGCTTTAATATTTCCCTTTACTTGAAAATAGCATGATAGAATCATTGTTCAAGGTTATGTTAATAACAGTCTAAGTGCTGAATCAATTAAGTCAATTTCGGTACTGATATGAGTTGTTTCCCTTATCCAGTGATGGCAAACAGGCAAGTACAGTCGTACCCAGACACCCTGCTGGCTCAGATTCCCATCAACTTCCTGTTACAGACGGCCCAGCGCGACCAGGAGAAGTTTGCTGGGCTTTTCTCCCCACTACTGAAGTAAGGAGTGGTAATCAATGATCTTTGAATGAATGTGCATGGTTATCTTTATACTAAACATTGAATATGAATGTGTTTTACTGGTCTTTTCTGGAAATGGATTAAAAAGTTGTTAATTAATCAATTATGTTTCCAGTAATTTTTTTCATATAAAAAGATGAATACTTAATGACTTGTGAATGGAATTTACTAGTCTTTTCAGTTATTGAAATACAATGTATAAAGCTATTTATGTTACTAGAAATTGTTTGATAAAAATTGAAAGATACACTGATACTTGTGACCCTACTGAATGAGCCTGCTTTGTGTATTGACAGGTTACTGGTGACCCACTACCCCCACCTGTGTGCAGTGGAGGACTGGTTGGAGGCGAGTCTGGTCAGGGACTCACTGGTGGCCGAGACCTCGGTCATATACAGTGTACCATGTACCATAGAGAACCTCAACGATGGTTAGTGGAGAGAGAGAGAGAGAGAGAGAGAGAGAGAGAGATGTCATATACAGTATTTTAATGTACATGCACATGTATATCATGCAAGGGAAAGTAAATATTTTAATCAACTGAATATTAACTAAGTAAAAATTAGATATACATGTTTAATAATACATGTATGTTGTCTTAAAATGTTATTGACATTACAGTTTGACATTACAGTATGTAATGTATACAATTCTTATGTGTAGCTCAAAATCCCTGATTATATTGACTGGGGTTGTAGTATGTATGTGTACCTGTATTAAGTATACAAAGTTAAGAACAAACTACTGAATGTTGATTGTGTTACAGCTCTGAGGAATCTGACCAGCTGTCCAATGAAGATGATATCACAGCTTCAGTCAATGCTCAAGATGTCTGCCCCAGACCTCCTACAATTCTCTGAACCAATCGTCTCCTCCCTTCCTATCATGCTTGATGAGGCAGTCCCCAGGAAAATCGTAGATCTTGTCAAGAAGGTCTGGTTTCTTCTTCACAGCGTCTCCCCAAGAAGGTAAAGCTCTAAAAAATCTAAACAATTTAAAAGCTTCATAGCTATTATTTGAATTTATTTACTGTAGATTCCTTATTTTACGCGAGTACTTAATTCCATGATTCAACCTTTTTGCATCAAATCGTGAGAATTCAAAATCGCGAACGTCAAACTAATTACTTTTATCATAGTTTCATTTAGTTTACATCTGAAAAATAAAATTGTGATTTTAAAATCTGCGAGATGTGCTTCTAGGGTTGTATGCAGATATTATTTCCTTGCGTTTAATTAGAAATCTATGTTCTTATTCATCCTAAAACTAATGGAATATTTATAAATGATTGCATGGTGATTGATTTCAAGACATTTGTATTTTGTATGTGATTGTAGTTTACGACTCGCCACAGTGAACTCCCTGCGACTTACGGAGAGAATGACCTTTAAGATGACACCGTACACAGAAAACGACATCACTGTGGATCCCCTGGTCATCCTCAGGTGTGATGAAAGAGTGTTCAGGTGAGTGTCATCACCTGAAGGTTTGACTCTTTTTTGAAATGGGATTGGACATATGTTTTAATAAAGATTTGCTGATGTGAGATTAGGCCTGCAATGATATCCAAAGTATTTCAGCATTAATCACTAAGGAGTAGACAATGTCTTAGATGGCTAGCTTCTTTAAACAGGTGCCCCCCAATCCTGGACATTGTGTTACGAGTGTTGTCAGCGTACCTCCAGGCAAGCCGCGTGTTCCTACACAACCACATGCTGTCTAACCCAATCCTGGAGAATGCCGCACAGGCTGAGCGAGAGCGCCACGACCTGAAGAGTGCGCTGATTGCTGCGCAGGAGAGCGCCATCATACAGATCCTGCTGGAGTGTTGTCTACCCAGGGAGGATGAACAAAGGGAGGTAAACAGCCACAAATCTACATATCTCTCTAATGATAAAAGAATCTGTGGTGATGTTTTAGGTTACACTGTACCAAAGCTGTGGTGAATCACATATTTGAAGTTATCTAAAATGTAGACGTTTTTGGAAAGAAAACATTTAGGGTTTATTTGTAATAAAGTGTTTATATGGGTATTAAAGGGGCATGGTCACGATTTCGGTCAAAAATTATTTTTCCGATGTTCATGTTTACTATGCTTTAGTAAGGCATTTTGAATATGCAACCCAAATTTGAGTGTCATTCGTTGAGTTATAAGCGAGTTACAGAGCTTAGTAATTCTTTGCTATGTAAACAAAGCTTTTGTTTACATTTTCAATGTTGAAGCGAAAATTTCAAATTTAAACCTAAAATGAATGTGTTAAATGTTTGGGTCTGTTTATTTATGCTTAAAATGAATAAAAAGATACACAAATCAGCTTGAAAAATATTTTTTACTGGTATATTGAACCTATGTAAACAAAAACAGGGCACGAGCCTTGTTTACATGACAATGAATTGTAAGCTCTGTATCATGCTTATAACGTAACTACTGACTCTCAAATTCTATTTGATCATTGGAAATGCATTCTAAAAGCAGTGTAAATAATAAAAACAGAGAAAAAGATTTGGACCAAAATCGTGACCATGCCCCTTTAATCTGTAAAAACATTTCCATTCTAAATTAAATGTGTGTATGGTTTGTGTAGTTTTAGTGTCATTTCAAGATCTGAACTATGGTGAAGTCTGTGTAAGAATCACATCAATGATTTGTTTGACAGGGTGAAGAAGGCCTGCTTAACAACCTGCGTGAGGTTCACTGCATCATTTGTTCATTCATCCACCAGCTGTTCATCACTGAGCCTCACCTGGCCAAGCTTGTCCACTTCCAGGTAATAAATCTCACCTTGTCTAGGAATACTGTAAGTTAAAACAATCACAGGTGTAACTTTTTTTAAATGAAATTGATTTCATTTATGTTTCTTAAATCTTTAACTAGTTTAAAATTACTTTTGACCAATAGAAAATCAGTAATCAGCACAATGACTTTATGTATACATGAAAACCATAAAGTGATAAAATTCTGTGAGGCCCCAAATGTTTGAGAATTAAAGATCATTTAGAAACATGAGTATGTTTTTATATACTTAATAAAGCACTAGGCAAAATATTAATGCATGTGATGATCATATTATGTCATAGATACGACCTTTTGATCCATAAAAGTTGACTTAGAAATGTATGTTTTTGCTTTTCAGTGACAAACAAGTGACAAACATGTGATAGATTATTTAATGTATCTCATGAATGTGAGAAATGAGCGAAGTAAATGTGTTATACAGCTAAAATCATCTTAGATATATTTCATGCATTAGGGACCATGAGACTTCATGTAGGTTAAAGTGTTCATGAACCATTACATGCTTTTCAAGGGGGCTAACTCTTACAAATGTCTATTTGATGGTACATGTACATATTTAATTATTTATACAGGGAATGGACATATTTCTGTGTTATGAGATGATATTTTTGTTTTGTTTATCAAATTATATCATTATTTTGTTCATTAGACGATATCTTTGTTGTTTTTAGGGATACCCCGACTCCCTACTTCCTATTACCACTGCTGGAATCCCCTTTATTTGGTTTATAAGATGATATCCTTGTTTTGTTCATTAGATGATATCTCTATTTAATTTAGGGATACCCCGACTCCCTGCTGCCTATAACCACAGCTGGAATCCCCTTTATTTGGTTTATAAGATGATATCCTTGTTTTGTTCATTAGATGATATCTCTATTTAATTTAGGGATACCCCGACTCCCTGCTGCCTATAACCACAGCTGGAATCCCCTTTATTTGGTTTATAAGATGATATCCTTGTTTTGTTCATTAGATGATATCTTTATTTTGTTTAGGGATACCCCGACTCCCTGCTGCCTATAACCACTACTGGAATCCCCTCCATACACATCTGTCTGGATTACATCCCAGAAATCCTCAGTCAACCGCAGTCAGAGAAACAGGTCAGGGTCTGGTTCTCATTCTCTTAACCCCAGAATTTCAGTGTGTTTTATAGAGTTATGTTAACAGAACTGTTCTGATCTGGATAATTAGTAGAGTACTAAGTATACTGCTCCTGTCCCGACAGATCTTTGCCATCAAGCTGATGTCTCACCTGTGTTGTCAGTACGCACTGCCCAGATCTCTCAGTGTGGCCAAGCTGTGCATCAATGTCATGTTTACCATGATCGGAGGTAAGGGTGCCATATATACCAGTATAGTCACGGAGGATAACACATTTAGTTTGTAGTAAAGTGTGTTAGGAATATTTGTTTGTCCATCCTTATGATTACATTTTTAATAAATTGATTTAGAACTTTATAAGATGGATACATTGCAAGGTAAACTTTAAAAGAATTTGTCAAATTATTTGATGTTAAAGGTCATTTGTCAAGGTCAAGGTCCAATTTTACCACTGTAGTCACATCGGTATCTGGTGTCAGTATTGGTATCTGGTGTCAGTATTGGTATCTGGTGTCAGTACTGGTATCTGGTGTCAGTATTGGTATCAGTGATCAAGCAGATCATAGTTCAACAAGTGCTTTTCAAATGTTTTTAGATAATTATCTAGCTTAACTTTGCTTACAAAATGTGATGAACGTAAACCAAGGATGTTGCTTTCTTACAGTGCTGGAAAACAAGGAGAGAGTAAACTTTTTCCTGGAGACGGTGCCGTGTTTGACCAAAGTATGTCAGGCATTCCCCCCGCTGTGTGAGGATGTGACCTCGATCCTCCATCAGATCGGCCGCGTGTGCATGTCCCACCTGACATCCGCAAGCAATCTGAGGGAGACCGAACTCTCGGATCTAGACAAAACTTATGTGCCATTAAAAAAGAAAGTGAAAGTAGACACTTCAAAGCAGGAGTTGACCATGAAATATCAATCTCTTTATCGGAGTGTGCAGCAGACCTTTGCTCGTGTCATTGTTAAATCACTCGTAACAAAAAATATTTATGCATAATGAGAAAGGATCAACATTTCAAATAGAATAAAATAAAAAAAAATAGATTTGTTTTCACTGTGTTCTTCTGTATCTAAGATTTTAACTAAAGCATCATTACAGCAATCAGGGCTTGAGTATCTACAGTAATGGTTGCTTCCTGTTGTGTTAATGGGCATTGAATAATAATTAAATCAGTTTTACTATTTAATTTTTTTTTGAGAGAGATGATTAGTAAGAAAATGGAGAGGAAACATGTTGTGTGTTAGCGGGGATTTATTTGAGTGTGGAGGAAGTGATGTGAAGATTTGTTGGAAGGATGCAGCGAGCTACACTCGGACAGAAGTGGTGGCGCTTGACAAGCACTCGAATTAGCAGGAAGTGATTACTGAACAAGCGCTGTAGCCAGAAGGAAGTGATTACTGGATAAACACTGTACGGGAAAGTGGTTACTGCATGTTTCAGTGGGATGAGGGTCAGTGACAACAGAAGGAGGCAACAAGGTGAGTGTCTCTACAGCCAGCTGTCTATCAGATCAGTCAAATCAAAACCACTGTATATATATGTTGCTCAATACCTGAATTTAATATGAAGCAGTAGGCATTTGTTTTATTTCAACTATGCATGTTTTAATATCTTTCTCCAAGAATTGACATGTACATGAGAGTCAGTTACATGTACTGTTATTGGTACAATGCTTTTAGAAATTCATCTCTTTAATCTCAATTTATTTATCAAAGATTGTGCATATACTGACGGATGTCAATGTCAGTAGAGGGTCAAGGTCACTAATAGAAGTTAAAGGTCATATTTGTTTCAGGGAACTTTGTCTTTGCCCGAAGCACAGTTTGCATTAAACATGTTTTTTGACAAGTTACAGTTAAGTGATACCAAAAAAACAACCTTAACCTATTCATAAAAAATAGGACAAAAGGAAAAAATAGCTGGGTTGTTAATTGTAGAAGCCTCACTGGATAGGACAGGTCTTGATGTCAGGTGTGGAGTGGATCCCCCCATTCCTTGGTCTCTGTGTAACAGAGATGTGGTGTCTTTGTTTATTCAGGTGATGCAGACCGAGGAGGGCAGTCTATACAACACCTGAGTATACCTGTACTATATATACAGTATGGATGCTAGTTAACACAAAGTGAGTCTGAGGGGTAGGAACTGGTCAATCAGTCATCCAAGTGAAGAGGGTGTGTGTGGAAAGGGTAAGGTCAAGTGTAAAATCTATTTCATGTAATTTAAGGGGGAACAGGACGTTGCAGTGTAAAATTATTTGTCAATAAATTTTTTTGCTTTTCTTAGCACTTTTACATTTAAATGTCCACTACAACATGCATTATTTTCATGACTACTTTCTTACCTTGCAAGGGAGATATTTTGATAGAAATTATCCCCCTTTTCTGTCATTATGAATTTTTTTAACAATTTCAATTTTCTGCAAGAATTATTTTATTTGATGGAATTTATTTGCAAATTATATTCATTAATTTTAAGAATGGAAACAAATTTCAAAATCATTTACAACATTGGCTTTTTTACATAGCAATATCATAATTTTATCAAAATATTGCTCAAATCAGCGCTTCAAATTTTGAAGTTTTTGATTCTAAATTTGAACAAAATGTGATGGCACAAAAAAAACTGCATATATCAACCTTAGCATGCGCTTTATTACTAATAAAATTTTCATGGCCACTTTCTTGCCATTCAAGAGAGATACTACAATAGGAATCACCCATACCCCATAATCTGGAATTATGACTTTTTGTGACAATTTCTGTTTTAAACTATGAAAAAAGTAATGCATTATTTAAATTTATCAATTAACATGAACGGATAATTATCAGAATATATATCTGATTATATTAACCGCTTATGATTTTATACATTTACATTTCTAACATTAAAATGTTAAATTTCCCCCAACTCATGTTGTGAAAATGACTACTTTAGAGCCGTTGAGTACGGAAAAAAGATCTATCAAATCCTGTATGAGGTCATAATGGATAAATGACATCATAGCATCATACAATCAAATTAATTATGACGTCATAATAGAGTTAGCACATCAAAGTATCATTGCAATGAAAGTCACATGATACGTGTCCTGTCTCCCCTTAATGTCCGGAAAATTTGGCAAAGGACTATATACATTTACCAGTGTAATAATTGGTAAGTCAATTTTGGTCTCTGTGAATCAACATTTATAAAAAAAAAATCCAGGTCCTTTAGATAATTATGTTGATTTGTAGAGGAGTTACTTAAAATGTATTTTTCATACATTTGTCTCATTTTTGTTGGCACTTACTGGCAGTGCCATGGACTGTAATAATTACAGAGGTATCACACTTGTAAGCTGTCTATCTAAAATATTTACATCTCTATTGAATGACAGATTAGGTAATTGGTCCAAGGCATATAATGTAATCTCTGACGCTCAATTTGGCTTTAAAGCTGGATATAGTACAACTGATGCAATTTTTATTTTACATTGGTTAATCAGTCGAAGTATTGCAAAGAGGAAAAAATTATTTTGCTGTTTTGTAGATTATCAAAAGGCTTTTGACAAAATTGATAGAAATCTAATGTTTTTTAAATTAGCAAGAAGTGGTGTTGATTGTCAAATGTTAAATATTATAAAGTCTATGTATAGCAACATAAAGTCATGTGTAAAATATCAAAATCAGATGTCCGAGTTTTTTGATTGTCTTGAGGGCTTGATGCAGGGTGAGTCTCTGTCTCCTTTTCTATTTTCCTTGTATGTAAATGATTTTGAAATTGAATTCATAAAGGAGATGTGTCTACCTGTTGAAATTAGAGATATTGCCTTATTCTTGATTATGTTTGCAGATGATACTGTACTTTTTTCAGAGACAGAGCAAGGTTTACAAGATATGCTTGATTGTTTACAGCAATATAAATCCAAGTGGAAGTTAAAGGTTAATGTAGATAAAACAAAAATTGTTGTATTTAGAAATGGCGGAAGGTTAAAAAATAATTATTGTTGGAATTATAATAATGAATTTATTGATATTGTTGAAAACTTCAATTATCTTGGTATAACTTTGAATTTTAATGGCAGTTTTCATAAAACACAAAGTGTTTTAGCATCACAAAGTAGAAAAGCTATGTACAGTTTATTGTCCAAAATGAAGCCATTACATTTGAACGTAAATACAAAATTGTCACTATTTGATACATATATTGGTAGTATATTACATTATGGTTGCGAATTATGGGGACAGCACCCAGCAAGTGAATTAGAAAATATACATTTAGATTTTTGTAAGAAATTATTATGTGTTAAGAAAAGTGTAACATCAATGATGGTATATTTTGAATTGGGGCGTAAACCACTGCAGTTCGATAGAAAGTATAGAATGTTGAAATATTGGATAAAATTAAAGAATAGTGATAATTGTATTTTAAGCAATATATACCAATATATGTTAAACGAATGTGAAACACAGTTAGCCTCTAATTGTTGGCTCTCGTACATAAAACAGTTGATTAACAATTTAGGTTTTGGATATATATGGAACTGTAAAGAACAATTTAATGAACATGTATTCTTACTTGAAGTGAAGCAGAGATTGGCCGATATGTTTATACAAGAAGGTCATGGCTACTTTGAAAATTCACCCAAATGTATAATGTATAAGCATTTATGTAATAATTTTGAATTACAAGAATATTTAACAAAAACAATACCAACTGTATATGTACAATTTATAAGTAAATACCGTTTATCCTCTCATCAACTTGAGATTGAGCGTGGCAGATTTTATAATATCCATAGAAATGAGAGAGTTTGTAAACAATGTTCACTATCACAGATCTGTCCATTTTATAAAGAAATAAGAAAGTTGTATGTCAAAAAATATTATTACGAAAAGCCTTCTGTCTTTAAACTTATTCAATTACTTTCAACAAAGAATATCAAAGAGTTGTGCAATTTGGGCAAATACCTGTATAAATGCTCATAATTACGATAAAAATATAATTATTCTTTTTGTTTTGAGAATATACTCTTCATTATCCTGTTTACTTTTATCATGGACATTTTTCAAAATTCTATGTACGCTGTTCTGTGCACACGCAGTCTAATTCAAGATTGTGATGTTTTTAAAAAATGTCCACATATGTTTGTTTACTTTATATATGTTAAACCTATGAATCGTATGGTTCTTGGTAATAAACAATACAATACTGGCAGTATATGACAACAGAAACAATCCTATTTAGGCAATCAAATCAAATGAGAACAAAATAAAAAAAAATTAGAAACCCGGAGAAGCGCTTTGAAAAAACAAACTTTTTCTGTCAGTTATTGGTGTTTGATAAATGCCTGATTTCTGGTTGTATGTATGTATTGGATGGTAAAGGATGTCTGTAAAAAGAGAACGGCACGTGGGTCCCACCTTTTATGGTGAAGATAGGATAGACAAGAGATTGTATTGGATGCTTATAAAATTAATAGAGAGGACAGCTCAAGGATTCCACGGCTACCTGTTGACTACCACAGACTGTCACAGAGTGTTCAAGCATTTTATATTGTTTTGCACTTGTTGGTAAGTAGTAAGTTCTGTGGTCAACAGGTATTCCTGATTCAAGGATATTTGTGTAGTATCTGTAATCACCGGTGAGTTTGTTTTATTGTGGATCTCCATTTTCTGATAATGTATAGAAATGAATATATGTTGGATTTAACTATTGAAGCATGTTATTCATAATTAGTTATGAATAATAAATATTTCTTTTTTTGAAACCTCTCTGGGCTGCAACATCAGTTCTGAAATGATTATAAATTCACTTTCTGCTTGTAAGTGTAATATATCCCACAGGCATGGGATCAGCTGCTCTGTACACTAAATTTACCCATACTTGGTATTAAGCTTTCTATCAATCTTGTCAAATTTCATTTTCTCACAAGAGACCAATTGGATATTTTCGAAATGAAATATTCTTCTCTTAATAGATGAGAGAATTTACTTTGGAATAAAGTGTCCCTAATTTTGATATTCATGATTGACAGGCTTACCTGTACAGGTGTCATAAATTTGATGACATGTTACATCACAGATATGCATGCTACAGGGGTCCTGATTACTTCAGTATGTTACAATTCTGTGTACAGGTAGCTAGACCTGTGTGTGGATGTAGAGGAGACTGTAATATTACAGTTCTGTGTACAGGTAGCTAGACCTGTGTGTGGATGTAGAGGAGTCTGTAAGTTTACAGTTCTGTGTACAGGTAACTAGACCTGTGTGTGGATGTAGAGGAGTCTGTAAGTTTACAGTTCTGTGTACAGGTAACTAGACCTGTGTGTGGATGTAGAGGAGACTGTAAGATTACAGTTCTGTGTACAGGTAGCTAGACCTGTGTGTGGATGTAAAGGAAACTGTAATATTACAGTTCTGTGTACAGGTAGCTAGACCTGTGTGTGGATGTAGAGGAGTCTGTAAGTTTACAGTTCTGTGTACAGGTAACTAGACCTGTGTGTGGATGTAGAGGAGTCTGTAAGTTTACAGTTCTGTGTACAGGTAACTAGACCTGTGTGTGGATGTAGAGGAGACTGTAAGATTACAGTTCTGTGTACAGGTAGCTTGACCTGTGTGTGGATGTAGAGGAAACTGTAATATTACAGTTCTGTGTACAGGTAGCTAGACCTGTGTGCGGATGTAGAGGAGTCTTTAAGTTTACAGTTCTGTGTACAAATAACTAGATATGTGTGTGGATGTAGAGGAGACTGTAATATTACAGTTCTGTGTACTGGTAACTAGATCTGTGTATGGATGTAGAGGAGACTGTAAGATTCCAGTTCTGTGTACAGGTAGCTAGACCTGTGTGTGGATGTAGAGGAGTCTGTAAGTTTACAGTTCTGTGTACAGGTAACTAGATCTGTGTGTGGATGTAGAGGAGACTGTAATATTACAGTTCTGTGTACTGGTAACTAGATCTGTGTGTGGATGTAGAGGAGTCTGTAAGATTACAGTTATGTGTACAGGTAACTAGACCTGTGTGTGGATGTAGAGGAGTCTGTAAGTTTACAGTTCTGTGTACAGGTAACTAGACCTGTGTGTGGATGTAGAGGAGACTGTAAGATTACAGTTCTGTGTACAGGTAACTAGATCTGTGTGTGGATGTAGAGGATATCTGTGTGGATGTAGAGGAGTCTGTAAGATTACAGTTATGTGTACAGGTAACTAGATCTGTTTATGGATGTAAGAGAGTCTGTAAGTTTACAGTTCTGTGTACAGGTAACTAGACCTGTGTGTGTATGTAGAGGAGTCTGTAAGTTTACAGTTCTGTGTACAGGTAACTAGATCTGTTTATGGATGTAAGGGAGTCTGTAAGTTTACAGTTCTGTGTACAGGTAATTAGATCTGTGTGTGGATGTAGAGGAGTCTGTAAGTTTACAGTTCTGTGTACAGGTAACTAGATCTGTGTGTGGATGTAAGGGAGTCTGTAAGTTTACAGTTCTGTGTACAGGTAACTAGACCAGTGTGTGGATGTAGAGGAGTCTGTAAGATTACAGTTCTGTGTACAGGTTACTAGATCTGTGTGTGGATGTAAGGAAGATTGTAAGTTTACAGTTCTGTGTACAGGTAACTAGACCTGTGTGTGGATGTAGAGGAGTCTGTAAGTTTACAGTTCTGTGTACAGGTAACTAGATCTGTTTATGGATGTAAGGGAGTCTGTAAGTTTACAGTTCTGTGTACAGGTAATTAGATCTGTGTGTGGATGTAGAGGAGTCTGTAAGTTTACAGTTCTGTGTACAGGTTACTAGATCTGTGTGTGGATGTAAGGGAGTCTCTGTGTACAGGTAACTAGACCTGTGTGTGTATGTAGAGGAGTCTGTAAGTTTACAATTCTGTGTACAGGTAACCAGACCAGTGTGACATTTAGTGGAGAGAAGATGTTTATTACTAAAAGTTTCAGTCATGTAATAATTTGTTTAGTTTGTGTAAAAATATACTACATGTACTTGAATAATTATGGTCTATTAAGAAATACAATATCTTCTTATAGACTTAATGTAGTTCACATCACATTAAATTTATGTACAGTTGCACAAAAATTTTCTGATTGCCTACTTGTTTATCACATGGACCAAGAATTGACAGAGCTGGTCGACTTCTCCTTTAGATATCAGTGTAATGGGTTGTAGTAGACCTTCATGTTGTTCTGTCTGTTATAAAAGGTGTTCAATTAACCAGTCATTCTGGAGACCAGGGTGTACTGGTATGTAGTCCCATGAACACTGTTTAGCTCTAGCAGTCTGTACATATACATGTATATCGTTCTTAGAGAGCAGTTGTCAGGTGAGACTCTTCCTTAAGATTTCTATAACATTGTACATGCACTTGTATTGGGGAGATGTGAGATTAAGAACAGACCGATTACAATTTTGTTATTTCATTTTAGTTTGAATTTGCAGGAGGGGGAATGGTTCAATTCAACTTCAAAAGGGGCATGTCATTTTGTAACTTCATTTGTGCTACATTTGTATTAGCATTGTCTAGACATTCTCTTGTAAATTGCAATGATATCTTAGTTTTGAGGGCTGGGGAGAATCCAAGAAGTGGTGTTTTGTGTTAAACTAACTGCATGACCTTGGAGTGACAAGTTAAAACTGCCTGTTAGATGTCCATGTGACAATTCTCACCTCCGGAGTAACGACAAATTTTACTCAATCATTTCCCTGTAATCATGGTGATCATGTCTTTCTGTTTATCATGGTCTCCACTACAGGTGTGTCTGGTGTGAGAGGTGAGTGGGAGGCGCCCTCTAATTAACATACCTGGTTCAGGTGAATAAGGAGTCAATTAGAGAGATTTTTGTGAATCTAACAATGAAAAGAATGTCACTCCTAGCTCTTTTTTAAGCATGAATTTTTCATCATTCCCGATAACTAGATGATTGTTACCTTAGAAATTTAGATGTCAAAACTGTTTAACATATTATCAGTGGATGAATCTCATTGAAAAATTCATGCCGAAATGTGAAGAATTAATTATCCAAGAATATATGGCCATTAGCATGCACATTTTTAATTTGAGTCTATCTTGACTCAGAATTTACTGCCATGAGTGAAATGATAATAAAGGACAAGCACTTTGGTTTTTGTGGTAGGATAGTGTATGGTATAAATTTTGAGGGTGATCCAATTTTCATAAACCGCAAGGACAGTCAAATGTGTGAGAATGTGAGCAAGTTCATTTGTCCCCGCTTTCCAAATTATAACATATTTCGGAGACTATGGTCCGTAGAAATGCATCTCCAATATCCCCATGTCAAAGTCTGCTAAATCAAACCCACAGACGAACTAACACACAGACATCAGACAGTCTGAGTTCATCATTTAGTTGCTTATGATTGTAAAAGAATTCAGGTTTTTTTGTCAAAATTTGTGAAAAGATATGCATAGGAAAAATTCAATTCATTCTTTCTCCCCAAACCATATAGATGGTACATGAGATACCGTGCAAATGATGTAACATTCTTTCAAACGATCTGGAATCAGGACAGGTGTGTTGGCAAACCAGACTCCTCCAGTAACGTTTCATTTGTCTATGACAAGTTTGAACTTAGTGACTTTTTGATCTTGAGATTATTGTAGGTAATTGTAGATGTGGACCTGGGGGTGGGGGGTAACAGTCACATGACTGGTCAATGTACAGAGGACCTGGTGGTCTGTGGTGGGACTTTTTCTCACCGGTCAGCGACAGAGGGTGTTTAAATGTGATGATCCTAACTGTTGTCTATCTGTTCTCACATAATACTGGGCAGGTCTGGCCATATATAGTCTACAGAAGAACATGGTAATACCATGCATGTTAATTGTTTATTGTGCAGGGACAAGATCATTGGCAGTACACTATCCTGTAAACTGACCTCAAATGCTATGGGAAGGTTAGATAGGAATCAGATATACAGATATAGACATCAAAATTACCAATAAAAAAACCCTGATGCTGAGTCAGGCTTTGTATTACACACCTGGGCTGGGTTCTCCATCATTCACACAATAAGGTATATCACCAGCTTCGGCCCTCAGATTTACATTATTACATGTATCAAGTTGTGTGTTTGTTTGTACCAGGTAAATGGTACACATAGCCACTGAATATCCTGAAATAGTGGGTCATTATTTTAAGCGTAATCATTAGTTTCAACAGGAATAATAATTTGACAGTGAGGGCTGAACATTAACGACCTGTCTGGTAGTCGCTCAGCCTGACAGCTGACAGCTTACAGACACTCCACGTAGGAGTGCATCCATTTTCCTTCACAATTCTCACCTGGCTCAGGTGTGCTATGCATTTGTATATTGCCTAAGACTTACCTATGATGTATATCTTTACAAGACAATTTGTAAGTAATTAAGATATATGGGTGTTTTTTTTTTCCTCCCAACTAATGGTGTTAAGGAAGTTTTATTTTCTGAGCGTTTGATAACTCCATTACTGTAGAAAGTGAGGAAGGTAAAACACTATAAGTGTGTACTGCAGTAGGTGTGTATTAGGTGACACTGTGTATTGGTGGAATGACTGGGGGCAGGCAGAGCTGTGATTCTAGCTGATACCTCGTGTTGTATTCAATCAGCCAGTCCGGCCGGCCAACTCGCGGGAACTCTATATACAGACGTTGTCAGCGGTGGGTGTCACGCCTAATGGACTGGGCGTTTCGGTGGACAGTCCAGTTACTTTTTTAAGCCTTTGTTATTCTGCCTGATCAGTTTTAATACCTGTTGATTTTAAAGCCTTTCAAAGGCCTGGATGATTCATTAGTCTAGCTTTTTATTATTATTCACTGCACTTTTGTCATTCTGAGTAGTCATACTTTTAGCTGTGGAGCTCACAAAGATGTGTTATTTAATAATCAGATTAATATATCATTAGCTTTCCTTCTTTAAAAAGCAAACAATAAATATCTTGACCACATGTATCTTGATCAAGCAGGACAAAAGATTTTTTAGAGGGAGTTTATTTGGATTTCTTGATCGCGTTCTTGTTGAACCGTTTCCTCAAGGAGAAAAACAGAATATTTTTAGGTTCTTAATTTTGTCAGCTTGACTTACAACGTGGTGATTATGCAACCATTATAAAGTGCTGAGACATCACTCTGAATTTTGTTCTGTATGTAGATGACTGTGAAGCAATCAATGAGATGAGAGAAGCATCATCGGATCCAGTGATTTGTTGATTTAGAGGAGTACTCAATACAAACACTACAGGATGGGCAAGGGGCAGTCCAAGTCCTATGACTTCAGTAAGTTATTAACCCTCTCTCTCTCTGTGTCTGTCTCTCTCTTTCTCACTCTCTCTCTCTCCAAATCACAAGTTTGTTCAAATATCTGTAGGTTCATACATAGAATCATAGGATACTATTGAATTTCCATGGGGACCTTAGATTTTAATTATATAAATTACTGTATCTCTATTGATAATACAGTACTAAAATGTGATCCAAGTCTAATTCATAATTAGAGAGGATAAACATTGTAATTGTGCTGCTGCTGAATTTTTAATTCACTGGGGAGGGAAATTCTCCCTGTCTGGCCATCAAGCACTGAATGAACTATCCATTGAGCTGTCAGCATGATGGCTGCATTAAGTGAAAATTTGGCTGCGTAAAAAAACCAGACTCAATTTAAGACTGCATGAGTAAATTTATTACAGGTTTTTGTAGCGTTTCAATAAGACGTACAGTATTCTAAGTCGCTCAACTGCAAAGGTTTTCTTGTTCAAGGTTCATTTGCAACTCAGAATTTATAACATTAATCTACCATACAACTGAAGAGAAATACAAAATCAAGTAGGTAGACAGCTATAAATAGAGTTATAGACGATGGGCCTGATAAATCCCCCTATTTGAATCTTTCAAATCGACTCCTTCTAATTGTATTCTAGATGCTTTAACCCTTGCTGTCTTTATAGATCTCTCAAATATTGAGATCATGTAAAGTGAAGAGCGGTCAAGCATATCGCAATTAACACCTTAAGCCTCACCTGGTCAAGGGTACTTATCTAAACTGATACTTATACTGACTGCTGCATGGTCCGTACATGGGAGAGTCTGGGCGGGGTCAAATTCAAAGATTTTTCACTTCTCGTTATAATAATTATTTTCCATGCATCTTAATATTAAAGTGATCAATAATGAATCGTTATGATTAGTTGTGTGAGGCTCCAGAAATGTCCTTCACTAAAAGGTTTTCAATGTAGTGAGGGTGTTTTATGAGTGGGACACATTCAAAGGTGACTGTATATCACTCATCCTTCCCTGTACAGGGCTTAAATACACTAGATGTGTTAACCAATGTTCTCTTTCTTTTAACAGAAAACTGGTCATATAGATTAATGTTTTTTGTACATTGTCAATGATTTCTGAGAAAATTAAATGTGGGTATCAACTACTTCCTTTATTATTGTGAAATACATTCTTTGTAAATTTGAATGTTTTTTTCTTAACTTTTATAATCACTGAATTTTACTGTCAACTTTCTTTTTTCTTGACTTTTAACATTCCAGGAGCAAGATGATTATTTCCCGTATTTATTTAAGATATTTCAACATTGATAAAGTTCTATATATATACAAATTGAGGAAGTGTTTCCAAGATGTCACACGTACATTTGATTGTTTCAACTCTGTGTTTTTTCCCCTTTTTATCTGAAAGGTAAATGCAGCATATTAAAGCTTTAAATCAACTGCAAACAACCAAGATGAACAATGTCCCATCATAAACAAATAATGGGTGATATTTAATTATACAGTAAAATAATGAATAGACCAAAAAAGTAACTGATAATCCATCAGTCATCAGCCTATATACAGAAACCTACAGTAACTATGAAGATTGTAAAGGTACAGTTTGAGCCAAAAATGGCCCCCTTAAATGAACATCGTCATTTTACTGTAATTCTTTGTTTTCTTTGTACAGATATACATTTGCAGTTTTTTCATAATTTTCATTTTGATTTAAATGTCAACAATTAAAAAATATGACATCATGAAGTTTACCTTTTCCCACCATTTTCGCATTTTGAGCATGAAACGGCTTGTTTTCAAAAAGTTTTTCTATAAGAAAACATTGAGCGATTGCTTGAACAAATAAAATATTTTCACCAAAGATGTATCTATCCAATACTTATAAATGACAAAAAGTTTGTTCTTGTTCAAAGCATTGCTCTTTATTTCCTATTCACAAAAAGATATGAAAAACGTCAATTAATGACTGATTTTGGTTGAAATACTAAAATAGCGTCACACTTCTGACGTCATATACTGCCAGTGAGTGCAATTAAATAAAAAAAAAGGTGAAAAATATATTCTATATCAAATATTTTAAAAAATATTTTAAGACAACAATTTAATGTATCTGAAACACTTTAAAAAATGGCGAATTATGGGGGCCAAATTTAACTAATATCATGCATGTATATAGTTCTTTGAAGCTAAAAAATGAAGTACACTGTAGTTATATAAGTTAAATAGGACAACCAGGATTTGTTTGACAGAATTGTCTCTGGGAGGGAATGATACAGATCTGGTCAGTGAAGCAGTTTATAATTCAAGCCAAAGGCTGAGATCTAGCGATCAGATGTGGAGATGGGGAAGCTCAGATACACAGGCTTATGCTAATCTTTGACTCCCCAAAAATTTCTAATGAAAAATTCAATTATTTTGTAAATTCTTAGGGTTTCATTGAGAAAACCTTAAACATTAAAGACTGTGTTAAGGGGGACAACTCTAGAACTGTTATTTTCTCCTGATGATTTTTAAAAAAGAGTACATTTAGTACATTTTTTTTCAAATAAAGATTTATCAGTGATCAGTATACAAAAACTTTTAAAGTATTGCAATTCCTGATACTTTTAGAATAAAAACATTTATATCCTTTAGATACAAGTATATAATTTTTAAGCCATCATGTACATTCTATAAGACTTGGTTTTACACACTGTAAATTCACCCATTTTAAGATCATTAAAAAGAGGTACGGGAGATCGTACTGACCCAGGAATCCTATTTACCTCTGTGTTATCTAGTTAATGATTTTATAGGAATCCTCCAGTTTATGACATTATACTTTTGATAAACCATTAAGTCAAATCTACCCCACCCTCTATATGTACACCGATGCTTTCCCCTATTTACAAATAATCACTCTACAGTTGTGACTGTAAGCCAAGTTACTACTTACAACTAGTATAATGGGAACTTGTGCATCAGCTGAAGCAGGTAAAATAACTATAATGGCAACTGTTAATATATTCATATACTTGTTTTTAAATTCTTGTTTTTTACAAACTGTAATGGATTTGGAAAAATACTTAAGATTTAGGGCAATTTGTAAGGATCACCCACAGGTGCTTTCAAGCTATTTTCTCCTAAATTTCTTTTGAATTTCAAGTTAGTATGCATGAACGATTTATTTTCAAAAGCAAAGCCAACTGAAAAAAGTTCACATCTTTTTTCATCTTTAACATGTTATAGTCTTCAGCAGCCATTTTTTTCAGGCTGATGTGCTTTTGAATTTTACTATAGCTGGAAAATGCTGGAGCAGCAATTTTTAAGATAGAAATATTTTGTGGTAAAAACAAACAGAGGCAAAATTTGGGTTTACATATACAAAATCTTAATTTACATTACTTTTCATTCATTTTATAATTATATCATTTCCTAGCAGTATAGTTTAATGAGATGTGGGAAACTTTGGCACAAATAAACTTTGCTGTGTTATAGTGCTAAAGATCCCTCTAAGTTATAACTGTAAGGCTCGTACTTAGTAAAAAAATCTCCTAGAGAACCGTGTTTGTGGTATAAGGACATACAATCTTCTTTGTCTTATACTTAATAGATAAAAACTATCAAAGGTTCCCTGTTAACGGTATGTGGTATTGTACCGCAATAAAAAAACCAACAAATATTATTGATAAACCCCCAACAAGTGCTCAATACTGACAACAAAAACAGGCCCAACATGCCATTCCTAGACCACGACACTTAAATGCAGAGGAATTGACAAACATACTCTCGGAGACATGTTATGTTACTAAGAATAGCGCCCTGGTTCTCGGGAGAGGTTGTTGTTTATGAGTCTTTGATACCTGGAGGAACTGTCAGATTTATGATCGACGGAGAGGGACAAGCATTAAATAAATCACTGTCCCTGTGCAGTGCCTGAGTGGTCCCTGTCTACTCCAAAGTGGAGGGACTCACCAGCCCAAGGTCACACGGACCTCTATATCACACCCCGGACAACAAGTACAGTATATTGGCTCCAGACTTGGACAGTATTTATCAGTCTCGAGACACCTCCCACCCCCTCGGACAAGTACACCTGAGCACCACAGGTGTGATCCAGGGAAACACTGAATGTACTATATGTATGATCAAATATCTCAATCCTTCATTTGTAAAAAATTTCTGCTATAAACTGTGTCTGAACCATATTTAGTATTTCCGAGAATTTTAAGCAGTCAAGTTTTTGTTTGGTATGTTGCTTGTAATGTCTTTTACCTTGGCATCTGACAAATAAACTTTTAACCTTAAAGCAGAGATATGGAAATTACATGTCATATGTTCACTTCCCTAATGACCCTTACATCTCAAAGAGGAGAGAGAAGTCGGCACTAGGTGATTCTCCTCACAGTACATCTTTTTTATCCATTTGCTTGTTTAAATTTGCTTGTAGACTTATTTTAGATTTATCTATTTTACACGTGAATTTAATTAGTTCCTATATGCTTAGTAAATATTTTAAAGTAACTTTTACAGTTTATTGATTTAATAATTACAAATCATAATCAATATTTGGTTCATAACAGGTGAGTTTGCTGTGAAAGAAATTTCAGATTTCAATTCCATACAAGTTCATGTATAATATATATATTCATAAAATTATGTACATATATGTCTACATGCAAGTACTTGCATGGGATTTTAAATTTCATAGCCTCCGTATACAGACTTGAGTATGACACACAATGTGACTGATTTACTGATGTTTAAACAGAACATACTGCTATATATATCAATCGAACGGAACTTCAATGTTCTAATTTATGTCCCCTTGTAGTGTGACTCTATATCATATTCAGCCATGTGACTAGTGATGTTTGTATACGGCCGGGTATTTAAAGATTACCTTCCCCAGGTTAACTGGTATCTTACACTCTCTAGAGCACGCTGTGCATAAAGGGATTTATTTTCTTCAGGTACTTATCAAAATATGAAGCTATATTGCAGTAGAATTTTTACAGTAAGAAAGGTGTATTTAGACATATTGCCTGATTTTCATATAGTTGCATGTTTAAAAATTTTGTTTTTAAATACCTTTGCAAATAATTCTGAATGTAGTTTATAAAGTGTTGAAATATTATCCAATCTGAAGTCTGTTGTTGACCCTAGCTGCCATGGTATGGATCTCTACACGTAACTATGTAACACGGATGAAACATTGATGTTTCACAAGTATGCAAATATTTGCTGAAGTTTTTTTTTAAATTCATTTTTCTTGTTGAAAAGCTCAGAGAAAAAGCATTTAGTATTGATTAGTTTAATGAATTGGCATTTAAGGAGCCTTGTTACATTAAAGTGAGAAAAATAAGGTAATAGAACAAAGTTTCAAAAGAGAAACTTTATATGAAGTTTATGAAAGTTGTGATAAATTTTAATAGTATATCTTAATTACTGTAATTGCATTATTACATTGAATACATGGATCAGGTGTGTGTACCAGTATTGCTGTTTTATTACCAATTGCTATAAAAGCCTTACACCTACTCTCTGATAAATAATCTAGTGTACACTTATCTTAATAATCGATCACATTGTGATATACATAAAGTTGGATGTATTTGTAATAACTGTATCAGGATATTGATGTTAATGTATGTCTCTAGTTAGTGGTTTGTTCATTCATTAATACCATTGCCTCGTTACAGCTGGGGAGTCAGTGAAGAAAAGATCAGGAAGTAAGAAGTCCAACGGAGTCGAAGCACGGACGTCCAAAACTTTTGACCCAGATACGATAAACTCCCCGCTATCAGGGAAGGCAGAGAACGGGAACGGCCAGTCCCCGACAAGAACCAGTCTCCCAGTGACCAGGGAGGAACCTACAAAAGACACTAGTGCTGATGACAGTGCAAAAAACAGTGAACAATCCCCCACAGATAACAAACGGTCAGAGCAGGCCAGTGACACTCCACAGGAATCTGTGACAGAGACTGTTGAGAATTCTGACAGCAGTCAAGTTGTAAACTCTGAAGAGAATACTCAGCCAACATCTGATCCTCCTGTAGAAAAGGATAACACAGAAGAGGAACAAAAGCCAGAATCCTCAGAACAAGGTCCCCTAGAAGAAGAGGACCTTGATGAAAAGATCCAAAAAGAGGCTGAGGAATCTCAAAAAGAGGCTGAGGATTTGAAGGAAAATCAGGTTAAGGTTGAGGAGTCAGAGGAACTTGTTACAAAGGAGGAAGAAGCAACTTTAGAAGAAGATACTTCAGAGGAACCACCAAAGGAAAGCTTAGAGGAGCCAGCAGAGGACAATACTGAGGAACAACCAGAGGACAATACTGAGGAGCAACCAGAGGACCAGACTGAGGAGCAACCAGAGGACCAGACTGAGGAGCCAGCAGAAAACACAGTAGAGGAAGAAGTTACTGCTGAGGAAACTAAACCTGAACAGGTAACTGAATTAAACCTTCTGTGAGAAAAACACCATATACTGTAGACTCCTTATTTTACCTGAGTCCATACTTCCGTGAATTCACTGTTTAATATCAAATCGAGAGAATATAAAATAGCAAGCACCAAACTTTTGTTATAATTTCATGAATTTTAAAACTGTTTGAAAAATTAAAGTGAGTTTTTAAAATCTGTGAGAGTTTCTTCTCGCAATTATTTATTCCCATCATTTAATTAGGAATCTACATTATTTGGATAAAGCTAAGAAAAAATTCCCTTTAGAATATTTTGAAGGTTGAGATACATAAACCATGCCTAATTCATTATGCAAAGATTTATGTATGCATCAAACAGATGTGATCAGTGTTTAGGAGGTTTATAGACATATGAAAGTCATAACATGCATGCTCATTAGTACTAAAATTACCAAACATGAATAGGGTTCCTGGCCAATGTACTAAGCTATGATCATGTTTATGGATATGATCAACCCTCAAAGTAATGTGGGAGAGTTGTCCATACACAGACCAATATCAACCTGTATCAATGTACGCTGAAAACCACGGTTGGTCCTGTCACTTCAGCAAGGCTATCTGTCACTCCCTCATTGTGCAGTCTGGTCTGTGTGCAGTGTAGAACAATGTGATGTGTTACCACTCAGTTCCATGTTTGATGATCAGAGAGATGCCATTACTTTACATCATGTTAACATTGTCTCTCGACAAAAAGGTCATAAAACATCCATACAAGTAGATGTGTGATCTTGTGGGGAGAATTCTGCTGTGTAGGAAGTTTGTGTCCCTAAATAGAGAGAGAGGTTGTATCATTTATTGTTTTGAAGGTTGCTTTGTACCTGTGACATCAATATATTGGCATACATATGTTCAGACTGAGACCTTGGTTTCTCTTGTCCTTGGATTACAGGGTTACAGGGTCCTTGCTCCAAATCTAAAACAAAGCTAGCTGTTAATCTAAGACAATCAAAGCTAGGTGTTAAATGCTTGTTTTCAATGATGAGATGTTATTTTTCCTCCAGACTGAAGACAGTGACAGAGAGGAACCAGACAACGGGACAGGTGAACTAGTTCAGCAAATTGCTGTCGGTGTAGAGAGTGAGCAGAATCCAGACGAACCCGAGGACGATCCTGAGGAAGACATGGCTGATACAGTGTCAGGGGTGGTCTGTAACGAGTCTGATCTCAAGGATGGAGAGTAAGTTACCATTACCCTTGGTATTGCCTTGGTATTTCCTGGGTTTCCTGGTTTAAAATGAAAATTTAAAAAAAAATCATTAGGGAAGGGGGGAGTTGTTAATAACTGGTACAGAAAATTATCTCCAATCTTCACAGTAGACATAAAGTAAATGTCACAGGCAGTCTGTTTGATTATTAATTTGATTACACATAATTCATGAAGTTCTTATTCATTCAGAGGTGAAAAACTATAAGATGACCACATATGACTTTAAACCCCCTAAAGTCCTAGGTTTTGAACTTTCATAATATTATATTTTCTCTGTGTATGTCATTGCAGTATGAAGGAGTTTGATCTCGGTGAAGGAAAAGTACTAATTGTCCGGGAAGGGTCAGAGTTCTATGCCCTTGGTACAAAGTGTTCACACTACGGGGCACCACTGGTCAATGGGAGTCACTGCAAGGGCAGAATTCGCTGCCCCTGGCATGGAGCTTGCTTTAGTGTGAAGACTGGGGACATTGAGGACTTCCCTGGCCTGGATAGCATTCCAAAGTTCAAGGTCGAATACAGCATGATCAAGTAAAATTTCTTTGGATTTATGGGCTTCTTTGTGATGTTGATGTTATGATGTCATTGTAGGTTGAAGTTAATGGTGGTAAGGTCAAGGTCACAGCTAAGAAGTCTGCTCTGGCTGACCCTAAAGTTCAGCGTACTATGTGTAAAGCCTCAAAGTCCAGCGACAAGAAAGTCTTGATCATAGGAGGAGGTATATGAGATAGCACAGAGCCATGCATCTATGTACAGACATCATTCAATTCAAAAATTAGACATTCATGGGAAAACCTGATTGATACGGAATTTGTGTATTCCTTATTTTGTCCAATAAATTCACCTTGCCTAAAATATTTTTACTAATTTCTATTAAATAATCTGAACATTTTTTTTTTGATTAGCAAGTATATAACTACAACTGAATAAGATAATTTATGTTTTCGATGATTTTCATTACATCACCTTTGATTTTTGTTACAGGGCCATCCTCAGTTAAATGTGCGGAAACACTGCGCCAGGAAGGATTCACAGGGGATATCACCATAGCGACACAAGAAAACAACCTTCCTTATGACAGACCCAAACTTAGCAAGGTTTGCCATAGAGTTCTTAACTGATGCTCAAGATAATTTAGTTGTCTGTTTTTAATTCATCATTTAATCGCAAGTTGTGTATGGATTATCATCACAATTTGATGGCATATCACTTAGACATTCTACTTTTTCAGGAGAAAAGTCAATACTGATGCTTTATTCTGGGCATGTTAGATTGTCAATGACATATCATGGAATATATACTAAAAAAATTGTTGGATTGTAATATTAGCATTTAGATGACATTGTATCTTACACAGGCAATGGATATTACAGCTGACAAGATAGCTTTAAGAAATGCTGATTTCTATTCCAAGGCAGACATCACCATCCTAAAACAGAAACAGGTAGAAACTCTGCCATTACTGTACGCTGTGTTGACATTATACACAGAGACTTAATGTCTTAGTTGTTATGACCTATATGACAGCTTTATATCTTTGACCAGATTTTGTAACAGAGGTCATTTGTGATACAGAATACATGTGTTTATCGCCCTGTTTATTCAATTCATAACCTCAGAGACAATATTAATGTAAAAAATGGAGCACAATTTTAAACGTACAGCATACAGAGGTTACTAATTGTCCTTAAATAAACTATAGCGTGCTATACTGTATACAGGGTTATTTTCGTCAAGTGTAATTTTCGCCGTTCTACACTTGCAAACATGCAGTTTCGCCCCATCTTAAATTCACCCAGACACAGTTGTGTTTAAAGAGTGATAATTTGAAACATAGGAATTCGTCTGGTCCAGTCTTAAATTCGCACCCTGACTATGAGGGCAAAAGGGGAGAAAGTAAAACAGGAGCGAAAATTTCCATGTATACAGTATACTAACTGGCATTGATGATTAACTGTATTCAGTTATCCTTGAATTTCTTTTAAGGCTACTGCAGTAGATGTTTCCAACAAAAAAGTGACTTTCCAAGATGGAAGCTCTGTACCATATACTTCATTAGTCATTGCCACTGGAGGACGGTATGTTTGTCATAGTAATAATAAAAACAACATAGTTTTGCAACCAGTATTGCTCAATTTATCAAATACTAACTCTAAAAATGTAAGAATATCTTGTAAATGTTATTGGAAGTTTCAATATTTGTAACCTTTTAATTAAATACCTGTCAAAATCTAAATTTTTGTCAGTCTTTTGGTTAAACTATATAAAATACTTTGGATAGATTTGATATATTTCCAATATTTTATATCCTCTATGTTCTCTTTAGTCCCAGAATGTTACCTATCCCAGGAACTGATCTACAAAACGTGTATCAGCTCAGAACTCCGGAGGACGCGAATCAGATCGCGGAACGAGCAGCAGGAAAAAACGTGGTCATCATCGGGTCGTCCTTCATTGGTTGGTCGTTTGTAGCAATTATAACAAATTATTAAAGCTAGATAATTTGATGAACTGACTTAACATAATGTAATAAATGTACCAGTGTCTGAATTGTTCGATTGTTAACAATATATTAACTATACTTGAATCACCTTTAATGAAATGAATGCAAGGAAACAACATGCATACTAATAATTTATCAATGCATTTACTTGCATTTGGATTATACAAATATTTGAAAATACACATTTGTTTCAAGCTACTGGGAATTATAATGGTCACTGTTACTTTGAAATTGTGAATTACTTGTTTGCAGATGACATGACATTATGATAAACATTATTTTAGCAACTGATTTCATATTTGTACCTACCTATTACTTCCTGTGGAATCATTTATATTTAGGGGGGGGGGGTCAATGTTTGTGGGTAGCCAAAAATTTCCTGATTCGTGGGGACGTAATTTCTTTGGTAGCAAGTTCTATTTTGTAAATAAATATTAAACAAATACTTGTATATACTTTAGTGGGAAGGTAAATTCGTGGGCAAGGGTTGTTACCTGACACGAAAGCCACGAACATTGGTCCTCCACAAACAATGATGATTCCACAGTACAGTTATTGTTGTTATATATTACCGTACATGTATTATTTTGGTTGTTGATGTCATCATGTGGGTTTCAGTTAAATTAGAACACCTAGATTCTAGGAAAGCATTTATGGGTTAAAAGAATGTGTTCGAGGGAAGAAAATAAATTACTGTAAACCAACTATTATTCGCGGCAACTTCATTTTGCGATTTACCTGAGATGAACTGGTTTGCGGCATCTAATTTTCGCTACCAAGCCTTATCCACACCTATTTTTTTCATTACAGCTATATGGTAAATACAGGTTCGCAGCAAGAAATATTCGCGACAATGAGGTTTTTGTGAACCTCACAAAAATTTCTCGCACGCGAATTAAAGTTGGTTTACAGTAGTTGCTTATGTGAATGAGGAAGATGTTGACATTGCCTAGCTTTTAGTAGAGTTCGAGAAAGGTACAAGAGAGAATGTTTACATTGCGTAACATTCAGTAGGGTTATATACCGTAGAAAGGTCACTTAAAGCTGAACACTGCTCGTAAATAGGCACCGTCACAAAGGTACCTTGTATATAAACCCTTCGATTTCATTACACCCGATTGCACACCTGAAACTTGTGGCCAATGTGTAGTATTCTTTTCGTGGTTTTTGGATTTTATGCATTTAATTTTTATTTTATGTGCACATTCTGTTTGTAAAGTATATTTTGTTTAGTTTATTTGATGTTAGTATTTTCCTGGCTTGAAAAAAGTGTGTTAAACTTGATAAATTCATTGCAACCAAGTAACACGTCGAGGCAAGATGTACGTCCACACAGGCGAGACCTCTACAGCGAAGTACTTTAAACTGTTAAGAGGTCTGCAGCTTATATAGGGGTTGTAGGGATAACGGTGATGAAAGAGAAATATGACGGACAGTGCCTAATTACGAGCGGTGTTCAGCTTACTGCCATGTCTACATTCTGGGTTGACTCTTGTACAGGAATGGAGGTGGCTTCTGCTCTTGCTGGCACCACGACCTCGGTGTCAGTGGTGGACATTATCAAGGTCCCCTTCCAACTGGTTCTGGGCGAGAAAGTAGGATCAGTGTTACAGAAGGTAACCGGCTGCTTGTTTGTAGGGGTTAAAGGTCATGACCTCAGAGACAGGGTGTCAATTGATAAAGTAACATACCAAATACATGTAGATCGTACTGAAACTCTCTTTGACATAGTTTTATTTCCCATTCTCTGATATAAATGTAAATCTTTAATAAATCAACTTGATCTAGTAAAAACATTATTTATTGTATTCATACTTTCGTCTTATTTTTATTATTATATGAAAAAAAAACTAAATTTTTAGAGTTGTTAATATATATCAAATTCAAAACCTATGATATATCTAAGAAATAAGGAATCATTCTTTGGGTATTATGAGGTGATAATTTTGGTCGGGCGTGATCAAATCCAATAAAGCCCGAAGGGCTTTATGATAGATTTGATCACGCCCCGACAGAAATTATCACCTCATAATTTTTAAAGAATGATTCCTTATTACTTTATATTTATATAATTTTTAGCAATTGTATGATTAATATTTGAATATTAATAAGGAAACCCCGCTTGCGCCCCAATTATACGTCATTTCAATTTATTGGACTGTATAGTACAAAATTGATACGTAGTGTTATCACAGGCAAAGACACTGAAAAATGTAAATAGTATTACAGTATATAACAACGGGGTAATAATGGACATAAAGAAAACACTTTTAAACTAGGATTAATGACACCAAATTTTTTTTATCCCAAACTCTGTCTGTGTGGTTTTGATATTTGGTGGTGGACTCTATATACTCTTGTATGGCTTGGGCTATGGTCTTTCTGTCAATCATGCAGGTCATTCCTGTAGCTATTAATATAATCATTGTAGACAGAGTATTAACTAACACTGAATGTTCATGAGCACAAGTCCTTCAGCTAATGAATGACACTGCCCTTATAATGTATTTATCATGCATGTGGTTGCACAAAATAAAAGTACCCTGCACTGGTATTATAACTGGTTGTTTCGTTCACTAACAGCTAGCTACTTCCATGGAACAATTGTATGTACATGTAGCATGCAATGCACCTTGATTTATTTCAGATTGAATTAAATTAAAAAGAATACCAGCTTATGATGAGGCAGTGATCTCGAAGCCATCTGTTCTCTACCTAGTTACGAATATTATAGGAATGTGAAAAAAAACCTAAAAGATTTATAGTTATTTTATCACAATTGACCCTTCCCCAGTCCATATTTTTTTTGTTCATGTAGCAATGTACATATACCTTTTAGGCTTTATGAGTCTTTGGAATATACTAGGCTAGTTTTGCACAATATATTGTAAAACGTATAACATTTGGCCATGTATTCTATTTATAGTGTTTTTGGCAGAATACAGCTACAAATGTAATCTTCCAAATAAATTGCCAAATGTCCAACATATATGTAGATAAATAGGTACATGCAGAAATGCGCTAAATCAAATCCACATTAATCTGTTGCAAAATCATTTCTGCAAAATATCATACACGCAAAAAATAATACATTTTTTTGTGGATTCTATAAATGTATTATATTTAGCATATATTTGGCAAAAGCTGATTTTTCAACAAGTTAGTGTAGATTTGAATTACCGGAAACTAAACATATTTTTAAAAGTACCTATTCTTATACGTATAAGCATTGCATTAATTTCATGATGTGCTTGATTTAGCGGAGACGGCTTTGCGCTTAAAACCCTTAATAAAATACACAGCCAAATGTAATACATTTACAGTATATATATGCACTATAAAAAGAACCAGACGGTTAGAGTTTCCTTGCATTCATGTTCCTTGCTCTTGACCTAATTTTGACTGTGCACCACCTCTTATGTGTAGGAATGGAGGTAGCCGTTTGTTTAGTAGAAACCGCTAGATCTGTCTCAGTCTTAGTTAGAGGGAAAGTCCCATTTCAAAATATTCTAGGACTTAAACTTGGTGCTGTGCTTAAGAAGGTAAACAATTACTCATTGTTAAAAAGCTGATATGTATAGGATAAATAAATTTAATTCTTTATTAAGTTGACTAACAGTTCATCTGATTTTTTATGTTGTTTCTTCACATAACTGCTAGCTGATGTCATTATACATAATGATTTATACTGTTGCAAAAACTACAAAAAATAAAACTACAGTTAAATTTTTATGAACTGCTTCATTGCCTTTGTAACTGGAGAGCTGACCAATGTGCTGTACTTATAAATGGTCATATGTGAGTACCATGCATCAGTGTATATACTTAGTTGGGTTTTATTTGAGAATCATTTCTCTACAGATGCATGAAGACAATGGAGTCAAGTTTTATTTTGAGCGAGGGATCAAGGAGTTTGTGGGGAGTGATGGGAAGGTCACAGAGGCTGTTCTCTCTGATGACACCCGCCTGCCGGCAGATTTGTGCATTATGGGAGTTGGTAAGGGAAATAACTATTTTTAAAAAAATTTACTGTTTTCTTCTATATTAAATGCAACAAATATTTGAAATATTAGCATTTTATAGGAGTTGTTCCGGCTACCGACTTTATCAAGGGATCTGGTGTAGAAATGACTGATAGAGGATTTATTCCTGTTAATAAAGTAAGTTCTCAAAAATAGGTCAAATGGTTCAGTTTGTTAAAATCAGTGAATCACATTGCAAATCCATTAATTTTCTAAACACAGGTGCATATCATACGTCATATACATTTAATTATAAGTTAAAGATAAAAACCTGCTGGTTTTGTTAACCATTGCAAGTTGCATGATCTTCATTAAAAATCATCTTTGCACTTTCTGACAATTGTTTTACTGACCATTTTAAATTTTTACAGATGATGCAAACTAACCAACCTGATGTGTATGCAACTGGGGACATTGTAGAGTTCCCACTCTTCAGTGTTGGAGACAAAAATGTTAACATCCAGCATTGGCAGATGGCACATGCTCATGGTATATAATAACTTGTATCATACACTTTCTAAACCAATATGTCATGTAAACATAAATGTAAAAAGGCCTTAATTTTTTGTCATGCAGAACATTTGACTTGATTGATTTTGTTCCCTACAGTTTATATTTTAAAATTATGATTTTAACTCTCCTCATTTTACTATTGTTCAATACCTAAAAATATTTTTACTTTTGTAAAATAGGAAAAACTGCAGCTTTTGGAATCCTAGGTAAAGATGAGCCAATCAAAAGTGTTCCCTTTTTTTGGACAGTGCAATACAAGAAAAGTATACGCTACACAGGTAAATCTGCCATACATTTATCTCACCCAAATTACATTAAGGGCAAATAAATATGGAAAACAACTTGTATGTATTTAAAAGAAAAAGCTATCATATTTGATACAAGGAGGTTCCCATGTACTTGGTAAAATTTTCTCAAACAAATAAAACTTGGTTGGCATTATTTGATCCTATGTGTGCTTGCTTATAGGTTACGGTCCTGGCTATGATGACATCATCGTACATGGCGACCTAGACGCTCCCAAATTCATTGCCTACTACACAAAGTAAGGGTCATATATCAGCTCGATTGGTATAAGTGCCTATTCAAGGGTCATATTTATAAACTACTTGGTTATACTGTCTTGAAATATAAGTGGTATTTGGACAAGGGTAAGAAAATGTCCCAGTGGGTGAGGCTTGCCAAGCCCTCCTCAAGTTTTAGACACAAGCCCAAATATGACTTACGTTATATTTCAAGACAGTTAACATGTATTTTGTTTATCCTGTAACAAAATATCATGATGCTTCAAATGAGTTCAAATTTCAGTTCATATCATGACGAAATGGTGTAAACAAAGCAAAAAAGATGACATCAGAATGCATTTGAACACCAGATAATGCACGAAGCTATATTGGGGCATCTACCGAATATAGCTTTGGTTTATTGGGTTACCTTTGTTCGGTCAATGCAAGGGGTAGTTGCAGGATTAATCAGCTCTATTAATATCAGTACATGTAATGGAGAAACAAAAGCTCTGGTTCATGTTATACCAAGATAATATTTAAAGATTACAAAGAACTTATACTTGTATCATGTAATAGTTTCATACACGAACTACGAGTAGCAGCCATATATCAGCTCAATCATCAGTACATCAAAACCCTAATCTTTGTTCTACCAAGTTATGTGAAGAGAATATTAAGTAGGCTTAAATCTATCAGGAGCTTTGAAAATTAGGTTCACTTAAATTGTTGAATAAAGACTTTAAGATATTTAAAATACTGTGCTGAAGTTTTCAGTCTAAATACAACCTCTCCGTTGCTTTGTAGAGGAGACGAGGTTATTGCTGCTGCCAGCCTGAACTTTGACCCCTATGTAGCCAGATTGGCAGACTTGATGTTGGCAGGAGAGAAAGTCCTGAAAAGCGAAGTCCAGTAAGTGTCTAATAATGTTACACCATATTCATCAAGTGAAGTCTAACTAGTGTTTAATAATGTTACACCATATTAATCAAGTGAAGTCTAGCAAGTGTCAAATAATGTTACACCATATTCATCAAGTGAAGTCTAGCAAGTGTCTAATAATGTTACACCATATTTGTCAAGTGAAGTCTAGCAAGTGTCTAATAATGTTACACCATATTATCAAGTGAAGTCTAGCTAGTGTCTAATAATGTTACACCATATTCATCAAGTGAAGTCTAGCTAGTGTCTAATAATGTTACACCATATTCATCAAGTGAAGTCTAGCAAGTGTCTAATAATGTTACACCATATTTGTCAAGTGAAGTTTAGCAAGTGTCTAATAATGTTACACCATATTATCAAGTAAAGTCTAGCAAGTGTCTAATAATGTTACACCATATTCATCAAGTGAAGTCTAGCAAGTGTCTAATAATGTTACACCATATTCATCAAGTGAAGTCTAGCAAGTGTCTAATAATGTTACTGTAACACCATATGCATCAAGTGAAGTCTAGCAAGTGTCTAATACTGTTACACCATATTCATCAAGTAAAGTCTAGCAAGTGTCTAATAATGTTACACCATATTCATCAAGTGAAGTCTAGCAAGTGTCTAATAATGTTGCATCCAAAATGTCAAGGTTCAGATCAATGCAAATTTACCTTTGATATTTTAACTTCTTTTTACAGTTAATTTGTTTTATCATTGAAAATATGCAATGAAAATTTCAATAACTAAATTATTGTCTTTTAGATCAAGTGCAGATGGATGGATGTCCAAGTTTGTAAAACTAACCATAAAAGCTTGAAGAAATGCTATATAAACAGACAAATACTGTCATGTTACACCCTGTGCATTTATTCTTGATCGCCTTAAAGTTTGCTGCAAGAAAAAAATTCCTCATCCATTGAATTTGTTTATAGATATTCTCATTTTAGATTTCTATGACTTTTCAGCATAGAATTCAAAGAGCTTATTTTTCAAATATTGTAGAAAGAGTTGTGCATGGTTTGTGGGATCAGAATGTTTTGTATATGTAGACTGTGAGCACATGTATGTAACTATAAGTACATGTTTTCTATTGTAATATAGCGATATATCATAGAATATGTTATTCAATAAAATACGTCAAGTAAACCAGAAGAGTTACTTTACTTACACTTTTCCATCAATGCTAGAGCTGTTTCTTATTTGATTTGTTTTCTTTAATTTTTGTTGTGTTGGAGCGAGACAGATTTCAGGTTGTTAGGACAGCATTATATCCTGAGTATAAACCATCTTAACCAGAATATAAGGTATCTTAACCAGAATATAAGGTATCTTAACCAGAGTATAAGCCATCTTAACCAGAATATAAGGTATCTTAACCAGAATATAAGGTATCTTAACCAGAGTGTAAGCCATTTTAACCAGAATATAAGGTATTTAACAAAACTGCTGTAATCAGTAAAAACCAAAAATGACCACCATGCCTCGTTATACGTCATGGTCTTTCATATTCTTTGTTCAAACCTGACCCATAAAAGAATAGAAATCGATTTGCTTCAAAACACTTATCTTTTCCACCTACCGTAATAAGAATGATTGTATGATGTCTGGATAAGCCATTCTTATTTAAAAATCATTGATTTCATAAAAAGGAGGTTTGAAAGATTTGACATTTTATTTTAAAACTTAAAAGCACATAACATCCATATTATTGTCTCATTCTCTCTAATTCACTCAGTACCACATCTTAAAAAGTGGATCACATCACTTGTCTGAAATGTTTACCCGTATTTTACGGGTAACGGTTTGTTTGTCTGGGTACAAATAATAGCATTTTCTGTTTTGGTGTAACAATCAGGGTCACAATGGTATCTCCTAGAACTTGTCCTTTCTCTTCCGGCCAGTATACTTTGAGTCTGCTCTAACTTCCCTGAAATTAATGACCATACAAGAATTAGTCTTTAAATTAATGACTATACATAAATTAGTTTTTAAAGGAGATTATGGTAATTCTTATGAAGAGAAGCATATAATAACTGCTTAATTGAAACACTGACAAATTGAGGTTGTGGAGAACAAATGTTCAACTCCTTTTAATATTTTATATGTACATTTTTATTACTGTGTCAATAAGTTGATAGATTTGATGTGATTTTATTCGCTAATACCAGTAGTTAATTCAAATTTCTGAAAACATTAATGTTTGGGTTTGGAGTCATCAGGGTCATGAGGCCATAGTCTACAATCTTCATCGTACCTAGTCGTGAGACCTCCAGATTTTACTGGCAATTCCATCCCATGTGTGGAATTTAACCTTGGAAACCCAACCCCCTTTCATTGGTAAGGCATTTAGGAGCAGAGACCTCAGTCCCCTTGTACCTGTAAGCCCTGCTCCTACTATAGGTCAAGAGCCCACTGCCATACCGCAACAGTTTTATTGTATTACAATACCGGGATATATATATATTACCAGTATTATAACAGTAGCTTGATCCAAAGGGTCGGATCACGCCATAAAGATAAATTTATTATATACCCTTGTCTATTTTAAAGATTTAATAACAAAACTATCTTTTTAAAATCAACTGTATGACATTTTACTTATATAACAAAGCTATTTTGAAACAAACTTTTTTAAAATGCGCTAAAATACAGACGTTATTTAATGCATACTACGTCATCAGTTTCAGAGAGTGGCGATAAATCAAATCACACTCTGTAAAATTGACAGTATCAAGAAGGAAAAATTGATGGATATATAATAAAAATCAATACCCAGAAGTTTCAGAATATAGTTCATATTTCACCATTAAGTACATGTACGTAGGGACACTCACTTTCCTTGGCGCCTTCTCCTCTCTCTTTTGGACAATATCCAGTCCTTGTTTGTCTTAGGATTTTTCCCTCTCATAGTTTTCATTCTCTCTCTATAAAAATAAATAAAAAGTTCTGAACAAAAATATAGAGCAGCAGGTTAATATTCCACTCAGCAACCTGTTTTTGGAGCAGTGGAACAGAAAAATAACAGAAGAAGTGGACTTCTTACTGGACACAACTACAGAAAGATTCCTTCTTTCCAGGTGTATGAGGGGACATCTTGGTACAGATGCTAAATTTCTGTACAGGTTTTTACCTTTTGTCTGTGAAAGAGACCTGACTGGACGACGACTGCTCCTCTCCTAGCCCCTTGGGTAGCTGCTGTGGCTGACCACCCGCAAACAAACACAGAAATATCCTACAAACAATTCATCAGATTAACCCTGTGACTCAGTAAGAGAATTAATTGCAACTACAATCTTCATATGATTCTCTCTTGTTCTTCAGGTAAATTTTTGATAAATGAAACTATTCATTTTTTCAAATTACCGGGTAATTTCAAGTACATTTTTTAATTGTAAGTAGCACATATGAGGGTTGTTCGGAAATCATTGAGACAACACAAATATTTTCCTTTCTAAGTGACAAATATTGGTGAAAATTGGCATAAACATTGAAAAAACCTAAAAAGAAATTTTAAAAAAATATTCAATATTTTGTTTAAAACGGTACATAAACAAGTCGGTGGTCGGGGTACCCAGCGCAGGTATAAACTCGGAGATTAATAAACTTGAACAATTACTAACTGTCACTGGACCAACAATTAATAGTAAAGGAAATCAAATTATACATGTTCATTTTGCTATTTATTGTGACCAACTTGTGTGCAAGTTTCACTAGTGTTCGAGTTGGAATACAGATATAGTACAAATATATTTACCAAGCAATAGAAATCTGACCACAACAGTTTATTGAATTTGTTATCAAGGCGACGCAGTGAATATACATGTAGTATGTATATTGTTATTATGTTATGACATACTGATGTACCGGTACATTTGCCCGGCTGTTACATGTTCATGTATGTGTATGGACTATTTTGTATGTAGAATCTCTCTTTAAGACATTTCTCTCTAATAACTGTAATCTTGTATGCCCTTTGGGCCCAAAATTTGAAATTAAACTATTATTATTATATTATTATACATCAAATTCATGGGAAACATGGCAGAAGACCTTTACAGGCATGCCAAGTAATTGCTTAAACAAGAACTATTCAATATAAAGGAGTCAAAAGCTTCATTTTTAATTATATGATTTTTTTAAACTTAATTTTTAACTAGAATTAAAACAAAGTGACTAAATATCCCACCAACTTGATGTATACTTACTGCGTCACCTTGACAACAAAATTCAATAAACCGTCGTGGTAAGATTTCTATTGCTTGGTAAAAATATTTTTTAAAATGACCTTGCGATGAGTTTGGGGTTGCTCAGGGTCACTGGACATAAGCAAGTTTGTCAGTTTACCAGAAATGATCTAATGTCATTGGCTGGAAAATTTTTACATTAATTTAACAAATATTTACATTCGTGCACCATGAGCACAAATATAGAAGTCATTACGCGTTTCGAGCATATTTATTACTGTATAATTAAATGAAACGTTCAAACTTACATACATGTACCTAATTTGAAATGTACTTTTGAAAAATAATCATTAAATCATATCTATTCATTAATAAAAAAAGATTTTTCTCCACATAGTTTCTAGCACTATATTTTAGTCGCGGAAGCAAACTAAATAAAATGTTAATATGGCTGTTCCATGTACATGTATGTTTCATATTCCTGACTAAGAGCGTATATAAAGGGTCTAAATACACAAATACTTCATACAAATTAACATCAATATGAATATAAATATAAGCATTGAATGCTTATTTTTGGATGTCGTCGGTCCTATAACACACCAAGGCAGTGCAGACAAATTATCATACTATCATATTAGCGCGGTATTCAATTTGTCTGCACTGCCTTGGTGTGTTTTAGAACCATCAACATCCAAAATAAGCATTCAATGCTTAAATGGTACCCTGGTTAAACTTTTAGTGAAATTTCAATGGTTCATCTTTTTTCTCATGGGAGTAAGAGTAAATGTTTCAATAATTTCCGAACAACCCTCATAAGCACACAAACATTTTACAGTCATATAAAATATAAATAAAAATTTTTCTATCATCTTTTCAATATCATCATTCTTTTCACACCACACAAGACACCCCAAAATTAATGGAACAGGCATTGTCTCGTGGATTATAGAGTATCTTTGTAAATGTAACACAACTCTAAATGTAACACAACTGTTATTGTAACACAACTGTTTATGTAACACAACTGTTTATGTAACACAACTGTTATTATTATACTTTCATGTTTAATACTGAGATCTGATTGGTTAAGACACAGTTGACAATCCGTTCTAATACCCTCAGCGTTAGCAACACACTTGGCAACGGGCCGATAGAACGAATTGTTACATGCGCGTAAATTATGCGCGTACGGTTCGTCGTATAACTCACGTATTTTCTATATAAAAGCAGTAAAAATTGCTATAAAATTAAGACATTCAGTATAATAAAATAAATAGTGCCTGTTTGGGAGGGTACCAGTTGAAATTGACACCCCTCGAAAACCATTGTCAACCTCCGCTTCGCGTCGGTTGACAATGGTTTCTCGGGGTGTCAATTTCAACTGGTACCCTCCCAAACAGGCACTATTTATATAATGTAACACAACTGTAAATTATACACAACTGTTATTATTATACTTTATCGCAAATCTTACTTGGGTGTATTCGCTGCGAGCGATAAACTGATGCGTTGAGTGACGACACTATTGTGATCGCGAGTTGCAGTTATAAAACAAGCATTTTCATTGGCCGTTTTAGTACCCGCCCACTCTTACCTGCTAACGTGGTATTGATAATTTATGCACCAACTGCCAGATGTGTCGTTAACTCTGTATCTGAACTGCAAAAACTAAATCACTGCAAGAATTGACTAAGAGTTCTCACAATAATCGCATCTTCTTTTTTGTGTAAACAATTGTCAAAAACACGCTGTTTAAACAGGTTCAATCCCCAATTCATTTTTCAATATAATACATACTTCATCAATAAATTCAAATCATTTTAACTGTTTAACGCATCAATTTAAGATGAGGCAGTATTTATTTTGTTGTAGCTTATTCCAAAGAATTCACAACAGATATTGACAATAAATGTTACATAGCCTATATTGCATTTTATTGAACTTTGACCGATTAATATGACACACTTAAAACTACAAGTGTGCATGTGTTTTCAATCATACCAAAAATTTGAAATTTACGGCATGTAAACGTGTTCAATTTTGGACTGATCTGTGATAAACGTTATTTTGTAACTCACTTAGTCTGTAGAAACATTCATTTTATTATATGTTCTTCGATATTCATCACACAATATTTACTACTGACGTTGACACTGACTTTCTCTCAAACACGCTAATCGACCTCGGATTGTAAAATTCACGTGCAGATCGAGTCGCAATTTTACAGTTTTCCAAGTATATAAACAAACCACACTTCTTCATTTTGCGGAGCTGTTGACGATGTTTCAAAGATTTTCAGTACAGATTTATTGTAAACAAAACAGTGAAGACATATGCTGTAAAACGTCTAATGGATTTCAGGGCGTGTCAACCCGAATTTTCCTAAGTTTTTTGTGAGGAAAAACTGTTCAACTCATGCGATTTTCCATATATACAGTAAATGGTACATTATGAACGGTAACGTAAAATTTATTTGTTCACTAAACAGTTTCTGACGATTTTTTTTCCACAATGAACTGAATATCATAAGCGAAGTACAATCTGTGACTGATAATCTATATGCGCCGATCCCTGCTTTTAGGGAACTTTTCTTTTTCTTTTCATTAATATTATTTACACATGTACGTGAACATCGCCCCGTTTGTTTAATATCAAATAACTCTGTAATTTTTTAACTTGCTAGTACATGTACAACTTCATGAGATGTTTTCTTTCTCCGACATATCTTTCCACGTGTTAGCATCATGTTTGATAAATGGGCGGGTCTATATAAATGCGCCAATCAGAATCTTTATTTCGAATCACAATTGAAATACACACCGATTAGAAAGTGTCATCACTCAACGCAATGCTACATCGGTCGTAGCGAATACTTTCATGCAAGATTTGCGATAATATTAAATACTGAAATCTGATTGGTTTAGACGCAGTTGATAATCCGTTCTATTACCCTCAGCGTTAGCAACACACTTGGCAACGGGTAACAATATATAAATAGTGCCTGTTTAGGAGGGTACCAGTTGAAATTGACACCCCGAGAAAACCACTGTCAACTGACGTGAAACGGAGGTTGACAATGGTTTTTGAGGGGTGTCAATTTCAACTTGTACCCTCCCAAACAGGCCTTATTTATTTTATTATACTGAATGTCTTAATTTTATAGCAAATTTTTCTTCTTTTATATAGAAAATACGCGAGTTCTATGATGAACCGTATGCGTATAATTTACGCGCATGTAACAATTTCTTCTATCGGCCCGTTGCCAAGTGTGTTGCTAACGCTGAGGGTATGAGAACGGATTGTCAACTGCGTCTAAACCAATCAGATTTCAGTATTTGACATGAAAGTATAATAAAATGAATTGTTACATGCGCGTAAATTATGCGCGTACGGTTGGCCGTAGAATTCACGTCATTTCTATATAAAAGCAGTAAAAATTTCTGAAAAATTAAGACATTCAGTATAATAAAATAAATAGTGCCCGTTTGGGAGGGTAACAGTTGAACTTGACACCCCTCGAAAATCATTGTCAACCTCCGCTTCGTGTCAGTTGACAATGGTTTTCACGGGTTGTCAATTTCAACAGTTACCCTCCCAAACAGGCACTATTGATATAATGTAACACTACTGTTAATGTAACACAACTGTTAATGATACACTACTGTTAATGTAACACAACTGTTAATGCAACACAACAATATCAAATTCAGCAAGAACATATGCATGATATAACACTATTTATCTCTCTTTTTCTAAACCGTACGTTACATTAAAGTGCACCACATTCTGATTTCTGACTGGTAAGCCAGCGCTGCAGAGTGACTCACTTTTTGGCCTTGGTGCTGTTGGGGTAGTCCACCACTAGTCCTCCTGTCCATCCCGCCTTCATGGCTTGTTGGGTTATTAGCTCCAGCTGTAATGAAGCCATTTTTATCAGGGTACAACTGTTCCTAAGCCTAACAGTGCCAGAATATAAGAACAGATTACAAGTGATCCACAATGTATGGACTTAATAAGTGAAAAATTCAAATCATATTGTAACAACAATAACCCAGAGTTAGTCCCTTTGAAGGTCATCAGGTCATAATCATCAACTTAATATATATTATTTTCAATAAAAATGTTCTTGTTTGTTATGTAATTTTGTCAGTCTTTGAACTATTGAGGAGTGAACATTGTTTTGACATTACTCAACTGCATATATAGATGAAATTTTTATATATGATATAAATATATAAAATAAAAAATTCAATGATGTTGCCAAAAAGCAGACTTATTTCATAAGACAGGTTTTATACTCCAAATACCAGTAGAACCCAGAATCACCTGTTTGTAGATCGATCGAATGAATTTGCTACTCAGCAACACTGAATGTTCTATCAGAAATGTACTGTACCTGGGAGCTGTTCTCTGGATAAAACTGAAACACAGCTTTACCTCCTCTGGCCTACAAGAAAGATAGTCACACTGATATATTACAGGCTCTCAAAGTAGAAAAAATTACAGTTAGTACTGTTAAACAAGAGGCCCTTGGGCCACATCACTCACCTGAACAACAGTTCCTTGTAACATTCTATTTTGTAGCATATGCTATTTCTATTTTAAACTTTGAACCCTTTTCTGGGGCCCCATTATTGGTCCGAGGTTTATGGTTGGCTTTAACAATTTAGAATCTACACTATCTTAGGATGCTTGCATAGTAATCTCACAAACTGTAGCATTGTAGTTCTCAAAAAGAAAATTTTTAAACATTTTCCATATATATATTTCTATGTTAAACTTTGAACCCCTCTTGGGGCCCCAGTATTAGTCAAGGGGTCACGGTTTTACCAATTTAGAATCTACAATAGCCACAGATGCTTGCATAGTAATATCACAAACTGTTGCAGTATAGTTCTTGGGAAGAAGATTGTCCCCTATATATTTCTATGTTTTCTTTGAACCCCGCCTGGAGCCCCAGTATAAGTCTGGGAGTCACGGCTTTTACAATTTAGAATTTTCACTATTTGAGAATCCTTGCATAGTAATCTCACAAACTGTAACATTGTAGTTCTCAAGAAGAAGATTTAAAAAAATGTTTCCTACATATTTCTATGTTAAACTTTGAACCCCTCTTGGTGCCCCAGTATTAGACCGGGGGTCACAATTTACAATAGCCAAGGATGTATGCATAGTAATATCCCAAACTGCTTCATTGTAGTTCTTGAGGAGAAGAGTTTTTAACATTTTCCTATATATGTTAAATTTTAAACCATGGCTGGGCCCCAGTTTTTTTCCGAGAGCCATAATTTTTATAATTTAGAATCTTCACTTTATATACAAGCTTTTCTATAAAAAATGGCATTTTTGGTGCAGTGGTTCTTGAGAAGAAGATTTTAAAACATTTTTCCTATGTATTTCTATGTTAAAACTTTGACCCCACCTGGGGCCCTGGGTTTGGTCCGGAGTCAAGATTTTCACAATTTTGAATCTGCACTTTATATACAAGATTTTGTGTAAATATTGGCATTTCTTCTGCAGTGGTTCTTGAGAAGAAATTTTTTTTAAACATTTTTCTGACATATTTCTATGTTAAACTTTGAACCCTGCCTGGGGCCCCAGATTTTGTCCAAGAGCCACAATTTTTACAATTTAGAATCTTCGCTATATATACAAGCTTTTGTGTAAATATTGGCATTTCTGGTGCAGTGGTTCTTGAGAAGAAGATTTTTAAACATTTTCCTACGTATTTCTATGTTAAAACTTTGACCCCACCTGGGGCCCTGGGTTTGGTCCGGAGTCAAGATTTTCACAATTTTGAATCTTCTCTATATATGAAAATATTGGCAATATTGGCATGAGAAAAAAAAATGTTAACATTTTTCCTACATATTTCAGTTAAACTTTGAACCCTGCCTGGGGCCCCAGTTTTGGTCAGGGGGTAACGATTTTTACAATTTAGAATGTTCACTATATATACAAACTTTTTTATAAACAAGAGGCCCATGGGCAACATCGCTAACCTGAGCAACAATAGACATGATAAAATCAGCTTAATGGAGTCATAATACAAAATATTTGGAAAATGTGGTATAATACCTGTATAAATAAAAATCCATTTTCTCCCCTGGATATTCTTATGTATATAACCAAGTCCCTTTTCTAACAGGATGATTTTATACTCATATCACATGTTGAGCATTGCAGTTCTCAAAAAGATCCTAAACAATTGTTTATATACAGGATATAAACCTACATCAAAATCTGAACCCCATGTGAGGCCAAAGAATCATTCAAGGGCCCAAGTCTAAACAATTTTAAAGAATCAGCAATATGTCAAAATGCTTGCATATAAATAAAACCATATATGATAACATTTCAGTTTTTGTGAATAATTAAATGATTTCCTTTGTACCACTGGATCCCCAATATGTCCTCACCCTACTTCTCAAGATTTTGATTTAAACAAATTTGAATCTACATTACCTGAAGTTGCTTTCACTAAAGCTTTTCTAGGCAAATGGTTTTTTAGAAGATTTTAAGATTTTTCTCTATATATTCCTATGTAAGAACCCCTCCTTCCTGTTGTGACTCCACCCTACCCCCAGGGTCATGATTTTCACAAATTTGAATCTGCACTACCTAAGGATGCTTCCATATAAGTTTCAGCTTTCCTGGCTGATTGGTTTCTGAGAAGATGATTTTGAAAGATTTACTCTAAATATTCCTATTTAAAAATTCGACCCTCCATTGTGGCCCCATTCTACCTTCGGGGATCATGATTTTCACAACTTTGAATCTGCACTATCTAATGATGCAATCACACAAGTTTCAGCTTTCCTGGCTAATTGGTTTCTGAGAAGAAGATTTTTCAAGATTTACTCTATATATTCCTATGTAAAAATCGGACCCCACATTGTGGCCCAACCCTAACCCTGGGGGTCATGATTTTCACAACTTTGAATCTGCACTACCTTATAAAGGATGCTTCCAAACAAGTTTCAGCTTTCCTGGCTGATTGGTTTTTTAGAAGAAGATTTTAAAGGGAAAGGTCAGGTATAACACATCTCTAGTGAAATAGACAAACAAAAGTTTGTTTAAAACATCCACCATATACTTTATCTCATGATCTCATCTTAAGCCATAAAACTTGGTTTAATTATCTGGTCAGTGTTAAATCTCCTGCAAGCGCATGGAGGCTGCCATGATAGCATCTCTGTGACGTCAGCATACCACTTCGATAAACTGACCCACTTATTGTATAACATAACTCTGCAAGAATGGCGCAAGAAAATATATTTGGGATAGACCTCATGCATTTAAATCTGAATCTACTGAAGAAGTTGAAAATCTCCCTGCCGATAATAAATCATTAAGTCCAATTATTCCAACATTAGAGGAATGGTGTTCCTGTAGACAGTTTGAGGTAATGCCCGCTGCCGAGGAATGCATGTGTTGTAAACATTGCGATTGTACAATTCAAAATATGGGAGAGATAGGTTGTATAACTGACCATGACCAATTTGATTTTCTAATTCTTAATCCAGATGTTCTTTCCATTACTATTATTCAAATTATGATGTTTAAGAAACAACAATGATGTGTAACTTCCCTAGACACTGACCACACATGTGAACTGATAAGAACTGTGAATGGGGTATGCTGACATCACAGAACATTTGGAAGTTATCGGGATGCTGCGATAAAACCCGATGATAAGCCACAACATATTTAACTCTAAACAGTAGAGAGCATCAAAATGGCAGCTCACATGACTTTGTCAAACTTTGATATTCAATCAGTGATTGTTGCTGAATTATGATCATGTTAAGAAGAATTTAGTGGTTGACATTATTTTTATGGTAAATATAAATATTTCAACTCTTCTTTACTTTTGCCTGACCTTTCCCTTTATTAGATTTTTCTCTATATATTACTATGTAAGAATCCCTCCTTCCTGTTGTGACTCCACCCTACCCCCAGGGTAATGATTTTCACAAATTTGAATCTGCACTACCTAAGGATGCTTCCATATAAGTTTCAGCTTTCCTGGCTGATTGGTTTCTGAGAAGAAGAATTTTAAAGATTTACTCTAAATATTCCTATTTAAAAATTCGACCCCCCCCCATTGTGGCCCCACCCTACCCCCAGGGGTCATGAGTTTTACAAATTTGAATCCCCTTTGCCTAAGGGTGCTTTGTGCCAAGTTTGGTTGAAATTGGCCCAGTGGTTCTGGAGAAGATGTTGAAAATGTGAAAGACAGACGGACAGATGGATGACAGACAAAATGTGATCAGAATAGCTCACTTAAGCTTTCAGCTCAGGTGAGCTCAAAAACTCAAAAAAATTTTAAAAACAATATTCTCTTCTCAAAATAATACAATTTACAACCAGTACTTTTAAAATTCTACAGACTCTTAAAATAGAACTTTGCTACAGTCCCTTAAACGTTCTACTTTCCCATTTTTCCATGTGTTTAACGTGCGCTCACAGTGCGTTCAACGTGCCCTCACCGTGTGTTCACTTGCACTCTCCGCTCTGTTCGCGCTCACCGTTCAAAAATCGCTCACTGTTCGTTCACCTTGCACTCGTCGTTGTTCAGCATACTCTTATCATTCAGTCCCTCTTCATTCATTTTCATTCGGAACTCCAAAGTGAAAGGATCGGTCTTTGAGAGTTACAACAAAATGAGGAAAGAACGCGTGCGTAAAGGTAGAAGGAAACTGACATTTCAGAGACTTCATTTTAATCTGAATTTAAAGTACACATTGTTGAGCAAGTCTGTAAATACAAAAAAAGAGTTTTTGGTTTTTTATGACAACAATTACCATTGTATATTTTTTTAACAGTGTAAGTATAACAATAAATGACATGGTGCTGTACTTCTAGATTAATGTGAATTTATTATCAACATCTACATGTCTCTATGATTTATTTTTCTCATAGTGCCCAGTTTCTGAAGCAAGAAATGAATAAAATGTTAAAGTAATGTATAATTCATATAAAATGCATATCACTGGTTTTATTCATTTGTACACTGTAAATCTACAGGAGGGCATGCAGACAGTTTCGTTTTTGTGTCAAATTATAAATGATATTAAACAAAGATAATCTTATATTTAGGCTGATAACAATACATATATGGAGTTTATTTGTTAATTTTTCCTGATTACCGATGAAATACAATGCAAGAATAACTCCCGAGGCACTCAAAATAAATTGTTCATCTTGCGTTCACATATCGTTCATCGTGTGTTCACTTGGCGGTCATGTTTGCACTTCTTTTAATCCGCTCTGCATTTGCTCACCATTCATAAGCGCTCACCAAATTTCATTCAGCATGCGCTCACCGCTCGCTCAGTGTGCGAATATCGCTCAAGTGGGAAAGTAGAACGTTTCAGGGACTGTATTATGAAATGTTAATGATTACCGGTACTGCAGTACAACTGACTTACCACCGCAGCATACAGTGTGGTGAAAAACTTAAGTAGTCTCTTTGGGGGATGGTGATATTTCTTGTCTGCATTACAGAGCCATTGTAGAGCTGAGATACTGTAAAACACACCCATATATAATTAAATAGAGCCCATTTAGAGCAAAGATGCTGTACACACACCCATACAATCATTACAGACCCCTATAGAGCTGAGATACTGTAAAAACACCCATACAATCATTACAGAGCCCCTATAGAGCTGAGATACTGTAAACACACCCATACAATCACTACAGGCCCCTATAGATCTGAGATACTGTAAAACACACCCATACAATCATTACAGAGGCCCTATAGAGCAGAGATGTTATACACACACCCATACAATCATTACAGGCCCCTATAGAGCTGAGATACTGTAAAACACACCCATGCAATCATTACAGAGCCCCTATAGAGCTGAGATGCTATACACACACCCATACAATCACTACAGGCCCCTATAGAGCTGAGATACTGTAAAAACACCCATACAATCATTACAGAGCCCCTATAGAACTGAGATACTGTAAAACACACCCATGCAATCATTACAGGTCCCTATAGAGCAGAGATGTTATACACACACCCATACAATCACTACAGGCCCCTATAGAGCTGAGATACTGTAAAAACACCCATACAATCATTACAGAGCCCCTATAGAGCTAAGATACTGTAAAACACACCCATACAATCATTACAGAGGCCCTATAGAGCAGAGATGTTATACACACACCCATACAATCATTACAGAGGCCCTATAGAGCAGAGATGTTATACACACACCCATACAATCATTACAGAGCCCCTGTAGAGCTGAGATGCTGTAAACACACCCATACAATCATTACAGACCCCTATAGAGCTGAGATACTGTAAAAACACCCATACAATCATTACAGACCCCTATAGAGCTGAGATACTGTAAAACACACCCATGCAATCATTACAGAGTCCCTATAGAGCTGAGATACTGTAAAACACACCCATACAATCAGTGCAGAGCAACTGTACAGCTGAGATGCTGTAAACACACCCATACAATCAGTGCAGAGAAACTGTACAGCTGAGATGCTGTAAACACACACTTATAGAGCAGAGAACAGAGCAGATCTTTTCAGCTGAATCTTTTTTGTTTCATGGAGGTCATGTTCATGGGTAATCATGAACTTACTGGTTCTTTACACCCTTAAAAGTGATTAATTCTATTTTGTTGGTAACTGTCACTGTATAAAAGATAAATTATACAAACAAGAGGCCCATGGGTCACATCGCTCACCTGAACAACAGTTCCTTGTAACATCCTATTTCGAAGCATATGCTATTTCTATTTTAAATTTTGAACCCCTTTCTGGAGCCCCAGTATTGGTCCGAGGTTTATGGTTGGCTTTAACAATTTAGAATTTACACTATCTGAGAATCCTTGCATAGTAATCTCACAAACTGTAGCAATATAGTTCTCGAGAAAAACTTTTTAAAAACATTTTCCATATATATTTCTATGTTAAACTTTGAACCCCTCTTGGGGCCCCAGTATTATTCCAGTGGTCACAGCTTTATTAATTTAGAGTCTACATTATTTAAGGATGCTTGCATAGTAATCTCACAAATTGAAGCATTGTAGTTCTCTAGAAGAAGATTTTAAAACATTTTCCCTCTATATTTCTTTGTTAAACTTTGAACCCCTCTTGAGTCCCCAGTATTAGATCAAGGGTCTAGGCTTTTATAACTTAGAATCTACACTGTTTGTGGATGCTTACATAGTCATCTGACAAATTGAAGCATTGTAATTCTTTTTAAAGATTTAAGAAGATTTTATAACATTTTCCATACTGTGGTTTCATCAATATTCGTTGAATACCAATTTTCGTGGATTTCGTTATTAAGTCAGGGATTTATCAGCCTATTTTGAGAAACGCCATTTTTGGTGAATTGGGAAAATTTTATCGACAATTTGATGTAATTGGGAAAAATTTCATATGTTGCATACATGATGGTGATTTCAGGGTGTACCTCCACATAGACTTTTGAATTTGGACAACCAAAGAGCTAGACTTTTAAAATTAAAGAATCCAACTTCATTATACAGATATATATAAGATTCTTATATTTGGTCTTTTTCTAAAATAAACACCTTCAAAGAAATATACAATTTATCAACATCCCCTTTTTAAAATGCAAAAATGCACTGAAAATATATTTTTCTATCTGAAATAACTCTTAATGTTTACCTTTTACTTAAATATCAATATAGTATATGTAAATAACTTGATACATTTACAGTATACCACACAATCACGATGTTTTAGAAAAACAGAGGAAATTCGGATTAAAAGTTGGCGATGTTTAAAGAGCGTTTTTAAACTTATTTTTTGACCGCAGATTTGTTGAATGAGCTAAATTGAGAAAATTTAAGGACAATTTGGTTATTTTAGGAATTATTTTTCCCATAGATGTTAACAGATAAGCAATTTTCACCATTTGGGAAAAAATACTGCTAAATTGGGAAAAATTGAACCTATTTATAATTGATAATGGGGCCGAATTTTGGCCCCTGAGAAGGTACTGATAAATCCCTGTAAGTTGATCCATGAAATTAAATGTTCATTGAAGTGCAATTTCTATTAACATTTTGTATTCATTGGGTCATTGGCCACAAATTTACGTATCCTTGAATCTGTGATTTTCACTTTTTCCACGAAAATTGATACCCTTGAATATTAATGAAACCACAGTATATACTTCTACATTAAACTTTTAACCCATCTTGGGTCAACAGTATTAGCCCAGGGGTCACTATTTTAAAACTATCAAATCTACATTATCCAAGGTTGTATGCATAGTAATCTAACAAATTGTAGCATTGTAGTTCTCGAGAAGAAGATTCTTTAACATGTTACGGTGTTACCTATATCTTTCTATATTAAACTTTGACCCCTCTTGGGGCCCCAGTGTTAGTCCGGGGGTCACGATTTTACCAATTGAGAATCTACATAAGCCACGGATGCATGCATAATAATCCATACATGCTAACTATCCCGATTTTCGCTGGATTCTCCCAATCTGACGTCGTCAAAATTACAAATCCCGATATCCCGATCGGGATTTTAAAAATACCCCGAATTCCCAATTCTCATAAAATCTAACCCGTTTTACGACAATAAGTCCTGATTTCTATCTTAAATTTTAAATTCTGCGCTGCTTGTCTACGCTAATCAATCAAAAAGCGGGATTATGACTGCCATTGCTGTTTACCCGTATCGTGTGTATCGCCTGCGTGTATATATAATGGGATGTGTGAATTGGTGCAATCACCTGTCTGCTACCTGTGTCTGGGTGTTTGCAAACCTAATGAGGAGCATGTTTTGATACTAATTGATCAGGAAGTATCGGGATGAGTAGCAAAATGCCACACTTTTGAGTTTTACACCAACTTCGACAAGTTACACCACCAAAGAAGAAAACGAAACTTTTGTCCTGATAACTCAGCAAGTGGGAGACAGATTCCCGATTTTCAGGATGGTTATCGGGATCCGAACTGGGTGACAACCAAGCATATTGCCGTGCAATAGGTTTGTTTAACTTATAAATATTTAGTACAATTGAATATATTAATTGTGTGTGTGTTTTTTTACATTTCGTTTGTACATTCTAATGTATACACATGACAGTAGGACAGATTGACAGTCAATGCAAATACAAATATACAAATATTTTACTGGCACAAACACAATTACAAAAATTGGCAAAGCCCAATATACATTATCTACACGAAGAAAAGATATGTTAAACTTTATGAGTAGCAAAAAAATTATTTCTTTGAGGGATTTTAGGGTGGACTATGGTGGAATGAATAATGTTACATAGCACAAGAAAACATGCAGCCATCCATCAAGCCAGCATCAAATCCCGAAAATCCACACCTGCTGCTACCAACCTTTTAGTGAAATCAAAATTGGATCAAGATTTTTAAAGATACACACCCTACACTCAATGTTTCACAATTATCTCCCTTTTAAAAAGGGTTGTGCCCTTTATTTTAACAATTTATAATCCTCTTTCCATAAGGATGTTTTGTATTAAGTTTGCTTAAATTTGGCCCAGTGGTTTTAGAGAAGAAGTTGAAAATGTGAAAAGTTTACAGACAGACAGACAGACGGACAACGGGTGATCAGAAAAGCTCATTTGAACCTTCGGTTCAGGTGAGCTAAAAAGTGACTATACCATGTTCATGGGGTTGTTTATTCAGGAGTAAGCTAATCCTAAAGAAAGCCAAAACCTCAATGAACACTGAACTATAATGTACAACAAAATTATTTTTGCACTGTTAAAAAAAAAAATAAAGTTATAAGGATGTGTGTACATGGTAAATTGAGGCATGCATTCATAAGGATGCAGTGATTCATTTTGACGTGCATCCTGAGTAAAATACGCACAAATTTTGCTCAGGACGCATACTTTCATTACATGTGCATCCCAGAGGACGCATTCAATTTAGAAATACACTTACACATTTTCTTGCTAAGAAGTTCCAGAACATCAATTGTTCCTTTTTTAACATACTCAGTAGATGCCCAAAATGTTCTGAATAATAAAAAACACACTACAAAAGCCGAAATTTCATTGATCAACACTAAGTGTTTAACCAGTCAGATCCAATGATACCTGACATTACGGCGGGGAAATTGATGTCAATCACGATGCCACCAAATAAAACTAATAAAATTCCTCCTGAACCAGGATAGATTAGCCAGAGTTAATGAAAAATTAGACAAGTGGCAGTTAGTTTGAAATTAATAACAACAAAGAGGTTCATGTTGAAAGGAACGCTGATCCAGAACGTAAAATAAATGATAGTGGTGATAAAGAAACAGAAAAACCTTGGAAGAATCCCAGCAACGGCACTTAGCCTGTCTTTTAGTATGGTCATTTAGAATTTAATATAATTAAATAAATATTGCTTGTTTGATGTTTATGTTTTTTGTGGAATAAAATATGGACTCATTGTTTTCTAATTGGGACTCATATTTATGATTAAGAGGGTCCTTTGGACCCATAAAGACCATTTTCAAAATCAATCACTATGGATGTGTGCACATGGTAAAGCGAGGCATTCATTTATAAGGATGTGTGTACATGGTAAAGTGAGGCATACATTTATAAGAATGTGTATGGTAAAGTGAGGCATACATTTATAAGGATGTGTGTACATGGTAAAGTGAGTCATTCATTTATAAGGATGTGTGTACATGGTAAAGTGAGTCATTCATTTATAAGGATGTGTGTACATGGTAAAGTGTGTACATGGTAAAATGAACCATACATTTATAAGGATGTGTGTACATAATAAAGTGTGTATGGTAAAGTGTGTCCATGGTAAAGTGAGCCATACATTTATAAGGATGTGTGTACATGGTAAAGTGTGTACATGGTAAAGTGAGCCATACATTTTTAAGGATGTGTGTACATGGTAAAGTGTGTACATGGCAAAGTGAGCCATACATTTTTAAGGATGTGTGTACATGGTAAAGTGTGTACATGGCAAAGTGAGCCATACATTTTTAAGGATGTGTGTACATGGTAAAGTGAGCCATACATTTATAAGGATGTGTGTACATGGTAACGTGAGGCATACATTATTTGTATAAGACACTTCTTATATATCCTGATTTGTCAAAAAATATATTAAAAAAACCCAGCAGGAGCACACTTTAATCAGAAAAAATTTAAAATCTCTTCATCTTAAAATTTCATTATCTCTACATACACAGTAATACTTTATTACTTGTTTTGCAAGTGATACATTTTGCTCCAAGGCCAATCTCTGTTTTTTAAAGTATAAAATATTTCCTTGAAGAAATTAGATCTATTTTCCATGCATCTTCCCAAGATGTCAAAGGTTTCTGATTAGCACCAAAGGGAGTAACTGTTGTGGATCAGAAACCCTTGACTTGGGAAGTTGTTTTTCATAAAGACTACCTTAGAATATGCTGTTTTACCTGATAATCCCATCAAAGGTGCCTGGTTTGAATGGGATGCCATAGCCCATGTCCCCTAGAATTAGGTCCCCCTCCACTTCCCGGTCAACTGCCACATCTGTGCGAGCATAAGAAATGGAGGTACAATTTTCTCACAAGGACAAGGAGACACTGGCAGTGATTATAATTTTTGTCTGTACATCTAATCATTTTTGACAAATATGTATTTGATTTCACACACAGAGAAAGAAGTGAGTGACTAACCCAGCATGTGTGAGCTGATGTCCACACCGACCCAGTAATGGCCTTGCTCTGTGATGCTCTCCCCACTCAAACCAGACCCACACCTGCCAAAGAAAAAACCGTGACAAAATAAAAAATAAAAAAAGCATGTAATTGATGTAGTACCTCAAACAAGTACACATAAATCTCTGCATGTTTCAACAGTTATCGAGGTGTACATAACATTAGCCTACTTTAGCAACCACAGTGCTATTTCGCATCGGTTGACAATGGTTTTCCAGGGATGTCAATTTCAACTGTTACCCTCCCAAACAGGCACTATTTGTTTTATTATACTGAATGTCTTAATTTTAGAGAAAATTTCACAGCTTTTATATAGAAATGGCATGAATTCTATGACGAACCATAAGCGTATAATTTACGCGCATGTAACAATTTGTTATGTTACCAGTGCCAAGTGTGTTGCTAATGCTGAGGGTAATAGAACATATTATCAGCTGCATCTAAACCAATCAGATTTTAGTATTTAACATGAAATAATATAATATATATTGCCTATAATCATCTAAGCTATGACAGAAACCTTTACTATTGAGTCTTATTTCTCCTCTCAAAAAATGTTTCTCAAAAGGTAAATCATTATCAAAATTCAATACAATTGTAAGTCTATTGCTCAAGTCAGCTGAATGAGTTGTATATCAGAAAGTCATATTCAAATGGATATTCAGTAATATAAGTAATCAATCAACACTTACCCAATATCTAAGACAAAGCATGGTTGATCAGGAAGCTGGAGAATCTCCAGGGCTCGCTCTGACAGCTGACTCTGGATCTCTATCATACGCGTACTGAAAGGATAATCAAAGTACTGAAAGTACTACATAGACATAACATAAACAGTCAATCTACCACAGTACTTCACTGATTTCAAGTATCTGACTATTTAGAATTCTGTGACATTTCTTACTTTGATGAATACTTCTTTGCTTCATCTTCATTATAAAACTGAAAAGATAATATATATAATAATAATATGTTTTACAGTGTGACAATTTGGAGGCAATCTAATTAAAATCAGCTGCTCGGATAGGCTGTCATTCTCGAGGATGCTTCCACACAAGTTTCAGCTTTCCTGACTACTGAGTAATTGGTTTCTGAGAAGAAGATTTTAAAGATTTACTCTATATATTCCTATGTAAAAGTTTGACCCCTCATTGTGGCCCCACCCTACCCCCGGGGATCATGGTTTGAACAAACTTGAATCTGCCCTACCTAAGGATGCTTCCACACAAGTTTCAGCTTTTCTGGTCAAATGGTTTATGAGAAGAAGATTTTTGAAAAATACCACCAAATTTTTTATAATTTTTAATTATCTTCCCTTATCACCCAATGATGCTTTGTGCCAAGTTTGGTTGAAATTGGCTAAGTACTTCTTGAGACTTGAGAAGAAGTCGAAAATGTAAAAAGTTAACTGACAGACAGACAGACAGTCAGACGCCAAACAAAAAGTGATCAGAAAAGCTCATTTGTTCTATGGTTTTTTCCATAGAACATATATATTGTAGAATTGTGATTGTGGTCAATCTTTTTTTTAGAAAATTTTAAACATTATTTAGAAGAAAAAATCAATTTTCAGGTTACATTTACCAAAAAATTTTTATTCTAGGCACCCTTGGTAAAAGCAAAGATAGTATGTACATGTACGTCCCTGCTTATGATTAGAGTTTCAATTGTTCAATGAGCTGTATTTTATTTATTTCTTTTGTCCACAATAATTACGACAACGATACCTGGTTTTGTGGCTTGAATGCATTTATATATAGTGACTTTTTTACTCCCGGTACAGGTCTCTACAAACACTAGGCCTATAAATAAAACATTCCTTGCTTTCTCTAGGTTATATCTTCATTCCCATTAAATAGCATCTTTAATAATGTTCCTATTCTTGCTAGTCAACATGTTTTAAAGTTGTATTTATGCCCTAGCGTGTATATTACCCGTTGTTTCATTCGATTAAAATGTAAATATAAAAGGGACGCAACTCAAGTTGCTCGCTAGATAGTGCCACCGTATCACCGAGTTTTCGTAATGAAATCTGCCAACTGAAGGGTTTATGGGGAGCAGAGTGGACCGAAAACCCTTGGCTAGCGAAGATGGGACCTAATGCTAATGGGCCAGCTATAAGATAAGAGTCTAAACAAAACAAACAATATATTAGAAAGAATAATCTTACCGTGACCAGTCTACGCTCAGGTCACAGTAAGAATTTGTCCCATATACTTGCAATGTAGCAGCCGCGAAGCGGATCTGCTTTGCGTCGATTTTAAGTCTGTTAAAAATAATCTGCAGGGGGAAACACATTTTTATACATTACAAACCTTTTTGAACATGCATATGTAGTTAAGTCCACAAAATATCCATTTAATGGGTCGTACCAAGGCATTTTGTTAATATACATGTTTGAATTTGCCTGCCATTTAGTCGGAAATCGAACTCAGAATGTCTCAGATTTTATTGTTAACATGGTGACCATAAACAGCAAATTTTCAAACGCGATGTTAAAAGTGGCAGTGATTTTGTTGCAAATTAAAACAGTTAATGTGGTCAAATGGGATATTATAAAAGAGCAACATTGTAGGTAAGCCTATTTGAGACCAATCATATGAAAATTAAGGCGAGATACAGCGCAATATAATTTTTTCATTTGCTATGAAGCAAGTATATGGGACGAATATTCTATCATTAAACCGGGTCCGTAGGACATCTGTCATTTTAACGATAGAACATTCTAACAATATATGACATGACAGGTCAGATGATGAAAGGGCATCTACTGATCTAGCCCCATTATATTGGCTTCGCCCTCCAAACGGTTACACCGTAAAACATACATGTATTACGATTAAGCAGGCAGACATACAAATTCTGGGGGAGCCTGTCTTTCGGGTCTTCCTCCTGATGCCATGCTTCTAAATGTAACAGGAACTCAATATTGCACACTAAAATATAGTTTAGTTAATATTCCGGAACATGCATACAATCGAAACATGCAAGCGTCTAGATGATCATCAGATTAATTATCAAATTTTAATATTATATTACATTCGTAACCTGTTACACCATAGAACGTCTATTACAGAACGTTACAAATATGACAACAATTTTAAAAACTTGTTTGTTTTTGGCTCGGTGATTTAGAGGGGGAGATCATTAAAACGTTTTTTTGAACAGGAACTGAAGTGAATTTCTCTGTGGTTTTATTTTGTACTGTACCACGAAAATTCATAGAGGACATTGGGGTTAGAGGTAAGCTCTGGCAATTTGGATTAGAATCGCTAGATAAGTTTTAGAACCACTGTATATAGTTAAAGAAATGTTAAGAAATACATTGCAAAATAATTCACTGACCACAAGATTCGGCAGTCTCATCAATAAATGAGAAATAAAGTCAGAATAAGGGGGATGTGCGGCCATCTTTACATTTGATTTACAGACTGTGGGCAAAAGTATCGGAACGATTGACGTTGCGTTAGACAATAATGAAAATGTTCGCGTTATTTACCGCGGGCGTTTTCGGTGTAGACACGATTTGATGGTACATCTCGGGTATTTTTAAAAAAATGATTTTGTCTTTATGTTTATTTTAGCTACGTCAGATTTTGTCGTCTGCAATTTAACAGGTTGGGAACAATTCCCCTTTAGCGAGACAGTCTCGCTAAAGCGAGATCATCCCTCTTTACAGTAATAAAAACATGCCCGTAAATGCGAGATTTGGACACATTTTTTCATTATTATATTGTTTTCTTTAAACAGAAGAATATGCGGAAGAGCATTTTCACATTTTATTGATACTAAGGGCTCACTTACTACATATTTGTTTCAAACTTTGATATTTACAGCTGCGTTTCACTGAAATCCAGTTATAAACAAAATCTATTCAGCAAATTTCTTACGGAAGCCTCTAGCGGTAATAAATGTGATAGTCTTGTTAACATATTAAGTCGTACCAAGAATTATTCGTTCAAAATTTTGTTCAATTTATATTTAAATGTAGTTCATATATTTTCTCTTATCATTTTTTGATTTCGCATTGAATTTTTTCTTTCAAAAACAAAAATCTATTTAATTTTCTGAAAAATATTTGTTTACCATAGGTGTATATAATATTGCTGGTACAACCTTCCGTAGTTTTCTTGGTCGTGCCGAGATCAAAATATAAAACCAAAAGCAACCAATAATTGCTGCATGATATTTAATTTACTTTGCACGGTCAAACAGTGTCATCAAAATGAACACAAACTCTGATAATTTTCGTTTTATAAGAAGAAAAAACATACTTTCAATTGGAAAATTCGCGTTCAATGCAAGAATACTCACGATTTCATCGATAAAAAATCATCCTATTTTTGTTTGCAGCAATGGAGCACTGATATTTTAGGCCACAAAGGTCAGTCTTGGAAAGTAAAATTGCTTCACATTGCTTTTCTTACCCGGATTTTTATATTTTACTGGGATTTTTCATTTATTTGAAATACATCATGAAAATCTCGCATTTACGGGCATGTTTTTATTACTGTAAAGAGGGATGATCTCGCTTTAGCGAGACTGTCTCGCTAAAGGGGAATTGTTCCCAACCTGTTTAACAGTAAGTAAATTCATCCACAAACAACAAGGCTGCAAATCGTAAATATGCATCGGATGGTGTTAAAGAATCAGTTGTAGCATTGCTTCAGTAGGGAAATTTTTTTCAGAAAGTTGCAGATATGTTGAATATGTCGAAAACAACTGTGCACCGAGTTTACAGAAATTTTTGTAAACGAAGAACTGTTAAAACAGCTCCCAAAACAGGTCGAAAGAAAAGTCTGAGCGATCGCGACGGAAGAAAAATTTTATGACAAGTTAAAGCTAACAGGAAAATTCCATTGGCCGATGTTGCGGATAATTTCAACAACAATGAAAACAGAAATGTATCTAAAAAGAATATGTGGTGTTTTCTAAAGAATCAGAAATATCGTCGCTGCGTTTGTAAGAAAAAAATAAAGATTTCCCCAGTAAACAGACAGAGGAGAGTAGCATGGTGTCAAGCAAAATCAACCTGGCAAACGATGACTGGAAAAGGGTCATTTTTTCAGACGAGAGTCAAATTGTTATAGGTAGTGACAACAAAGTGTACATATTGAGGAAAAGCGACAAAGCCTTCAGGCCAGAGTGTATTTCACATGTAAAACACAAGAAACTTACCGTGATGGTGTGGGGTTGCATAACCTATCATGGCGTTTGCACATTAATGTGTGGATGGAAACATAAATTCAGATAAATATATTCAAATTATAGACAACAATCTATGGCCAGTTATAGCAAGACACTTTCCTGACAATAATAATATATTTCAAGATAATAATGCACCAGTTCATTGTTCTAGGGCTACTAAAACTTTCATGGAAGACAACCATATCAATACGATGGAGTGGCCGGCGCAGAGCCCAGGTATAAACATTATTGAAAATTTATGGTTAAAGATAAAACGAAAAATAGAGCAGTCTGTACATGAAATAACATCTGTGGAACAATTGTATGCAAATATATTTTCGATTTGGACCCTTTTTGATTGTGAGACCATTCAAAATTTGTATCGATCCCTCTCCTCAAGAGTCACTGCAGTACGGAGAGGCAAGGGAAAAACTGGTGAATATTTCAAATGTCCGGTAATTTTCCTTATCTAATCGGTCAAAATGACCGGTAATATAAAAACCACCAAATCAAGACTTAAACCTCTTTACAAGCAGGATTTAATGTTTGCAAACACCTTCAATTTAATTTAGGCCAAATAAAAAAATATCTGTGGTTCTGGTCACCAGACCGTCCCTATTTTTTACCCCCGACCCTAAACTCTTTTTTTCGCCAATTTTCAAAATTTTCCAGAATTTTCCCCGCTTTCCGTCATCGGCTCCAATAATAGATTTAGTTTCAGCAATGACGGCCTCCAATATTAGTATGGGAATATCAGTTGATTGAAAAGAAGATAAATCAAGAACTGTTTGTACCATTTGTACCTCACAATAAATAAATTAGGACCAACCTAGGGGGTGACATGCTCGCTTTTTAATCGGTAACTTCGCCGGAATTTCCTTCGAAAGAGATGTTGAAGTCACCCTATATTCTGAATTAATAAAACCCATAGGCAATAAAATGATAATTATCAATTTCAAAAGGCGTTTTCGCAGCCTCAGTAAACCCCTGTTGTGATAAACAACTTGCGACTGTCTTGTATATAGGGGTTATAAATATGGGTGATGCAACCACAAACTGTGCATTGAAAATTACAACCGATGTTTATTTCTTTTAGTGTTTTTATTATAATTATTTTGTAGCTTGTAAGTTAGTTTATAACACTGCCAAATTAATGCTGAAATATTCATAAAACAATATGTTAACAGTTATTTTCAAGGTCCTCTGCATAACGGTTGTAATTGGGTCAAAGGGTTGGACTAATACCTCCAAAATACACCAAAATTCAAAGACTGATTTTATTTGTCATTAAGCTAACACAATTGCAAAACATTTCATATATAAAATGTATGAATACATCAAAAAAATTAAATTCAACAAATTTGATAATTTTAAAAAAAAATTACATTGTTGTTTTAGTTTTTATTGACTTGTTTCTAATCAAATCTAAATTATTAAAGACTTAAACTTTGTATATCATTATTAGCATTATGCTATTGTCAAGAAATGGAAGTCTCTCTAATTTCTCAAGCTTCTCCCTATTTTTCTGTTTGATAGAAGTGAATCTCCCTAAAATTTTGCTTTAAGTTGGTCCCTAAATTGAATTTTTATGGAATCTGCAAGGTAAAAATAATTTTTTTAAATTTAAAATGAGAAATATTGAGATTGACCTTTGTTTAATTGAATCGAATAGAAAAAATAACAAATCATAGCATTCTGAATTGAATTAGAACCAAATTGAATGACTTCTGAATCGTCCCAGCCCTATAATTAATACCGAACATTTAATACTTTTTTGTTCATGTTGTTTTTAAACAGAATTAAGTTATTTTTTATTGATTTTTTATTTAAAAATATTTGTGTCATGGTAATAAAAGCTAGATGCTCCCTACCAATCTTAATTTAGTATATTTATCTCACTAAATACACAAATGCCATCTGCAATTCAGTGCTAGGTACATGCAGTACTAAGAGAATCATACTATACATTTCTAAAAAAAAAAAAAAAAAAAAAAAAAAAATCCCTACCTACCTACCCTAATTTTTTTTTAGATGTTACTGGGACCACACATATTTTTTTATTTGGCCTTAATAAAGCGATTCACACTCGACAAGATCCTAGTTTAAGTTAACGCATTGTAAGGGTAGGCTAATTAACGAAATAATTCTAGATGAGATAGATGAGATAATTACGATAAGGTCTAAGACAGCTATTCAATGACAGCTATGATTTTCAATTTATTGTTCCTTGACGAACTATGTTTAAACACATGTTAAATATCATAAATAAAAATGTTAACAAATATTTAAAATAAAACAATTTTTTGTAAAGGATGACTGCACTTAGTGTCGGGTTTTGGGCCCTTTTCGGTCGCTTCTGTTGCGTTTATTTTTTAACCTAATATGACTTTTGTTTATTTTTTTAAAGAGTCTAGTCAATTTCCAACATGAATTAAGATTTTATACTGTGATACAATAAACTCATTCTATGTTTTTCTCCTTACAACTTTCGAAAAAAGGAGAATTTTTGCTTATCTGCCCTTGATCAAACATAAGATTGATATTAATATGCATGAGAGGTCGAGCTGACATTATCGGAATGGTGCTAAAATTAGACTAGCGTGAATAACAATGCCATGTATAAAAATTTGTGTGATCACTCTTTCATCATAACCCTATCTATTTTATATGGTACAAGTATACTATTTACTATGGTTTCAACTATAAGACCACGCCCATGTAAGTACAGAAGACTTTGTAATGAATCAATGCTTGACACCTTAACGTGTTCGAAAACATTGTCCTAGTTAGCACATAACATGCTACCTTACACGTCACGTGATAGAATTTTGTATTCACAAAGTTACCTGAGGTAAGGAATCACATGGTGAATTATAATATTCAACATGCATCAGCCCTTGGTTACAACAGGGAAAGCGAAAGTAAGAAGAAGCAGTTTTTTCTCATTTAAACCATGAGCGCATGTTTGTCTATTAATCTCCTTTTGACATAACTTTGATGATACTGTTAAACGGAGAACAATAGACAAACATGCGCTGACTATGTATGAAGTCAGTATAAAAGTGGGCGTCCTCATTATCGTATGGAGATTAAGAAATCGTGATGACCCCTGCCTATGAAAACAAATTCGTACTTGGTAACAACATACTTTTATTTAACGCAATTAAGTAAAGTTGCAGTTTAGATGTTGACCATTTCTGCAATTGAAAGAAAAAATCTTCTTTTAAAAGTTTATTTTCTCGCAAATATCGCATGTCCTTAAGTGCAGTCATCCTTTCTATCCTTTCTATGCTTCGGCATTTAACGCAACCATACTCCGTAAACAACATGGCTCCTGTCAACCACAAGAAGTTAATTTTTTTCGCCAGTTTAGTTTGACTTTCACTTAACGAGAAAATTACACAAATTTTGAAATATTTGTAAACTGCGCGACCTCGTAAATCATTCCGATACTTTTGTCCACAGTCTGTAGCTATACAGACTGTTGACAAAAGTATTTGCACGATGACGGCGGCCATTTGTTTATGAAAAACACTTGCCAGTAATAAAACGTATTTTTTGTACTATTTGGATTGCAAAAATAAATTGAAATGTGCATAAAACTGCAGAAAAATATCTAATATTTTTAGAAAGATCAATAAAATGAAAAAAACAATGTGTTACCTTGATATTTTGTGATGTACCCACGGGCCTGTTGAACTCGGCGCACTCTTGTCGGAACAGATGTATACAGGTTTTTTGCATAATCCACGGGAAATGAAGTCCAAATGTCCAAAATTCTCTCATATAGTTCATCAACCGATTTAATAGTGTGAACATGACTTTGAAGTTTTCTTTTAATTACTAACCAAACATTTTCTATGGGATTTAAATCGGGGGGACTGTGCGGGCCACTCCAGCGTTGAGAAGTTGTTAATTTTGTAAGTTGTGGAAAGATGAGACCGATGAACAGGTGCATTATCATCCATAAAGAAATAGTTATTATCGGGGACGTCTTGCTACCACAGCTAGGCCATAAGTTACTATCTAAAAGATCTATGTATTTCTCGGAGTTTATGTTGCCATTCACTCTACAAAGCGTACCAAAGCCCAGGGTTCGACACTAACGGTAGACCGGCGGCCCAAGTCCACCAAAAATTGGGAAGGTCCACCAACAGTTCAGGACCTGGTGGATTGTCGGTCCAGTAAAATTTTCAACTTTTATTTTGAAAATCAAATGATTAATGCAAATTCTTACATAAGATTGAAAATGACAACCAAAAATGAATAAATAAAGTTTTTTGATCGCGGTAACTTCACCAGAATTTCCTGATAAAAGAAGTTAAAGTTATTCTGTCCTCTGAGGTCATGATTGTGTAAATTAACTTCATTGGCAATAAAATGATAGTTTATTAATAAAAAGACACTTTTAATGCAAAATAAAAACTAAAACAATTATAATTTAATCAGTTGACTATCCTCTGCATAAAGGTGGTAAGTGGGTCAGTGGGTTGGACTAATACCCCTAATTACACTGAAGTAAAAGAGACAGATTTTTATTTGTCACTTAGCTTACAAAATGATGAGATATTTCTATTATTAGAGATATAAATACATTAAATAAATCAAATTTCAAAGTAGAAAAGTTTTTCATTTTTTTCAAAAATTGTTTGATTTTTTACTAGCTGTTGTGGACATGCTTTTAAGTAATAGTTAGATCATATTAATTAAAATTTACGCGATTAAGAAGGGGGCGGAGGGAGCGAAGCGACCGAGCCCCTTCTTAATCGCGTAAATTTTAATTAATATGATCTAACTTACTTAGAGCATAACACACCTTTTCATTGGCTGATCAAAAGTTATGTGCCAATAAAATATCATCTCTCTTTTGTTTTTTTTCCACACACTATACACAGTTGATTTAGGTATTTTTAACAAACATGCAACTTCACCAAAGCTTTTATCACCCTGTAACAATGTTACAATGTTTTCTTTACAGCCCTGATTGAGCTTAGTTGATTTTCGACCCATAATTTCCCTCTCATCAACTCTCATTATTACTGAGAAACAGAGGAAAATAGATAATAATACGTCACTGTTAATGACCTTGACTTTCTAAATATATCTTGGGTGATGGGTTGAATCGTGCCTATGAAAAGAAAGACAACCTGAATTGTACAATACACGAAAAACGCGTTCAAAAAATGATGCGATCGTGCAAATACTTTTGTCCACAGTCTGTAGCTTTAAAAAGCTATTCAGAATAGCTTGATTTAGCTTTTTTATCATACAATTTTCATAAATGTGTATTTTTTTCAGCATGTAAACAAAATCACATATTAGTGCAGTGATAGTTTTCAACTTTGAAACATCATAAACAAGATAATTGATTATTATGATAATTGATAAAATCATACTTATCCACGCCTCGGTGCATACAAGGTGGTGGACAATTACCCTAACAATGGAAATATATTTTCTGCTTAAAAGTGTTCAAAAGCAGCAGTGTTAAAACTAAATTTAATTAGGATTGCTTTTTTCATGGTCCTTGGTATAAATACGAGTGGTAATTAACTTGCGATTTTTTGTATGTTTCTGATAATTAACATTTCTGTGAAAAACTGCGTATAAATAGCTTTATCAAGCTACTATGAATATCTTTTTAAAGCTATATAGCTTTTTCAAGCTATATAGCTAAATCAGGAGATTGTGCTGGACCTGTTTGAGAAGAAAAATGTAAATATTTCTTGAACTGGCTTGTTTCTTACCAAAACTTACTAAAACTGTTAATTGTCAAAGGATACAAAAGCAATAAATAAGATGTTCAACGTGTTGTTTTGTATGCAAATTACACATACAAGGGCAGAACAAGGCATTTTTAAATCACTTTGAACTGTCCAGCTACAGAATTTTAAAATCCGAAAAAATGTGAAAGGAGGTATTTAGTGTCCACTCTACAACCATTTGTTGAGAAAAAGGTCTTAACTTGCTTATTTACCGGTAAGTTGTAACTTTGTATCAAAAGAGGGTACCCTATTCATAAAACGAGTCTCAAACACCATCAATTTGCACGAGATAGTTTTGTCTGTCTATGGAGGTACATTGAAGATATATTTTCATTGATAAATATATGTCTATTTTTTTATTTAAGGCAATTAATTTTTTGGACCCCTACACTACTTTTAAAAAGAATTTAATTTAATATCTACTTCTATTTCTACATTAATGTGCACAATTCAACCTTTTTCTCAATAAATGGTTGTAGAGAGGACACCAATTAACCCAGGCCTGTTACTTTTTCAGATTTTTAAATCTTCAAAATAAGTCTGCAGCTGCTCAGTTCTACAGGAGTTCTAAGTGATTAAAGCATTGTTCTGTTCTTAAATGCATAATTTGCATACAAAACAACATGTAGAACCTCACATTTATTGCTTTTTTAATCTTTTAGACAAGTTTTCGCCAGTTTTGTGCAGAAACAAGCCAGTTCAAGGAGTGTTTACATATTTATTCTCAAATGTACATGATGACTGCACATCCCCTTTAAAACCTGACCACAGGGGCTTTTGTAGAAAAAAAAACAACGTTAAGAAAATAAGTAAATCGGAAGAAAAATATTTTTCCTCGGAGGTACCCACTTTTTTAACAATGTTTTTTTTCCCGGCATAATACAGTTATCTGCACCGCAGTGCAGATAACAAGAGTATATTAAGAGAGAAGACGTTCAATTTATCATGTTAAATACGCCTCCAAAAGGGAAGTATTGTCGGGAAAAGGGTTTTCTATGGGGGACAAACATCAGAAAATGGGGTTTAGAATAATTTGGGGGAACATCTTAAAGGTGAAATAAGAGACATCAGAAAAAGGCTCAAACTAATCTGCACTGCAGTGCAGATAACAAGAGTATATATAGAGAGACGACACTCAATTCAACATGCTAAATACGCCTCCGAAAGGTAAGTATTCTCGGGAAAAGGGTTTTCTATGGAGGGCAAACATCAGAAAATGGGGGTTAGAATCTTTTGGGGTAATATTCTAAAGGTGAAATAAGAGACATTTGAAAAAAAGTTTAAACAAATCTGCCCCGCGGTGCAGATATTACGACGATATATTTTTCTTAAGTGTAATTTGTGGTCGACATTGTGTCTGAGAGAGAGAGAGAGAGAGAGAGTTGAGAGAGAGGGATAACTATTATAACATAAAAGAGCCCCCTCACAAAACATGTGCATATCATTTGGTTTATTCCGTATTAATCTGTAGCTTTGAAGGTATACAATGAGACAAAACATTTTCAAGGACAATAGTGTGTACGCTTTGTTTGCCAGAGAGAGAGAGAATTTTGAAAACAGTGTGGTTTTTTTTTTGTTTACACGTTCAGATTTTGTTTGGTTTATTCTGTTTCGATTTGTGACAGAATAAAATAAATTGTTGAAATAAAAAGTAAATATTACTTTTCAAGTACATAGATGCAGTATTAATAATGAAAAAGATACCCACAATTTTTAGCTCACCTGAGCTGGAAGCTCAAGTGAGCTATTCTGATCACATTTTGTCCGTCGTCCGTCCGGACCTCTGTCAAAGCATTCTTATGGGAAGGTTAATATAAATTGCAAAAATAAAAGACCAATCTTTATTCAAAGTGGAGAAATCCTCGAAACTGTAGAAAAAGGGGGGTGCATTTTTAAAAATCTTCTTCTCAAGAACTACTGAGTCAAATTAAATGTAATTTAGCATAAATAATCCTTATGGAAAGGAAAATATAAACTGCAAAAATTATGGGCTTATTCTGTTTCAAATTTGAGTTATTACGAAAATAATAATAAAGGAAAGGCGTGTTTCAATCAGTTTATAGCTTCGGGTTCGGTATTCCATGAGTCATGGTAAAATGGGTAGGCAAACCCGGGCCGGGGCAAAACAAAAGATTGGCAGTTATTAATATGCCAATCTCATTAAAATTTTTAGGATATGTTGCAGACCAGTATATTTGTATTCGCTGTAAATATTGCTGGAAAACAATGCGTATTTTGGAATTGACGATTGCCGATCTGCCCCGGCTTTTTATTTTGCCCTGGCCTGGGTTTGCCCACTCATTTTACCAAGACTCGTATTCCATACTTCTAAAAAGAGGTTCTTTGTTTAAGATAAATGGGTCGATCTGACAATAATGAATTAGTTTGTTGTGCAACAGTTCGCGTACGAAGGGGATCTTTGAAACATGCAAAATACATTGGTGCCGATTTTTTGAAGTAAATTGAGGTTAAATATTTCAATGCGTTGACAGTTTTCACATATGACGGTGGTGTTAGCTTGTTTGGATTTTCGTTTCGTTTTCATTATCTATGCTTTATAACCTGGGAACTATCGCCTGTATTTTGTAATTTTTACGTATCAAATCAAACAGAGACTTCGGTAAATCAGACAGTTAACTGTTTACCTGCGCAAATTAAGCAAAATCTGATGTAATAAAAGAGTACTAAAATACTATTCATTCTATCGGTAATTCGGTATGATCTTTTGCGTAATATTAGGTTAATGCAATGTGTTTTGTTGAGATGCTTGGCATTTTCTCGAGTTTATTCATAAGTTTAAATAGAGTTTAATATCGCTGACGGAAATATGTAGGTATATACATGTATATGATTCATTTTGAAAAATAAATTGTGCACTTTATTTGTTATAGTGCATGTTTCTTATGTTTAATAATTGTTTACAATTTCTATTTACTAACCATATTTGAGTGTTAAGCTTCGAATTATAAGCAAGATACAGAGATTTGCTCACAATTCTATGTACACAGATCTGAGGCCATTCTTTTTTTCCACTTTAAATGCTGAATAGGAAATACCAAGTTAAAAATCTTAAGCTGAATGTAATAAACTCATGTGAACAAAATATGACTCAAACCTAACAGAATTGTGAGCTCTGTATCTTGCTTATAATTCTACGATTGACGCTGAAATTTTGGTTGATCATTAGAAATGTCTCGCTAAATGTTAAATACTTGTACAAAAAAATTAAAGGATGATATGCTGTATATAACTACTCTCTGGGGCCCCCTCTTTATACAATGAATAATGTGAAATCTACATTAATTTTGATAGTTTTTCAGACACGAGTAAATAAAAACGACACCGTTAAACAATTTCCATAGTTCTGACATTTCTTTTACGGGGATAAAAGAATTATCGCTATTCCTAAGAAAATATTACAGGGGAAAATTATCCTGGTCTGTAGTCATTTTTTATTTTTGAATAAAGATGAAAATAATGGGTGGGCCTTAGTAAAATAGAGTGATGTGCCTGTCAATACTGTAACATTGATTTTTATAGCTCTTTAACATGTCACGTGACAATTTTCATTCCAGTGTATTCCTCAATCAAATGTAAGTAAAGTTATAAAAGTCACACGAGTTTACGCCAGGTAGACAACAGTCATTTATAAATTAATTATAATGGAGAAGACAAATTAAATTTTTGAATGTTTTTAATTTCAGTAATTGGGCGGATTGGGGTACAATTTTCTTCTTCACATCTATAGGATTTTTTTTTTTTTTAATAAAATGCAATAACTATTATATGATATTTTTTAAAAAATACAATAACTAGTAAGCAGTTGAGGAAGAAAATGTACCTATATGCTCTCATATATTTTGATCGCTTTATAAAGGGGGGTGGGGGTGGGTGGGCAGAACAAAAATATAGGGAATTTGAAGTTAACAATGTACCCCTACCAAATGATTAGTTTTATATCTTGCTTAGGATTTTCTTATTCTGGGTAAAAATAGTATTCCATAAAGATACAATGTCAAAGATTACGTGTATGCAAGTGTAAAATTCAAATACTTTACAATATTTATTTTTTGTTATTCTACTGAGGGGCCATATGGCACAATATCTATTGAACGCCTATTGTTGCTCAGGTGAGCGATGTGGCCCCATGGGCCTCTTGTTATTTTTGTAATTCCGTAAAAATAATAATAACGTCTTGATGTTTTAAAATTTTATGTTGTCAAAAATACTGAAATTTGAAAACCATTGATGCATGCAATACATTATTATATATGCACATTTTTCATAATGGGGTCCAGAAACCGACAGAATCCTTATTCAAAGGTTGTCCTCTGATGATGATTTTCAGTGATTGGCATCGGATCCTGCGCACTTTATGGAATTATTTAAGTGTCAAACATAAATAAATATTAATTTTAATTTAAACAATATTTTATTATGCCTCTGAGTCTCATAAACGGATGGGATAGCAGGTGTTAATAAATATGCCAGTGTCCATAGCACATATGCAAATTTCAAAATCTATAATGATTATCATTTAGATTAGTTAGTTTGACAATAACAAACTATCATTATCTCAAAAATTCATGCAGAGAAATATGAATTTAAAACAGCAACACAGACCCCTAAAAGATAGAGGTGGGATCAGGTGCCTAGGAGAAGTAAGCATTCACTATTCAGAGAATTAAATATTGAAAGAAAAATGGGGATAATGAAAAGCCGTTTATTCTGTATTAACACGAAATCAAAAAATCAGCATACTTGTACGAATAAGCTGCTATTTTAGGTAAAAAGCAATTTATTCCGTTAATAAACAACCTTATAACCATACACGGAATAAGCAGAGCTCTAAATGGCCTTTCATTCCATCACAACACAAAATACACGGACTAAGCTGCTATTTTACTTAAATAACCGGTTTTTTTTCTTCCCGTAATAACACAAAAATAAAAAAATCGGCACAAACGGAATAAGCTGCAATTATACTATTTACTTTCATTTGCATATACAGTAAAACATGCTTATAACAAAGTGCCAGGGACGGGCGATTTTACTACGTTGTAAATGTAATTCGTTATATCCGTCCAGTTTACAGCATGTTATAAAGCCACAGGGAATGAAAATCACTTCGCTGTAAGCGTTAATTCATTATAAGCGTGTTCGCTATAACCATGTTTTACTGTATTCGCTAGCCAAGGGTTGGAAACCCTTGGCTAGCAAAGATGTTTCATTTGGTACACGTCACAAAACAAAATATTAAATATTGTCATACACGGAATAAGCTGCTATTTTATTTAAGTAACCAGTTTTTTTGTAATAAAAGCATTTGAAATTAAAGAAAAAACAAAAATAACAAAAACATATTTACCTGCTTCCTTTTTTGGTCGATTAACACAAGTCATAACTGCTGATTATTTCTAGTTACAAAGGATTACAATGAGGTAGTTTTTTTTTTTTTTTTAAGAAGGAATTAAAGCTTTGACTAAACACCACAACAAACCTAAAGCACACATCTGTACTTCTGGTTAATCGAATGACATTATTTTTTCTCAAAGGAGAGATTTATATACTTTGTAAGCAACTTACACTCAACGTCAATAACGTCAAAAATTATCTGCACCACGGTGCAGATAACGGTATTATGCCTTTTTTTCTACACAAGCCCCTGTGATAAGACTGGCAAATCCTCTGCACTGACCAGAAGCTATAGAAAGAATAATCTTACTGTGACCAGGCTATGCACAGCTAGGTCACAGTAAGAATTCGTCTCATACTGGCGTGCGACCAGTTCTCGCCGCGTATCATTTCTCGCCAGTTCATTATTGCATCATTTTATCAACACTTTAAATCATATACGAAAAATGACGACAAGACGTAACGATCACTGGCAAGAAATGGTACTTGGTAAAGACTGGTCGCACGACAGTATACTTGCAATGTAGCAGCCGCAAAGTGAATTTGCTTCGCGTCGATTTTAAATGTTAAAAGTATTCTGCAAAGGAAACAAACATTTTTATACATTACGAACCTTTTTGAGCATGAATATATAGTTAAGTCCACAAAATATCCATTTCATGGGTCATACCAAGGCATTTTGTTAATATACACTGTTGAATTTGCCTGCCATTTTCTCGGAAATCGCACTTGGAATGTCTAAGATTTTATTATTAACATGGCGATCATAAACAGCAAATGTTCAAATGTGATGTTAAAAGTGGCAGTGATTTCATTGCAAAAACAGTTAATGCAGAAAATGGGATTATAAAGAGCAACATTGTAGGTATTTGAGACCAATTATATGAAAATTTAAGCGAGATACAGCGCAATATATTTTTTCTATTTGCTACGAAGCGAGTATACGGAACAAATTCTATCGTTAAACTGAGTCCGTAGGACATCTCTCATTTTAATGATAAAACATTCTATCTAACCAGAAGCCAAACACTTCTTTTCCAGATGTTGTCAAGGAGAAGCTTTCTATTCCAACAATCCCGCTTGTTTGCCACTAAACATCGCCACACACGGAATTCTTACTTCTATGAAGTTCTGGGAATTCCTTCTACCGCCAGCCAAACACAGATCAAGGAAGCATACATTAAATTGTCCAAACAACATCACCCAGATGTCAGCGACAGTGAGGATTCTAAACTGCAGTTTCAGCTGATAGTTGATGCCTACAATATCCTAGGCAACATTCCCTCACGGAGAATGTATGACAGAGGCCTGATATCGGGGGCTACTTCAGCCCTCCCAGCAAAACATGAGGAGGAGAAATTTAATCCATTCAAGTTACCACCAAAGCCAGTTAAAAGCGATTTAGACAAAGAAGTTTTGCAAAGATACGTGGATATAACAGAGCAAAGACGATATGATAACCAATTACGAGAAGAAGCTCGAAAAGTTAAGAAACCAAGCAATGAATCAGGTGAAGTGATTCAGTATGAAACATATCGCTTGGTAAAAGAGGAGGAGAGAAAGGATTTTATTCATACAGCTTTCATATGGGCTTTCTTTTCTGCTGTGTTGGTTTTTTTTCTCATTTGGGGACGTCGTTGATTCTGTATGAATAACAATGTGAAAAAAAGTGGGGAAAAAATGCACTTTAAATACTTATGTCCATTATAGAAATGATTTGTTAATTAAAAATGTCTTAAAAGGTGATTAAAAGTGTAAAGATCTTCTCTTCATTATTTTTTCATAATGCAAAAATCTCCCAAAACAGATGTGTAATAATTTAGATGATCTGTCCAGCATATCAATTTCAATACATTGTTCTGCTGCCTGATTGATCATTTGTTGATGTGTACAGTGTGGTATAAGTATAAAGCATACATATGTTCCACATACTGTAAAAGTGGTTATTTACACTGGGAGTTAAGTACGCGTTTTCTATGGTCAAGCAATATGCGTGGGTATTAAATATGCGGATGCGTGATTAACCACTTAAGTTTTAATATATTTACCATACGCAAGGGGGTATTTAACGCAGTTTCAAGCTTTCCGCGTAACTAGTGTAAATTTCCCGTGCGTAAATAACCACTTTTACAGTAGTCATAATTATAGTACACATGATTTTCTAAGTTAAGCTGTTAGGCCCAAGGGCCTCTTGCTTATTGTTATAATGTGCACACTGCAGTGAACTGGCTGCAAAAGCTCATAGGGAAATCAAGGTGTATGGAAACAATTTCACACCAAAAAGTAAAAAAGATATTACCGTATGACTTGCATTTCACCTATTGCTTTTAGAAATCCTAAGAATATTCTTATATTCTTTATATGCCATTAAGAGTCAGCATGATTAAATTTCACTGCAAAAACTCCAAAAGGATTCTGGAGAAAAGTACCATTTGAATCCCAAGTGTTACAAATTAACAGACAGATCGACCCAAAAAGAGACCAAAATAACATTGATTTCTCATTTTATTGCGATCTGTTTTTGTCTGTCGTCGTCCGTCGTGCGTTAATTTTACATTTTTAACTTCTTAAAAACTACAAGGCCAGTTGTTGCCATTTTTGGTAAGAGGAATCTAAACTGTGAAATTCATAGCTCTACCACCCCCGGGGTGCCACAGGTGGGGCCAAATATGCAAAATAGCCAAATTTAAAAAAATCTTTTTCTCTACTCCCACACATTTGAGAAAAATACTGATTGCATGGTAATGATGTCCATGAAGCCTTCTACCAATACCAATATTGTGAAGTTCATGGGTCAGGGGTTCAGGCTCTAGGGTGGGGTCAATATGGCCATATAGTAAAAAATGTATTAAATTTTTAAAAATCTTCTTCTCTACTCCCATATATATTGTTTAAAAGCAAAATGCATTGTTATGATGTCCATGAAGTCTTCTATCTAAATTGTGAAATTCATGACCCCTGGGACAGGGGTTTAGGCCCTAGGGCAGGGCCAATATAGCCATATAGTGAAAAATGTATTAAATCTTGGAAAATCTTCTTCTTTACTCCCACACATGTGGGCAAATAACTGAATGCATGGTTATAATGTCCACTAACTCCTCTACCTTAATTGTGAAATTCATGGCCCCTGGGTCAGGGGATCAGGACCCAGGGGTGGGTAATATGGCCATGTAGTGATAATGCATATAATGTTTTAAAATCTTCTCTACTCTCGCACATCTGTAAGAAAAACTGACTTCATAATTATGTTTACCAGGAAGTCTTCTACTAAAATTTTAAAATTCATGTCCCCAGGAGTATGGGTTTTGACTCTTGGGCAGGGCCAATATGGATGTATAGTGTTAATGCATATAATGTTTAAAAATTATCTTCTCTACTTCCACACACCAATAAGGAAAACTGAATTCATGATTTTGTAGACTAGAAAGCCCTATACCAAAATTTTTAATTTCATGTCCCCCGAGGTAGGGGTTCTGACTATAGGGTGGGGCCAAAATAGTAACATAACGCAGTTTAAAAAATTGTCTTCTTTACTTCAGCTGATACTGAATAAAAACTGACTGCATTTAAAGAAAGAAAATAAAGCCGTGTATCAAAATTATAAATTTCATGTCTCCCAATGTACATGTAGGGATTTGAATCTCGGGCGGGGCCAAAACACTGATAATAGTGTATAGGGTACGGGTTCTTAAAGGTCACGATTTTGGTCAAAAATTATTTTTCCAATTTTAATGTTTACAATGCTCCTAGAAGGCATTTTTAATAGCCAAAAAAAATTTGAGTGTCATTTGTTGAGTTATTAGCAAGCTACAGAACTTCAGAACTTACAACTCTGCTATGTAAACAAAGCTCTTGTTTACATTTTGAATGTTGAAGTTAAAATTCCAGTTTTAAACCTAAAATGAATGTGTTATTTATGCTTAAAATGAATAAGAAGACAGACAAATTAGCTTCAAAAAAAGATGTTTACTGGTATATTGGACCCATGTAAACAAAAACAGGGCACGAGCCTTGTTTACATGACAAAGAATTGTGAGCCCTGTATCTTGCTTATAACTCTACGACTGACTTTCAAATTTCATTTGATCATTAAAAACGCATTCCTAAAACATTGTAAGTAATAAAAACATTAAAAAAAAGAATTTGACGAAAATCGTAACCATGTCTCTTTAATGTATATAATGTTTAAAAAATCTCTACTGACACAGAAAAAAAAACAACTGACTGCATATTTAGAAAAAAACATTGAGCTGTCATATATCTTTAGTAATATTTCATGTCACCTACATGTAAGGTAAGGGTTATATAGATGGGAGGTGGTACTAGTATATATTTGTCTTATTATTTTATTCTGCTCAGGAATTTCAATGAAAGAAATGAGTAAATTCACAAATATAGAAAAGAGTAAGAATGGAGCTGTCTATCAAAGTTAAGAGATTGTGAAAGCATTTGGAAAGGGGGGTAACAGTTATTGAGTTATCTTCCCTTGCTTCTTCATAATGGAGTTATCTTCCTTTATCTTCCTTTGCTTGTTCATATTTAGTAATTAATCATTGAATATAATGTAATTATAAAGAAGTTGTATGATCAAAAGAGTTATGCAAGTCTTTTTATCATTTTAAACAAAAACAGTTTTTGAACTTTCTAAATAAACAAATAGACTTGTTAATATAAGTTAAGTAATAATTGGCTAACTAAAATCACTGATACAGTGTAAAATGATATTGGTATAATATTGTATTATATAATTGTATAATATATTATATATAATTAAGGACCACTCTTTTACAAGGAGAGATAATGTGAATTTGAAATGTTTTCCTTTGTAAAATTGGACCCCCATGTGGCCCCACCCTACTTCTAAAAAATATGATTTTGACGAATTTGAATCTAAGGTTGCTTTCACTTAAAAAAACTCACCAAAACGGAACGCATAAAACAGTGACGTTGGATAGGAGAAATCTTGTGCATGCGTTTTATTTCATAATTATATACCTCCCAATCCTCAGGAATGTTCGATAACTCTAACTTATCCAGATTTTTTTTATTCATACCATGAATCTGCCTTTTATGTAGACAAATTTAATTAGTCTTGTACTAGCGCTGTTAATATTACAGTTACTCAACAAACTGCTTGGCTTAGTGGTTCCACGGAGACCTACCACTTAAAGGTAAAGGGGTTCGGGCCATTCATGTTCCGGTACACCTTTTTTTTTTTCTAATTTGATCTCAACTTGTATATTTATTCCTGATTATATCCATTGTTGCAAAAATTGCAATAACTTCATAAAATGCATGAATACCATCAGCAAATTTCTTTTTATTTTATTTCATTTAAAAAGTTTGAAGAAAAAATAACATTTTTATGATGAAATAAAAAATAGTGAGGCTGCTTGAGGATCAGATAAAAGATGTCCCCAATATGAAAACTACTTGATAGTCAGGGACTAAGAACTTTTCACTTTCTTTGTATACACTCCACTAAACAGTGAGTCCAGCAACAGCAGGATAGGTACAAGTAAGTAAGGGGCATACACTGCCAGCAGTGAAAGTCTCTCATTAAGAGTATTCGGCCCTGAATATTTTGGATGATTAAAGGACTCCATCAGAATGTGAAAGCAGATGGCTATGGTTGTTGTGGCAACATGAGTGGAATACACAATAAATGGCACTCGTATCCACTGACAATTTTGTACACCTGCAAGTATATAAATATATAAGACATCTGTTGGAACACATTACTAACACATTAAATATATCAGACATCTGTTGGAACACAATCCTATCACATCATTTATATCGGACATCTGTTGGAACACAATCCTATCACATCATTTATAACAGACATCAGTTGGAACACAATCCTATTACATCATTTATATCAGACATCTGTTGGAACATAATCCTATCACATCATGTCTATTAGACATCTGTTGGAACATATTACATGTACTAACACATTAAATATATCGGACATCTGTTGGAACACAATCCTATTACATCATTTATATCAGACATCTGTTGGAACACAATCCTATCACATCAATTATATCAGACATCTGTTGGAACACAATCCTATTACATCATTTATATCAGACATCTGTTGGAACACAATCCTATCACATCAATTATATCAGACATCTGTTGGAACACAATCCTATTACATCATTTATAACAGACATCAGTTGGAACACAATCCTATTACATCATTTCTATCAGACATCTGTTGGAACACAATCCTATCACATCAATTATATCAGACATCTGTTGGAACACAATCCTATTACATCATTTATATCAGACATCTGTTGGAACACAATCCTATCACATCATTTCTATCAGACATCTGTTGGAACACAATCCTATCACATCAATTATATCAGACATCTGTTGGAACACATTACTAACACATCACATATTTCAGACATCTGTTGGAACACAATCCTATCACATCATTTATAACAGAAATCTGTTGGAACACAATCCTATCACATCATGTCTATTAGACATCTGTTGGAACACATTACTAACACATCAGATATTTCAGACATCTGTTGGAACACAATCCTATCACATCATTTATATCAGACATCTGCTGGAACACAATCCTATCACATCGCTTCTATCAGACATCTGTTGGAACACATTACTAACACATTAAATATTTCAGACATCTGTTAAAACACAATCCTATCACAATATGTATATAAGACATCTGTTGGAACACAATGCTTGCACATCATTTCTATCAGACATCTGTTGGAACACAATCCTATCACATCAATTATATCAGACATCTGTTGGAACACAATCCTATCACCTCATTTATATCAGACATCTATTGGAACACAATCCTAACACATCATTTATATTAGACATCTGATGAAACAAATGACTGATTGAAATTTGTTGGCATAGAAGAAACATAGGTAATCACAGATTACAAAGCTCACCAAGACAAGGCATCACCTTTATTAAGCATCACCTTTATCATATTATATTAAAAACATAGTTAATGATCTTGAATACAGATGGATACTGTTTTGACTCAATATCGAATTACTATATCATGTGTTCAAAAATTGTAGAATAATAATATGTTCATTTCATACGGTATTAAAAAACACAATGTTTATCAATACAATAATTATAATATAATAAAATACTGTAATAAATAATGATGCAATATGAAATTGTAACATAATATGACATTGCATTGTGTAATACATTATTGTATTTGATCACATTATACAATATCATAAAAATATATAATATGATACAATAAAGTATTATATGAAACAATATCATATCACATAATACATCACAATATTTTAACATATGATATTATATGAAACAATATCATAACACATAATACATCACAATATTTTAACATGATATTATATTGTATAATATAATATGACCATGATTGTTTGATATTGTATCATATTTGATTCTTAATATGTATCATATGATTAAATATAATTTGATACAGTTATAAATTATATAATATTTACAATATCATATTAATATACAATATCGTATCATATGACACAATATTAAATATTATACAATATGGTATCATATGATACAATATTATGTTTTACAATATCATATGAAGCAATAGCATATGATCAAATAGTATTTAATACAATATCATATTATACAAAATTGTATCATAATATACCGACAATACTATACATAACAATATCATGATACAATATCATACAGTACCCGCAACGTTATTTTTTACAAGATAAACGATAGGATAGGATTCACGTACGATAGGATAGGATTAACGCACGATAGAACAGTATACACGCACGATACGATAGCATTAACGCACGATATAACAGTATACACGCACGATACGATAGGATTGATACACGATAGGAAAGGATAAACGATGTTCATGATAAACGTATAATCGCTTTAAACGATATTTATGATTAACCTGATAATGGCATAATTTGGGAAAAAAACACGTACGAATAAAGCTTTATGTGGAATTTCTTTTTAGTAACAATTGCCGAGTTGTTAATCATCGCTGCATCATTTATAGAATGTATAATAATGACCAGTTTTTTTTTTAACAAAAATTATGAGCTTAAATGATCAATAAACTTTCTGTATTGTTAACATTGCTTTCATTACTGAACACCCTAGCCGATCGCCGCGAATATTGCAGCCCGAGATCAAATCACACAGAACATAGCGGGTTCAATTATAAAAATCCAACTCTTGTTTAAAGTAAATATAAAATCTATCATAAACACATTTCTTTCTGTATAAGAACATGATGCATTAAAAGCGAATTATATAACATACAAGTTAAATCAATATTTACGCAGATATACATTCCGCGTACGATTTGGTAACATTGTTTTCATTACCACACACCCTAGCCAATTGCCGAGAACATTTCAGCCCAAAATCAAATATCAGACGGAAAAAACCGGGTTCAATTATAATACAACTCTGGTTTTAATTAAATATAAATTATATCATAAATACTTTTGTTTCTGTAAAATATGATGCATAAAAAACGAATTACATTGCATAAAAGTTAATGTTTACGCAGGTATAGACTTCGCGTACGATTTAATATATTCGATATACAGGTAAATATGTTACCTTGTTCCTAAGAACTTCGATAGTTTACATTTTTTTCCAATGCTTACAGATATGATTTACATGTAATATTGGTTAATTATGATCTTAAAAATTAAGAAATTAGTATCATGATAGAATGCTGAATAGGATTTTACAATTCTTGTTCGATAAATTTTCTTATACGGCGCACTGAACGACTTGCAACTTTGAAATAAATTTACTTGCTTATGAAAAGGCACGAAACGGATAACACGATAGGATAAACGAAAAAAAAAACTGTTAAAATTGAACGATAAACCTGATAGGATTAACGCACGATAGGATAGGATTAACGCACGATAGAACAGTATACACGCACGATATGATAGCATTAACGCACGATAGAACAGTATACACGCACGATACGATAGGATTGATACACGATACGATAGGATAGAATTGTAAAAAATAACGTTGCGGGTACTGTATAATGTACAAAAAAAATTATACAATATTATATCATATCACATCACTTTTTACAATATAATATATATATATATAATATCATGAATATTGTATAATAATATAAAACAATAGTGTATCATATCTTACGATACTATATCATAGGAATCATACTATATCATTTAACATCAAACACATCTATTAAGCAGGTTTGAGTGAGGTAGGAGATTTTTTTAGTATCCTTGGTAATGGAGATCAGGCTCTGCATCTGAAGCTTCGTCTGAGATTCATTTATTTTATAGTTAAATCAACTATGCAGGCTATTATCAATAAAACATGTGACCTGTTCCAAAAAACTAAACCTCATCCAGCATCCGAAACCTACGGCTCAGATTCAGCATTCAAGCCTGTCAAGTGCATCAGTATCATAAGACACACCATCCATGCAAGTTTGGTGAATTTAGGACCAGTAATAACTAAGATATAATTATCAGACGGCACCTGCTCCAAAAACTTTAAGTAGCTCTTAAAACCTTAACCTCATCAAGCATCCGAAAACCATGGCTCAGATTCAGCATTTAAGCCTGTCAGGTGCATCAGTATCATAAGACACACCATCCATGCAAGTTTGTGAAGGTAGGACCAGTAATAACTAAGATACATGTATAATCATCAGAGGGCACCTGCTCCAAAAACTTTAACTAGCTCTAAAAACCTTAACCTCATCCAGCATCTAAAAACTATGGCTCAGATTCAGCATTCAAGCCTTTCAGGTGCATCAATATCATAAGAAGCACCATCTATGCAAGTTTGGTGAAGGTAGGACCAGTAGTTACTTAGAAATTGCTATCAAAGGGCACCTGCACCAAAAACTTTAGGCCATTACAAGTTTTTTCTTTGTTTAGCATCCACCCAAAACTCAAAAACCTATCTTTCTATCAGGAAAAAAACCCCACAAACCTTAGAAAAAACACACAACTTTAAAGGTTCAACAAAATAAAATTTATAATATATTTTTAAGCATTTTCTTCATTTTGTAACAAAAATACAAAAAAACAAATAACCACTATGGTTTCCATTTTGAATGCAGTTGTTATTATGAATATTTGATTTCGGATTCAATTTAAAAATGTGATCCCAAGCCCGACATATGCAAAAGCGATCCAATTTTATCAAAAATGATTGTTTTTTTATTTTTACATCTCAAAACCAATCTGTCCGAGGACGCTAAACGTAGAAAAAACTTTGAATGGCCTTAAGTAGCTCCAAAAACCTTAACCTCCTCCAGCATCTGAAAATCATGGTCCAGATTCAGCATCCAAGTCTTTCAAGTCTATATGTAGGTCCAGATGCTTCATCCATGCAAGTTTGTGAAGGTAGGACAAGTAAAAACTTAGATACAGGACCTTCAACAAAAACTTTAACCAGGTCCGGACGCCGACGCCGACATCCATGCCGACGCCGAGGGTATAGCATAAGCTCCCCCTGACTTCGTCTCGGTGAGCTAAAAATGTTTTAATTTCTTGTAAATTTTGAAAACATTTGCATTTAATAAATCTGAATAGGTAAAATGAATGCATGCATTTCTACAGGTATCATATGATAAAGTCAATAATATTGATTTTGGTTAAATTTTTTTTGTACCTAATTTATTTAAAATTTTTGGCTTATAGTCTCCGCTTGGCACCTTCTAAAGGTCAGTCTTATCACCCCCACTAACATTGACATTTGATGAGATACAACACTCTAATCGGCGAAGGTTTGCTTAGTGGTACTATACTACTACCATAAATAAGTACCCAATATTATTAAAACACTCACCTTTCCATAGAGCATATGTTGCCACAAAGAAAAAAGGAAACTGTACGGCGATTTCACACACGCAAAAGGATTTAAACCAAGGTGGAGGATCAGCCATCAGGACATCTTTAAAACTCTCACAATAGTTGTTCTTCACATCCACAAGCTGCAAACATGACAGAAGTCAATTGAAAGGGAGTGAGAATTACTTGTCAGATTATGTGCATCTAAAATCAGTGACTGTCTTTGTGTAATTCAGGTTAAGCACATTTGTTGCAGTTTGAACTTCTGCCCAAAAATTTTGTTACATACATGTACAGTCATGAATGATTGAGACAGCTAGGTGCTTTGCAGTTTATCTTACATTAATAAATGAATTATTATTTAGTAAACACATACCACAAAGGTTTTCTATACATTAAAAATATTTTCTAAAGGTGGCATGGGACACCTCCATATATTGTGACATGCTTCTTATTGAAGTACACAATAAAATCCTGTAAAATTTTATGAATATTTTCTTTCCTAAAACTGTTATCTAACAGTGTAGTGCAATGGTTTTGAGCGTTAGCTATAATTTTTTCATTTACAAAAAATTCTAAAACAATATATTTTTGGTCAAATATTGTAAAATTTGAAAATTCTAAACATGCTAAACCTGTGAAAGTATTTTCATTATAATGTACGTAATCTTATACACATTACTATCGACAGGTGTCCCATACCACCTTAAATAATTTTTTTTTAATTACTATTGTAATTTTTAATTTTACACAATCCACTATTAAACTACGTTTTTACACCACAAGTCTATAAAAACCTTTGTTTATGAAAAAAAGATAAACAAAATAAAACAGTTGTTAGGTAAATTGAGCGGTGCCCAATGTGTGGGAAGAACAATAATTTGATGATTTGTAAATATCTTATTTCATTTTTCTTTCAGTTTTTGTTGATGTCCCTAAAATGTATATATCCTAAGCATGCTTATCTGAAACTATATAGTCCGAAATATCTGACGTTTTCCTGGCCTTTTTAACGATTTTGATATTTTACATGCCAGGAAAACTGGCATGTAAAATATCAAAATCGTTAAAATAGCCAGGAAAAGGTAAGATACTTCGGACTAATCTGAAACATACTGAAACGCCCACTTCAAACAAATGATTTTGATAACAAAACAAACACAAACCATTTTCGGATAAATCCATGATGGAAATATCACTTGTGAATCAAACAAAATGGTGATAGGGATGTGTGATACAAAATAAAACAAAAATACAATGTCTGCAATTCGAAACATCGTTCACTGCTTTCACTTTCCGAGAATATAAAAATCAAACTGGTTTCGTAATTAAATCCGCATAGCTCCTCCCCCCCCCCCAAATCTGAATCTGAATTAATGAATGTCCATGTAATGAGTTCTTTTGGATTTTGTCGGGTGAATGAAAAATAAGACTTTGTAAAGAAAATAAACAAGTTTAATTTGAAAAAAAAAACAATAAACAAAACAAATCAATATTCTCACTCCCTCTTTCACTCCACTCTCATTCGAAAATAACTTCAAAAAATAATAATAATTCAATTAAACAAATAAATATCTGATACTATCAATTGAATTTCAAAGTTAAAAGTCTTTTAATCATACTGTATCAGATATAAATGTAGTGAACTACAAAATGTTGTTTTAGAAACTATTTCAACCAATATAAAGCTTGTTGAAAAAATACTCAAAAAAAACGATAAAGTTCAATAATTCAAAAAAACCCGTAAAATTACAATTACTTCAAATTTCAGCTCTTTATAAATGAATATTAACCTGTAATAACAGTCACTTTTACACACTTATAACCTCTCTCTGAAAAGGAACTCAGTCACTTCAAGGACACCACGCACCCGAGACGCTCCTGCCCTCGTCAAACTGCCTGTGCCTCGTGTATCGATATCCTGACTGCAAGCCCCGGACTCACAGGTCTCTCGCTTCCAGTCTACGACCACTTCTCTACAGATAATTACGCCCCGCTCAACGTAGCATGCGTCCCCGACATTCGTCTGTTACCCACATGACCTTCCATAGGAAAATTCATTTCTGGCACCCACAGTCTATAGTACAGGAATTTGTACCAAACACCCTTATGCACTGAAAATAACATACTGTGACTAATAAAGCCCCGATAAACATACAAACATACGACCATTTACACTAATAACTAAATTACCAGCAAAATTTACAAAATAACAACAAAACAACCTTACCGGCTAGGAAAACATGTGCCCGCCTAACAAAATCCAGAATTTATTGGCTACCCGTTTCTCACCAGTATTTTAACTAACTGGAGATATTCACCATTCTAGACTCAGGAGATGTAAAACGTGGCACCCGGCTGATGTCGTTACCGGACCCTCTACTGACCACTACACCCAAACCGGTCACTTTAAATACTCACTCTAAAATTAGCACACTCATTCGACACCCGTCACTCACATACGGTAACCCATTCATAACAAAAATAAAGAAGAATACAAATATAAACACCATCATATACACAACTGAATCAACTTTATTACAGTCCATATGCATAATATCTGTCTGTGTGAGGACTTAACAATACAAATGTACACAATTACAATAATTGGCAAAGGCCCAATATATGCATAAACAGAAGTATTGTTTATTACACATCAGTATGTACAATTTAAATTGTTTCTTTTCTTTTTTTTTTATACAACTTTAAAATTGCCCCTTATTTTTCTCCCTTTTTTAGGGGGGGGGGGGGGAGTGGTATGTTATTGTTTTTATTGCTTTTGATGTTCATGCTTCTGACATTCTTGCCGATAATGCTTAACAATCAATGAGGTATTTGACATTTCAGTTTAGAGATTTCCGCTGACTTAAGGTTCTCCGATCCTCAGCCTCAAGGTATTTTTTCATCATAAAAATGATATTTTTCTTTCAACCTTTATAAATAAAATGAAATATAATAAAATTTTTAGATGGTATCCATGCATTTTACATGCATTCTAGCAGTAGAATATACTAATTAAAATTGTCAGTATAAAAGTCAGATTTATGGTACGTTTTTAAAAAGAAATCAGGATAATTTAGAATTATCGGCGATCGTTAAAAAAGTTTAGCTATTTTGAATATAATTAAAGATTTTTTTTTATTCTAAAAATAATAACGTTATCGCCTCGAATTATTCGTTTAATTTATTTTTGTTTCCCGATCTATGATTTTTCTAATTAACTTCCACTTATATATAATTATCAAGAGTATTGAAATTACCAATGAAAATTTAAAACCACTGTTATAAGCGGAAAAGAAAGAAATTTATTATCGAAGTATACATTTTGGCAACACGAGTTTTCAAGAATAACTGTGAAATTTTTTAATTGTATATAAAGGAAAAATAAGGATATACTAAAGAGTCACTTGAAAGCTTATATGCAGAAAACATGACATGCAGGATTCGTCTAAAAGGAACTAGAGAAGGAAACACAAGCATCATGTGTCCCCAAAACAAATATAAAATATTGTTTCAATGCATCGCGTCGTCGTAAGGAAATTTATAGAAAATACTCAAACTAATGAACTACATGTAGCAACACTGTCACGGATATCATGGGATTTAGATTTATAATTTAAAGCAGGAAAACAGGTGAGTAAAATTGGATAATTTAGAATATGTAAGTGCAGTTCCGTGTGTATATAAGGTGTTTTCAATGTCATCATTTTCCTACAGATCTTGGCGCTCAAAAGTATACTTTTAAAGTCAAATACATGTACTATAGTAATTCTAACCCAACTTCCGTGGAAATAAACATGATTTCCGCGACCAAAAGTCGATTTGGAACAAAACCTAAAAATGTGATGTACATGTACATCGATCAGTTCTAGATGCATGATTCTAACAAGGTGAGAAATGACTTTTCATCACCAGTTTTATATATAATCAACAGGGAGACTAAAATTAACCGCACATGTAGGTTTGTTTGTTGAAATGAATGGCAACCATTTATTTACAGCACAGTTGTCCTAGGCAGTGATTTCTTATGATTGTGTATTGCAGGTACTGTAAGAACTGTGTGTATAACCGAGACTGTTGAACATTACACAGACTGTGGGTATATGTAACAGATACTGTTAACCATTACACAGACTGTGTGTATTACAGAGACAGTAACCATTACATAGACTGTGTGTATAACAGAGACTGTTAACAATTACACAGACTGTATGTATAACAGACACTGTTAACCATAACACAGACTGTGTGTATAACAGAGACTGTTAACCATTACACAGACTGTGTGTATAACAGAGACTGTTAACAATTACACAGACTGTATGTATAACAGAGACTGTTGAACATTACACAGACTGTCTATAACAGAGACTGTTAACCATTACACAGACTGTGTGTATTACAGAGACAGTTAACAATTATATACACTGTGTGTATAACAGAAACTTTTGAACATTACACAGACTGTGGGTTCAACAGAGCGAGCGTTCGCGAGCGCTCGCCAAAATTTCCTATACCCGCTACACAAATTTTGGCGCTCGCGCGAGCGCTCACTTTGTTGAACTCGCCTCAGGTCTTCGTTTGTAATGAAGGGGCTATTGTGTATCGAATAGACTGTTGTGTATAACATTTCCTGTTGGATGTGTATTGCAGTGGATGTAATGTAATACAGGAATTGTTGTGTGTTACTTGTGTTAATTGCAGGGACCGTAGCAATGGCTGCCTGCAGCGGTGAAAAGATGGACCGCCTCCTGATCACGCTCTGTTCCTTCCTCGGAGTATGCGTAGTCCTGCTAGTCTGTGTTCTATCAAGTCTTCTCCACAAACACAAATATCTCAGTGGCGTTTTGAAGCTCAAAGATTTTCTGTGGTACATTCATTCATTCTTATTTTTACCATTTTCTTACACAAAAAAATAAGTAAACATTGTTTTCGTAAAGTCAGTAAAATTATAGACTAATGTTATTGTGATGTGACCAAAAACATATAATTATTATTTGTCCCAATCTAATTAAAATTAGACTTTTACAACCGCGCAGCTATGATAAGATATACAAATATAGGAGCGGTTAAAAGTCTAATTTTAATTAGATTGTTATTTGTCCTGTTATATTTTACAGTAAAACAATAAGAGGTAGACTTCATATAGGTAAGAAGACAAAGCCCGTTGTGAATCCCACATATGAGGAGCAGGATTTCGATTCTGCAACGGTGATTCAGTCCAGAAATGACCATGTTTACTTGCACGTGGATACACGCGGTTAGAGATACAACATACCTATTATAGAAGCTGTCTTCGTTTGATCTAGAAAATGTGAAAGTGAAAGTGTGTGTTCACAAGAATAAGTGCTCAGAAGATATTACTGATGGTGATAGTGTTACTAATGTCAAAGTCAATGCAAATTTGACTTGCATACTAACAGATTGACACATGAAGTATCCTGTTAAGAGGGCTCGATGGTCGTGGCTATTTTACATGTATAATTGTATTGAACTCCTCTATTTAAAGTATATGAAATTATCTTTTAAATAAAAAAATGACAATAACAAACCGTCAACCATCTCAAAAATCCATAAAACGAAATACAAGTTCAAAGCGGAGCAACAGGGGCAATACTGTAAACAAACTTTTATTTGCGATTTCTTAATTTCGCGATTTATTGACGGAAAACTGGTTCGCAGCGATAAATATTTGCGATTTAAATGTAGATTATCTGAAAAATATAATACCAAAGGCATTTGAGGACTCGTTCGCGGCAAGAAATATTCGCGAGAACTAGGCTTTCGCGAACCTCGCGAAATTTTCTCGCATGCGAATAAAAGTTGGTATACAGTATATGGACGTTTTTCTTTACTAAATGATGGTTTATAGCTGAGCAAATCATATCTTAAAATTTTAGGTAGATTTGATGTTTAACCTGTTGAATATCCAGCCTTATAAGCTCCTTAAATTTCACATTAATGTCGTGACCGTTTGCGCGATAAAATTAATAAAAATTAATGATATTCTTAAAAAGTGTTGCAAATGCGAAGGTTTCTATTAATTAATTAAGAATTTAAGCTTTTCAGGAACATGGTCTCCACAAGAATAATCTATGATATGCTATATTTTGCATTGATTTTGCTTTGATTTTTGTTCCGGCAGTTATTATATGAATAACTCAATAATTTCATAACGAAATATTTTAACGTAAAGCAGAAAGCAATTTTGGCAAGTTGAAACATGTTAAAAAGACGTACAAAGTAAGAATTTATATATACATCAATAACTCTGATTCCATCTCAGGTATTCAAGCCGACATATCGCCCTTCGCCTAATTTTTTTGTTCTGTATAAATTCATTTCAAAAATACAACAAATAAATTTAAAAGGACTTCAAGTATAGTAATGTTTCCCTCGGACTGAAATGTCACACTTTCGTTGGTTTAAACGTAACACATGACTATCTCCATGTCCCTCTGGTATTCGGCAATATGGCCGACGCTTAGCCTACACATCTTGAAATTTCATCATATTTATCATCTAGTAAGAAAAAAAAAAAGAACAACAGTCATAGCAAGTAGAAAATTTTAAATCTTCTGAGTATTGATTATTCCTTAAGACATCCAAGAACATGTATGGTCATGTAAGATATTAAAAAGTTCACCTAACATAGTAAGCTGTTCGTACAGGTATGTTACCCGTATGTTAACATTCTATTTTGCAATGATTGCAAACGTTAAATATATGAACCAAAATAGAAATCATTTATGGACCATTTTTATATTTTTAAATTTAAATTCATAAATAGAAAACCTTTCCACAATTATTTTTTATTATAATATTGACTAATAGAGCACAAAACTTACATATAATTTCTATGCACTGTACAATGTCAGCTAATAAAAGTGTTGTGCTATAATAAACGCTATGTTAGAGATACTATAAAATTGTTAGTAAAGTGATGATAAAACAATAGAAACTTATCTAAAACATGATGGATGACAGGATAAATACACACGTAGTTCTTGATATAGTACTGGTCTATGCTTGAACAACAGTGTTTTGAGGGTCTTGCGGAATGCTCCGTGTGTTTCAAGCTTACGGAGTTCCAATGGTAAATCATTCCACAATTGGTCACCGAGAATGTTTATAGCTCTAGCGCCGTATCTATTTGATGACTTCTTCTCTACCAGTTTCCATTGGTCAGATGATGATCTTAATGCCCCGTGTGGTTGGTAGACAGAACATAGTTCGCTCATGTATGCTGGTGCTGTAGAGGAGTTTAGCGATTTGTGGATGGTTGTCAGTACTTTGAATACAACACGTTGTTTTACAGGCAGCCAGTGTAGTTGTTGGAATACTGGCGTAATGTGTTGTATGTAGCATGTTCGCTGTTCTGAGCCATTTGTAACTGGTGTATTGGTCGATCTGGGAGGGCACTGGAATGGTCAAGATGGGATAGGACTGATGCATTGATGACATTTGGACAAGCTTCTTGGGTTAAATTGTGTTTCACTTTCGAGATTCTCCGGATGTTGATGTACATCTTTCTGACCACAGAGCTGACTTGTTTCTCCATTGATAAAATAGCGTCTAGGACAGCACCACGTTGGTTTTTTCATTGGGCTTAGGTGATACTATTGCAATCAAAATAAACATACAATTTTTTAAAGTTTCTAAACAAAAAAACTGCATTATTTCCGCTAATAATTTCCGCTTATTATTTAACCAAAGCACTACGTTTCGCCAAGTTATTCGTAATAATGACGCGACTATTAATAGATTATTTTACTTGATATATATAATTATACTATACAATGTCCCAAGTCTCTGCCTCCACCACTTTTTGTTTATATTTCGATAACTATAAATACCTTTGTGCCAAAACTACGTTCATCTACTAATCATCCACTAAAATAAAAAAAAATGTCCACATATTTTCTAGTTTGAAACGCCCCCTCTACCGCAATCTAATTAAAATTAGACGTTCTGAATCCGCTACCGCTTCTCAAACATCTAACAACATCCCATGCAGGGTCACGTCAGTGTGACCTTTCAAATATGAATAAACATTTCAGAATTATCCAATCAGATTCGTGTTTCTAAAATCAACTCGGTTGAAGTTTCAAATTGGCGTCCGAAGAAGTGCTTCAGTTATTCAACGTTAAAAAGCTTAAAAAAGAACAAGAAGAGATATTGGGGTGCATTTTGGACGACATTTCTGAAGCATTTCCTACAAACGCCCGCGTAACACCCTTCGAGATCAAGATCCGATCTTTCGGTTACTTTCCGTATACAATCTATCCTTTCTGTGTTGAGTTTTAGTTTATTTTGATAGAACTTGTGAATAATATCAGTCCCATCAGCTGTCTTTTCGTATTGGACAAACGAAAATCTACATATATAATACAGGCATCTCCTAAAACACAAGTTTTCCTCGTTGTCATGGGCTGTGCCATTTTTGTTTTTCTTTCGCTTTTAACACCTCGGTCATCGACCTATGTCGATAAAAAAAGCAGAGGAGTTCTGAGCCCTCAGCCAAAGAGTCAGAGTCGTGATTTCATTGGTTAACTGAAAGGTCACACTGACGTGACACTGCATGGGATGTTGTTAGATGTTTGAGAAGCGGTAGCGGATTCAGAACGTCTAATTTTAATTAGATTGCCTCTACCGCCTTCAATTTTAAATACACAACCACAATTAGAAAGCCTACGGGGATTTTGCATTGCAGAAGACATGATAACGCTAAAAAATTGTGCGAGGTGTCCCGAGTTCTTCCGAATGGAAAATAGCTGTGAACATTTCTTATTATAAATCTCCGTAATAAATTTTTTTTGTTCATGTTAATTTCTCCTGGTAAAATAGATGAAGTGTCAATGAAGAAATCTTGGATGTTTTCCTTTGTATCGATTTCAATTGTACTTCTTTGACAGGTATATGTATTTTTATTAACATTCATTAAACAATTACGGAGTCAGTATCATAGGACAGGCTGTAGAAAGCAACAGCTGTGAAAGTAGACGTAAAGAAGTGCATGTAGTGTTATACCCGGGCGGTTATTTTGTATCAGTCAAGAGCCTTCCATTTTTCAATCCAGATTTCATATCAATTTGATATCGTTTGATATAAATAAGTTAATGCAGTAACACGAATATCTTATTTGAATGGCAATGTCTTGAATATATTCGTTTATGAATCACAAAATTATCGAAATAAAATCACAGTTTTAAAATATAAGAAATTTTAAATACGCTATAATCACTCAACTATATCTTTGTTGGCTATCCTTCTTAAACCAGTAAATCAATCTTAAGGAGTTATCATTATATAAACAAAATGTATTTTGGACTGACATGAAAACTATTGGATTTTCCAACCGTTTGTTTGCTTTCTAATGCTTAAAATTTTAGAGTATTTTGTGTCTATCGAAGGTTTAAAGTTTTTTGTAATATTTTAACATGCAGAATTCGGAATAAAATGTTTTTCGAAATCATTATGGTTATGTATATGTTGTTAGACTTGCCCTTCTCTACTGCATTTCTCCTTTTTAATGTGATAAATAATGTATGACCATTTGCATGGAAGTGGATGATTGAGTCGAAAATTAATTTTAGAACTGCGATATGTTATATTAATAAAAAATTTTGATATGACACCGCAGACTTTGATGTTTGATAATTTTATTGTACAACAATTGTGTTGAGATCCAGAAATTTTAAGAAAACGTTTTTCTCTTAGGATCGCTTTGTTAGTGTTTTCCGAAGTTAATTTTATTTTTTTGGTTTGAGCAACTTTCGTAAAGCTATTTCAATTCTAACGACGGATTAAGGAAGTTTAATCATATTTTTTAAAAAACATTATTTAATAAATTGCATCAAAATCCAATTTTGTTCTAAAAAAATTGAATAGTTACTTTCACTCAGCGTTATATATTAATAAATGTTAGATTGGTCCTTATGTTATTTAAATAGGATATTTCCTTATGGTTCGAGGAAAAATCGCGAATGGCTCACGGAAGCAATATTTCAAGAGTTCTCCAATAACGAGATATGTTATATTCAAATGAAAACTTGTTTAGTTTAGTCCGATGGATTCGAAGTCATGAAGAACACCTGCCATTATTGTATAACCATTTTTTTTGTTTTTCTTTTGAACTGCATTATTTGCATCACATGCCAGGAACTTAAAGACTGCATTAACAGGTAACACAACATAACTTTTTGTTGTTGTTATTTTTAAAAAGAAGATTTAAAGCAAAATTGAAATATGTGAATTTTTTTTATTGCAAAATGTAAAAAGTTTCTGATTAGATACAAGATAGTTGTGGCTTTTTCTATTGTGAGAACCCCTCCGAAATGCTGTAGGAATTACTACGAGGATGACAGTTTATGCAAACGTAAGTCGAATTTTAATCCTCTAGCATTTTTTAAGTCAAACGCTTATCACAATCCTCTTTGTTAGTCTTAAACACAGCTCAAGCCTTTTGTAAGTCAATCGTATCTTAATGCCAAAAACCTGTAATATTGATTTACAATTTTACATATTTTACTACGAATACAATTTATTATATGTATTGTAATCCGTCTATTTTTGAAAGCCTGTATATTGGGTTGAACATGAACCAATAACTCCTTACTGAAAGGAGTGGTTCTTTCTCATATTTTACAGCTTGTATACTTCATTACAAATATAACGTTATCGTATTTGCATATGTTTTAAAGATTAGATGTTTAGATACTAATACTATGTATTCAATTTGATATTCTTTTCCTCTCAAGCTTGTATTGGCTCACACGGTAACAATTGTTCTAGTGGAGTTTGTTCACCCGGGTACTTTGGAAATGGCTGCCATGAAAAATGCCCATGTGGAACAGTGCTTTGCGATCCAGAACATGGGTGTCCAAAAGGTATGGAGGTCTGGCATTTGGGGATTTCCTTTCAAAGAGGTTGGGGGGTTAACAAACATTTCCATAGCTTAACGATAGTCAGGAACGAAAATTTATGTAATTGTTTTCTGTCATTGATCAAACTATTTTTTTCAGTGAAACATGAAAATAATCAAGTAACAACGAAATTTTTGTTTAATCACTCCGTCAGATAATACTATGAACAGAACTATGTACTAAAGTTCACACAGTAATGTGACTTGAAACAACTCCACTGATGTTATCTTTATTGGCAGATTACGGATATCAAGTACACCACTACTGGCTGTTCATCATTTTAGGGGTGCTGGTTCTCAACAGCATTCCCGTTGTCATAGCAATCTGTGGGTGTATCACCAATAGAAACAGGTCTGAAACCATGCAAGACCGTGTAAATATACCCTGCCATCTACCGCGAATTTTGTTTTGTCTTTGTCGACAATATTTCACCTGTCTTAACTTGTTCATTTTTTTCATCAATCATTTGAATTGGATTAAATATTTTTATTATTTGTGCAAAAGTACAGCAGTTAAATGTCAGAACCTTTTTCTGGCGTATTACCGCTTTAAGCGTGACGATTCAAATACTTCAAAGTCGTTTTCACCCGTAAATCACATGTACCCTTTTAAAACAAGACAATTTCATGTGAGGAATTTAATCCAAGAATTGAACGAAACAGTAATTTAAACAAACTCCAAACATTTATCTTTGATAGAGACACGCTGCAGAATATCCAAATAAAAGAAGAGAACGTGTTTTATAGGATAAAATGGCCAGGTGTTTCTTTGAAGTTATTCTCAAAGTGTTGGCAACGTCCACCTCCAGATACTTCTGATGTGAAGGACGTAAAGCAAGGTCAAAGTTGGAGGTTTGAATGAAATAAATACGCTTTAGTTTCACACCTAGGCTTAATTTGTTCACATTTTAAAGCTGTCAATAATACTATTTATGAAAAAATATGCTCAATTTCAATCAACTTTAAGAACACTTTTATTGTAAGATGCAACAAACATTGTTGTTTGCAAAGGCATAAGGTTAAATCAAACATAAGACGGCTACATGGCAATGTAGTGGACAAAAAATGGTTGATTTTACGCGCAACTTTAAGGTCAAAATGGATCGTTTAGAATGTATTATTGGATATGCTATATGACATGTATGCGACATACTTTATGTTTGGGCAATTTCATTGTCCAATAACTCCAATTCTGTAACATGTCGGTTTCTATCACCATCTAGGTGTTTGTTCTCAATGACAAATGATAAAGTTAGGATTTACTTGTAAGAGAAACACAGAAACCTTGAACAATATACCAGTCATTTTATTTTACAGAACCAAGGAAAACGATACTGAAATTAGTAACGAGAACGTAACCCCAGGGATGAAATGGCCAGCTGGTTTTAGAAATGGTTTCTTAAGGTGTTGGAAAAGTTCTCCCTCTGATGATTCTGCCGTGGAGAACGTAGAGCAAGATCTAAGATGGAGGTTTGAAACATTTGAAAATATTTCGTTTTTACTCGGAGTAAACCTTGCCTAACATTCATTGCATATGATATTATATCTCATGATGTTTTTTCTATATTAGAAAAAAAGACCTCATAAATATATGTATAATACATGACTATAGTATTGATGTATTAGCTATATTTGGGCTAGGGTAAGAAAACATGACAGAGGGCGAGACTTGTTAAGCCCTCTTCACGTTTTCGACCCGAGCCCAAATATCGCTTATATTTGAAGATAAAAACAATGTATTTTGTTTATCCTGCAGCATAATATCTCATTTTAGCAAGCGAGCTATTTTTGACAAATTTCGCTACATATCTGCAGTTAAAACCTTGACACCATGGTGTAAACGAAGCATAAAAGATGACGTCACTATGCACGAGGTTTTATAGTGTAATTGACTGAATATATCATTAATTTATTGGGGTTTCATTTTTTGTTTAATGCAAGGGGTAGTTGCAGGATAATTATTTTATCTTTAGATCACGAGAAAAAGATTGGTAATAAAAAATTATTATTTCGTTATCACGATACCTGTTATCGAAATAACTAAAAAGAGATTGTATAATTAAAAGATTTAGAAATAAGATGATTATTCTTTCTGAATAATTATTCTTTTGTGACAGTAGGTTTCAAAATTCAAACCTTGGTACTTTATTCCTTTTATTTTTACAGAAACACGAATCATAATAACGCTATAGGACGAGAGAACGTGTTTCATAGGATTAAATGGCCAAATTTTTCTTTGAATGGTTTATTCAAATGTTTGAAAAGATCTTCTGATCATTCTGATGTGGAGGACGTTGAACAAGATCTAAGTAGATTAGAAAGTTCAAATAGAGGCGGGGTGTTGAATCTATACGAAGACACACAAAATAAAAACGTTAAGAGAGAGCAAGTCCAGAATGACACAGATAATGCCGCAGACACATCAAAAGACTACTTTGTAATGCGCATGTCTGCAGCTCCACCAAAGGAAACGATCCACCATTTCACAGGGCGAGAGGAGGAAGATGACGAGGAGGAGGATATTGACGATGATAAGGACGAAGTCTACGTAGAAATGAATTTACAGTGACGCGAATAAGTAGATGGAAATTATGTTGTTTATTTAGTGCCTGCCATCTCCAAATGACTGATAGCGATGTGTGTTTGAATTTATATTAATTCTAATAATTTTAAGCATCAGTTGGTTTAGTTAATTAAATGGTTGGCCTATTAAGATAATAAGGTTGAATGCGTTTTATATATCATGCGACTAAAATGAGTTAGCACGTGGTTCATAAATTGGGATAAATAGATTTGATTTGTTATATCAATTATGCTCTTCCCTAAATCAATAAGGAACATTTTGATTTATTTAAACAGCTGAAATTTAATACATTATCAAATCTAATAAATAATTCTGATTAATTGATATATTGATAACCTCACTTAAAAATTACCAGGTACATGCAAGAATTGAAATTGAGGGCAATTCTCCGTGTTATGACAATCTTCACTTCTTTTATGATTCCATTAAATACAATCATGATAGTTGGTATCTTTTGTTCAAAACATTAATTTATTTAATGTTAGTCAACTGTTGTTTGTGCCAAAAAGTTGTTTATAATTGCTATATAAAACAACTGGAACAAATGTTTACAAAGTAATTCTACTTCGCTAGCGGAAAGTTCCGATTACTTTGAATTAACAGTGATACATTTATCAAAGCAATTAATCCATGACTGTATCGATCACCTTAAAAGTAAGTTTAAGCTATAAATTTGGCGGAATTAAAGTATGAAAGCGTTCGAAAACGAAATCAGATTCACAATAAAATCATAATCCACCAAGATGACACACTGCAAAGTTCACTGACTCAGTGGTTGTATTCGGAGGTAAGTTATTCTAGAAAATTAGATCAAACGCTCACGAGAAATCTAATGATGATATTTCACCTGTTTGAATATCCCAAAGGGCTTATTAAAGACATTTATGCCATAAACGCACCTAAACTCGGAATGTCCGCTTGGGTTGGGCTTAGTTATAGTCTGTCCCAAGATATTTATGCAGCGCATTTGGTCGATTTTGAAGGGTGTTGTTTACTCAGGGTTTGAATTCTCCAATTCGGATTGTTATAAAGTTCAATGTAATGAGTAAAATTTGTTCTGTTCTAAACAAAAAAAGTATTTATGAAATGAATTATTATTGATAAAACATTCGATATTTTTACTTTATTATGGAATTAGGTTCAAACAAAAATAGACTTTTAGCCAAACAGAGGAAATTCGGACTAAATTTTGCAGATTTTGTTTTCTGCTAAAACATTTTTGGCAGTACTCTCATGTTAAAAGTTTTGATTTTATATTTTAGTCTATATAATTATTCATATTTTCTGTTGGTTTTACCTCACTTATTCATTAAAATAATCGTATGGCACGAATTGCAAAAATATTGAAAAATGCTTAAAAACGATAAAAGACACCATATCTCAAAATTTTGATCATTGACCTCATAAATTTTATGCCAACAGAATAAGGTCAATATAAGTAGTTCAATACTATAAATGCTTTTGTATTATCATCATTCAATTTTTTATAAAATTGGATCAAATATGAGTAGATATTTGAAAACTGATAGAGGAAATTCGGACTGGAATATTTTTAAAAATTGTTGCTGAAATCTTAATGTTTTGTACATATTTAGTGCCACTACCATTCATAAACTGTATTTCTTTTTTTAAAGTGTTTTATTATGTGTAATATTTTTACAATTAAGAAAATTTCAATCAGGCCATCATTAAAAATATCTTTGTTTCCCCTAACCCGACCCTAAATTTTGAAGTTGGGTAGGTAGGTAGGTAAATAATTTTTTTTTCTGCCAGTGCATAATTAAAATTACATTATAAATTAAAAATGGAAAAACAATCAATTCTTTAATTAATTACAAAACTAAAACAATTTGATCAGTTGTAAAACAAATTGTAATACTTGTACTAATGGAATGTAAAACAAATTTAATATCGAATTCACAATTTGATATTGTTTATCTTAAATTTTAACATGTTTGATTCAATGACTAGATGTGCAAGAATAGATTCATTATCATTTGTATGTTGATGTACATGTTAAATTATATTTAAATATCATTTAATGATAATGTACATACTTCAAAGTATCAATTAGTTTTTCAAAATTTGGTTTATACAATGTCTAAAAGTATATTAAAACAATAATATTTGACAAACTTAACGTAATGTAATAAATGTAAATGTTTGTTAATAAGTCATATTTAATTATTCTAGTTACTATAATATCAAGTTTACACAAACTCACTAAACTTGCAGACAATATCCTTCTTTAACAAGGAAAAAGGTGTCTATACAAAGAAATATTAACCGAAATTTGAAACATAATGTCAGGGAAGAAAACAATATTTAGATAATAAAGATTTTTGTGAATTTATCCAATTTCACTTTATTTACAGTAATTACCAAAACCAACTTTTGTTTCGGTTTATTTGAAATTTGATGAATTTAAGAGAACTGTTTAAATTTTTCACAACATAAAGAGTCTTTCATATAACAGGTACCAACCTACTTTTTGGGAGACTAATTTCTCCCTAACAGAAAAGTGGGGAGAAGTTTGAGAAATCAGGGAGACTGTCATTATTTGATACATCATAACCTACAGAAATGATGATATACACAGATTCAACCTTAATTAAAATTGGATTAGAATTTAAGCAAGTCAATAAAAATTAAAACAACTTCTAAAAGTTTAAAAAAACTTATCCAATCTATTAAATTCAATTAATTTGATGTATTCATACAATTTATAGATGAAATGTTTTGTAATTGTGTTCATGGTGTTAGCTACATGACAAATAAAATCAGTCTCTGTACTTCTGTGTATTTTGGAGGTATAAGTCCAACCATTTGACCCAATTACAACCGTTGTTTAGAGGATCATTTTAATTTTTAAGATAACTGTAGGCAGATTATAGTATTAATTTGGCAAAGTTATTAACTAATTACAAGTTACAAACTAATTGACATATCAACACTAAAAGTAGTAAACATCAGTTGTAATTTTCAATGCACAGTAGGCTATATGTTGCAGCACCCGTATTCATATTGTAACCCATAACAGATAAGACAATCGCAAATTTTTAACATGATCACAACAGTGGTTAACTGAGGCTATGGAAACGTTTGGGGTTAATTTACACGATCTTGAACTCGGAATACAAGGTGAATTCAACTTCTTTTTCGGAGAAAATTCTGGCGAAGTTACCGATCATAAAGCGAGTATTCCGCCCATGTTGATGATCAAGGCTAACAAAATGATTGTAAAACGAAAAAATGTGGGTCTCCTAAAAACGAATTTGGGTAAAATTAAGTTTCTTTAAAAAAAAAAATCTCTATTCAATGTGGTTAAAAAAATAATTCAGTCGGCGGGATTTAATTGGGTCGGTCGCGTTAGGGGAAACATAAATAATTTTAATTTTGGCCTCAGTGTAAAATTTTAAAGGATTTTTCTTGATTTTTCAAAAAAAATATTCAATGGCCATTTACTAAAAAAGTAGGTCATTGACCTACTTTTATAAAAGTGAAAAATAACACTACATGTACAATCAAAGGTCTATAACATACAATAGATGGTTTTTCATTATCATCAGTGGATTTTTTTTTCATTTTGAGTAAACGTCAGCCGTAATAAAAATATACATACCTGTGAAAGATCTGCAATTAAATTCGATGAAAGGTAAAATTTCCAAGATATCTTTATTGATACTTATAAATTTTCAACCGAAAAAAATCACAGGATCGAAAATACATTTCTTTCGGAGATTTATAATGGGGAATGTTTACATCTTTTCTCCATTCGGAAGTCACTCGGAATAAATTTTTTCAACGTTATCATCCGGGCTTACTGCAAAACAAAATCATCGTACCCATCACAATATTTTACTTTGTATTGAAACCTAATAAGCTAACGGGGGCGTATCAACTGAGAAATCTTGGGAAATTTTTCATACTTTTGAACCCTGAGGTATTTATAAATATCGAGTAATTAAGCAAAATGTGAATCGAGGATATCTTGGGACATAGTATAGGGACATGGCGTTTGCTTTTACAACCGCATATAATGGTAACCAGTAACATTCAGTTTGATTAAGTTGAAATTTTTAATTGGTTAAATTTTGATTTCATTTTGTCATACATTAGTATTCTCCTAAGGCTTCCAAAAAGAAATTGGGTTTTTGCTTAGGAAAATATATTGATTGTTACAAACTTTATGATCTGATGAAAAATGATCATCATCATCCATATTATTGCTTTATATTCGTTTTTATCAAATATGAAACAAGTATGACGACAAATTACAATATTCAATAAGAGGATTTATAAAACATGTTTTGAGAGCGGTAAGAGAAAACTCTAGGAACCCTGCATTTGTAATTTATTTAGGCTAATAATAGTTTTCCTTTTTGGGATCAATAATTTTGAATTTAATTAATTTGTCATTTTGCTGATTAAGTTTTAGTTCAAATTGGTTATATATAGACTTAAATAGTTCCGTGCATAAATTCAAATTCTTCCCACAGTCATCAGGAAAACAATTAAAATGTCCAAATGAAATACATTCCCCATGACAAATTAAAATCCAGGCTTTTTGATATCATCGACAGTTGTTTCTTTAATAAAAATTGAACTCGTAAATTTTCTTACCTTGTCATTGGAAATCTAAAAATATTATTTGTTTAAAGCCATTCTGATTGCACATACAAGTACTCTGAAGTTGAAAAAAAAAGATGCTTGAATTTCTGACAGACAACATTTAGGTGGTTTTTGGAGACCAGGTCTTCCAACAATGAGACGGAATTCCTATGGGCACAAATTATGCTTCTCTATAGGCTGACTTATAATTCTTATGATGAAAAATGACAGTAATAAACTTTGAACCATCTCAAAAATTCATAAAAAGAAATGAAGTAGAATTCATTCACAAGCTTGTGCAAGAAAAGAATAAAGCTCTTGCTGTGGCCTTCAACTCCACATTTAGATATACATGTATTGATGATGTTTTATCCATTAACAACTGTTACTTTCACTCAATATTATTTTAACTCAATATATCCCAGTGAGCTTGAAATAAAAGATACCACAGATTCCGAAACATCTGTTTCATATTTGAATATATTACCCCAAAAAGACATCAATGGTAACCTAACAACAGAACTACTAGTATATGATAAACGTGATGATTTTAATTGTTCCATCGTCAACTTCCCTTACTTATGTAGCAATATACCATCATCACCTGCTTGTTGGGTTTATTTCTCTCAGCCTATTCGTTATGCAAGAGCATGCTCTTCATACGAACAATTTATTAAACAAGGAAAGCTACTTACAGACAAGTTGTTGGAACAAGAATATCAAGAACCTCGATTGAAATCATCTTAACGCAATTTCTATGGTCGATACAATGACCTTGTCAGCAAGTACAATGTTTCATTAGGACACATGCTGACTGGCGTTTTTCATTCTTGTTAGACGATTATTTATACACCGGACTGACTACGGTTTCTTCCGTTTTTCATGATCTTGATAATGAGCACACGGCGGGTGCGATCGGTTGACGGGAGATGCTTACTCCTCATAGACACCTGATCCCACCTCCAACGTGAAGGAGGTCCGTGTTTGCTCAAGGTTTGTATTTTGACCACCACAAACAAACCAGATCATCAGCGTTTCGTTTTTCCCCTATTATGACATTTTCTCGATTTTGATATTTTCGATCATGACACGCCCAGTTATGACAAGGAGCACACGGCGGGTGCGACCGGTCAACAAGGAATGCTTACTCCTCCAAGGTACCTGATCCCACCGCTATCTTTTTAGAGGTCTGTGTTGCTCTGCTTTATTCGCATTTCTCTACATGAATTTTTGAAATGGTTGACAGTTTGTCAATTGTCAATCAATTGCATTTGATAAAAAACAAATGTAAGCCCTTATTTTAGGCAGCAAAGAGGTTAAAAGAAAAAAATTGATTTATACAATCGTTTATTGACTGAATGCATTTGCCTAACGATAGCACATTCTTGTTTTCTTTCCATTGAGACAAGGATGCATTTTGATTTACATATTGATGGCAAACACGTTAGCTATCAAATGGTCATTAATCTCCAACTACATGAGTAATTGCAATTCAAAATTTTGAAGCTAAATTATAGTTACGTTTATCATTATTATCAATATTACGCATAATAATAGATTAGTTGCCAATAAACATTGTTTTTGTGAGATTAAAAAAAAACACCTACTAAATAATACAAGCAAAATAAAACAAACTTCAATTTCCAATAAGTTATAATAGCCACTTATACAAATAGATACATTGTTTTCCATCTTAATATAAAAGAAACAAATTATCAAAGATCATTAAAATAAACGCATAAACGCAACTGATAAAACCAAAAAAAAAGATTGCTCACCAAACTTTTCCCACAACCTCACCCATTTTTATCATGGAAAAAAAAATCAACAAAATATTATAATAATTGATATATATGAAAATTTGAAAACAGATGTTACAACGCTCATTATAAAGTTAGCTCTCTAACTCTCAAAGTTCAAAAAAGAGATCAAAACCATCTAGCGAATGTTTCTTCCTTCTTTTCCAAAATGAATTTAAAATGGGCGGTAATGCATTTGATCGCATTTTCTTCTGGAAGTATCTTTTGTTTTGCTGATAAACATGAGGATGGAATTTGTAACTACAGCACGTATGTTTATTTTGACTTAACCAATATCTTTGTTAAACAGTCTACGGTATCTCTCTCTCTCTCTCTCTCTCTCTCTCTCTCTCTCTCTCTCTCTCTGATACTATCTTAAAACTATCTTTTTGTTTTTGTAGAATCATTCCCACCTGCTGCACGAACTTTATTTACGACGATGCCTTGAAGCAATGTACAGGCGAGTATGGTTATTTAGTTAACCTTTAAACTTCGCAAAACTGTCTGTGTCTGAGTTACCAACAAACCTCACTTCAATGTTTACAGAAGGTGCGTTTTCTATTTTAGCCTGTGTCGGACGGTTCGGTGTCAACTGCAACAACAGTTGTCCTGAAGGTCATTATGGGATTGCTTGTAGCAACAAATGTGCTTGCGATGACAACTTGTGTAACAAAGTTTTAGGATGTCAGATAAATGCAACCGGTAAACAACGATTTAAAGCCATCTTGTTTGCATTGATATGTCTATACTTATAAATTAAGACATTTTGCCAATAAACTACGAAATGCCTGCCCAAGAGTAATTGCTGGCACCTTTAGTATTTCATCACGTGTGAGTTGATGTCTGTAAGCTATAACTGAATTAAATGAGCCAATTCGTTTCTTGAATGCGCGATTTTAGTTTGATTGATATAACTTTCCAGAACAAGGTAACCAAGAAGCTAACGCGCGTTATTCAATTTGTATGCACACGCCGTTGCAGTTATGAGACTATATCTTTCAAAAAATAAGGATTCAATACTTATATAAAATTCACTTATTACGTTACTGAGAACGATCGAAAGGAATGAATGCAGATCGTGACGTCAAAGTTAATTATGACGTCATATCTTAAGTAGTACAGAGAAGTGGCTTTCTACACATCACTGTAAAACCAATCGGGCATACCCGCGTATTGTCATTTTAAGTATATATTTATAATAATATAGCATTGAATGGTTTATTTTTGACGTCGTCGTGTCAATAACTGCCGTCAGGTGAGCGGACAAATTGAATAACGCGCGTTAGCGCGTTATGATAATTTGTCTGCTCAACTGATGGCAGTTATTGACACGACGACGTCAAAAATAAATCATTTAATGCTTATATTTACATTCCCTTACTGATGAAATCAATGATTTACTTACATAAATCGATAAAAATTGCAGATCACGGAGGGAGTAAGTTAGTAACAGCAAAAACAGCTGTTTTATAAAAACCGGTTTAAACTGGTTATCACATAGACTGTTGAGTTGAGATCGATGAGTATGAAAATATAATCCATGAAAAATAATTCTGAAATTTTGCTTTTAACAATAGAATCAACTCTTTGGTTGAATAATTGTAAAACACGTTGCTTTGACAACATTTATGAAATATATTTTTTAACCGATAACATAGAAATCACTGTTTGGGAACTACTTATCTAAATTACATGTAAATTCATACGCAGTGATTAGTTGTTGCATTTAGAGGCATTTAAAGATCACAAAATTTAATGAAAAAACACAGTAGAATGTAAATATAAGTTTATTGAACATAACAGTAATAAATGCAAGTATCATTTTACTGTATGAAATACATGTATTTGGAAACATCTGGTTTTCTTAATTTGACATATTATTGAAGCGTATTGAACTTGTTGCTCAGTTAATAAGTAATGAAAACCTATTAGAATAAGTTTGTGAATAATTTTTATTGTTTAGGCCTAAAGAACGTGATAACCGTTTTATACAAATGCATTCACTAAGCTGTCTTGTTTATTATTCTATCCTAATCTAAAACCTGTGCTTAATTGCTTGAAAACGATTCCTTTCATATTGTAAATAATAAACATTGTTTTAAACATGAACATATTTTTCACAAACTTGCAACTTGACTTGCGTGAATTTTTTCAAGAATGGCTTTATTTTTTCAGGCATTGACTTAAAAAGACGATATTTTAGAATGATTCTACATCTTGGATTGTCGTTATCAGCTTTCATCATTGTTGTTTTGGTGGGCGTACTTTTAAGACTAGCTTACAGGTATTATTGAAAGTAAACTCTATGCGAAAACAATAATTTACGGGTTTTTAAAGTTTATGTTTATAGTCATTGTGTGTGTGTGTGTGTGTGTGTGTGTGTGTGTGTGTGTGTGTGTGTGTGTGTGTTTACAATAATTTCACAAATAGTTTAACAATATTTTGAAAATTACATTTCAGATTGAAAAGAGGCGCGAGAACAAGATGCGGAAGAGCAAATGGTATGAACATATTTTTGTTCATCTTGTATTTTTGTCTGTTCGTCCGATTGTATTTTGGCTGTCTGTCTGTGCAAGATTTCACATCGAGACGTTGGATTTATTTTCAGTTGGAAACATGATGATGACCGATTCCTCGGCAGTATACGCTCCTGCAGTATGTCCAAATAGAACACCGATACAAGGTGTACAACAAAACGATCAAATGTATGGAAATTAAATGCTAAATGAACAAAATGAAAGGAGTACAACAAACCAAGAAGAGAATAGTACGTTCTTTCAAAGAAAGTGACTTTCGTACTATTTTAAATAAAATAAATTCATATATCTGCTGCAGAAAGAACGGAGAAACAAAATCTAGGAAACCATACTGAAGTATAATATTAGAATTGTATTGTCTTTACAAAATGCTAATTAATATCTTAATTTGAGTTTGATTTAAGACAAAACACATATTATATCGTGTAAACTTTGCTTGAGTTTTCATCATATCAATTGTGACATTATCCTTCTATGGTAAAATAAATAAGTAGTCAATGTTGTACTTGAAAATGCCAACTTGTAAGGGAAATGTTTTCTTTATTTCTTATTAGCTATTTGCTATATTTTGCAGAATTTCAAGAGAGCTATCTATAAATCATTATATTGAAAGAGTTTCAATATGCAAGTATTTATTTGATAGACGCTTTTCATATGCCTGGCATGCATTATAAACTGGCTTCTGGTGTTTTTTTCGTCTTTTTTGGTGAACAGTGGGTGAAAGCTGCATGACATCAAAATCCCAGGTGTTTTATTTCCAAACGTGTCAATAAATTTATTTTGAAATAGTACCCTAATAACAGAATAAGAAGCATTTTAAAGACATGCAATATTTTATTATATATTTTTATGTAGGATCTATAATTATAGTTGCAATCGTTTAGTTGCTTGAACATTTTTCGAGTTCACATTGAATGACTGCAATTTTGGACTTTAAAATGCTTCTTCTTCCCTAACGGTCTATGAAGATGTTGATGTGCTAATTTTGGTCTTGGTAATACTATATAGAATCATGTTTAGGAATGCAACAATTCAAAATATAGGTAATTCAGATAAAGATTGTCTGGATTTTCTAAAAAAAAAAAATCAAGGCATATTCTCATTAAATAAATAACCTACACATTAAAATTAAACTTCAGGAGTACCCATTCATCGTCTTTTCATCAAAGCTATTATTTATTTATAAGATGGATTGAATCAAGATTAACTCGTGGTATTCAAAACGAAGGCGTTGCATAGCTATATATTTTATTCAAAACAGTCATCAACAACATAAACATATCTTGCAATACTTGTTATTAGGGTACTATTTCAAAATAAATTTATTGACACGTTTGGAAATATTTTTATGATAAGACAGTCAATTTTTTGTAAAAGACCTTTTTGGTTCAATGTTAGCATTGAATGTATTATTAACTGTCTAAATATACAAGCGATATTTTGGCGAAGTTTAGAAAACGTGAGAGAAGCCTCTCCTTTTCAGATTATCAATCTTAGCGTAAATGTTTTTGTTAACCTGCAACAAAATGACACAATTGATACATCAAGCAAGCAAATTTTATTTTACTCATACAAGACTGTGGGTACTTTTTTGTTCACTGCAAAAGCACAGGTCTGCAATGAAGCATCCTTATGTTAAACTTAAGTGAACTATTATGTACATGTATTATAAAAACTTTAAGATATTTACATACACATATAGAACACCCCTTTTATGTTAAAAGAAATTATTTTAACGAAACAACATGGTATTCTTAGATTTTATCATTTCATACATTGTCATCAATTTTTTTATCACAAGAATTCAGTTATTAATTATATCTAAAATATTTTTATAATTACCAAGAAGCAATTCGATCAAGCGTGAATACTTATAAACACTAGTAAACGAATATAAAAACAAGTGTGTATGTTTTCTTGATTTATAATTGATTTATTAACTTTTAATTTGCAATAACAACAAGAAAGTAATTATCTTTAGCGATATTCATAGACATTTGTAAACTTATATGAACCATGCTATTTGGAGTAACATAAATCATAAACATTATTGATATTAAGAGATTTTAATGATTCACTGATATTTAATCAGGAATTTTTAAGAAAACGATATAAGTTCATCATAATTCTGAATATGTTTTATTTTATTTAATGAAATGATTAATGGTGAACCATGCAAACACGGTCATATGATTTATTAATGAGCCTCATAGTAGGTATAACATTTGGTCACTGTCACATGTTGATGAAGATTTTTTGTTCAACGTCCTTTCAAGTAACATTTTCTCTCTCTTTTCTAATATCTACAATGCTTTAATTATTGTTCTCTTTTGTGTTTTAGCTTGATGCCATAGAACGTTGAGGTGTACATTAAGCGGATATTACATGTAATTATAAAAATATAAAGGTTCAGGCATCTTTACAAAATGTAGTTTTGATATAACTTGACGGAAAAATTAGAACATAACTATTCAAAATGTGTACAATATGATGCAAACATATTCTGAAATTTAACCATACGAGGAAAATACAGCAAATTTCAGTCGAATACTGGTCCAGTATCTTAAAAAAAATTGATAATCTTATTGAATTTAGGACTCAGGTATTTGAAAATCTGTTGAAAATGCAAAGCATATTTCAGTACTGTACGACAAGTGTTTTGTTATTAACATTGTTTAAACATATAGTATTTATGAACTCTTGGAATGACAATCAGGAAGATATTTTGTATAAATGAACGTTCAGGTAACACTTAAAAACATTTAGAAGTAATACTCTTTTAAGTGAAATTGAAAATGTTTTGCATTGAGTAGGAGATTCAAAGTTCGGCTAATACAGATATTGAAATTGGATTGTATTTATGTGGAATCAACATTGTTGGTGGGGGATCAATGTTCGTGACTTCCGTGGATAACCTTTGTCCACGAATTTACATCCCCCCGAACATATACACAACATTTGTTTTATATTATTTTTTTTTTAATTATCTCGTTTACCAACGAAATTACCTCCCTACGAACCAGGAAAATGTTGTCTACCTACGAACATTGATCCCACACGAAAAAAATGATTCCACAGTAATTTGTTTGAAACATTTTGCGATACTGTTTATGTACTTTCTCATACCGCATCTGTCTTTCTGTATTTTATTTTCAAGATCAAAACGAGAATCTGATAAATAGTACCTTAGGTGTCGTTTTGTATTCATCGCAATATGAGCTATATTTTAAAGCATTTTATATTGATATAAAACCTGTGATTTTGTGATTATTCTGCATATATCTTGCAACCTTATAATTTTCAAAGGTAAAATGAACCATTAAATTTTATCATAAATAAGAATTCTCTACGAAGGAATTTATAACTCACTTACTTTAGTATAGGAGGACAACATGTAACTTTGCTTCAATCTAGAACTTCAAACAGCAAATAGCCCCCCTCCCCCCAATTAAAAAAACGACAAACATAAGTTTTTAATCCATGATATTGTTGTAATTCTAGTGTAGATACATTTTTGCAAGAAAACAATCCGACATGAACATTTACAGCTTATATTGCTTATAGCTAGAAAATATTAATTATTCAGTCACGGAAAAAGGATACGTTAACAGTTAACATTCAATTGCATGTTACAGTCGTTCGATAATCATATTTCAACATAAAGATAGTATTCGAAAGTATGAGACATTAACGCTTTTTTTGCATTGTTATCTAATGCTTTTTGGTCGGGTCAATTGTTAGCATTGCATTTCTTGATAGTCAAATAACAATTGTATGGATTTCTAGATATCATGTATGAAATAAAACTTGGGTTTCCATGGTAACATTCACACAAGAGCACCCAAAAAGATTTTTTTCTACAAAAAATATACTTTGCTACTATCATACATATTTTTTACGAAAGTAAAAATAGATAATTTTTTAAAAAATATTTCGTAAGTTTTGTATACAAACTAGAAACTTTTAAGAAAACGTGTATTCATGGAAATCCAAAATAAGGGAGATTTCTCGCACAACACTCTCTTAATTTACTGTTAGTGAAGACCTTGTAAGTTGTTCGAACTTGTATCCTAACCATTTGTATGTTATATATATACAATAAAATATGTTCAAATCAATTTACTGTTAATTCATACAAATCAGCTTTTGTTACTGGTAAAATATTTTTGCATAGTTAAATTTATCAGAGTCTTAACATGATATTGATTTTAGAATAATTACATACTTTTCGACCTGTAAAAATTGATTATCTATCAAAACGGAAATATTTTTCTGGGTAAAGATATGTAACACAATTATTTTCGTCTTATTTTGCATAAAAATAAATTACATTTAAAATTCTTAAAAAATATCGTTCTTGCAGCAACATTCAAATGTTAAAAATGCATCTAATATTATGAACCCTGCCAAAAATATTATCTAGTAAGCTGACACGTACCAGCTTTCCTAGAAAAAAAACCCCCGGACAATCAAGGTTAGTAGAAATTTATTAAATATACCAAAGTTCAAAGAGATAATGATATAAATGATCCAATTTCAACACTTCTTCCGTTTATCCAAAATGGTTTTGATCTACGTTGTGCTGCTCCTCATTGCAAGACTATTTACAAATATTTGTAGTTCTGCTGAAGATTTAGAAGACGGAATTTGCAATCGGAGCACGTGCGTTAAATTAAATTTGTTGTATTCTTTGTACAATATAATTGGTCACATTCTATGTGTTAGAATTTCCTACAAAATTAGATTTCATGTGAAATGAACAATCATGTTTTTCAGAATTATTCTAGAGTGCTGTACAGACTTTGTTTACAACGACACATTAAAGCAGTGCATAGGTAAGTAAATATATATTCTTATCCTTATTTCTTTGTAGTGTGTCAATGTGAAAAATAAATGCAAAACTGTTATTACTTTTTTAAAAGTTTAGAAATTATTAGTATGGTGTGTAGATGCCCTTGTATGGTTCTTACGTGGTTCATTATTTCAATATGGGACAACAGCGAAGCTCGAAGTACTGACCACGTATTAACCCCATAAAATGAACTACATACCATGTACAAATATATATAGCATTATTTTGCTTGTATAACTAATTAAACGCTAGCAATTTAACATCTGAAATTTACAAAAGCATCACAACTTGAATGGGTAAAAGAAATAATGTCTTAAAACTCTAAAGATGTGACGGCTTGATAGTGAAGAGGAAATACATCTTGTAGCGACTGTGTATTAATATGTTTGGTCTCTACGTGACAGCTGTTGGCCAGCACTAGTATTCTTCTTACTAATAAACAGAGAAGGAGATATAATTTATAACCTAAAACCTGCAATTTTCCATTCCAGCCTGTGTCGGAAGGTTTGGTACAAATTGCAGTCAAAGTTGTCCTCACGGGTACTATGGAAGACGGTGTAGGGAAACCTGTTCCTGTAATATCACCCTGTGTGACACTGTTTTAGGATGTTCGGAAGCTGCATGGGGTAAGTGGCTGTATGAATTAGGTGCCGGTTTGAAAGGAACACGTCTTTTAAAAAAATTATTAATGCAATTATATACTCTTTTGATTTTTGAAAATGAAATGAAAAAAGATAACTAAATGTAAAAGAGTTTTTAGAAAATCTGTGTGACAGTAAACTTTATTTTGATATAGGCATGATATGAAATAAATTAAAATTAATATTCAAATGAAAGTAAGTAATTCTATTATTCAGTCTTTTGTACACCTTTAATTATAATTATTTTATAAATTAAAAACTAAATTAGAAAGTTACGTTGAATAGATACAAACTGTATTGGAATTATCAAAATTACTGTAAATGTAGGCTAACAATTATTGAATACATTACAGTCATACTTTTTTTACTCATACTAACGCTTTAAGTTTTACTAAGTAATAAATTAATGATTTCAAATATGTAAGAAAACACATATCCCACAAACAATTTTGAAATATGATTTGTTTCGAACTTAAAAAACAAATGGAATATTAAATAATATTAATATTAAAAAATACACAATAATGTTTTGATTTGACATGGTTCGTCTATGAAAAGTTTTGCAAACAATCAGCTAATTCAATTCTATGCATATTCTTTGCAAGCATTACTACGTAATCTATACAATAGCTATAGTGCTTGAAGTATGACCTTCCGAGATATAGCTTAAAACTCACAATGTATCCATTAATTCTGATTGCTCCATTTAAGTACAAATTCAACTCAAATGAAAAAATACAGTTCAAGATGAATAAGTAAATAATACTAAAACGTGCTTTTATAACTAGAATATGCACACTATATAGTGCAATAGATGATATTACATGGATTTCTAAACAAGAGGTTTGTTTTAATTGAAATTTGCCGCCCAAGGTTTTTTTCTCAATGTGATATCCCTTTATTTTATATATATGATTAAAATTGACAACTGCATCGAAATGCTTTCTGTAAAAATACGTGAGGCATATGTTTCAGTTGGTACGTATCGACTAATACAGTAATCAAATGAATAATTGATAGATTTGGATACAGACGGGAGATCATCGTTAGGACTGTTTCAACATATTGGGTTGTCTGTACTAGCAATCGTCATAGTTGTGCTGATGATCTTACTTTTAAGAGTATTTTACGGGTAAGAACGAACTTTATAATTTATCAAACGAAATATTTTATTATGTGTTATTCTCGTCTTTTTAAACTAAACAAAAGAAACGGTGCACCTGGTTTCACCTAATATTGCACTAATATTATTATTTTCATTGCAGATTGAAATTAAAAACCAGGACAAGATTCGGTGATGGCAATAATACACGAAATGGAACGAATTGTACGACATAACAAATCCTCTCTCTCTCTCTCTCTCTCTCTCTCATTATAACGTCCAATTGAGGCACTTGATTCATTGGCCGTTGACATTATTTTAGATGATGGCATTATGGCCAGTTCCTTAGTTAGATACTCTGATGTAGGTTACCCAATGAGACCACCAGAACTAGTTGTAGAAAAGAAAGACGTAATATACGTAAATATGATGATGCTTCAAGAATTACATAAAGGAAGGTAAGTATGCAAACCTTTAACTCTGTTTATAACATTTTAATTTAACTATATGAGTTTAGATATCTATCCTTTTTGCCATTATCATTTTTAAAAATAAATTATTAAAATCGTAATGATATCGTATATAAGTTGTTGCCTACATTCATATTACATACAATTTATTTTCTCTTTCTTTCCTTCTCTTTCTCTCTCCTTCTCTTTCTCATAATGTCATAATATTTGGGTGTTTGTAAACAATTACCATTTAATTTAATTTTTGCAGAGAAAAGGAAGGATGTTGATGATTATTTCTGTGTATATGACCAAACATGGACGCTATAGCGAAGTAAAGATCAAAGTGATCAAAATAAAAACCGACCCAGTCCAATGAAATAAAGTTAAGGGGAGAATATGTTCAGTAGCACCTATGTGATTTACCTGATCAAACAATTTAGTTTACCTCTATTTCATTGCATGTGCCCTGTTTTGTGTAAAATGAAATATTTTTTGTGGAAATGATGTATCATGAAAATGTTATTGTTCTGCATGTTTCATGATCTTGAGTTACAACGTTGAAAAATGTTTTATATTGATTTAATTGAAACAAAATTTAGGTACAGTTTATGTTCTTTCTGTCTAGAAAGATATTGTTTATAATAAAGAGAAAACCGTTGCAATATTTAAGTACTAGTATAAAACAAATGACATACACATGTATATGCATCAAAGATAATAAAATGCAACTTTCATTAAACACTGTTGGTGCTAAAATTTTCAATTATGTTTTAGTGTATATGTACAATCATTAAAGGTAATCCCGGAAAAGTGCATTTGTACTCTTGCTAATTTTAATATATTACATCAATATGTTTTCAAATTCTATTTGCACTCCTTCGCAATGGGCAGCATTTTGTTTATGTTTAAGCGTAAAATTATAACTAGATGATATCCCGCTCAAGCGCAAAAATTAACACTTAACACATTAAAGGCAAAATGCTTATTTTGTTTTTCATTTTCGTATACACTGTGTCCGATTTTTTCTTAATTGCTTTCTTAACATATTCTTTAAAATTGAAATAAAAAACCAACTGCATGGCTGGATATTTAGATGACAGATGAAAAATCTAAACTGAATTGAATGATATACATGTACGTGGCCTAGATTAAGTCATTGCAAACCAGTTTATATCCAGTACATCATAAAATAAAGTCAATGTGAATAAAAGTTGGTTCCTATTGTTGCAGCTGAGTTGAAAATGATAACAAAGAATTTTTTTCACTAGTTCTTGAAAAAAAATCTTTCCATTAAAACTAAAATCGAATCAAATTGTTCCATTTCATTTATTAACTTTTTATTTTAACCAAAGAGTCCCATCCAAGGTATGACTATCTGCCCGTGATGCATTTTCGCCATGACATTAATTAGTCAACCACGTTCTTGGTTACCCCCTACTGGAAAGTTCTATTCCATTCTTCCGCGAGGATCGCGCTTCGCTAGCTTCTATCTATCATTACTGAAATCACGCATTCAAGGAAAGAATTGCCTTGTTTTATTTATTCACCATTTGTCAATCTTAACTTCTATGTATAATCCAAGTAAGTTCCTTATAACTTTATTCATTGTTTACGTATTCATTCAATATTATTTAATTGCAAGCATATATTTTGATGCTAACTCCCACTGACTTGAATCCGCCAAATCGTGTCCACCACCTTACTCTCATTTTTGCTATTTCGAGTTTGTTTATCGAAAATGAAAGTAGGTTTTTAATTTATTTGTCAATAACTACTTTTTACGTCAAATTCAATTATAGCTTACGGACATCAACTCACATATGATGAAATTCTAAAGGTGTAAGCAATTACTCTGGTACAGACATTTCGTAGTTTATTGGCAAAATGTCTTAATTTATAAGTATAGATGAAGCCAAACGCTTATCTTCGATTAACATGTAACATTATGATAGACGTGATCATCTGGATACACTTCGCAATGTTTTGTAATGGGAAACAGTAAAAAGAACTGTTAATAACAACACATTCTAGCTAACCTGTGGACAAAGATCAAAGTTATAAAAAGCGAGAACATCAGGAGTGCCAGATTGATATTTACATCAATATTTCGATAGCACTTGAAAACAAATTCAAGCAATGAACAATGGAACAAAATCCAAAATGTTTGAAAATCATGTAAGTTTGAATTTCAAAGTTCAACTGATGTATAGTATTGTACATAATCAATAATAACACTTGTTTGCGTTTTCAAGTACGCTTGATGAAAAGGTTAATATATCTGTTGAGGTAAAGGTTTTCCCATTAATGTACGTCAATAAACATTATATACAATAATGGACAGTAGTTGAATTAAGATATAATTTGTTTTTAAATATTCGATATTTAATCATCGCATACTACGTGATCAAACAAGAAGGAGCAAGACAGTTTTAAAATAATGTCTAGATCTAACATTCCAAAAGTCAACAAGAATGATAGAAAGAGAGACTACTTAACCTACTTAACTCTTTCTTTTCAAAAATGAAGAACATCGCACTGTATATGGTGAAAGGGTTTTGATGAATTACCTTTGTTACCGCTGACGCACAGAGGGTTGTAACTAGAGAGCGAATAAACAATTTTAACGGTTTTGCTATATTGTTTTTCATTAGAAATACAATTGAACATAGTTAACATTAATCGCAGGATCTTGTCTTTTTTAAAGTTTTTTTCCACAACGTGATGCTGTCATTACAATCTTAACTGTTACAGTACTCTATAAGATGATACAATTATAAAAATATGCGGAGGTATATGTATTTATTATACTTTTATGTTAAATACTGCAATCTGATTGGTTTAGACGCAGTTGACAATCCGTTCTCTCTCCCTCGCACGCTTAGCAACGGGCCGATAGAACGAATTGTTACATGCGCGTTAATTATGCGCGTACGGTTCGCCGTAGAATTCACGTCTTTTCTTTATAAAAGCAGTAAAATTTGCTATAAGAATTAAGACATTCAGTATAATAAAATAAATAGTGCCTGTTTGGGAGGGTACCAGTTGAAATTGACACCCCTCGAAAACCATTGTCAACCTCCGCTTCGCGTCGGTTGACAATGGTTTTCTCGGGGTGTCAATTTCAACTGGTACCCTCCCAAACAGGCACTATTTATATAATGTGCATATATTCACCACTATATAGTATATAGACATCTTATAATACGGAGAGATCCATTGTATCAATAAAAAATAACCCATAAAAAACCATGAAATACTCATACCTCTAATGTAAATATTTTGAAGAGGGTTCCAGTTTTATTCTATCCGTTTCTTTAACAGATATTTAAAGTTTAAGGTATATAACTCCTCAATGCGGTTTTATCAAGGATTTAATAAGAAGTATATCATTGAAAACCTGTAAAAAAAAACATACTTTAAAAATGCTAAGAAAAAGAAGGCAGTATTCATCCATCTGAATTAGGGTACATTTCTTATTACTTTTTTGCGCTAACAATGCCGTTTTCACTGTGTTGTCATTAATTGGTAATATTTCTAATTAAGCGAAATATTAACATAAAATATTGTTTTGAATTATTTACAATAATCAGATACATATGGAGATTTTAAAAAGAAGTATGAAGTCGCATAATTTTTTCACGACCTATTTGTACTAAAAGCTGGCTAATTTTGATCAATGACAATTTCTAAAATACAATGCAGTTTGCCTGGATGTGTCCTTAGTATTTAATTGACATAATAAAACATGGGTAAATGTTGTAGATTTTTAGCAATGTTTTGCGCTGTTTGTCAATTTAAGTCTTTATTATTAATTTCTAGATGATACACAGGGTCTACAGAATATGTTTTAAACAAATCACAATTGTAACGTTTGTGTGTAAACAATATTACAATATAACATGTGTCCAATCCATTTTGCATATCAATATTTAAAAGTATAACCGAAAAAAAAATTGATTGGAAGATACAATATTAGCAATTACGAGTAACAATGGGTTTTTAATTAACAGTGGTGTTACTTTTCATATTTTAGGATATGATAAAAAAAATATTTAACAGGTACTTGTAATTGTGACAACTGTAATCAACAATATTTATAAATAAAACGAGAGTTCATCTCTCTCTCTCTCTCTCTCTCTCTCTCTCTCTCTCTCAATACATGTACTTAAAAGAGGTATTTTTATGAGTACAAGTAGGAATATTGTAACGGTTAATCATTGGGAGGGAAATATAGTTGAAGTGATTAACCTGTTACTCGTAATCATTTAATCTCACACATACTTTTAAAAATATCATGATGAACCGTCTACCTTTAAAAAAACATCTCAAACCTATATAAAGGGGAGTAAGTCAAGAATGTGAGTACAACATTCTTTAGAGAAATTATATCCACATTTTATGCCAAAAACATATATCATGGAACACGTTTTGAATACATGTACCTAAATAAAGTTTTATTTAATAACCACTACCTTGTATTTTATTTTGCCTATACAATCCTATACCCTACTTTATTACGTCTTGCAATAGCAACTATTCAAATATATTATATTAATAATCCATCTTAAACCCATGCAAGCATGGATACACTGTAACCAAATGCAAAATGATTGAGAATAATGTAAATATGTATTTCAAAGTTCAGTTGATGTATTGTATTGTTATAACACTAATTAGCGATGGTTTGTCTAATAATTTATTGGGTATAATTAAAGTTGTGAAATCATTATTAAATTAAATACCGTCAATTTTTATGTTGTTAATATATGCGAGAAAGCGGTCGAAAAGTTGAAACAAAAATAGATTAAAGGTAAAATAAACCCCAACAAAATTATGTAAGTGTACTTAGAGAGACATAATAGGAAGGAACTAGACTGTTAATAATTGTCTAGTTCTAAAAGTCCAAAAGTCAAAGAGAATAATAGAAAGGGAAACTATCGAACTCTTCTTTTTTGTTCTTTTCGAAAATGAAGAACATTGCATTGTATGTGTTTGCAGGTCTTTGTGTAAATATATTTGTTTCTGCTGACGAACAGGCGGATGAAAGTTGTAACTATAGAACATATGTACAATTTCAACTTTTATATTTTGTTCTTCGTTTTCAAATATGATTATTCGTAATAAACCGGTTATCACTAGGTTTTCCTTTTTCGTAAACAGATTTCTTTCAAAGTGTTGCAGTGGTGATGATCTGATTAAAACACACAATGATAAAACCAATATAAAAATTTGCCAAGGTCTGTATGCATATATTTATTCTATATAAACATCTTGTACGGATATGTTATGGTCTCAATTTTCAAGAAAATATTTTGCATAAAGAAACGGGACAAAATATTTAAATATACCATTATTTGTGGAATTTGTTGTAGCATGTATTGGAAGTTTATGTAGATCAAAGTGTTTTTGTTGTAGCCTGTATTGGACGTTTATGTAGACCAAAGTATCCCCAAGGAAATTATGGAGTGCACTGTAATCAATCCTGTCCCTGTGATGCTGACCTATGTGATGATGTGTCAGGATGTGTTACTACTGGTAAATAGATGCATAACATCTTTCCTTGTTAAAATGAATAACTTACTTCAATATGCTGCATAAAAAAGAAGAACACCTATTGTAGTGAAAACCACTTATTGTTTTTACGTATTTGTGATAAACGGTCTGCTTCCTGGGTTCACCGGAATTGAGTTTTTTCGGAGACTGTTCGTCACGTTTTCTTTTTCTATCAGTATATTGTGAATATGATGCAGATGGTTCTAATTTAAAAAAAAAAACACATTGTTTTACCATTTTTCTAAGGGGCAATTAAGTTTTCAATTTATTTCGAAAATTATTTCTGATCCATACTAACGTCGAACTGATTTTATTGCATACGATTTGCATAACTGAGTGAAGGTATGCCTTTCATCATAAAAAATCAACGTTCATATGTGGGATTCATTTTAAATTTTAACTTCGCAAATGCTGAGTTGATGTTTATGATTTGAAAATATAACTTTTTGACTTCACAAATATTTATTCAGTTATTGGTTAGAATCAGATAAATACACATACTCCCCGATTAATAATTTGTTTAAATAAAATGATTCACATGTTCATTATTTATTTTTTTTTAGAGAAAACGTCTACATCCGTAAAAGAAAGTTCAAAAGGTAAATTTTTATCAAAAGTATCTTGTTGAACCTTTCTTCATAAATTATATTTCTTATAATTGCTACCTTTAATTTAAGTGTGCCTTCTTCTTTTGTTAATTAAACTGTAAAGTGCTATTGATCTTCATCATATATATGCAAATATACTCTTTAACCACACACACACACACACACACACACACACACACACACATATATATATATATATATATATATATATATATATATATATATATATATATATATATATATATATATATATATATATATATACGGTGGATATCACTCGTGGTATAAATTTTTGATATTCCATTCTGTGTTCTTACGCCATAATTAAACATTACGTAGCTTTAGGCAGATTATTGACGTAGAATGAAAAAGAGTTGAAAATATAAGTTATAAATGTGCAGCATTTAATGTTCTTAATATATATTTTTATAAATTGATAAAAATATACCAAAAAATGATATGTTTGTTTTTAATCTTCAAGGAACTTTTTCCATGCGTTAAGTTGTTAACGTCTTGTAATGAATGTGTTGTGCGGCTCAAAATTATAATGTTTACATAAAGATTGATTTTTAACAAAAGATTAAGGTTTAAGTTGTGGTTAAACATGTGATAAAAAGAATCTCTCATGATTTGCGATGGTATATGATTTTTATCTAACTCGTTGTGTGTTTTCTATCCCCTTGCAAAGGCTCGGAGATAGAAAACACACAACTCGTTGAATAAAAATCATATACCATCGCAAATCATGAGAGATCCTATATATATATATATATATATATATATATATATATATATATATATATATATATATAAAACACTGAACGACGAACAATTGTTGTTATCAATAAAAATATCAATGACAATATCAATTGTTCGTGTCGTTAGGCATTTTTTAGTGCTTTATATTTTCAGTTTACTGGTATCTGGTATCTATATATTAGATCTGACACTTTAAAGATACAGTGATATATATATATATATATATATATATATATATATATATATATATATATATATATATATATATATATATAAAAGCACAAACATTGCGATAACTCTCAAATTGACATGTACCTGACCATAGTGAATGATATAGATATACATAAAGCACAGGGAAATTCACTATATTGGAGCTCCACCTCCGCCCCGGCCAGGGCTTGAACTCACGACCTCTGGAACCCACTCTCCTAGCAGTGAGCGGCCACCGCGCTTACCACTCGGCCGTCTAGGCAAGACATATAGTGAATTTCCCTGTGCTTATTTTTATTATTCTTTATTATTCTTTATTTCAAAGCAAAGTAGTTCTGTACCTCTTCTCTTTGTTAGTATGTGAACAAGATTTTTTTTGGGACACATGCTATTTTTTGCTTGATAAATAATGTTAACCATTATCAAATTTTAAGGCTGCAAAACCAAAAACCTCTAGGAATGGATTTACAAATATCTTTGTCTGCATCAATATTCATCATAATTTTGCTAATTAGTATCATACTAAAAGTCGTTTACAGGTAAGATATATTTTACTTAAACGCATATACTCGCACTTAATGGTGCGGTCAAACGATGCGATTTTCATCAGATTTTATTCGATTTTTTAAGCCGATTCGTTTTATTTTTAACTTAAATCGTATTGTTAGACCAAGTCAAAAGTACACAAATCTACTCGCGTCGGATTTTTACTCGAACTTCTGGTGAGAATCGTGACGTGACAATGACTTTTCCTCAATTCAATAATCATAAGGGATTAATTGTTTTGAATAAGCCGTCGATTGTTTGATAGCATCGTGTGATAACTTCAAAAATCGACTCAAATCGATTTAATTCGCACGTGGATTTAAAATTAGATAAAAAATTAATATATAATTAAGTTCATTGTTACATTATTAATACTTAAATATAATGACTTGAATAATAAATCCCAGAGCGAGAAAAAATAACACAAGATACCCAGAAGCCTCCACTGGAAGAGGTGCAATAAACGGTTTGTTATTTTTTTTTTTTCTTTTCTCATATTCCTGTTTTTTCACGTAATAATGAGTTTTGCTTAAGGCTTTCTATATTATGCCATTTTTTTTTTCAATAGAAGACATAAATAGAGATTCTTCAGTAATCTATGCTGCAGTCGTGCGCCCTAACAGAATAACGACCGGGAGTGTAGAACAAAACAACCAAATGTATGGAAATATGCTGAAGCTGCAAAAACCGAATCAAAGGAGGTAACAAAATATAATGACTTGCCTTGTTTCATTTGAGTAGTTAACAGTTTGCAAAGATAAAATTGGCCATTTTAAATTACAGGACTGCTATCATAACCTACACAATATACATGCAACTATGTACGATTAAGCCAGTTGGAGAACTTTTACAGTTATAGGTCATGTATTCGAGATTTCTGAAACACATCATCCTATTGTTACGTTTTATGTGCACTTTTGTCTGGGATTACTGGATAACTGGATTACTGGATAACTGTCTGGTCAATTATTTGAACAAATAATTTTTTTTATTCATTTACTGTGTGATATGCCACGTTTAGATGTCTTATGGCTAAGCAATTTAAAAAAGAAAATAAAGGCGTGAACTTGCACAAAATTACCTTTCGGACATCGACGAGTAAAGACACTAAATAACGTTTTCAAAACGGCTATCTAAGGCTAGATGTTCGGATGAGTTAAAACTAATCACAAAACGGCCCTTATAAAATTCTAAAATAGTGAAAAGCATTTTTTTTTCATAAAAAAGTTTGAGGAGCATTTAAATATCCAAATGGTTTTTTTTAACTAATATACACTACTTAATGTATTTAAAGTCGGACTTTTTTTAAGACGCCATAATATTACTAATTTAAAGCATGAAGTTTGTTTAAATGATAACTATCTGAAAACCATTGTGTGTACTGTTATTTTTGTCACCCTTTAATGCATATTTGACAGGAACACGAAGACGAAATGCCTTGATGTCAACAACGGTAATAATCCAACAAATGGTAAAGTATATACTAGCCTAATCAGAACGCGAGGAAACAACTTAATTAAGCATTTGATTTCCATTTATTTATTTTATAAGTAAAATTATATGAGTCATTTTTACTGCTATTCTTACGAATGAATATATGATTTTGTAATAGAGGGTCTGAAAATTGGTTCTTCGACAACCTACTCCATTGTGAGAAATCCTGACAGGACATTATCACTGGATTTAGGACAGAGCGACCAGGAGTATGGGAACATGACAATGCGTCTATAGGCAAATTGAGGAGAATATTTGTATAAGAGACAAACACTTTATTTTAATGAATATAAATATAAATGAACTTTACACTCCAAGTCCTGTGCGATATGTTATATTACATACCTTACTAGTTCGATTTTCCTGAATTCAATGATTGGATTACATTTGTTTTTACTTGTTAATTATATCAGAGATTTAATGAAATCTTTCGAGGTCATTCTGATAGAATCTAAGAAACGGAATGTGAAAATATATTAAGAATAAAAATCCATGTGTTGGCTTCTAAAACTTATATATTAAGTATTCTGTAAATTTATCATGTGTGCATTCATCCGATGTTTTTCCTTTGTTTCCATGAGGTATGTCGAAGCAATAATTATTTAAAAGCATTTGCCACTTATGTAATCCACGTTAAGTCTTATCATATTTTTGTAAATATATGAATATACAAGTGTATTACCATTTTTATTGTTCGCATTTCGAAAGAATTAAACATGTCAAATTACATTTACAAATACGTGAACAAAATTATTATGTCAGTCGCTAAGAACTTCGTGAGAGCAGCGGGAGTCCCGGTCACTGTAAAGATTGCATGATATCTTGACTCTGTAAAATAATATAAAATTGTCAAATTTTTACAATCTAGAAGTTTTACAAAGCCGTGATCACTCTGTGGGAACGCACTCTGGTGTAACAGGGTCTTAACAGGTTCTGGCATATTTTTGTGAAGTTATAATTGACATTTCCAAACATAAAAATGACTAATGTTTTGTCTCGCATACTGTAGATTTTGTATTTTTCGTGAGTCATGAATTCCGAGATTAAAATATTTTCTAAAAATGTATTACAGAAAACCACTTACAATGATCTTTAGCATTTTGGATTTTATACATTTTGCAATGTCAACAAGGAAAATATACTCATGTCGATACTACTCATACAAACAATACACTTTAGAGCAAAATCCAACAGATTTTGAATTACATGAAAGTATGAATTTCAAAGTTCGCTGTTGTATGCTATTCTAAATAACATTTAATTTCTGCAAGTATATATTTAATTATTATTTAATCATCCTAAATTTTGTTTTTCAATTAAATGGATAACTTAGTACGATAAAGACTGTTAGTTATTATATTGTTAAATATTTCAGATACTGATACTTTTGGTAATGCATACATGTATTTAGCGTAATGGCACAAAACACCTTTTTTCAACTCGGACGATATCCATTAATAATTAATGTTAACGTCCGCATGATTGCATTTTGGAGCAAACTTGCTTTTTCACAAAGTAATAAAATTTCGTCAATATTACATTGTGTAATGGGTAAAATGAACAGACCCTGGTTTAATTTTATTGTTAAAATATTGAATGACTGTGGTCTATCTTTTATTTTGTACCAACAAAATGTAAATATCAAGTGGCTTAAGAAATCTGTTTTTCATATACTTCTGGACCAATTCAAGCAGTCATGGAATAGTGAATTGTATAATTCATCAAAAGGTATTAACTATAAAATTTTTAAAACCACGTTATCCTTGGAAATATACTTACTGGTTCTGCCTTTTAAATATCAGATTTTTTAAAATTTTAGAACAGATAATGCTAAAGGATGCTCACTCCTCCTAGGCACCTGATCCTACCTCTATCTTGGAGGTCCGTGTTGCTCTGCTTTGAATTTGTATTTCGTTTTATGGATTTTTGAGATTGTTGACGGTTTGTTATTGTCATTTTTTCATACCTCCTGAAAACCGTATATGTACCATGTGTAACTGTAATGAGATAGGAGATGAATTTCATTATTTATTTCATTGTACAGATATAACAATTAAAGATAAGAGAGTTTTATACATACCTTCATATTTTACACACAACCAAATTTCAACTACTTTTTAATACTAAATAATAAATTTTCATTTTGGTTAAGCTTTGTAAATTCATTAAAGTTATAATTGAGAGAGTTAGCTCTCTGGGTTAACTGCCAATCATACCTTTTCCTTTTTTCTTTTTCATAGTCACTCTCCAATGCATGCACTGTATTATATGTATTTTTATTCATTGATTCTTATCAACACTGTAATTTATGCAGTTAAGAGAATAAAGAATTTGTCATTGTCATTGTCAGTAGGAGTGATATCACTATGGTCGATAAAAATGAGTGATATCACTGTGGTCGACAAAAGTGCCAAAACATTTTAAGAAAATAATTATATAAATAGGCAGTTTATTTGGTGTTGTTTGATAATTGATAATGGAGCACTCCGTGCTCAAACAGGACGGAACTAAACAGCTTTGACATAATGTATTGTTTTAAGAGTCCAAAAGTAAACAAGTATGATATAAAGGGAGACTACTCAACCCTTTCTTCTTTTCAAAAATGAAGATCATCGCACTGTATCTTGTTGTGGGTTTTAATAGAATCATCTTTGTTACTGCTGACGAACAGGGAGATGCGGGTTGTAACTATAGAATGTATGTACAATATCTACCTACATATGTTGGTGTTTTTTCTTTTTTCATTTACAATTACATATACTCAGTAAAAGTTCAGTGGTCTTTTTCTTTTTTAGGTTTCTATCAACGTGTTGTAGTAATGACGTTCACATTATTCACAGTTTTGATACTATTAATAAATATGCAGAGGTATGTATGCCACCTATAAAGATATATCCTTCCTAGATAAATAAATTCCGTATAATGCAATATTTTATAGAATGTTTTATATATAGAAACCCGAAACCTTTGGTTATTAGGTCTTTCCACCTTTCAGGTGAAAGACCTTTTGTAATTCTTATGTTTATTATTTTTTTTTCTTCTCTTTTTTTCCAGGGACAGCTTTTTCATTTCAAAAGATATTGAAACATTTTTTTCTTTATGTTATTGACCATAAAAAGTTATGATACCAAACGACCCTTTGCTTAATAACTCCCAGAACTTACAAAGTTATTGCCCTTGTGTACGAAATGCTTTTTATCGCTACTCCTCTGAAACCATAAGAGATAGAGACTTGGAACTTTTACCAATGTCTTCTGTATCGTTAGAGGGTTCTTCAATATATTCATACCGAAAGGATCCTATGCCCCCTTCTATTAGTTATTGCCCCTGAAACTATTTCAATTTCTATAAAATCACTTCCATCTTTTTTATTATTTATCGTAGAGACTTTGGACCACTTGGGATAGAAGCGTCTACCTTGGCCAAACAGAATGACATGAAGGTCAAAGGTCAAGGTCATTTGGAAATCTGTTAATTAATGAGGTTTTAGATCTCTTTTGTTAAGGGTGGTAGAGAAAAACTTTTTCATGGATGTAGTAGGACATCTTAAGAAATTTTAATACATAGCCCCTTAGCTCATATCTTTGAATTATTACAGAGTTATTGCCCCTATTGTACGAAATGCTTGTTATCGCTACTCCTCTAAAACCATAAGAGATAGAGACTTGGATCTTTTACCAATTTCTTCAGTACACTTAGAGGGTTCTTCAATCTATTCATACCGAAAGGATCTGAGGCCCCCTTCTAGTAGTTATTGCCCCTGAAAGTATTTAAATTTATATAAAATCACTTCTAACTTTTTTTTTTATTAATCGTAGAGACTTCGGACCACTTGGGATGGAAGCGTCTACCTTGTCCGAACAAAATGACATAAAGGTCAAAGGTCAAGGTCAGACAAAAAAAAAATAGCATATTTAAGTTTTTATCCTTTTTTTATTAAGTAACGCAGAGAAAATGTTTAATTAATTATATTGAAACAAAACATAAAAAATAATATAGGTGGAAAGACCTCTAATTGTTCGAGAACAATTAGTCTACTAGTATTACCATTTGTTTTGTTCTAGCCTGTATTGGACATTTATGTAGACCAGAGTTTTTTTGTTGTTGTAGTCTGTATTGGACGTTTATGCAGAACAAAGTGTATCCAAGGATATTATGGAGAGTATTGTAATCAATCCTGTCCCTGTGATGCTGACCTATGTGATGCTGTGTCAGGATGTGTAACTACTGGTAAAAAATGCATGCAATATGTTAGCAAATTACATCTATCTGCGAGGAAAAATTATCCCTAAATTGGTAAACGTTCCAGTGAAAATTCCGCAAACATTCATTTTTAAATTTTTTTATATGCATTCGCCTTTTAAAATAACTAGCATTTATTTAGTTTTAATATTGTTTCTTTTAATTCATTTTCTATTTGAACTGTGAATATTATGCAGAAAGGTTTTATATTGGCAAATTTTATTGTATCCGTTTTTCTGAGGAATAGTACAGAGTTTCATATAATCAATTAATTTATCCAGTGACCAAAGTCGACATTTTTACTGATCTACACTATTGTCGAATTGTCTGTTATTCATCGAGTCTTGTTTAACTGAGTGAAGAAGTAATTGAGGTTTTCGATGTATAAAAATATTTAAAAAGTCTAAACAAGAGATTCAACATAAACGTGACTTTGTAATAAAAACTTTATATATACATATACATGTGTAGTTTAAAATTAGTGTCAACAATTTATGACATATATGTGAGGCGAATGTTTCAATCAGTACTTTTCAGCTGTGATACGATTATCAAATGAATTATTAATATATTTGATACAAGCGAGAGAACAATTTAGGATTGTTTTTGTATCTTGCGATGTTTGTATCAGCAATAAACTGCTGTGGATCATACTTTAAAAAGATGATTACAGGTATGTCAGAACTGAATACTTTATTCATCACAATCATTATAACAATTCTTTTACTTTTATTTATACAACACAATCTTAGCAACAATACCTTTACTTTAATTTATCCAACCAACCTTTTTAAAAATGTGTTTTCTTATCTGAACAAAATAAAACTTTTCATTTGTCGCGTCATCTTATGATTGAGCTGCAGGTCTGTAGCTCCCGGTCAAAAAAAAATTTGGATGGACGACCTGAGAGCTACAGTGCCTCCCATAGTAAAAATCTGCAATTTACGGCGCACACAAATTAAACCATTAAATTCTTCAGTCAATTGACTACTGATATCGGTACTTTACTTGCCTCAAACTTTCTCTTAAACACGCAAACCGACCTCGAAAATTGAAGTCTGTTAAATTCACGTCGAGATCGAGAGTCGCCATTTTTACATGTAAACAACTGCACCACTTCACATTACGGGGCTGGTGATGGTGTTTAAAAGAATATCAGAGGCAAGTAAAGTGATGATATCTGTAGTAAAATGTCCGAGGAATTTTTTGAAATTAAATATTTGTTTAGAATGTGTTCGGAAATAAGGTTAATCAGTCCAAAACTAGCGCAAATTTTTGTGCGCCGTAAATTGCAGAATTTTACTATGGGAGGCACTGTAGCTCCCAGGTCGTCCATCCGAATTTTTTCAGACCGGGAGCTACAGACCTGCAGCTACTTATGATTTTGCAATGAAAATACATTTGATGTTTGATTGCAGACTGAAAAGAAGCACCGTCTAAATTCGATGATGTCTATATACCAAGAACGAGTATACATATATTTATTTCTCTCTCTCTCTCTCTCTCTCTCTCTCTCTCTCTCTCTCTCTCTCTCCTCATCTTAAAATTTTAGATAAGGACACAATGGTAAATTCCTTAGTTAGATATTCTGACGAAAGGTGCCCTATAAGGTCACCAGAACATGGTTTAGAACTAACGACACGGTATATGGGCATTTGAATATTTTATTCCATTTTTAAATTTTTGAGAAATTAAGATTTTCCCATCAAAATGTAAATTTGAATAGTATTAACATTGTAATAATATTTAAAATAAACTGTGGACTACAATGATATGACAGTAACAAACAACCTGTGAACTATGCCTCTCTTTTCTTATTTGTTTATATTCATTTAGTGTTCACTTGGATGTTTTCTAACAAGTATCTTATTTCGATGCAGATATCATGAAGATCCTTTCTGTGAGCATGACCCAAATTTGACTCATCTTCAATTCCAATGTTGAAAAAGTATATTGTTTTGATGTTATTGATATATAATTTAATTGCAATTTATGTTCCCACTTTCTTTTGTAATAAATATATTAATAAACAGAGAATTGTTGCAGTTGGTTTTGTTCTTTTAAACACAGCAATGAATCAAACATAATCGGAAACAATCTCATGAACATTTATGAACATAACAGCAAGTGTAAATAAGAAAACCAGGCATGAAATCAAAAGACTGCATATTGAAAATGACATATTTTTTTCTCTCTAGAAATTCAGATTGTTATAACCAACCATACACCAATTCGGAAACATTTATTTCAATGTGTGGATTTTCGCAAAGTTTTATTGACCGATTTTAAGAATAATATGACTTATTCGTGAATTAAAGGGTAAATTGAACAACACCATTAACTTAATGGATGACACAAAGTACTTAAAGGAAATAAATTTTAGTACAAATGTTAATACTGTGAACAAAATTTGGAGAGAAATATAATGGATCTCATTTCTGACAAATAATACAGTATACATCTGTTTCTATAAATGCAGCACGAGAGTTGAGTGTGAAATAATATCTTAAAAATCAGTTTTTCGTAAAAGAGGGCTTAAACGTGTCTTTAAGGGGGCATGGTCACGATTTTGGTCAATTTCTATTTTTCTGTTTTTATAATTTATAATGCTCTAGGAATGCATTTCTAATGATAAAGTGAAATTTGATAGTCAGTCGTAGAGTTATTAGCAAGATACAGAGCTCACAATTCTTTGTCATGTAAACAAGGCTCGTGCCATTTTATTGTTTACAAAGGTTCAATATACCAGTAAAAAATTTCAGGCTGATTTATCTATCTCTTATTCATTTTAAGCACAAATAAACAGTTCCTAACGTTTAACACATTAATTTTTAGGTCAAAAACTGGAATTTTTACTTCAGCATTCAAAATGTAAACTAGATGCTGTCATTAGACAGTAATACCCGCACCAAGTGTTTGCCCCTAAATAACACTGTTTTGTACCAGTTTTAGTAAAAACGAAGAATACGTGCAATTTCGGGTAATTTTTAAAAACTACAATTTCATAAATTGAGATTCCATCCCATAATACACATAGCGGCCCTTTATGTACAATTTGGGGTTGAACTTTTTGCATGTGAATTTTAAGTTAATCAAAAATCTTAGCATTTCATGTCATAGAAATTATGGTCTATATAATTATTACAAACAGAATTAAATTATGCCCCTCCCCTCGACGGTTGCCGGCTTTAGATTTGCTTCTGTGTGCCAACATCATCTTGTGCACGGATTTAGAGAAGGGGTGGGAGTGAGGGGTCTAGACCCTCCTCCCCCCTTGAAAATTCATTTATATTACCGTAATATAGTAAATTTACCAAAAATATATCTCGGACCCCAATTCCCCCAACCCCCTCCCCCTGCAAACACAATTACATGTATTACTCTGAACCACCCCCCCCCCACACACACACACGCACACACTACTCAGGGAAAAATAAACATCAGAATATTTTGATAACAACGAAAGCCTGCCTGTAGATGTAGTTGCAACAAAGAAGATTTTAAACAGTGCAATATAAATGACATAATTTTATTGCACAATGATTTTCAATGAAAATCTGCGAGGACAGAAGATAATTACTGATTTAAGGTGGTATAAGACACATGTTGATCTTTATGTGGATAAAAGTGCCTTATAATCAAAATGGTGATGTTTTAGAATTTTAGAATTTTACAGTACATGTTTTTGGCAAATAAAAAAATAAAAAAATAAGATTTCAAAATTTTTGAAACTTAAGTAAAAAATAGAAAAGCTCCAGCAGGATTTGAATTCTCTACTTACAGACACATAGTTAATGCTCTAACCCATTGCGCTTCACTGTTAGGTAACATTATTTTGGGGGGAAATATTATATTTATACTTTATTGTTTATTTCAATAGGGAGTACATCACAATATGCAGGTGCCCTGTACAACCATAATGTGTGCTTTACATAGTTATATACCTAATAAAATAGTGCAGCGGGTTGTGAAGAATAAATTATAAAAATACATGCATGTTACAAATAACCGATCTTTGTCTGAAGTTAACGTACTTAACACAGGTCTGCAGGTCGCATTAGCGGGTACTAGTTTTACCCAGCTCTTCGGTTAGATGGGTTTCACGTGGTGTACATACCGTTATGTGTTTTCCATATGCAGAAAAGGATTAATTAACATGCATAAACGTTTCTTTTGTGATGATCAGCAAAAGGGATTCATATTGTGCTCTTATTGGATAATCATTATGATGTTGACCAATATAGGTAAGCATAAAACATGTAGTAGAACAATATTATAAGCCACCGGTATAGGTATAAGTTTTACTTTCACTTTCTAAATAAGTGATCTCACTTTGCCAGCATACTGTATCATCATCTTTTTATATTTAAGGGGGAACAGGACGTTGCAGTGTAAAATTATTTGTCAATAAAATTTTTTGCTTTTCCTAGCACGTTTAGATTAAGATGTCCACTACAACATGTATTATTTTCATGACTACTTTCTTACCTTGCAAGGGAGATATTTTAATAGGAATTATCCCCCTTGTCTGTCATTATGAATTTTTTTAACAATTTCAATTTTCTGCAATAATTATTTTATTTGATGGAATTTATTTGCAATTATATTCATTTATTTTAAGAATGGAAACAAATTTTAAAATCAATTACAACATTGGTCTTTTTATATAGCAATATCATAATTTTATCAAAATATTGCTCAAATCAGCACTTTAAATTTTGAAGTTTTTGATTCTAAATTTGAACAAAATGTGATGGCACAAAAATAAACTGTCAATGAATTTTTGAACAAAATTTCATATATCAACCTTAGCATGCGCTTTATTACTTATAAAATTTTCATGGTCACTTTCTTGCCATTCAAGAGAGATACTACAATAGGAATCACCCATACCCCTTATTCTGGAATTATGACCTTTTGTGACAATTTCTGTTTTAAACTATCAAAAAAGTAATGCATTATTTAGATTTATCAATTAACATGAACGGATCATTATCAGAATATATACCTGATTATATTAACCGCTTATGATTTTATACATTTACATTTCTAAAACTAAAATTTTAAATTTCCCCCATCTCATGTTGTGAAAATGACTACTTTAGAGCCGTTGAGTACGGGAAAAAGATCTATCAAATCCTGTATGACGTCATAATGGATAAATGACATCATAGCATCATACAATCAAATCAATTATGACGTCATAATAGAGTTAGCACATCAAAGTATCATTGCAATGAAAGTCACGTGATACGTGTCCTGTCTCCCCTTAAATAAGCTTATCATCATTACCTATCCTATTGCATTTGTACAGTTTCTGTCATTTTAATTGCAAAAGTTATTTTTTCATTTGTCAGACTTAGATTTTGTATTAAATTTGTGTATTACATGTGTAAGTGTAGAGACTTATCATGTTTATATGAAATATGATAGGAAGGAAGGGGTCTTTTTTTTTCTTAATGTATTATGATGCATCAAATATAATATAGGCCATGACCAAATGGGATTGTTCTGACCCCATGGAACAGGAAAATACCAAATATTTTGAAAACTGTTGAGATCCCCACCACTAAACCATATATAAATTCTCAATTGTTTCTTATGTCATTATAATGCATCAAATGGTATAAAGTACATGACCCCCAGGCGTTGTCTTTAAACCCCCACCCCACCTTGAAATAGGAAATGATGATATTTTGATAACTTTTGAGATTCCCATCCCTAAACCACATTTATTCTTGCTCTTTGTGTCATAAATTGCGCATCAAATGGTATATATAGGTTATACCCCCTTGGAGACACCCTGACTTTCTAGAACTGGAAATAATAAAGTATTTTATCTTATTCATATGTAGTACGTGTTTGACCCATGTAATTCCTAGCCTAATAATGAACCTGCTTTGTTTAGGAGACTTTACAATTGCCCCGAATACATATATAACATTTTGTTTATCTTTAAAATTAAAAAGCAATTTCCAAAGTTTTAATGAGCATCTATAGAAAAATACCAATCAAAAAATGATTTATAATTCGCTACTGTACACATGTAAGAATGTAAGAAGACTCTGAATCTTTAGAACCTGAGGTTTGATTTGGGGGGGGGGTTGGATGTGGAGGATAAACTTTTCATTTTAATCACTTATTGTTATTAATTTTAACTTTGATATTAGTTATTGATCCCCAGGTAGAAAATAAGAAATATCAATAGATCATTTGACAATTATGCAAGGTGTAATGTGATTTTTTTAAAAACATTTTTTAACAGTTTATAAAATCTTATAAGACCCCAAATTAAATTTTGAATTTAATAGATCATTCGACAATTAAATCAAATAAATGAAAGGTTTTTATCTGATCACCCGTTGTCCGTACGTCTGTCTGTCGGTCTAGCTGTACGTCTGTAAACTTTCCACATTTTTGACTTCTTCTCAAAAACCACTGGGCCAATTTCATCCAAACTTGGTACAAAGCATTCTTATAGGAAGGGGATTCTTAATTGTTAAAATAAAGGCTAAACCATTTTTAAAAAGGAGATAATTGCGGAACAGTGAGTATAGGTGTGTGTTTTTAAAAATCTTCTTCTCACCACTGCACCGGAAATGCCAATATTTACACAAAAGCTTGTATATATAGTGAAGTTTATAAATCATAAAAATCATGACCCCCGGACCAAAACTGGGACCCCAGGCGGGGTTTAAAATTTAACATAGAAATGCGTAGGAAAAATGTTTAAAAATCTTCTCAAGAACCTCTGCACCAGAAATGCAAATATTTAAAAAAAGCTTGTATATATAGTGAAGAATCTAAATTGTAAAAATCATGACCCCCGGACCAAAACTGGGGCCCCAGGCAGGGCTCAAGGTTTAACATATATAGAAAAATGTTTAAAAATTTTCTTCTTAAGAACTACAATGCAACAGTATGGGATATTACTATGAATACATCATTGGGTATTGTAGATTCTAAATTGTTAAAATCGTTACCACCGATTTTATACTGGGGCACCAAGAGAGGTTCAAAGTTTAACATAGAAATGTATAGGAAACTTGTTCAAAAATCTTCTTTTCGAGAACTACAATGTTACAGTTTGTGAGATTACTATGCAAGGATCCTCAAATAGTGAAAATTCTAGATTGTAAAGCCGTGACCCCGGACCAACACTGGGGTCCTAGAAGGGGTTCAAAGTTTATCATAGAAGTATATTGGGAAAATGTTTAAAAATCTTCTTCTCAAGAACTACATTGCTACAGTTTGTGAGATTACTACGCAAACATCCTCAACTAGTGTAGATTCTAAAGAGAGAGATTCAAAGAATAGAAATAGCATATGCTATGAGATAGAATTTACAACGAACTGTTGTTCAGGTTTTATTTACAGTGTAAGGATGGATACATGCGCAGTTCCAGAGAGTTTTTCTGGGGAAGGGGGGGGGGGGTTGACAGTTATTCGAGTTTGCAGGGAGGGTTGTGGTTTAAATTTTAAGGAAATTTGATTTTTGGAGGGGGGATCAGGACCCCCTCCCCCCTTTGACCCCATCTCTAGATCCGCACATGCGATAATGTTAATTTTCTGCTACTATTTGACTACCAGGATTAAATTTAATATTTCAAAACTTATTGCACATCTATAGGACAGCCCCTATTATATCCCAAGATGTGACATGTCTATTCATTAAATCAATAGAGGAGTTCTGGGATCTAGGTGTTTTTTTTTTGGAGTGATAAACGTCAATTTTCTGCTATTATTTGACTCCCTGGATGAAATTTAAATTTTTAAAACCTTATTGCACATCTTAAGGACAGTCCCTATCATATCACAAGATATGTTGTGTCTATTGATTAAAATCATAAGAGGAGTTCTGAGATCTAGGTTTTTTTTTAGGAGCATTAAACGTCAATTTTCTGCTACTATTTGACTCCCTAGATGAAATTTAAATTTTTAAAACCTTATTGCACATCTATAGGACAGCTCCAATCATATCCCAAGGGATGATGTAGCTACTCCAAAAGTTGTAAGAGGAGTTGAGGAGCCATACTTTTTTTGCCAGAAAACGTCATTTTTTTGTTGCCCACCGATCCCTGTGATGAAAAAAAAATTCTGAAACCTGATCACACTTCAAAATGACACCCCCAATCATATTCTAGAAGATCATTTGGCTACTGCAAAAAAAAAAAATGACGTTTTTTAAACCAGATTTTTTGTAAAAAAAACGTCATTTTTCAGCCACCAAATGACCCCCAGGGCAAAATTGAAATTTCCGAAACCTTATTGCGCATCTATAAGATACCCCTAAACATATTCCAAAAGATGATTTGTCTATTGTTGAAAATGTAGAAGGAGTTCGAGGAAGAAGGTTTTTTGTGAAAGAACGTCATTTTTTACCAATAATCTGACCCCCAGGACTACCAGAGAATTTTTGAAACCATTTTACAAAACAACATGACACCCCCAATCAAACTCCAAGAGTTCAGATTGCTAGTTTATACGATGTAAGAGCAGTTTGAGAAAGTAAAACGTGACAGACGGACGGACGGACGGACGAACAGACGGAACAGAATTACAACAATATACCCGAACTTTCTTTAGAAAGTGCGGGTATAACAAAAGCTTTGTTTACATAGCATATAATTGTAAGCTCTGTAACGGTTTGTTATTGTCATTTTTTCATTATAACTCAACGAATGACACTCAAATTTTGGTTGCTTATTAAAAATACCTTCTGAAATATTGTAAACATTAAAATCGGAAAAATAATTCTTCACCAAAATCGTGACTATCCCCCTTTAAGCAATATGTGAAAACATCCATAAAAAATTATTTATATATGCAATCAAGGAGTCAAGTGCATGTTAAAAATCTATAAGTCAATAATTGATGATGAATTTTGGCTATCAAAGAATCAATTAATTTATCAAACATACATTCCGTTTAGAAAGTTACAAACTTTGACAACAACAAACAAACAACTCAATTGCATAATCGGTATCGTCTCATATATTTGAAGTTAGCAGAAATGATTCTTGTTAGGTAACTTAATATTTCTATGTTCATGTTCAATTGAATCTAAACAGTACGAATCTATTTTGTTTCGGACTTTAAATGTTTTAGATGGAATCAAACCAAGTTTATATGCGCTTTGTACTTTTGCAAAATTTCAATGTAGTAAATCGTTTTGTACTTATGTTTATCTTTGATTAGTCAATTAACATTTTCAAAGGTTTTTTTTCAATGTGATGTTTTGTGAATGCCAATGTATACTGATCTCACTATCAAAAAATGAATCTAAAAACTGAAAAAATAGCCTACCTGTTCGTTTTATATACTTGAGTACCTGTCATGAAGTTTTGCTCTGTAAACACATATTGGATGTTGTATCCATATAAATGTTGCTGCTGAAACAATCGAAAAACTGCTATATTGCCATTTAATATGCATGCGTGTATATCTATTGGAACTATTTCTAGAGCATCAATAAAATATACTCTAGAATTAGACTAATCAACCTAATGATTTTGAAGACCCAATTTTAAACCTGTTCATAAATTATTTTAATTTCTGTTTAATAGAACTTGCCATTTTGCAACATTATATGGTTTACCTGTAATGAAGTATGAATAAAATTTTGAATAACAGATCCAGGTTTTACATAGAGGGGTCAAGAGCTTCGAGAGATTGGAGTACGCAAGATCAAGAGTATATTTGCTTGTTATATAAAAAAAAGATCGGTACCATGAGTTCACTTAGAGAACGAAGTTTAAGCCATCGATAGTCTTTCTTATCCGGATGAAGGTATTCATATTCATATAAGGGCACATAAAACAATAGCGTAAGGAAAACTACAAATGATTGATACAGATAACCCCGACTGAAGTATAACAAACCAATGATCAGCTGCGGGTTGCTTGATTACATCGTCCAACATTTCACCTTTTTGCTTCGAATTAAAATTCTATACTTTGCTTACTAGAACTCAGTATTTTGAAGTAAGACATTGTTGACCATGATTTAAAAACAAAATTATAATTAAGTGTCAATCTAAAAAAAAAAGGTAGAAAAATACAATATTAATATAATATTATAGGATAATCTTTTTGAATATGTAAAATGGGTTCCATCATATGACCCCTCGTCATGTTGTTTGTCATTTCTGATATTATGAATTTTGAAACATTAACTAGAAAAATACTTTTACAAATATAAACTTTTCAATACCACCCATACAAACAATACACTTTGGAGCAAAATCCAACTGATTTTGAACACAATTTGTACACTATTAGGTAATTAATTATAGTTTAACAATTAGCATAAAAAAACGTCAGCAGGCGACACAGTGGAAGATTATATTTGCTGACAAGATCGTTGTATCGACCATAGAACTTACGAAAAGATGACTTCAAACGAGACTGTTGATAGTCCTGTTTCATCAACTTGTTTGTCAGTAGCTTGCCTCGCCTTAGAAATTGTTTATACAAAGAGCATGCACTTGCGTATTAAATTAACTATGGACAAAAACACCATATGCAGGAGATGAAGGTATTTTGCTATATAAGTAAGGAAAGTTGACTATAGAAAAACGAAAGTCATCACGTTTATCATAAAGTTTTGTTGTTACGTTACCATCAAAGTCCATTCCCAGTAAAAGATGAAACAGATGACTCAGACTGTGGTTTATTTTATTTCAAGTTCACTGGGATATATCGAGTCGACGTAGGTACGGAAGTGACAATTGTTAATTGATAATACGTCGTCGATCGCAATATACCAAATGTTGAGTTGAAGCCACAGCGAGTGATATATGCTATTCTAAATAATCTTAAAAGTACAAATTTTTGCGAAAACAGATATATTTGTTATTCAAGTTTACTTTATAATTGTTGTTCAATGAAATAGATAATTTAGTACAATAAAGAATGTTAGTTAAAGTATTTTTAGATATTTGAAATACCGATACTCTGAATAATGCAAACATATTTATTGTAATGGTGCAAGACACTTTTTTCAAGAAGGTGTAATAAATTGATTAAATGTTTTACCTGACTTACTGTCGTCGATAAATGTGTTACATTTAAAGACAAAAATTACTGTAAACGTATTACATTTGGCTGTGTATTCTATTTCGCGTTTTTGGCGGAAAGCGGCGTCCGCTAAACCAAGTACATCGCCAAATGTAAAATATTTCATTAGATAAATAGTTACATTTAGAAATGTGCTAAATCAAATCCACGCTAACTTATTGAAAAATCATCTTCCGCCAAATATCGTACACGCTAAATACAGTAAGTTTTGAGTATATTGTCAGTTTAATCAAACTGATTAATAATCAGTTTATTATATATTATTTAATAATTAATAATGGAACACTAGGTGATCAAACAGGACGGAATTGCACAGCTTCAAAATATCGTCTAGGTCTAAGAGTCCAAAAGTCAACAAGAATAATATAAAGGGATACTACTCAACTTTCCTTCTTTTCAGAAATGAAGACCATCGCATTGTACGTGGTTGTGGGTTTGTGTAGAATCATCTTTATTACTGCTGACGAGCAGGGAGATGGGGAATGTAACCATATAACGTATGTTCAAATTCTACCTACATATGCTGTTGTTTTTTTCTTTTTACAATTGCAGATGTTAATAGAAGGTTCACTGGGTTTTTTCTTATTTAGATTTCTATCAACGTGTTGTAGTGATGATCATAACAGTATCCACAATGATGATACATTTAAAAAGATATGCAAAGGTGTGCATGCCTTTTCTATAGATATATCCCTCCGAGATAAATATATTCAGTATAATGCAATATTTTATATAAAGTTTCGCATAAAGAAACCCGAAATTTTTGGTTATATTACCATTTGTTTTGTTGTAGCCTGTATCGGACATTTATGTAGACCAAAGTGTCCCCAGGGATATTATGGAGAGCACTGTAATGAAACCTGTTCTTGTGATGCCGAAGCATGTGACGATGTGCTTGGATGTGTAACTACTGGTAAATGAATGCAATATATGTCCATGTACTTTCTAAAAGGCTTACTGTATTATTATGTATAGAACTTCATTATATAATTATCATTATTATATTGGTAGAAACATTCATATTTTTTGCAATTGTAATGTACGGTCTTCTTCATAAGGTCGCTGGTTTTATTTTTGTCTTATTTTTTTTATGTCTTAACGTTTTCTCAATTTTTATTTACTGTGAATATTTTGAGATGGTTCCAATTTTGGCAAACAATATCTTTTCCTATTTTTGAAAACTGTTTAGGTTTTTAAAAATTAAGTTCGACATTATAGTTTTACTGGCTCCAATTTGACACACAAAAAAAACTTAAGGCAAATATCAGACTAAATCCGAGTTTTTTTCTCAAATTTGAGAAAAATCACATATTTGCATTTCTCAAAAAACAACTTAGTCGTGTTTTGTACTCAATTTGAGAAAAAAGTTAAGTTACCTTCATAGCAAACTTAAGCCAAATCTTTGATATGAATTTGTTATCAACATCATTAATACAGTATTATATTGACTCTATTTATATTCATTTCTGAGATCTATTTCCACTCAATAACCAGCGTATATGCAATATTTCAAGATACATATTTTTATATTAAAAATAATAATTTTGGGGCAGTTATCTCCCTTGACAAAAATGTTAACAAAGGGAACTAATTCATTTGTTTTTTTTTAAATGGAATAACTGCAGTGATTCGACTTACTAATGATTTTAAGGTAACCATAAAGTAATTAATGTGTTTTTGTTTGCTATATAATATAAAATATCATGTAGATATGTAATCTATATTTAGCATAATAAAGTGTAAATCTCATGACTGATTGACATTTATGACTCCTGTTAATCTAATCCGATTTTCTTCTGTTTAAAACACCAGCAGACGATTGTTTTTATTGAGAATAAATAAAAATACAAACAGAAGTTATAAGGGGCCACCTGTAACAATGAACATTCTTGACTCAGCTAAGTAAAAAATTCAACTCAGCTGAGAATTGTGAGAATATATGATATGAGAATAATTAGGTGCATTTATGATTTATTCATAGAAAGTTAATATGCCTAACCCATTCTGGAGTTTGTCTTTGCAAATGATTATCGAAAGAATTTTCTATGATTAGAAACTATATCTTCTAACTTCACGATTTCATTTCTTCAACCGTATTTAAGAAAGATATTTAAACACATAATCATTCTCGTCGATTAATACTTGATTCAGATAAATTGTTTCATTAATTAATTCATTCATTATTCCAGATAAAACGTCAACATCTGTAGATGCGATGAACACAGGTACATTTTTATAAAAAAATATCTTGAACCTTCCTATAAGAAATCGCTTCTCTTATATTTGCTACATCTATATTTTAGCGCCTTCTTCGTTCGTTAAAATAAAGGCGCTACTGCTCATCCTGATATATATGTAAAAACTCTCTAAAGAAATTTGAAAAATGAATATGTTAAGTTAGACACTTTAAACAATACAATATATAAGCATAAATGTGAATTTGTGAACGTCGGAAATTATTGCCTTACTTATTCTTCAAATAAAGGAACAATATAATGTTTGTATTTGGCTTCAAAGTAGTTTTATGATGTTTGATTTTTTTTGTTATTATGTAATCAAGGAAACCTTTAAAATATATGCGTTTTAGTGCTTCATAAAGAACGGTAACAATTATCAAATTATAGAGGATAACGAAGAAAAACATCAAGGAATGGTTTTACAAATTTCGTTGTCTGCATCAATATTCATCATAATTTTGCTGTTCTGCATACTACTTAATGTAGTTTACAGGTGAGATACTATTTTATGTTAACCCTAGTAGCAAAACATGAACAATTCATATATGATTAAGTTTATTTTACATTATTAATGCATAAAGATAATGCTTTTAATAAAACATTGCAGAGCGCGAAAAAATAACACACGATACCCAGTAGTTTCCACTGGAAGAAATACATCAAACGGTTTGTTATGTCTCTTTTCTTTCTTTATCGTAATAGTGAGTTTTGTTAAAGGCTTTGTATATTTTTCAATTTAATTTCATCAGAAGACATGACTAAAGATTCACCAGTAATATATGCCGCAGTCGTGCGCCCTAACAGAACACCGGTCAGGAGTGTAGAACAAAACGACCGAATGTATGGAAATGTGCTGAAGCTTCAAAAACGAAATCGAAGGGGGTAAATAGTTTTATAAGACATGCTCCAGTTTCAATCTAAGTAGTAAAAAGTTTGCAAAGATTATGTTGGTCATATGCCACTACAACTTTGCTATGCTATTATTGCCTACATGTTTTGAATAATTTTAAGTATGATTAGAAAAGAATCACAAAAAGATCCATTTAAAAATCTTTTGATATGATCAAAAATATTTATATTATCTCTATAAAGTGTGACTTATGTTTAAATAATGACCATATGAGAACATTTGTGATTACTGGGGTTTTTCAACCCTTTAATGCATAATTAACAGGAAAAAGAAAGCGAGAACCTCTGAAATCAACACCAGTAACAATGCAGTAAATGGTAAAGTGTTTTCTTAGCTTATTTGATGGTTTTATTTTATGCAGTCGATATGCAGTTCTTCAGTTCATTATTAAATTGTATGAAAGAGTATTATTGATTTTACAAAAATAAATGTATAATTTGAAAAAGTAGGTCCACAACTTTGTTCTCCGGCAACCTACTCTTTTGTGGGACATCCTGACAGGATTTCATCACTGAATAAAGGGCATCCTGACAGGACTTTATCACTTGATAAAGGACAATATGACCAGGAGTATAGGAACATGATAATGTGTTAATAGGAAAATCAAGGAGAATATTCGTTTAAAGAATGCAACACTGTATTTTATTGCAGTGTACAACATATATTTATATTTCATTTCAGGTCGTGCGTGTTATATTAGATTTCATTACGTTCTGTTTTGACATTCATGAATTTTTTATATTAATTTTTTTTATAAAGATAATTATGAAAGAAACAATTTTTATGTAATTTAAAATGTTTAATTCGTTTAATATTAAATGTCAACTTCAAAAATACAACTCACTTATCTGGTACTAGTTTTACATTGTAATGATTACTGGTATCAATTAATATTTTTAAAATTATTGTTAATCTGTTGATTTATTAATAAAATAAATAAAATGTTTTCCCAACAAAAGATATGAAATTGATATCAACCATTTTTTATTATTGTGAAATTGTTTTACGTATGCGATTCACAGAAACATTTTTTCTAATTATATTTTAGTAAATATTAAAAATGGTTTAGAACATATATACGTTAATGTAATTTAAAAGAATTGATTATGATTTAGAATGGAACAGTTTGGTATTATTTAACTTTAAAAATTGTGACAGAGGTTCGATCAATTGAATTAGCGTTTTAGCGTTTCTACGTAATTAATATGAATTGTTAATCTCGATCAAAGTATAATTTCGATTTCCTTGTTCAATCGTTCTTATACCGTGAAACTTGTTTCTAGTTTTGTTGGATTTTAACTTTGGATTCATTTAATCCCTCGAAAAATGTTTATCACTAAATCTGCATCTTTGCATATATCATTAAGTACTATTTTACAATGTAAACGGCTATGTGTCCGCAAATGTCGCTGTGCATAGATAAACATTTTATAATTATTCAAGCTGCCAAGTGTATTAAAACCTGTTGTTAGAATATGATTCGTTTAACATGCTTCACAGGATTTGATAACGTCATCAACCCATTTATGCGAGTATATCGAGGAAATTTTAATGTTGATATTTAAGATACTGATATTTTTCGAAATTGATCGTTGCTCACCGAACATTGATTCAAACCAATCGACAGAGTATTTTGAAAATTATTTTTTCAGGCTTATTACCTGGCGACAAGTATCTGACTATCAACCAACGATTTTTCAACCGCATTTGGAATAATATTTTATTTAGTAGTATTCTTAGTAGTTTATATAACATCTCACCTATTAAGCTAAATTACAAAATAAACGTACAAAGTTAAATTGGCGTACGCACAATCAAACTGGAGTGTCAGTCTATCATGTTTGGAATTTATAATCATATATTTATTTTAAAAGCCCACTTCTGTCAACTTTATACCTCTTACCATATTGTTTTACAAGGAATATGCTTTAAAGCTATATACGTAATGAGTCAACTTTGAAATTTTTGAATGACATAAAATGTAATTGCAGTCAAGAGTTGTAATGTACACAGTTTGTATTAACATATTATACTACAGGATGGTATTGCAAAATTATTAAGGGTTTCCCATAGTCCATGTAGTGTTTCAAGTTTTCAGACGATATGATATAATCAACATAACTCATCGATTTATTTTAAAATATTGACTTTGTTATAGTAGGTAAGGCATGGTCATACTTATTATTCAATTATAGGAACAATATAATGTGTGTGGCAACAAATTGGTTTTGTTATGTTTGCTCTTTTTTATTATGTAATCTTAGAAAACTTTCGGCTTCATGCGTTTTATTGCTTTATAAAGAAGGCTTATTGTTATCAAATTAAAGAGTTTCAAAAACGGAAGACGTTAAGTTTTCGTCTGCATCAATATTCATCATACATTTGTTGTTTGGCATACTATTGAACGTACTTAACAAATTAGATATATTTAAGGAATAAAAAAATCATTCTTTTAGTATTATGAGGTGATAATTTTGGTCGGAGCGTGGTCAAATCCAATAAAGCCCGAAGGGCTTTATGATATATTTGACTACGCTCCAACCGAAATTATCATATCATAATATTCAAAACATGATTTCTTGTTACTTATATTTATATTATTTCCAATTTCTACCGTTTAAAAAAACATTTTAAAATCATTATTTTTTGCATGTAGCACATGCTTTGTATTACTACGCAGCGCAGCCAATATCATGGTTCTGTTAAGCTTTAAGACACGCCCATTTTGTTTCGCTCAGCCTTTTATGAAATTATTGGATTATAGGCTTCAAAATTGATTCGTGATGTTATCACACACAAAGACAAATGAAAATATTTTACGTTAACCCCACTAGTCGAACATAAGAAATGTATATTTAGTTCATTATTCAATAAAAGAATAATAAATCTCAATCTCAATCAATCAATTTTACCTCCTCACTACCCTATGAACACTTTAGCGGATATAATTCCGAACTTAACTGACGCTTGATCCTTTTTAAAACTTGACGCGGGTTAGGGCTATTGGGCAATTAAATTGACCGAAAAGTCCTCACATTTGACTACTTTTAACATGCCTTTCGGTAGATACCGATTTCTGCGCATACCCTTTGGCATCAGAAAATGCCCAAGACAAGTTTCAGCGCAAAATAGACGAGATCTATGAAGGATTGCAAGGCGTCACAACACTTGTCGATGATATTCTAGCTTATGGCAAACCGCGTGAGGAGCACGACGCAAATTTACGGAATGTCTTGACGCGATTTCGCGAAAAAGGGGTCATGTTAAACTTCGACAAACTCGCTGTTGGACTTACCGAAGTTCCATATTTCGGACACATACTGTCCGCAGACGGTCTTAAGCCGGATCCCGTCAAAATCGCCGCTATTCGCGATATGGGACACCCTCGCCACGGCAAAGAGCTTGAGACTGTTCTCTGAATGATTAATTATCTAGCAAAATTCTCTCCGAACCTATCCGAGATTATGCTCCCGATGCGACAGCTCGTTCACAACACTTCTGAGTTCATATGGGATGAACCACAAGCAAGCGCATTTCAGAAAGTCAAGGATATCTTGACTAGATCCCCTGGTCCGATACTAGCGTACTATGATCATAAAAAACCCGTCACACTGCAAGTCGATGCATCTAAGTACTGATTTGGCGTAGTTTTACTACAAGACTCTAGAACCGTCCCATACGCGTCTAAAACGCTGACCTTAAGCAAAATTAACTACGCGCAAATAGAAGAGGAAATGTTAGCAATTGTGTTCGGGTGTAAGCGCTTCCATCAGTATGTTTACGGCAGGCGTTTTACGTTTGAAACAGACCATAGACCCTAATATTCATTATGAAGAAACCGTTAGCTGCAGCCCCCGCATGACTGCAACGAATGCTCTTACAGCTACATCGATACGATATTGATATTGTTCACAAAGCCGGCAAGGACATACCTTTAGCTGATGCGCTTTCGCGTAAATTTCTTAGTGATACTTACCCAGAGCTCTATGATAGCATGGACGCGTTAGTAGACAGTGTCATGTCGAGCATTCCGATCAACGACAAACGATTAGATGAGACACGTGTCATCATGTCCGCTGATCCTCAGAGTCTTGAGCTGAAGCGCACAATTATGAATGGTTGTCCAGACAACCAACGCGACTGTTCACCGTTAATGAAAGAATTTTGGAACTTTCGCGACGAGCTTAGTATAGCTAATAGTCAAGGACAGCGTATTTTTGTTCTGAAGGGACAAAGGCAGATTATGCTTGAACGCATACACACCGGTCACATGGGTGTAATGGAATGCACCAAAAGAGCGCGCGATATTCTGTTTTGGCCAAAAATGTCCTCGGACATTGAGAAAATGGTCCTTAGGTGTAATACATGTCTTAACACCAAGGAACCTCTTATGCCTCATGAGGTCCCTGAGCGTCCCTGGCAAATAGTAGCCACTGATTTGTTCAGTTGGGATGGACACGATTTTGTTACCATAGCCGACTATTACAGTCGATACTTTGAGGTATACACTCTCCGAAATACTCTAGGAGGTACAGTTTTTCAACAAATTAAAGTTGCATTCTCCCACCATGGGATACCAGAGAGACTTGTATCTGATAACGGCCCCCAGTATTCTTGCGATGAGTTTGCTAAATTCAGTAAACAGTATGGATTTATTCACACGACGTCCAGCCCGACTCATGCGCAGTCTAATGGTCTCGTCGAGAAAAAGGTGCACACCGTTAAACACATATTTGGTAAATGTAAGGCTGACCGTAAGGACCCTTATCTGGGTATCCTTGAATACTTGAACACTCCATTAGAAGTAATTATTCCCCCGCGCAAGCGTTGATGAGTCGACGTCTTCGATTTATCATACCATCAACTCGAGAACAGTTGCAACCAAACCCGTCAATCATGAGCAATTTTGGAACCAGCTTGTCCTTAGTCTACAAAAACAAAGTGAATACTATTTGAGATAATCCACAGCAAACCTCGCGAAATGGGTGAAACCGTCAGAATTAAGAAACAGGGCACTTGGGTTCCGTCAACTGTAACTGGTCAAGTTGATCCTCGGTCATACACAGTAAGAACGACTGAAGACCGAAAGTACCGTCGGAATAGGCGCGATTTAATAAAGTACCGCGAGGCTACCCTACTAGAATTTGAACTACCTACCATCTTGAGTCGTGACCATGAATCTGCTATACCATTATCCATTAAGCAGAGTCCTAATAAGGTCCTATGCCCACCTTTGGCAATTCCCATTATAAGCTCAGACAATTTGTTTACGAATGACCTAACATCTAGAATTTCAGATAGTGTTCCAGCAAGTACTGGTAAATCTGAACCTTATGTGACTGGGTCTGGTCTTGTGGTAAAGCCTCTTGTTATCATGTCTGTGTGAATTGTGTATTATGTATGTGCTTGATTGTGTCTTTCAGAATGACATGGCATTCGTTTAAAAAATGGGAGATGTAATAATAATGATTTTGAGATTACCCTGTAACGTCACATTGCATTGTGATGCTATGTTTTATATGAACCCCGTATTTTGTAAAACAGTACTTCCGAGTGTTTCAATAAAGACACAGGTGTTTGAGGAACTTAGCGTTCTTATATTTCCAACCCCCGAAAATATTACATAGGGTACCCTATTTTTACCAGTCGGCATGGGATCTATTTTTATAACAAGAAAATTCCTGGCTATACATAGAACTCCAATGGCACATTGACGTTATATTTTCATCGATAAAAATAAATGTCAATACAAAATAATCTAGGCTGAATCTGACAGACATTTCTATACCAGTTCCAATTGTTTTATTTTAGTTATATAAGTATAAATTAAATTAAATTCTTTTTAAAGTAGGGTAGGGATCCAAAAAATTAATTGCCTTAAATAAAAAATATACATATATCTTTCAATGAAAATATATCTTCAGTGTACCTCCATAGACACAGACAAAAATACCTCGTGCAAAATGATGGTTTTTGAGACTCATTTTAAGAATAGGGTACCCTCTTTTGACACATCTTCCTTAAATTAGGTAATTGCTTGTTCATTTTGTTAGCACACTTTAAATTCATTTACTACATGCATGCTTTTTACCGAACCTGTGTAGCGATTTAAAACAGAAAAAATAAATTTGTGAACACCAGAAGTGGACAGGATTTTATCACTCGGTAAAGGACATCTTGACAGGACTTCATCACTCGGTAAAGGACATCTTGACAGGACTTTGTTACAGGTAAAGGACAGCTTGACATGATCTCATCGCTCGGGAAAGGGCATCTTGGCAGGACTTTGTCACTGGTAAAGGACAGCTTAACATGACCTCATCACTCGGTAAAGGGCATCTTGGCAGGACTTTATCGATCGGGCATCTAGACAGGACTTTATCACTGGTAAAGTACATCATGACATGAGGACTTTTTCACTCGGTAAAGCACATCTTGACAGGACTTTGTCACTGGTAAAGGACATCTTGACAGGACGTTATCACTCGGTAAATGACATCCTGACAGGACGTTATCACTCGGTAAATGACATCCTGACAGGACGTTATCACTCGGTAAAGGACATCTTGACAGGACTTTGTCAGAGAACAGTGGATAGTACGACCAAAGGTATTAAATCATGGCGATTGGTTAGTAAGAAAATCAAGGAGAATATTCGTTAAAGAAAGAAACACTAAAGATATATTTTATAAGAAATGAATATGAATAATTTTAACTATTCAGAAATGTGTTACGTTTGTGACTCACAATTTTTATCTTCCAAATACATGTATATTGTGGTAAACATTACAAAAAGTTTTGAATTTGTTTGTAGTTTCAAAGAATATATTAAAACATAACACGGCAAAGTTTAATATTTATTCAACATAGATAAATGTGACGGAGGTTCAATCAAGAAAATTAATAACTGTCTCTAAGCAAAAATAGGAGTAGTTTTTCTCGCTGGAAATATTTTGTTGGTTTTTTTAGGGGGGGGGGGGGGGTAATCGTTCTTACTGCGTGAAGAGGGGTTCTCTTCGTGGATATTTAACGTTGGCTACATTTAATCTATGGTAGAAGCTCGTAAACATGTTCACCACTTAAAAAAATATATTTTATTAATAAGAGAAAAGAAAGTATAAAACAACTTCAATAATTAGCGTACAGACATATTGTGTAATTCCTTAAGTTATATATTAATGCTGCATATAAATGTACATGCTCTAATTGAGATGACTTTTAAAAGTCTTTTACAAACTGGTTGTCTTAAGTTAATCCATCCATAATATGGCGAATTTTTTAACAATTTTGATTGATATATATTAAATCAATTACGTATTTTAAAGTTATTATTACGCTTACATAAACCAAGCTTGGGAGTATGTACGTATTCTATTAAATGAACTTTTTTCACTCAAAACTTGTTTAAATACTGTACTTTACGAATTCAAATTTTTTTTTTGAAAATATATATGGCAACATAAATTATTTTAGCAAATTTGTGTTCATCATTTAATTTACATTCTTGCATATACTATTAGGTATTGTTTTACAATGTTATCAAATGTGTCCGGTAAGAGAGAGTCGTGGTGTATGGATAAATCTTGAATATCTTAAATATATTAGAGTTTAAGCTGCCAAATTTATCAAAAATTTCTTAGAGCGCAATTCAATTGATATGGTTCACATGATTTGATAACGTCACCAACCACTTTATCCAAGCCTCTCTAGGAAGTGTTTCAAAATGTTGGTATTTCTTATTTGCATGAAATACTTAATATATTTTTCTTAATTTATTGTTTTTTACTGAACATTGATTTAAACCAGACTACATAATATTTTGCTAATTATTCTCATGCTAATTACTTGGTGACAAAGATAAGACTGTATCATCCAATGATTTTTGAACTGTATTCGGAAAATAATGTATATAATTCAATATTAATATGTAATTTCACTTTTAATCTTCGTAATATATAGACCATCTCACCTATTCAAGCTTAATTACAGAATAAACGTACAAAGTTCAATTGACGTACGCACACACGCACAATCAAACTGGAGTGTCAATCTATCATCTTTGGAATGTATAATCATATATTCAACTTAAATACCTACTTCTTTCTACTTAATAAATCTTACCAAAAACTGTAATTTAGTTTTAAAAGGAAGATAGTTTAATGCTTAACAAGTCATTAGTCAACACTTTGATTTTGTGAGTGATACTTCTTTAAAATCTAATTGTAATCAAGAGTTATGATGTGCAAAGTTGAAATATTCACATTATACAACAGGATGTTATTGCAAAATCCTTGATGGTTGTTTTTGTAGTGTTTCAAGTCTACAGAACTCTTTAAAAAAGTACTTTGTAGACCTCATGCTTTATTTCCATTTCAGGAAAGTAAAACGGAATTAATAAACTTCGACTTTAGCTTTTATACTATCTAATACAAAAAGAAGTTTAAAAGTCAATTTTAATACTATAAAATGATACAAGAATAACATCAACTTTATTTCTACCAAAATGGCTTCAGAACACATAAAACTGTTTGTGACTTCAATCCACTTTGGAAGTAACTATGCTGACAATGGAATTTGTGACAATAACACGTATGCATGCACTGATATACTGACATTTCCTTTTAAGACAGCTGCAAACTATTACCAGATGGGGCACCATTTAATGTGTTACTATCTATTACTGTATGTAAAAAAGTTATATTTAACATAAAACATTACTGTAATCATTGGTCAACTTTGAAAATTTCAGAATTATTCCAACATGCTGCACGAGCTATATATACAATGACACATTGCAGCAATGTGTAGGTCAGTATTTGAAACTTTTGTATTGGTTTATGAAGTATTAAAAAAATTGTTATTTAGAGCTTAGTTGAAAAATTATTTGCAAAGGAACATGGTATTTGATATCTCTATAAACTGTAACATGAACTTTTATGTTTATTGCTAATTGCCGTGATGTAGCTTGTATTGGAAGGTTTGGTGACAACTGCAGTCATAGCTGCCCTACTGGTTATTATGGACGACAGTGTAATGAAGCCTGTAATTGCAACTACAATGTGTGCGACGTAGTGACAGGATGTTTCAAACATACTTCAGGTAAACAATTATTAAGGTCTTCCATTTACAACGGAAGACCTTATTCTTTTCGTACTGTTTCTTAATAAGGTCTTCCGTTTCCAACGGAAGACCTTATTGTTTTCGTACTGTTTATTATTATTTTTTTCCCCAAATTTTGTGCACACTTGATGGGACATTATCTGAATTTTACATGTAATTGAATTTTTTGTTGTCATGACTTCATGACCCGATTTACGGCCAATTTTGTAAATTTTTATAACCCATTTTGTGCAGAGGTGATCTCAGAAATTATCAGAGATATGACTTTGAAATTTTCGAGATAGGTAGACTATAGTTTGATGTTGTGCACTATTAAGTTGTAATGCACCAGTGGCGCCATTTCTTTGAGCTCGTGTAGGCACGAAAATTGCGAAAATTTTGTATTAAAATTTTCATACGTTTTGATCTGTATCTTTTTATTAGTTGATATTTTGGTAAGACGTATATCACAAAAGTGGTAAAGTTTTAAGAGTACTTTCCAACAAAATCAAGAAAAAGGGGCTGGCCCCTTTAATTAGAGGTCAAGAGACCCGTAAAGTCTATTACAATTAACTTGAAAACGATAAAAATTTTGTTATGCATTATAGAAGCAAAGTTGTTGATCACTACAATATCTGCTTGAAAAATTACTGTCACGACCCTTTCGGACGTAATTAGGGATTTTTATTCATTATCTGAAAGTAGTGGGATCAATTCTGAAATTGTATCGATATTTCATGGTATCATAAATTTTTAAAAAATCAGACGGAAGACCTACTCGTTGCTCGTAGCGAGATCGTATCTAGTTATTATTAAGGTCTTCCGTTTCCAACGGAAGACCTTCTTGTTATTGCTTTGTTTCTTTTCCTCTTTTATTTTTATTTTTATTTTTTTTTTCAAAAACACTTCAGCCGATTTTGATGAAACTTTCAGATCTTGTTCATGACAAAATTTGTAAGAAAATTACACGAGTTTTTTTTTATAATCACTTTCGGTCCCGAGATATTAAAGATTTTATGTTTTTGCTTGTTCACGATTTTCTCCAAAAGTATTTAAGAATAAACTTTTAAATTTTCAGGGATAGTAGAGAGTCGTTCGCCGCAGTGCCCTTTGCATATCCGAACGCCCGCCGCCATTTCCGGTCGACACTGGAAGGAAAGAAAAACAATTTTTTTTCTTTTTTGTGGAAATTTTGTATGTTACTATTCAATGGAGACACTTAAATAACTTCAGATTTTGAAATTTGTTTTAAAATCGATCCACTCATTCTCAAGATTTTGAGCTCCAAATTCCTGAAGCGAGAGTCCGCGTAGCTCAGTCGTTAGAGTGGTGGATTTGTGCCCAGTCGACCCGGGTTCAGTCCCCAAGTGCCAAATGATTTTTCTTTCTTAATTGTGTTTTGTTTAACGATTTTATCTTTAAAATGATGGATTATAATATTTTCCGTTTTAATTTTTTCATAAATAGCTCGTTTCAAAATACCGTCAATTTCCCGCTTTGTGACAGTCTTGTTTCTGTCAACAGCTTGCTAAATTCAGACGGTCGTCGCATCGCCGGCACCAAAGGCATGCCGCCGAAGCACTCCTGCAGTACAACCGTATTAGAGCTTGCCGGGTCGCTCTTCCGGCATCAAAGAAATACTGATATCTCAATGACTGTATGCACACAACTTTTAGCAATGCGCCCACGTTTTAGAACCATTTTAACAAGATCTTGGACTTTCAGTAGGGAGTAACTATCTATTCCTGCGTCAAAACAAGTTAAAATGACGCGGTTTCAGGCGAAATATACACCGATTGCGTAGTCTTAGCTCAAAAACCAAAGAACCATGGCGGAGTGGCCAGCAATGAAATAGACATGCCTACGTCACATTGCTGTTTGACACAACTACCCAAAGTCCAAGCTCTTATAAAAATGGTTCTAAGTATTCTACAAGACTTTAAAAGGAGGACTGTTTTAGTATTTGTTCACATAAATAGATATATCCATGCATGTATACATGCGTTTATTCACATATGTTCTTTATATGTTGATTTCCTGAATACTATAAAACACTATATTGAAATCTCTCTCTCTCTCTCTCTCTCTCTCTCTCTCTCTCTCTCTAGCGTACAAATAGTTTAGTATTTGAATAAGAACTACTACAGGTATCATGCAGTATTGTGGCTAGAGGCTAATTGTACATTTGACATCCAAAAAAATATATGTATTAATTTCTAGTTACTGAATAATGTCTATGGATTTAAATAATTTGAAATTCATTGTTTAATGATTGTCTGCTTACTGATTGGAAGTCAACGCTAAAAAGTCAGTTTTGTTATAGACAGTGTACTTTTACCTTCTTTGTATATGTCTACAGATACATATCTGTTGTCTGTCTGGGATTAAGAAAAACATTCGAAGTTTACACACGGAACTATACAAACGACCGGGTGACTGCAACAAGGTGTAAAAACTGACCACCCGTGTGTGTTTATGAGCCTATGAATAAACAGTTGTAAACACCGGTCGGTGTTAAAACAAAAAGTCTGATTTTTCATTTTTGATAAAAAAATTATTACGGCATGGTGCATTGGGATTTTAATCTTTTAAAATATGTCTTAAGTTTATAAATATTTACAAAGGTCTACATACATGTAGTATTCGCCCAAAAGCGGGATTTATTATATCTGTTTAGTGATTAAGGATCGAGATCAAATTCATAAATTTCTAATTTTATAAACCGATTGATTAACACTTATCAATTAGTCATAACACTGGGGTATCAAGTGGATTCGGGAAAAAGGGGGATAATTAACCATGCTGCATTTTTAAGATGCATGCTATTTTATTTGCCGACTCATCAAAAATTTTTATCACACAGTGGAAGTCGTAAAAGATAAACTTGAGACAAAAGGAAAAAAAATCGATATAAAAAAGAAGCAGATAAAAAGATAATCAATTTCTTTATTAAATCGATTTCTGATTATTTCATATCTCAATTTCTTTATTAAATCGATTTCTTATTCTCTCTCTCTCTCTCTCTCTCTCTCTCTCTCTCTCTCTCTCTCTCTCTCTCTCTCTCTCTTATGGACTCTCTAGTGCTAAAATTTGAGGCCGCGAGTCAGAATAGTGTAGCGGCTTATGTCAAAATTTCAGCAAGATATTTCACTTGGTGAGACAAGCATCAAATTTTGCATGAGGATTCCTTGAACATTACTTGAATAAGAAATATCATTGACCATTCAAGTTTTGCTCTTATTCATTTCTGGATAATATTTTAATTTTCTGTGAAATTAAGAAAAAGAATTTATTGTATGAAATAAATTGAAGTTAATTTCATATATGAGCACTCTGCGCATGGATTTAAAAACATGCTGCTGTTCCTGCCCTTCCAGATGGGGTTGGGTAAAAGATTGCGGTTTTTGGGGTTCCACACTAGACGTCCTTACCACCAAGTGCGGTTTCATGTCAAGAACTACTGAAATGTGGATGTAAATTCAGTTGTTCTTGGAATTGCAAATGTTTCTAGTCCGAATTAGTTGCACTGCTCTTTGCAGCTGCAACTGCTCAGACTATAAGACCATGTACGTTTAAAAAAGGAACAGCAGCATGTTTTTAAACGCATGTGAAGAAGTGTTTATATATTAAAGAAACCTTATATTATATCATGCAACAAATTCTTTTTTATTATCTTACAGAAAATTAAAATATTGCCCATAAATATTTAAAAGTTCCAAAAAAAAAATTATGAAAAAATAGACCATTTTGAAATAAATGGCGGCCATCTTCAAACTTGAATGGCAACGATTTGTCGTATTCAAGTAATGTTCAAAGAACCTTCAAAATTTAGTGCTTATCTCACCAAGTGAAATATTTCCCCCACTATCCGCTACACTAGATAGGTAAAGGCACGTTTCATCCCTTAACAGCACCACAACCGCCAGTTCCAACACAGATTTGATCGTAAACTTTTCTACGACTACAAATGACTCAATTACAATGTAGTAAAAAAGTGTAATACATGTACTCTCTCTTTCTCCCTCCCTCCCTCCCTCTCTCATTATACAAATGTAGTTTATAGCGTATGGCATTTTATATATCTTATTTCTAAACCATTTAAAAGTAAAAAGTAAATCCATAAAATAACGATGGTTTAAGAAAACAGCTACCCATATTACAACCTTCTTTGATTTCGATCCCTCTATTTTTTGCTGAAATTAATTACATCGCTTAGTATATCACTAATTATATTCAAAATTCATAATGTATACTGCCGTAGGTGTTATGTAAAATTGAAACCCGACATTTTACAATGTATTATTAAGACCGCGGAACATTGTCTGGCAAGATTGGAAATTTACAGTTTACGTCAATTTCACCTGTTACAGGCAGAACGTTTGAAATGGGCGGTAACAAATTGACGCGGACATCTGAGAAAACATTGGATTGAAACTGTAGCTATATGAAGTGTATAAGTGACGACTGATTCTCTGAAGTCATCGGAAAATGCTTTGCCTTGCGTATAATCTCTCCCAAATTAGGAATTTTTCATATTTGGTGATTATATACTTATTAATAAAATAAAATGTTTTTCAATCACTTAGCTGATACTAAATAAAATGTGTTTCGATCGCATAACTTATATAACAAGTTAGAAACGCTGAGGTTGATTGGAAATACACTTCCTATAACTAAATTTTCAATCCAACATTTTCTCAGACGTCAATTTTTTCCCGCCCATATCAAATGTTTTGACTGTAACAGGTGAAATTGACGTAAGCTATTTATTTCCAATTTTGCCAGTTAATGTTCCGCGGTCTTATAGATAGAAAAGAACAAGTATCCCGATAGCGGAAGGTGTATTCAAACGGAAGACGTCTCGTTGCTCACAACGAGATCGCGTCTAGTTTTATTAATATTATTAATATTGACAACTGCATCGAAATGTTTTATGTAAAAGTACATGAGGCATATGTTTCAGTCAGTATGTTTCGGCTGATAAAGGTATCAAATGAATGATTCATAGATTTGGATACAGACGGGAGATCATCGTTAGGACTGTTTCAACATCTTGCGTTGTCTGTACTAGCAATCTTCATAATTGTGCTGATGATCTTTCTTTTAAGAGTTATTTGCGGGTAAGAAATAACGTAATAATTTGTCAAACGAAATATTTTACATTGTTTTATTCAAATGTCTTTATTTAAACTGAACAAAAGAAACATTGGTATTACGTTCTAATATATATTGCATCGATATTATAATTTTCATTTGCAGATTGAAATTGAACACCAGGACAAGATTCAGTGATGACAATAATACACGAAATGGAACGAATTGTACGACAAAACAAACTCTCTTTCTCTTTTTTCTCTCTCATATGCATTATACCGTTCAATTGAGACGCTTGATCCATTTGCTGTTGTCATAATTTTAGATGAGGGCATCATGGCTAGTTCCTTAGTTAGATACTCTGATGTAGGTAACCCAATGAGGCCACCGGAACTAGTTGTAGAAAAGAAAGACGTTATATACGTAAATATGACGATGCTTCAGAAAAATAAAGGAAGGTAGGTATACAAACGTTTAACTCTTTTTGTAACATTTTAATCTACTGTATGATTTACATTATCCTTTTTACCATCATCTGTTTTTTATAAATTATAAAGATTGTAATATTACCTTATATAATTTGCTGACGACATTAATTTTACATGCTCTCTTATGATTTCATAATCATTAATTTGTAATATTTAGATGTTTATAAACATGATTTCTTTGTTTACTTCTTGCAGGGGACAGGATTAAAGCTGATGATTATTACTGTATATATGACCAAAACTGGACGCCAAAGAAAATTATAGAACCAAAAAAATAAAAACCGAACCAGTCTAATTAAATAAAGTGAAGGGGAACAAACATTCCGAAGGACCTATATGGCTTAACAGATCACACAATTTACCTCTATTATATTGCATATATTCTGTTACGTAAAAATAAATAAATTGTTTTGTAGAAATTACGTTTTATAAAAATGTGACTATTCTGATTTTGAGTTAGTATGTTAAGAATGTATTATATTGATTTAAAATAAACATTATTTAGATTCAATTTATGTTCTTACTTTTTAATTAGAAAGATATTCTTTATAATGGGAAGAAAATTGTTGCCACATTTAAGTACTAGTATAAAATAAAAGACTAACATAATAAAATGAAACCTTGTTGGTTCTAAAATTTTCAATTATGTTTTGCTGTAAATATGTATGATAATCAATGGTCATCCTGGAAATTTTGTACCCATTTGAAGATATTATATATCAATATGCATACAACTTCTATGTTTTGGCAAGTATAAATCATTTATAAAAAGTGGGTTTATATGATATTCTTATTTAAAATTCGGCAGAGAACATTTCGTCAACGTCATCGAAAACCGAACTATCCTGCATATTGCAGATTCCAAAGCAATGGGCAGCATTATACATGATTAAGCATGAAATTTTAACTAATGAAGCCAAACGCAAATCTTCAATTAAGGTAGTCCTATACTCGGCATTAAATTGGTTTAATCATTAAAAGCTTAGTTTGGAAAGATAGATATACGTTCTAGCAATGCATATACATAAGAAAATATCAATGTTTATTAATGTGCTAGTTTTTTGTTATCACCTCTCAGACATGTGTAACCCCTTCCTAAAATTATTGACAATAATGAAATTTGCCAGAAGTCAGTTTTTCCTAAAATTATTTCTAATTTTGAGGAAATTAAAACTGGATATACAACTGGATATACAAAAAGAGTATTAACATTTATTTAAACCATATCTCATCAATATTTTTGCGCATATTGTTGTAAGTAGGTACGCTTTATAGGTCCGATGTATCAAAATAGAATACAAAAAACGCGATGCATGTATCGTGTTTGGTCATCTTTTACTATTTTATGGACTCAAACCTAATTTCATGGTGTTTATTCTAAAGAATAACAACTTAGAAAAAAGATTTGGTAAAATAAATCATACGTTGACGGATTAATTTTCACGCTATAAGCTCTAAACCAAGTACACCTCGAAGAAAAATTCCGTAAAAATCACATTTAGCTACAGTTTAGATCTGTCAACAATGTTAATTAATATTTTAACATTAATTAATTGACGATTGATTAAATTCGAAATAGCTTCTGTCTCTGAATTTAAACCGGTTTAAGTAAAAGAAAAAGAAAAAGTCCGGGGGGAGGGGGCATCAAAACAAAGGAAATATAAGCATACCCAAGATCCTGGTTAATCAGAAATTTCGTTTTTCATTTTAACAAAATCGAGTTTCTCAATATTAACCATTTCTATCTCTCATACAATACATACATTACCGTTCTAACTGCATATTATTGTCATTGTTTACAACAGCGATGTAGAGCAAAATCAATACCGGGTATCTAAAAACTCTATGTAAAAGTCGAACAAATATTGTAAAATCCGTATTATGACGCAGTGCGATACTCGGACTACCCTAACATGTACATTATAGACGTAATTATCCGGATATACACCGCCATGTTTTGTATTGGGAAACAACAGAAAGAACTGTTGACTTCAACAAATTCTAGCTAACATGTGGTCCAGAATCAATGTTATAAAAAGCAAGAACATCACAAGTGTAAGGTTAATATGTAAATCAATAGTTTGATAATACTCGTAAACCTATTCAGGCAATACACATTGGAGCGAAATCCAAAATGTTTGAAAATCATTAAAGGTTGAATTTCAAAGTTTAACTGATGTATGTTATTGTACATAATCAATAAAAACCATTTGTTTGCATCTAGTAATGCAATTAGGTATATATTTCTAAAATCCTAATCAAATAAACGATTATCTGTTTTAAAGTTGTTAAATATTGCAGATACCCGGTACTGTAGATAATGTAAACATATATTTAAAAAAAAATATTTCTAACTAAGCGGAATATTACCATAAAATACTATTTTGAATTATTCAAAATAATCAGATAAAAATGGTTATTAAAAAAAGCAGTAGGCCCCTATGAAGTTGCATATTTTTTTCCGAGCTATTGGTACTAAAACTGGCTTATTTTCAGTAATGCTAATTTGGTTCAATATACAAACTTCTGAATATCAAGACTTTTATAAATCCAATGCAGTTTGTCTGGATGTGTCCTCAGTATTTAATTGACATAATAAAACATGGGCAAGTGTTGTAGATTTGTATAAAAGGGGCTACAAATGTCTTGCAAAGTTTGTCTTAAACAATTTCAGACTATTACCCATTTGTTAGCAAGGTTTTGCGCTGTTTGTCAATTTAAGTCTTTATGATCAATTTCTAGATGATACACAGGGTCTACAGAATATGTTTTAAACATATCACAATTGTAACGTTTGTATGCAAACAATATTACAATATAATATGTGTCCAATCCATTTTGCATATCAATATTTAAAAGTCTAACCGAAAACAATGTGATTTGAAGAGAACATCAGAAGTTAAGAGTAACCATGGCTGTGTAATTAAAGGTGGTGTTAATTTTCATATTTCAGGATATGATAAAACAAAAATATTTAACAGGTACTTGTAATTTGGACAAATGTAATAAAACACTGTATATAAATAAACCGAGAGTTCATATCTCTCTCTCTCTCTATTTCTCACCTCATTCTTATGTTTTGAGATCTAGACTTGAGATGTTTGTTCCATTTGTCCGTGACTTTTTTCAAATGAATACATAATGGTCAGTTGGTAAGCTGGAAAAAGGAATAAATTAAAGATAAAGATAAAGATGGGAGTTCAGACTGATAGGATTAAAAAAGATAAAGTTTACTAACCGGCAATCACAAAAGTACATGTACTTAAAAGAGGTAGTTTTAGGAGTAAAAGTAGAAATATTGTAACGATTACTCATTGGGAGGGAAATATAGTTGAAGTGATTAACCTGTTACTCGTAATTATTCAATCACACACATATTTTTAAAGAAATTATGCTGAACTGTCTACCTTAAAAAAAAGCATCTCAAACCTATATAAAAGGGAGTACGTCAAGAATGTGAGAACAACATTCTTTAGAGAAATTATATCCACATTTTAAACCAAAAACATATATCATGGAACACGTTTTGAATACATGTACCTAAATAAAGTTTTATTCAATAACCACTACCTTGTACTTTATTTTGTTATGCAATCCTATACCCTACTCTATTACGTCTTGCAATAGCAACTATTCAAATATATTATATTAATAATCCATCTTAAACCATTACAAGCATGGATACACTGTAACCAAATGCAAAATGATTGAGAATAATGTAAATCTGTATTTCAAAGTTCAGTTGATGTATTGTATTGTTATAACACTAATTAGCGATGGTTTGTCTAATAATTTATTGGGTATAATTAAAGTTGTGAAATCATTATTACATTAAATACCGTCAATTTTTATGTTGTTCATATGTGAGAAAGCGGTCAAAAAGTTGAAACAAAAATAGATTAAAGGTAAAATAAACCCCAACAAAATTATCTAAGTGTACTTAGAGAGACATAATAGGAAGGAACTAGACTGTTAATAATTTTCTAGTTCTACAAGTCCAAAAGTCAAAGAGAATAATAGAAAGGAAAACTATCGAATTCTTCTTTTTTGTTCTTTTCGAAAATGAAGAACATTGCATTGTATGTGTTTGCAGGTCTTTGTGTAAGTATAGTTGTTTCTTCTGACGAACAGGCGGATGGAAGTTGTAACTATAGAACGTATGTACAATTTCAACGTTTATATTTTGTTCTCCGTTTTCAAATATGATTAATCATAATAAAACGGTTATCACTAGATTTTCCTTTTTGTAAACAGATTTCTTTCAAAGTGTTGCAGTGGTGATGATCTGATTAGAAAACATGATGATGTAACCAATATAAAAATGTGCCAAGGTCTATATGCATATATTTATTCTATATAAACATCTTGTACGGATATATTTTTGGTCTCAATATTTAAGAAAATATATTTTACATAAAGAAACTGGATAAAATATTTAAATGTACCATTATGTTGTGAATTTTATTGTAGCCTGTATTGGACGCTTATGTAGACCAAAGTGTCCCCAAAGAAATTATGGAGAGCATTGTAATCAATCCTGTCACTGTGATGCTGACCTATGTGATGATGTGTCAGGATGTGTAACGACTGGTAAATGGATGCATAACATATTTCCGTGTTAAAATGAATAGCTTACTTCATTATTCTGCATAAAAAAGATAAAGACATATTGTAGTGAAAGCCACTTATTGTTTTTATGTATTTGTGATAAACGGTCTGCTTCCTGTGTTCACCGGAATTGGTTTTTTTTCGGAGACTGTTCGTCACGTTTTTTTTTTCTATCAGTATATTGTGAATATGATGCAGATGGTTCTAATTAAAAAAAAAACACATTGTTTTACCATTTTTCTAAGAGGCAATTAAGTTTTCAATTTATTTCGAAAATTGTTTCTGATCCATACTAACGTCGAACTGTATTTATTGCATACGAATCGCATAACTGAGTGAAGGTATGCCTTTCATCATAAAAAAATCAACGTTCATATGTGCAATTCATTTTAAATTTTAACTTTGCAAATGCTGAGTTGATGTTTATGATTTGAAAACGTCTCTATATATATATATATATATATATATATATATATATATATATATATATATATATATATATATATATATAAAAGCACAAACATTGCGATAACTCTCAAATTGACATGTATCTGCCCAAAGTGAATGATATAGATATACATAAAGCACAGGGAAATTCATTATATTGGAGCTCCACCTTCGCCCCGGTCAGGGCTTGAACTCACGACCTCTGAAACCCACTCTCCTAGCAGTGAGCGGCCACCGCGCTAACCACTCGGCCATCTAGGCAAGACATATATAGTGAATTTCCTTGTGCTTATTTTCATTATTTTTATTTTTCTTTATTATTATTTATTATTATTTATTCTCAAAGCAAAGTAGTTCTGTACATCTTCTCTTTGTTAGTATGAGAACAAGATTATTTTTGGGACACATGCTATTTTTTGCTTGATAAATAATGGTAACCATTATCAAATTTTAGGGTTGCAAAATCAAAAATCTCTAGTAATGGTTTTACAAATCTCTTTCTCTGCATCAATATTTATCATAATTTTACCAATTGGCATCATACTAAAAGTCGTTTACAGGTAAGATATATTTTACTTAAACGCATATACTTGCACATAATGGTGCGGTCAAACGATGCGATTTTCAACCGAATTTTTATTCGATTTTTATAAACCGGTTCGTTTTGTGTTTTTTTACTTAAATCGTATTGTTAGACCAAGTCAAAAGTACACAAATCTACTGGCATCGGATTTTTACTCGAACTTCTGGTGATATCGAGACGTGACAATGACTTTTCCTCAATTCAAAAATCATAAGGGATTAATTGTTTTGAATAAGCCGTCGATTGTCTGATAGCATCGTGTGATAACCTCAAAAATCGACTCAAATCGATTTAATTCGCACGTCGATTTAAAATAAGATAAAAAATTAATATATAATTAAGTTCATTTTTACATTATTAATACTTAAATATAATGACTTAAAACAATAAATCCCAGAGCGAGAAAAAATAACACAAGATACCCAGAAGTCTCCACTGGAAGAGGTGCAATAAACGGTTTGTTATTGTCTCTTTTCTTTCCTCATATTCCTGTTTTTTTCACGTAATAATGAGTTTTGCTTAAGGCTTTCTATATTATGTCATCTTTTTTCCAATAGAAGAAATAAGTAGAGATTCTCCAGTTATCTATGCTGCAGTCGTACGCCCTAACAGAATACCGACCGGAAGTGTAGAACAAAACAACCAAATGTATGGAAATATGCTGAAGCTGCAAAAACCGAATCAAAGGAGGTAACAAAATATAATGACTTGCCTTGTTTCATTTGAGTAGTTAACAGTTTGCAAAGATAAAATTGGCCATTTTAAATTACAGGACTGATATCATAACCTATATAATATACATGCAACTATGTACGATTAAGCCAATTGGAGAACTTTTACAGTATAGATCATGTATTCGAGACTTCTGAAACACATCATCCTATTGTAACGTTTCATGTGCACTTTTGTCTGGGTAACTGTATGGTCAATTATTTGAACAAATAAAACTTTTTATTCATTTACTTGTGATATGCCACGGTTAGATGTCTTATGGCTAAGCAATTTAAAAAAGAAAAATAAAGGCGTGAACTTGCAAAAAATTTACCTTTCGGACATCGACGCTTAAGACACTAAATAACGTTTTCAAAAAAGCTATCTAAGGCTAGATGTTCGGATGAGCTAAAGCTAATCACAAAACGGCCCTTATCAAATTCTAAAATAGTGAAAGGCATTTTTTTTATAAAAAAGTTTTTAAAAAAAATGTTTTCTCTAACTAATATACACTACTTAATGTATTTAAAATCGGACGTTTTTTTTTAAGACGCCATAATATTACTAATTTAAAGCATGAATTATGTTTAAATGATAACTATCAGAAAACCATTGTTTGTACTGTTATTTTTGTCACCCTTTAATGCATATTTGACAGGGCCACGAAGACGAAATGCCTTGATGTCAACAACAGTAATAGTCCAACAAATGGTAAAGTATATACTAGCCTAATCAGAACACGAATAAACAACTTAATTAAGCAGTTGATATCCATTTATTTATTTTATAAGTAAAATTATATTAGACATTTTTACTGTTATTCTTACGAATGAATATATCTTTTTGTAATGGAGGGTCTGAAAATTGGTTCTTCGACAACCTACTCCTTTGTGAGAAATCCTGACAGGACATTATCACTGGATTAAGGACAGTGCGGCCAGGAGTATGGGAACATGACAATGCGTATATAGGCAAACTGAGGAGATATTTGTATAAGAAAAAAAAACACTTTATTTTAATGAATATCAATATAGATGTACTTTACACTCAAAATCCTTTGCGATATGTTTTATCACGTAACTTACTGTCTCGACTTTCATGAATTCAATTATAAGATCACATTTGTTTGAACATGTTGATTATGTCAGAAATATAATGAAGTTAATGAAGTTTTTCGAGGTCATTCAGATAGAATCTAAGAAACGAAATGTGAAGATATATTTAGAATGAAAATCCATGTGTTGCTTCTAAAACTAAAAATAGATAAATTAGTCTAGAAATGTCTGCAGTCATCCTATGTTTTTCCTTTTTTTTTCCATGAGCTGGATTATTTGAAGAAATTATTTATTGAAAGCATTTCCTACTTTCCAAGTTAAAGGAATATAGCATTTCTCTTATGCTAAATCACTCATCTTGGACTTCACTTTTTATGCTTCTATTGTGAAAATATTGATAATTACTTGTTTTAATTAATATGATATCACGTTTTATATAAAGTGATTGTCTTTGTTTTCCTTTTTCGGACAAAAACATATAATAAGAATATCAACAAATCACCATTGTTGAGTTGTGGTATGTATGTAGTCCGCGTTTTATCTAATTCTATCCTCGTAAATATTACAGTATACAAGTGAATTAGCATTTTCATTGATTGCATTTCGAAAGAATTAAACAAGTCAAATTACATTTCAAATGTTTGAACAAAATCGTGTATCTCTGTTATTACGTCAGTCGCCAAGAACTCCTTAGGAGTTGCGGGTGTCTCGGTGATTGTAAGGATCCCATGATATATTCACTTTGTAAAATAATATAAAATTGTGTAGTTTTTGCAATCTCACGGCTATTCTAGAAATTTTACAACGCCGTGATAAATCTGTGAAACGCATATGTTTTGCCTGGCAAGTTTTGCATTCTGTAGATTTCTTTTTTTGTGATTCTTTAATTCCGCGATTCAAACATTTTCTATCAATGTATAATAGAAAAACCTTTGAAGAAGTATCATACGACCACTTGCAATGTTCTTTAGCGATTTTGATTTAATACATTTTGCAGTGTCAACTAGAAAAAATACTTACCAATACACTCAGCCTATACCACTCATACAAACAATACACTTTAGAGCAAAATCCAACAGATTTAGAATTACATGAAAGTATGAATTCTAAAGTTGGTTGATCTATGCTATTCTAAATAACTTTTAATTTCTACAAAAACATATTTATTTATTATTTAATCATCCTAAATTTTGTTTTTCAATTAAATGGATAGCTTAGTACGATAAAAACTGTTCGTTATAATATTGTTAAATATTTTAGATACTGATACTCTTGGTAATGCAAACATGTATTTAGTGTAATGGTGCAAGGCACCTGTTTCCAAGTAGGCGTGATTAACAGATTAAATGTTTTATCCGATTTCCTAGGCCTGCGGTCGATAAATGTGTTATAACATTTTAAGCTAATAATTATATAAATAATCAGTTTATGTTGTATTATTTGATAATTGTTAATGGAACTCTACCTGATCAAACAAGACGGAACTAAACAACTTTTAAGCTAATAATTATATAAATAATCAGTTTATGTTGTATTATTTGATAATTGATAATGGAACTCTACGTGATCAAACAAGACGGAACTAAACAACTTTGACATATTGTCTAGTTCTAAAAGTCCAAAAGTCAACCAGAATGAATGATAAAAAGGGAGACTACTAAAACTCTTCCTTCTTTTCAAAAATGAAGACGATCGCACTGTATGTGGTTGTGGGATTTAGTGGAATTATCTTTGTTACTGCTGACGAACAGGGAGATGCGGGTTGTAACCATCGAATGTATGTACAATATTTACCTATATATACTAGCGAAAAAAAAGAAACTGTGCATTATAAAATTTAGTATAATTTTTCTATATCTATTGTTTGTATTTATAAAATTTAAACAATCGATAATGGTATTGTTTTTGACAATATCGGATGGTAACAGTCTGGGTGCACGGACTTTTTCATGGTTTGTGAGCACCTGTTGTTTATTGAAGAATTTGTACGCAGGAGTTTTACGGGCCAATACTGTTTGGAATAAGAACTGTAAAGGATTTGTTTAAACTTTTTCTGTTAAGGAAATCACTTTAGTTTCAACAATATTTACCCCTATGTCATGCCACGACTCAACGAAAACCAACGTAATCGTGCTGTTGGGATGCTGCAAGCTGGAATGGCACAACATACTGTAGCAAGACAGTTTGGAGTTCATCAGAACACCATCCAGTCATTATGGAGACGTTTTCAACAATCTGGCAACACCCAGGATCGACCGCGCTCTGGGCGACCTCGTGTGACGTCACGTCAACAGGACAACCACATTAGACTTGTGCATCTGAGAAATCGTTTCCAGACAGCAAGTTTGACTGCCCGTAGCATTCCAGGGATTCGACCAATTAGTCCAAGAACTGTGCGTAATCGTCTGTGCGAGCAAAACATCAGACCAAGACGTCCAGCGGTGCGACCAGTACTGCTTCAACGTCATCGTATCGCCAGACTAGCGTGGTGCACATCTGCGATTTAGAATACAGGACTGGGCCAATATTCTGTTCACTGATGAATCCAGATTTCAGATTTGAATAGCAGTGACGGCCGTTGTAGGGTGTATCGTCGCGTTGGGGAGCGTTACCAGGACGCTTGTGTTGTGCAACGTCGACAATTTGGTGGAGGTAGCGTTATGGTGTGGGGTGGAATATCAGCACGTGGAAGGACCCCTCTACAAATTGTCAATGGAAATCTCACCGGCGTACGCTATCGAGATGAAATTATTCAGCGTCATGTGATACCCTTCATACAGAGACATCAAAATCACATCACTCTGCAGCAAGACAACGCAAGGCCACACGTTGCACGTGTAGTCAGGGACTTGTTTGTTCAACAGAAAGTCGATGTCTTGCCTTGGCCAGCTGTTTCCCCCGATTTGTCGCCGATCGAGCACGTCTTGGATGAAATGGAAAGACGTTTACGCCGTTTACCAAATCAGCCAGTGACATTGGCTGATTTAGGCCAGGCTTTAACCAACATCTGGAACATCCCTCAAGCATTTCTGAACACTTTAGTAGCGTCAATGAGGCGTCGCTGTCAAGCATGCGTGAACGCAATGGTGGTTACACGCGTTATTAATTTTGTTAATTCAATTTCAAATAACAGTGACTTTCGAGTTTGCTGAAATTGACGTTAATCGACGTTGACATTAATGTGTTATGAGATGTTGTTACGAATACATGTGTTAATAGTATTTGTTCATTGTAATTTTTAAATGTTTTTTCATATATTAAATAATGCAGTTTCTTTTTTCCGCTAGTATATGTTTTTAATTCTTCTCTTTTCATTTACAATTACGTATAAATGTAATTATAAAACGTTCACTGGTTTCTATCTTTTTCAGATTTCAATCAACGTGTTGTAGTGATAATAGCATCCACTATAATGATACTATTAATAAAATATGCAGTGGTACGTATGCCTCCTCTATAGATATATCATACCGAAATTAATAAATTCAGTATAATCCTAGGGACCAATGGATTTACTTCGTTATATACACAATTCGTTATATCCGTATAACGAATTCGTAACAATAACTATAGCGATTTCACTATATACATATTTTCTCTCACCAATCTACAATTTTTGCTAATTGAAGCTTAAAATGAAATACATTCTTTTCATACCTTTACTAATCGGATTGTAAATTGAAGAATTTATGAGAAAATAAATTCATTTAAATTATTATGTTAAATGGTAGTGCAAACATTTTTACACTGTTAAGAAATCCGTTATAAAAGTGTTAAATTATGTAATTATTTACCTCTACGGGACTCAAAACTAGTTTGCTATATCCGTAAATTCGTTATGTCCGAATTCGTTATAACCGTAAATTTTTTCAAAGATGTGTTAAGAATTTTACCGGGGACTAAAAAAACTTCGATATAACCGAGATTTCGCTATATCCGTCTTCGTACTAAACTAGTTTTACTGTAATGTTTTACATAAAGAAACCCGATATCTTTGGTTACATTATCATTTGTTTTGTTCTAGCTTGTATTGGACGTTTATGTACACCAAAGTGTCCCCAGGGATATTATAGACAACAGTGTAATGAAAACTGTACTTGTGATGCTGGCGCATGTGACGATGTTTTTGGATGTGTAACTACTGGTAAATAAATTCATACTCTTTGTCCATGTACTTTCTGAAAAGCTTACTTTATTATTTTGTATATAACTTTATTATTATTTTTATATTGGCAAAGAACATTCATATTTTTTTTTGCAATTGTAATATACGGTCTGCTTCAGGAGGTTGATGGTTTTATTTTTCCTCAATTGTCTTTTCGTAAAGTTTTTCTTTATCTATATTTACTGCGAATATTTTGAGATGGTTCCAATTTTAGTAAACAACATTTGATCATATTTCTGAAAGACCGTCTATTTTTTTAATTGACTTCGACATTTAAGTTAACTGATCTATTCTAACTTGGAACTGAGTAAATTGCATTCTGTCTTGCAAAATTTAGTGAATTTATTATTATTGTAATCAAAGAAAGTTGATATGGCCAATCAATCCTGCATTTTGAGTTTTTAAATGATTATCAATAGAATTGTCTATGATTAGAAAATATCAATGTTTGACGTCACAATTCCATTTATTCAACGGTATTTCAGTAACAGATAAAAAAACATAATCATACTTGTCAAGAAATTCTTCAGATAGTTGTTTCATAATCAATTTACTCATTTTTCCAGAGAAAACTTCAACATCCGTAAATGAAAAGAGCACAGGTAAATGTTTATCAAAAGTATCATGTTAAACAGTCCTTCAGAAATAGCATATCTCATGTTTGCTATACCCAATTTTAGCGCATTCTTCTTTCGTTAATTCATCTTACTTTAAATTAAATGTAAGTTGCTACAGAACTGACTTTCCCCATTTATATGTACATGTAAAAACGCTCTAAAACCTCACACAAGTATACATCTTTATCAATGCGCGGAATTTTTTTTAATAGAATATTGTTCGAATATGTTTAGTTAAATATGTAAAAATATATAAGCATCAATATGAATTTATTCCGGAAATTCAGAATGAGTAATATATTTCCTTACTCATTCTTCAAACGAAGAAACATTTTAAATTGTGCATTTGGAAACAAGTTAATTTTATAATGTTTTATTATATTTTTGTTATTTTATAATAAAGGAAGCCTTTATGCTACATGCGTTTTATGCGTTATAAAGAACGGTAACTATTTATTTTCAAATTATAGAGGAGAAACAAGGGAAACCGATAGGAATGGTTTTAAAAACTTCGTTGGCTGCATCATTATTCATCATTATTTTGCTGTTGGTGATACTACTAAATGTAGTTTACAGGTGATATAAATTTTATGTCAGCCCCAGTAGTCAAACAAAAGAAATCTATGTGATTTAGTTCATTTTACATAATTAATTCATAAATATAATGATTTGGATACTTAATTACAGAGCAAGAAAAAATAACAAAGGATACCCTATAATTTCCACTGGAAGAATTGCATCAAACGGTTTTTTTTATCCTTTCTTTCCTCACATTCCGGTTTTTCTCAAAACAGTGAGTTTGTTAAAGGCTTTAATATATTTTGCTATTTAATGTCATCAGTTTCACCAGAAGATATAACTAGAGATGCATCTGTAATTTATGCCGCAGTCGTGCGCCCTAATAGAACACCGGTCAGGAGTGTAGATCAAAGCGACAGAATGTACGGAAATATGCTAAAACTACAAAAACCGAATCAAGGGAGGTAAGCATTTTTAAAAGAGTTTAGCGATTTAAGACAGAAAAATAAATTTATGAACACCAAAAAAAAAAAAAGCGGACAAACACAAACGTTTGTTACAAAAAGTTTTATTTGAGCTAGATGCCCGGATGAGCTAAAAAGAATCACAAAAACTCCCATTAATAAATTTTGTCATAATAAAACACATTAATTTTGTGACTTTGTAAAGAAGGCATTATTATGTCTTTTAAGTGTGCCTTATATTTAAATAATGACCATCTAGACACTTCTGTTTACTGGGTTATTTCATCTTTTAACACATAATTAACAGGAGAAAGAAAGCGAAAACCTCAAAAATCAACACCAGTAACAATGCAATAAATGGTAAAGAATTTTCTCTAGCTTAATCTTAACATTTCAACGAGAGGCGTTCAATAAATAATGTCATCGTTGTTTTTAATGGTTACCGTCAAAATACTTTCTTTTTTTGGCAGACAAAAATAATTTCAATCTATTTATCCAAGCTTTAAATGCATTTATTTACTGTGTTAAGGAATGTTATTCATGTACTGATAAATGGCAGAACCCAAAACATTCCTTAAAGCATATCTTCTTCCTGAGAAGTGCTTTTTTAATTAAGGGGAATAAATATCGCAGGGAGACAAGTCAGTTAAATAGGGAGGATGGGGCAAAACATGAACCTTTTCTTTTCCAAAAATAATCTCACAATCTGGAATTTATGTGCTGGGGCGTTGTCATGAAGAAGTCGAATGTTGCGAATTTTAGAGTTTGGTCTCTTTCTTTCGTAGTGTTTCTTAACTTTCTTCAGCACATAATTTTTGTATACGGTAATCGATCGGCCTTTTGGAATAGCAACTTGAATAACAGGACCTTCACTATTAATATGGATGGGGTAACGGTAACTTGTAATGGTAATTGAGTGTAATTAATTACAAATTTTGATGTAATTGAAAGTAATATGTAATTAACCTATTTTTCAATTACATGTATTAATGGTAATTTAATTAATTACTTTCAAAAAATGGCATGCAATTCAAATTACTTTTTAATTTCTTTCAATTACAAACTGATGTACGTATGAATAAGAAAGCTGTCCCCTATCCATTGTCCCCAACACTTCCAGTAGTATAAAAATATAAAACAATACAAATACAAGATCGAATAAGAAAGAGTACTTAAATGCATTTAACTTTCAACAAATAAACATTTAGTATTTTTATATATATACTTTTTCACTAATTCATTATGTAATCATGAGGTTTCTAAATGTATGTCAAATATGAATATCCATGTTTCAAATTTTAATCAATTTGTAAGGGATAAGATTTTTGTATAATATATGCTCGATCTCTTTTACCAAAAAAAATATAATTATTTTATTGGAATGTTTCCAATTATTGAGTTCGATGTAATAAAAAAAATCTGTTTATTTTACAAATAAAATCAATGTTATTCGAATTGCATAAACCATGCTTTTTAATGACAAACTTTGAACATGTCATGTCGGCTTTAATTCAATATATGTATTTTTTCTCAAACGTGTAATTAATTACATTGGCAAAGTAATTGTAATTTAATAAATTACATTTGAAAATTCTTGTAATGGTTATGTAATTGAAGGTTTCAAGCAAGTAATTGTAATTCAATTAAATACTTTTAAATGTAATTGACCCCATCTCAGACTATTAAAGAAAATAGCGTATAGTACTTTCTCTGTACATTGGCATCGTTTTGGTATAACATGGCGTTTTGCCTTTTTAGTCAACCACGTCTTGTTATCAATTTTCATCTGAGGTTCAAAATAATGTATCCATATTTCATCACCTGTAACAATTTCGATAAACATCGACCATTGCAATATTTGTATATTTTAAAATAGTTTTCTACACATTTCAACCCGCAATCGTTTCTGTTTTTTCTGTTAATAGATACGGCATTCATCGTGCACTATCCTTTTGGAGGCAAATGTGTTTTTTTTTAAAGTATTAATACTGTCCCCGATGAAATGACTACAAAATTTGCTGTTTAATAATTAATCATTATTGTATTGCATCCATTGAAGCCCTATGAGGTGCTCCAGGACGTTGCTAATCCTGAAGGTCTAAGGTCTGTTTGACACACCTGCAAACTTGACATACACTTGACATACAATGACATACACTTGTCTCTATACACATTACACAGTTCTTTGAAGGTTTCTTTTGAATTCTTACCTAGTCTGACACATGTTTTTATGTAGTCTCTCATTTCAGCCTTAAAAGATGATGACTAATTAGTCATTTATTCATACACTGTCTCGAGTATAGCGTTCATATATTAGCTTCTCAAAGGAGTGATAAAACGTGGTCAGATAAACGGTCATAAATAGAATATGAACCAAATTATGCGTGAAAGGAAATTCAAAGGTTAATTGAACCCAGTATTTTATGGAATCTGATTAATGACATTTATTGAACGCCCCTCGTAACAGCTTTTCCTTTATGCAATCGATATGCAACTATTTAGTTCATTACTTAAATTATATGAAAAAATATTTTTCCTATTCTTACAAATAAATATATAAATTAAAGAGGAAGGTGTAAAAAATGGTTCTTTGGCAACCTACTCCTTTGTGGAACATCCTGACAGAACTTCACCACTGAAAAAAGGACATCCTGACAGGGCTTTATCACTGGATAAAGGACATTCTGACAGGGCTTTATCACTGGATAAAGGACATCCTGACAGGGCTTTATCACTGGATGTAAGACATCGTGACAGGACTCCATCATTGGATGAAGGACAGTACGACCAGGAGTATGGAAACATGACGATGTGTTAATAGGAAAATCAAGCAGAATATATATTTAAAGAAAGCAACACTATAGATGTAATTTATACTCAAGGTTCTGTGTAATATGTTAGGTTTTATAACAAACTGTTTCGACTTTCATGAATTAAATTGTTGAACTACAATATGTTTGTAAACTTTTTAAGATAGATTATGTCAGAAATATAATGAGGTATTTCGATGTCATTCTGATTAAATCTAAGAAACATAATGTGAAGATACGTAATTAATGATAATACATTTTTAGCTTTTAAAACTCGCAAACAAAAATTTTGTGAAAGTTATTATAATGACTGAACAGATCTTATGTTTTTCTTTTTATATTCATGAGCTGAATATGGTATTTTAACAACAGAAGGATGTTATCGTAGTGCAGACATTTGTTTGTGTAATTCGACATGTGTCATTCGATTGATTTTAAATGCTAACTTCAAAAATGCAAATTTTCTGATCTGGGACTGGTTTTGTACGCTCATATTATGCATATATTGATAATTACTTGTATTAATTGTTAATTCAAAAAAGAAAATGTTTATGATTTATTTATTTATCATTTAAATATATAAATTAATAAATGAATATGAACTATTTTGAGCTAATGAGAACATTTGTTACGTATGTGATTTACAAAATCTGGTTTTTTTTTTATAAATAACATTTTATTAAATATAACAAATGGTTTTGACTTTAAGTTTGTAATTTCGAAGAATAGATTATAACATGGATCGGAAAAGTTCAATATTTACTCAACATAGAAAAATATGACGGAGGTTCGATCAAGTAAATTTATTACTGTCTCTTAGTGAGTAATTGAAATTGCTAATCTCGAAGAAAATATGTTGTTGTTTTACTTTTGGCTTAATCGTTCTTATAACGTAAAGCAGGTTTCTCTTTTCGTGGAAATTTTACTTTGGCTATATTTAATATATAGTAGAAGAACGTAAATATGTTTATCACTAAATTTACATTCTTGCATATACCATTAAGTACTGTTTTACAATGTTATCAACTTTGTCCGCGAAGAGTCGTGGTGTTTCGATAAACATTTGATATTTATTCAAGCTTCCAAATGTTTAAAAAATTTCTTCGAGCTTGAATCAAGCAATCAATATCGTTCACATGATTTGATAACGTCACCAACCACTTTATGCGAGCATCTCAAAGAAGTGTTTCAAAATGTTTGTATTTCTTATTTGCATGAAATACTTAAATTTATTGTTTTCTACTGAACATTGATTTAAATCAGACTACATAATATTTTGCTAATTATTCTCATACTAATTATTTGGCGACAAAGAGTTGACTGTATCATGCAATGATTTTTGAACTGTATTCGGAAATAATGTATATAATTCAATATTAATATGTAATTTCACTATTAATCTTCGAAATATATTTACCATCTCACCTATTCAAGCTAATTAATTACAGAATAAACGTACAAAGTTCAATTGACGTACGCACACACGCACAATCAAACTGGAGTGTCAACCTATCATCTTTGGAATTTATAATCATATATTCAACTAAAATACATACTTCTGTCTATTTAAAGCTCTTACCATAAACTATAATTTAGTTTTAAAAGGAAGATATTTCAATGCTTTACAAGTCATTAGTCAACACTTTGATTTTGTGAGTGACACTTCTCTAAAATTGATTGCAATCAAGAGTTATGATGTACAAAGTTGGAATAGTCACATTATACAACAGGATGTTATTGCAAAATCCTTGATGGTTCCCCATTGTTTGTGTAGTGTTTTAAGTGTACAGAAAGAAATATAATATTCAAAATAACTCATTAAGCAGAGATGATCTCTTTAAAAAAGTACTTTGTAGACCTCATGCTTAATGCCCATTTCAGGAAAGTAAAACGGGATTATTAAACTTCGATTTTAGCTTTTATACTATCTAATACAAAAAAAAGTTTAAAAGTCAATTTTAATACTATAAAATGATACAAGAAAAACTTCAATTTTATTTCCACAGAAATGAGTTCAGAACGCATGAAACTGTTTGTAATTTCAATCCTTTTTGGAAGTAACTATGCTGACAATGGAATTTGTGACAATAACACGTATGCATGCACTGATATACTGATATTTCCTTTTAAGACAGATGTATAATATTACCAGATGGATGGGGCACCATGTTATATGTTACTATCTATTACTTTATGTAAACAAAGTTATATTTAACGTCAAAAACTTACTGTAATCATTGGTCAACTTTGAAAATTTCAGAATTATTCCAACATGCTGCACGAGCTATATATACAATGACACATTGCAGCAATGTGTAGGTCAGTATGTGAAACTTTTGTACTGGTTTATGAAACATCTGAAAGTTGTTTTTTTTTAAATTGAATAATTAAATGCATTTGTTAACAATAATATAATAGTGATTACAATATTTGAAAGTTTGTTATTTAGAGCTTAGAGGAAATTTTATTTGCAAAGTAGCATGGTATTTAATATCTCTATAAACTGTAACATGAACTTGTAGTTTATTGTTTTTTGCCGTGATGTAGCTTGTATTGGAAGGTTCGGTGACAACTGCAGTCAAAGCTGCCCTACTGGTTATTATGGACGACAGTGTAATGAAACCTGTAACTGTAATTCCAGTGTGTGCGACGAAGTGATAGGATGTTTAAAACTAACATCAGGTAAACAATTATTTATTTTCTTATTTCTTCATTATCGAAAGCAATTGTATAATTTTATTTATCAGTGTGAGTACTGAGGAAAACTTGGGAATAGAATCGGAAAACTGTTATCGCTTCACTTAACCGATTGAAAACACATAAAACAATGTCTCTCACACGCGATTTCAAGCAGTGTATTCTCTAATTGTTTGAATTATTGAATCAAAAAGCCAGGGAATAAGTGGTGATCCTGAAAACTTTCTCTAGATCTATCAAGCTTGTTGAACATATTAATACCCAATATATGATATAGACAGTAAATACCATTAACAAGCTCTAAGACTATCAAGGGAAGGTCTAATTAGGACACAAACTTGTTTCGGAAGTTTTATTCACATAAGTAACGTTATTTACTTGGTTTCTCGTTTGTTAGATATTTCACAAAATTAGAGTGGTAATGAAATTACTTAAAGAGTCAAAGTAATTTGATCTTAAGTATTTTGTAAATTCATAATCTTTAGGTCAGATCACAACGAATGATCAATTGTATAATGTAAGCCAAAAAAAAAAATCCAGAAATGAATTATGCCGAATGTTGAGCATAACTCTGTTTCATAATTTACGGTGATAATTTTACATACATTGTTTCCCTCTAAATATTTAATGTTTCTACTGCAATGAAACTACTTTATTACAAAAGATAAGGTCAGTGTGGCATTTCGTATATTGAGGCTTTAATATTCCTTTAATATTTATTTTCCCTGTTTGTTCGACAATGTTCTAATGAAAAGCACATGCATATTGCTCTTCGAATACGTAATTTGAATTTTGCATTTCAGATAAAACTGTATTATATGAGAATATTACATTCAGGGGTATGTATCTCTCTCAATGACTTTTATACAATCAAGCGTAATACAAAACCTTTACAATCTTATAATTCAGTATTAAAAAGAATGGCAAACATCATCTTCTTGGGACTGGTTGTCCCAAGGTCATTATTTACTTTCTAGATCTGTGATCCGGCTATTGTAGACGGTCAGACTTGTTGATTCTATATATTTTGTTAAATTTTGGTATAGAACTGGATTTGTGTCAACAAAAAGATTCAGGATTGATTCTACGTCATACTTTGACCTCATTGGTATTCTTCCTTTCCGTACTGATTGGCATAACTATAGTCATCGGCTACAGGTTAGCTATGCATTCACGACAAAACAGACGTAATCAATAGCCAAGTCGTATAGCTTGATACATCTTTGCAATGAAAGTGGGGAAAAATCAAATGCAGTTTTACTTATAGATACACGGTATAACAAGTAGTCCATACTGACAGACTCTAGTATTGCCATTTATTCAATATAGATTGAAAAGGAAAACCGAGACCAAAAACCCCGTTGTCAGCGTAAACGACAGCTTAATTCATGGTATAGTCTCTCTCTCTCTCTCTCTCTCTCTCTCTCTCTCTCTCTCTCTCTCTCTCTCTCTGTTTCTCTCACTCTAACTCTCTCTCTCTCTCTCTCTCTCTCTCTCTCTCTCTCTCTCTCTCTCTCTGGCAATGAACAATTCATTTTAATCATTACAATTTCGGAGATCAATTTTATGTTTTGTAGATCGCAATACTTGCGACTCCTCATCAATCTATATCGATGTGATACACCCCAGAACTACACCAGTCCGGGTCGTGGAACAAATCGACCAAACAGAGTACTCGGAAATAAACTGAGGCTGCTTGCAGGGAACCATGGGAAGTCTCGTGTTACCATAAACTACCAAAGGCTGAAAGATTGTGAATAGGATGTCTATGATAAACCAGATGACACAACTAACATTTCTATTTGTTTTAAGAAAGTATATGATTACTACAAAAAAGTTCTAGTTGTGCTTCACAATAGCTGTCATAATAACATTATAGACAGTCACTACATTTTTTTTATTTAGAACATTGCATGAAAGAAATACATCAATGGCACTGTAAGCGTATCCAGAATCATTAGATTCCTTAATAGTTGTGGTTTTGTGACATTGATATAAGGGTGGCCTACTTATAAAAGTTTTCATTGCGCATATTTTTGCACAATATAGTAAAATACAGACTTCATTGTACTTATACCTTTTAAAAATTGTTTCGATACCATTTATGAAATGATCACAATAACCAAAATATTGATAAAAATATTAAGATTTTTTAACAAAAATTTTATTTTTCCAATTGTTTCCGTTGTTCGGTAGGTGGCCGTTTCCATTGTGCTTTTATGACGTAATGATAAAACTTAGATTTGTAAATGTCATTATAAGAAAATAAAACATTAATAGAAAAAAGTAAAAAGGGTACGCATTGGAAGTCTCACACATTGAATTGTGTTATCCTCAGGGTTATTTTCTAATTTTTTTAATGAATCCACCATACCAATCTACATTTGTAATACTCCAAACGTAAATAGCAAAATATGGTGCATTTTGATATTTTGAAATGACCCCGTTATAAACCAGATGGTTGAATTTAATATTTTCTATATATAAGGTAGAAAAATAATATTATTAATCACCAATTACAATTTTAGAAAAATCGCTCTGCTTCAAAGTGCGGAAAATGACAAATCATATGTATCATTATAGTAAATATATCGGTATTTTGAGATGACCCCTAACAAGAACCAGATGGTAGAATTTCTTGAAACGTCGCAAATATACTCGAATTTGTGTATAATATATATTAATCATGGTTAAAAATAAAGAGTTTTTCTATAATTGTAGTTTGTACTTCCTTTGATAACTGTTTACAAAGTTTTTATCTTGATACTGAAACATTTTATCAAATAAAATTTGTTTTTCAGACCTGAATTAAGGGGAATGTCTATCAATTCAAGTTAAAGGTTACTTAATAAATATTGTAGAATTATAAAGCAATAAAAATTTTGTGACACATTCAAACCAAAACATATATTAATAAATTACCGAGTTTTATTCAGAATGGACAAATGGTAAATGTCTTTATATCTATGTTTATAAAACATTTAAAAATTAAGGATCCTCGACAGCTCGTGACTTCTACGTTTTATGACAGTACGTCACAACATAGCGATTTTAGCGCATTGTGAAATAGTTTATATCGCCAAACTTTTTTATCTATGTCTGTGGCGTGATTGGTGTTGATTCGGTCTCCCAACCCGCAGGTCCCGAGTTCGAATACAGCAGGGAGTTTTATTTTCATGAACAGCGGTAAAATTTAAAAAGTTGATTTTTTCCCCCAAAATTGAAATTTTATTTGGTCATTTTCGAGTTGAATACATGCTTAAAGTCCATATCTTTAAGTAATTTAGAAGAATGGACTTGTATGCAGAAATTTGCCCCAGGTGTGTGGAGGACCCTTAATTAAGGAGGCTGGATGGTCAACAAATTACAAATTAGATCTACTTTCAAATTTTAGATATTATTTCTTTCGCCATAAACTTTTATTTAGTTTTGAAAAATTCAAATTTTTCAGCTTTAAAATTTGAAATGTTCCTATTATCTACCCCGTAATATACTTTGTATTAAATGGTCTAATTTAAAAATGTCGCTATCACTACACATGATAGCTAAATAGGCAAACATCGTGTTTAATACTGTACATTAAGAAAACTGTGAAATACTCTCAAATCCAGACCATTTTCATCCTATCTTCGTACAGTTCAGACTGATTTTGGTATATGTATTCTGTCTTGGGTACGGACACGGGTCTTGGAGCCATACTCTGGTAGGTACCCAGTGGCTGTACGTGGCTGTAGGAGGGGTCACGAGTCTCCATCACAGCTGCCTGCTGATTCCCGTGGTTAAGTTGGTTGTAAATGTCCTTTTCGTTGTCTTTGTTGATCGGTCCATACATGTAATTAGATGAACATCGGTTTGAATTGGAATCGTATTCGTTGTCTTTGGAATCGTATTCGTTCTCTTTGCTTGTATTGTCTGATGCATTGGCTATATAACGCAGATTTTGGTAGTACTCTTTATCAGGAGGGAACTCATCCTGTTTAGGACCAACAGAATTTTCATAGCGATTTTCCTGTAAAATAAGGTCGTCCCTTTGACCGCTAGGTTTCTCTGAGTTCAAACCGCGACTCCTGTCGATAGCGTAGTCGTATTCACTTAAAATAGGGGGCGCCACTGGTTGCTGAGGAATAACTTCCGGGCCATTTCCGACATAAGAGTAGACGTTCTCCTGTAAGAAATAAACATTTATTTTGTATATTCCTCCAATGTTACAAGAAGTAAATAGATCTTTATACAAACATTTTGTGTTAAGAATAACAAGGAATATATCTAGACCATTAACACTATACACACAATTTCTGTCCTGAATTCCTCGGCGTTGTCGCGGCCGCGTTCCATTATGTGCGGTATGTTGTCTCTCTTTTCATCATTTAATCTATGAAAAAAGATGGTTAAAATCAGATAATTTGAAGACATTTATTTTGAATATTCAAACAAAAATACAATGTCGGTCCCTTCTATTTAGATTTTTAAATAGGAGTTGTGGCAACGAAATAATGAAATGTTATATAGAAAGTTTCCAGCATAATCAAAAGTCCCTGGTTGCTTTCTGGGGTAGATCAAACATTAATTGCACTGTTGGACTGTAGGTCGAACCGAAGTTGAGACTTATCTTTAACAAAATAAATCTTAATGCCTATATTTTTGTTTTTCACCACTTTAATTCAAACCACAAGTTATTAATAACTTGTTTATTATAGTCAACAGAAACAAAATGAGGAAGTTAATTAATTGCTACAGTGTAGCCTTGAACACAGAGAGCAGACGCTACAAAGACGACAATTTGGGGTCAAATATAACAGTATTTCTTTTAAAATGTTAGAGGAGTGTGTTACCATAATTTTCAAAAAAATCATTTAAAATCTTTGTAATTTGACATGCGTATACGTAATTCACATGTGACTTACAAATACCCTTGCTTTTTAATGCTGGTATAACATAATATAAAAACCTAATACCAAAGTCATAATTATAAATTACCTTTGACGTCTTTTTCGATCACACGTGGTACACATGGTCAAAGCGGTCACAGCCAGTAGAGCCCCACCCACTAGGGAAGCACCAACGAAGGCGACTATCGGGGATTTATTCGCGTCATCGTCCATGGCGTAATACTCAGAAGACACAGCGATATAGACCACTGACCAGGTTGTCAAAATTTCTTGTTCAGGCAACGAAACGATGAATATTATTTATCATAGACGAAATAAATATCATCGATGTTTGTGGGTCCCATCCCTGTCAACATGTGGGTCCCATCCCTGTCAACACTATTAAGATCGGAAGTTTAAGCTTAATTTGTCAATAAGGTAGTCTGTCCTAGTTTAAAGTCCTTACGAACCTTTGCACGTTTCCTACTAATTGAAATACTCTTACTAGAACAAATGGTTTCTGTTCAGCACTGACGAGGACTAAAATATTTTATTTTAACCGCATGGGAGCGTGTACATACATATTGACATGCAATCAAAGGTTGAAAACATTATCAAAGGGACCTGGATAAGATTTTAGCACAAAATTTTCGAAGTTTTATTTTTTCCGTTTTTCATGTCTAGAGAGATATGGTTAATATGGGTATTTTAATGCTTAATTATTTAAATGTCAAATATTGAGTTACACGCGAGTTACAGAATTAATAATTCTTATTTATGTAAAAAAAAAAAACCAAAAAAAAAAAAAAAAACCCCAAAAACTCGAGTTTTGTTAATGGGGTGCGTCTTTTTACCCCAATGAACCCCAATGATACCCCAACGAACCCTAATGATACCCCAATGAACCCAAATGATACCCCAATGAACCCCAATGATACCCAATGATACTTTAAAATTCCCCTATGATACCAAACGATATCCCAATTAACCCCAATGATACCCTAATGAACTTTGAATTTCCCCAATGATACTAAATATGTGCATATTTAAAAAAATATCCCGCGCAAGGAAGCAAATAAACACCGTTTACACATAAATATGGTGTGGTTTTTTTTCATTTTTGACCGAAAGTTTTCTTAACTCTTTTTTAAAAAACTATTCTTTAAAATTAAAATAAAAAACCAAAAGCATTGCCGAATATTTAAAGGAGCGGGCAGGGTTTTTAAAAATCCAAACTTAATGGAGGTCGATATATACAATTTTGTTCCAAGGGTCTAGATAATTTTTTATCACTGTCTCAAATAAGAATTTAAAGACTGTTTTAAAAAAGCAATGGGGGAAAGAGGGGTTCTCCAATTCAACTTTCCCGAAGAACACAATCCGTTCATTTTTTTACAAATAAAGTATGAACATGTATTAACTAACAAAAGTATTAACTACCAATCTGTCGTGGTATAAAATTGAATTTAAAAAACGCTAGCATATGCGTATTTACATACTTTAAACCAAAGTTACTAGATTCAAAGTATCAGCCCGATTGTTAACTCGCCTAACACTTTCCGTCTTGATGTTAATTAGTCATCGCGCGTTCATAAAATTTAATACACACCCCTCCGACAATCTTCAATTGTTATTACGCATCCCTTTCCGTTAATCATCAGCTATTATGACGTACAGTTCGGTATGCGACGTTCAACTCCGATCTCCGGCTATGTCGTCAAATAATTTTAAGTCATTCATTCATTCATTCATTCATACTTTATTTCCCTCATATGAGGATTATTTCAGAACATACAATTATACATACATGCAACACATATAATTATAAGACAAAGCATAAGTATTTACACACACACACACACACACACAAAAAGGGGGGGGGGTCCTTCACGGGGGAGGGGGCACGAACAAACACAGTTTATGTTGCTAACATTTGGTTAGGTTGAATTTTGAGGTTCCGGTTGTAGCGTGCAGCAGTGTCGGATGTATCGAAAATTAATTATACGAACTGTACGTAGGTCTTTTTCTGACAACCATGTGAAATATTTCCCACCTAGAAGGAAGAAGAATATGTCATCATCAGTCATGGCACACAGGTCCGCGGAGAGGTGAATATCGAAGGAGTTGGTGATCTGATCCCACCAGTATGTACGTAAGTCAGTAGTCGAGGGGCAGGAACAAGCGATATGTTGAAAAATGTCTACAAACACGGTGTCGCATAGTCTGCAGATAAAAGGAGTCTGTTCCGGAGGGCAAGCTATAAGCTTGCAGATAAATTTACAAAGAGAGATTTCATATGAGTTGGACGGAATAGACCAGATGAAACTTGGGTTTTGGTTTTGGATAATGGATTTGAAACGGTAAAAATCAATGTCATTTATCATTCTAATGTTACGGTTTGTTTGGTGTAGCTTAGATACAGCAGATCTCACTATTTTTTTCCAAGTCTGTTTCGGTGGAAATGAGCAATCATGGAGCAACGTTTGTAGGTATTCAGTAAGACTGTAAGTGGACAAAATATTGATGACATCCGGAATAAATCCTCGCTGTTTATTGGAAATGTTCTCCAGGAATGAAAATAAGCGTGTTGAGAATATCTTCTTTGAAAGAGACTGGTGATCCATGAGACAGAGTCGGCCTAGAAATAAGAGTTTGCGGATATCTATTTCTGATTTGATATGTAGAACGTTGAAAACACTTTCACAGATATCGGATCTTGTTTTGGTCGGAAGATTTTGTGCATTTTTGCAAACAAAATGTTGAAAAACATTTAGGCGTTGAAGATCGTTGGTAGATAGATTGCTCTATAATTCACAACCGTAGAGGACTGTGGGAAGAACGATCGTTTTATAGAAGTGTGACAAAGTAAGCGGGTTAAGATAGTTTGAGCCTATATCGTTGAGAGCATAATATGATTTTTGTCCTTTTCTACAAGCTGTTACAATCCTATCTGAGAGTGTAAGTTTGTTGTTGATAATAATGCCTAGGTGATTATAGTTGTCAGCACATGGAATTATTGTATCACCAAGTTTCCATATATAATCAAAATCTAGTTTGGAGCCTTTGGAGCGGACTTGTAAAATGCACGATTTTTGGGCATTGAAGGAAAAACGCCACTTCCTGGAATATTCGTATGAGACATCAAGCATGCGTTGTAACGCCGTTGGTGTTATTGCAATACACGCGATATCTATGGAGGGTAATCGTGTTCAAAAATCTAGTCATGTTAACTTGTAAATTCGAATATGCAATCGTGTTGGTGTGTGAGCCTGAGTATGAATGTGTGCAATTCTGATCGTGTAATCTATAAAAACACTCTAAAGTTGACTCCGCAGACCTTCAATGTAATTCTTCCCACAGATGTACATTTGCAACTTTAAAATGCTGTTTGTTATTTACATGTAACGTGTCACTATACTACACATTTTCCATCGGCAGTCTCTGCATTTATATCTCCGTTTTCCGGAAATAGCACAGTTGACATGTTACAAATCGACAAATGTAAAGTCTACAAGTTTGTCGAATTTTGACATGACCATATATGGAAACAGTGACGTCACAGATAGCTGCAGGAAAAGGCCTGTCGTAATCGCCGGAATGGGCACAGAATGAACAAAAAAATATTACATATATTATTTCTGGATACAACATCTTTTTAGGAAGTACGATTTTTCGAACAATAGATTATAGGCTCTGTGTCCATTATATCAAGAGACTCCAAAAAGATGCGAGTGAAGAATTCAATCGGTATCAGGCCCCGGGGCCATAAAACTTAGACGCTTGTGAACATGTACTGATTACCATAAAGTAGCTACTTGGTTTTGTAAAATTACAGTCATTACAGTATATATTTATAAGATTTTAAAATTAAAACTCTACCATTTCATATAGAATCAAATCTGTTTAACCCACCTGTTCCTTAATTTCAGAAATTCGATTTTCGAAGAAAAAATATAATTATAAAAACACACTAGTATCCCTTATTTATTTCTTCAGAACCTTTCAATTTTTGACAACATTTTGTACTTTAATTAATGATTATAAAACTTCTTTCATTACAGTTTCAGATTGTTTTATTATTTATCATGCACTTGCACAACAAAGTCATTTTGATATTTGAAAAAAATATATAGATACATGTGTACATACATTTTTCCGCGAAAAATTACCAAATTTTTTTGCAAGTCGTTTAATTTTAAAGAAATGAGGACTATAAAATTCACTTGATCCCTCTCATTTCTAGAAAAGAGCACATATTCAACTTTATATTTTTCAGTTTAAATTACATGTTTAATTATCTTAGCAATATTGGAATAGATGTTAGGCATTTTTTTAGTAAAAGTTAACCCTTATCGTATATTACATGTATCAGTGTCCATGGGAATTATATTACAGAAAACAGCGCATTCGTCACACCGGCTCCGATTTTTACAAACATTCACCTCTTCTTGTTTGGTCCAGTTTCAATCATACCTCAAAATCTTCTTTTATAAAACATTAAAAAAAAAGATTTTTGATCCAAAGAAAATAGTATCGTTCATTAGAACAGTTTAACTGAATTTTAATGTTTATTTTAGTCCATTCCGGCGATTACGGCATGCCTTTTCCCGCAGCGAGCATTTGCCATATAAGGTCATGTCAAAATTCGAAAAACTTGTAGACTTTACATTTGTCGATTTGTAACATGTCAATTGTGCTATATCCGAGGGTGAAGATACAAATGCAGAAACTATGGATTTAAAATGTGCAAAGTTGAAGGTTAAATTAACTAACAAAAACAATTAAGCAGCAAAATGTGCATCATACAAAGGAACTGAGTCAAATCTTAAAGTGTTTATGCTCGAGTTTTCATAGGTTACACGATCAGAATCACATACATTTATACTCAGACTTACACACCAACACGATTGCATATTTGAATTTACAAGTTTACAGGTCTGAATTTTTGAACACGATTACCCTCCATAGATATCATCAGCAAGCGATGGACAGTTGCTGGTTATACTAAAAATACCAGTATTTGTACAGGACTTTTCCAGGTTAACAACAAGTTCATTAATATACACAAGATATAAGTAGGTTGACAGAACTCCACCTTGTCGTACACCTTGTGACACGGGGAACCAGTCTGATTGGGTTTGATTGACAACAATTGCACTGGTTGTGTTTGTATGACAGTCATTAATGATTAACCAAAGTTTTCCAGATATACCCATTTCGCGTAATTTGATTAGGAGGCCATGCCTCCAGACCGTATCGAAAGCTTTTGAGATATCTAAAAAGCATAAGTAAATATTGCTGCCCTGTTCAACGTTATGGTATCAGCCCGATTGTTAACTCGCCTAACACTTTCTGTCTTGATGTTAATTAGTCAACGCGCGTTCATAAAATTTAATACACACCCCTCCGACAATCTTCAATTGTTATTACGCATCCCTTTCCGCTAATCATCAGCTATTATGACGTACAGTTCGGTATGCGGCGTTCAACTCCGATCTCCGGCTATGTCGTCAAATAATTACTAGCGCTCTCGAGCGCTAGCAACTACGTTAGTCTTTTTCATTGGAATACGCATGCTTGACTCCATAGTAGGGGATTCTGGGAATATTGTACTACTGTAGATAAACTGTACCATTTGAATTTCGTTTTATCATCATCACAAGAAGTTGTTTAATTGTAAATATCAAAGTAACAGTATCTTAGGTCTTATAATGCCAAGCTTTTTTTTTTATTTTATAATAAATAGTTAGCTTTATCTTAACTATCTTCAAGCTCGGAAAACAACATCGGATATGTTTTCCGAGCTTGCCGGAAAGGCCCGAGAAGATACGATTGCCAATGGTTCTTGAAAATGTTCACCTCGAAATTCAAATTACAGTAGATACATAATGAGTAAGGCACAGTCAATGAGCTATGCCATTGCCGATGTGAACCCCACTCAAGCTCAGCTCAATTCCAGTACACCACTGTGCCTTCCTGTTGTTAATTAATCGATTTAAAAATTTAAACCAATGTTTTAGAAATCTGCTTCTGTGTTTTATGATGGCTGCAGCGCTAGCTTACCAATCTTTTTAGAAGATAAGCTTGTTTTAATTAAGGACGACGGACCCAATTCAAGATTTCGCACCTCTGCGCAGATTCCGCGCCTATGCTATGAATATGACTGTCGTAATTATTTATATCAGAATAAGAGATAATAATAAAATGTTCATTCTACTAAACATAATTTGTGATACCAAAATATTTCTAGATGAAGAAAAATTTAAATTAAAAAATTAGTCCGAATTTCCTCTGTTTGCGACAAGTCCGTTATATTTCTACGGTTTATAAATCTTAAAATGCGCAAAGGCAGTTTATAGTCTTATAAACTGGTAGATATTGAATTTATACCTTACCCTTACAATATTTATTTATAAAGCAGTTAATGTAACTTCAGGAAATAATTAATTATGTCCTTTTTTCAATGATATTTCTGAAAAAAAAAATGAACCATGTAGTGAGCTTTGATACAACCCCTCAAAAAATTTAGGTCGATGACCTACATTTTTTTGCTGTTTATCGGTAAGCTAATTGACTTCTTAATATTACAATTTAATTAGAGTAAAAAATCTATTGCAGAATTTTTGAAATATCAGTTTTTATACCAAACCCCAAAAATTCCCATTACTTTCTATTATATCTGAGGTTTTTCGTACCCAAATTTTGAAACGTCCCCAGTAAAATAACGAAGTCGATGATCATGTAATTTTTTAATTGATTTTCACTCACCATTAACTAATTAACATTATGTAAAAATTTGAATAAAAAATCTATTGTAGAAATGAATTGGGTCCGCCGTCCAATCCTGAAGTTAGAGGGGCGTCAGTTTTAGGCAGGGGGTCTGGGGAATTTCTTCGAATTTTTGACTTTTTAAAAATTTCTTCACATGATTATACTTAAAAGTAATAATTTTTTTTATAATTTTTAAAGATTTGTAGATATTCGGCCCCGGAATCTCCTGGATTCTAGAGATTTGTAGGGCGAAAATGAAGTTTTCAAATTTTGACATTTCTGCATTTTAGATGCCACATGTTGGCGATACATGTATTTGAGATTTTCTATCATTCTATTTTTATTTTATTTTCTTGCATGTCAACATAGTTATGTTGCATGTTGATATAACTTTGTTGCATGTTGACAAAACTATGTTGCATGTCAACATATTTATCTTGCATGTCGACTTATTTGATAGAAAAGGGGCAGAGATATTCCACCATATTTGTGATATTTCTTCTCGTTATAATACTTAAAAGTAATAATAAAATTATTTTTATTTTAAAAGATTTGTAGATTTAAGACCAACGGTAATCCACTCAATACTCTCTGCTTTTCGGAAATATAACAATTTCATTTTTATGGGGACCCAGGGGGCAAGGCCCACGTAAGTTCCTGGATTTTTAGAGATTCTGTGTGGTAAACATGAAGTCTTCAAATTTAGACTCTTGTACTTTTTGTGATTATACATAAAAGTTATTAAATCATTTTAAAGGTTTGTAGATTTGAGACATGTACTGATGTAGTTATCCAATCAAAACCCTCTGCCTTGCAGAAATATTAGAAATATTCTAACGAATGGCTGTGAATTAAATCAACTTAATTAAATGGGACGATGTAAATGTAATTTTTAAAAAAGATAACCATACTAAACATGAAAGAGTCGTTAAAAACACTAGCTAGAATAAGCAATTAGTTAAAGGTGCATGGGTTACTGGTCAGATTAAAAGATCGTAACTAAAATGGGCTTCCTATGTACATTACACCATTGAACCCACTAGTTTTGTTCATACTACACCGTTGAAATCAATTTAATGTAGAAAAATTCCTTAAGTTTCCAAAAATTTGTTAATTAAGACTCGCAATTGTACAATTTCTTTGCTAGAAGGAGTATAATTTAACTTTATTTTGACAGTTTAAGAAGGGGTGCGGGCTGGGTGCCCCCACCCCCCCCCCTTGAAAGTTGGCCAAGGCTCGGGGAAAGAAAACGCACAACTCGTTGGATAAAAATCATATACCATCGCAAGTCATGAGAGATCCTATATATTATCATATTTATATAGCTAATAAATGCATTTGAAAACAGTTTTGTCATAGAATGCTTATGCGTGTATTCAAATATGGGCAAATTGAATTAACTTGTTTATTAGTTAATGGGTTATATATATATAATACAAAACGAAATGGGATGTTCGATAAAAAGGTGGTCATGAGAAAATATTAAATGGATGTAAATAAAATAGCGTAATAATAATTGATTTATCATATGGCATATTCTTGTACCGTATGGAAAAACAAAACCCTATTGTGACAATCTATTTAATCACGAGCATGGTAATTTTAACCAATATATAAATAGTGCCTGTTTGGGAGGGTACCAGTTGAACCAGTCAATTTCAACTGGTACCCTCCCAAACAGGCACTATTTATTTTATTATACTGAAAGTCTTAATTTTTATAGCAAATTTTACTGCTTTTATATAGAAAAGACATGAATTCTACGGCGAACTGTACGCGCATAATTAACGCGCATGTAACAATTCGTTCTATCGGCCCGTTGCTAAGCGTGCGAGGGAGAGAGAACGGATTGTCAACTGCGTCTAAACCAATCAGATTGCAGTATTTAACATGAAAGTATAATAATTGATAATATTGCCCATACATAAGAATTTATGTCTTGTGCGCACATTGATCGGTTAACTATTTTAAGATGCTTAGACAATGAAACGATGTAAGGTTATAAAATTCCATGTGATCTCTCTCTCTCTCTCTCTCTCTCTCTCTCTCTGTTTATAAGGGAAATGAAACAGAACGTTAATTATAGAATAATTTGATTTCTAATCCTAAATAAATGAAATTATTCGATTTTGATCTCTTTACATAATTGGCAAATCCCGATTTTGAGCGATCACTTTAATTTATGTATGTTGTCCTTGTTGCATAATATGTTATAATATTATTAACATGCGACCCGGGCGTAAATCACATTTTTTAAAAAATCAAAATATAGTTTTAAAAAGTCAAACTCTTTTGTTTTGCACTGTATATCCCGGTCGTTTGCAGCTGTTTATTTAGATGCTACACGACATATACACAGGTGGCCAATTTTCACACCTTGCAGCGGTCACTCTGTCGCGTGTATAGTCTGAGCCTTGTCTGTTAGCTGCGAGGTTTTTCTTGATCTCAGACAAACAAAAGAATGTGTTGTGTACTTGTACACAAAGAAGACATCACATCGTTTATCGTACACATAACTTTTTTAGCATGGACTTCGAATCAGAAACAAGACAATCAATGATCAAAGGAAATTGAAATGTGTGTACTTTTTGGAAATAAGAAATAAATACATGGTTTTAAGCTCCAGCCATATCACCGCATAAAAGTATAAATTATTTGTACAATGTATATATGTAAGAGAGCAATAGAGAGGGAAAGAGAGTGAGAGTGAGAGTGAGACTGGAATACGCATGCTCGACTCCATAGTAGGGGATTCTGGGAATATTGTACTACTGTAGATAAACTGTACCATGTGAATTTCGTTTTATCATCTTCACATGAAGTATTTTATTGTAAATGTCAAAAAGTAACAGTAGCTTAGGTCTAAATTTAGAACCACTTTAACAAGACCTTGGACTTTCATTAGGACGTAGTTATCCATTTCTTGCGTCAAAACAAATTAAAAATGACGCGGTTTGAAGCGAAATATGCACCGATTGCGTATACTTAGCTCAAAAGCCAGACAAATCTTGTTGATTTCAAAGAGCCATGGCTGAGTGGCTAGCAATTAAATAGACATGCCTACGTCACATTGCTGTTTGACACAACTACCCAAAGTCCAAGCTCTTGTTAAATTGGTTCTATGATGCAAAGTTATTTTAAATATTATAATAAATAGCTAGCTTTAACTTTACTACCTTCAACCTCGGATATATTTTCCGAGCTTGCCGGAAAGGCCCGAGAAGATACGATTGTTACAAAACAGTACCAATGGTTCTTGAAAATTTTCACCTAGAAATTGAAATTACAGTAGATACATAATGATTAAGGCATAGTCAATGAGCTATGCCATTGCCGATGTGAAACCCACTCTAGATTCACAATTCTAAACTGAGACCCCACTCCAGCACAATTTCAGTACACCACTGTGCCTTTCTATTGATAATTAATCGATTCAGAAATTTTAACCAATGTTTTAGAAATCTGCTTCTGTGTTTTATGATGGCTACTGCGCTAGCTCTCCAATCTTTTCAAAAGATAAACTTGACGTATATTCTATGTTAGTTCCAGCAGGGACGTATATACTAGTAAATACGTCCCTGGTTCCAGTGTTTTTTCTGATCATGGGAAACACAAGAATCGCCAAATTGAATTGATATACAAAACGAAAGTTTTAATAGAGGATAATATGCAGCGTTTAAGAAAACAGTACGGTAGAGCTTATATTTTAATTGTCATTGATTAAATTAGATATTATCTTTTTCAATAACAGATTCCTCACGTTTATTTTAAAAGAAAAGAAAATCTTTGTTATCCTTATAACAAACAACCAAGCAATCTATTTGAAATTAGAACCCTAATATAATCAGGCAATATAATGTTAATACCCGATCATGCTTTCTTTTTCTTCCTTAAAGGTCATAGTTACTAAAATGAAATTTTAATTAGTCAAATCTAAAACAAAATAACTATTGTAAAAATTAATTATGTTAGCTTTTACAATCTTATTTCAATCACATAACTTTATTTTTCTATTAAAAGTGACCTCAGGGTCTCTCAGGGCTTCCTCGGTACCCCCAGTGTCGACCTCAGGGCTACTCGGGGCTTCCTCAGTACCCTCAGTGTCGACCTCAGGGCCACTCAGGGCTTCCTCAGTATCCTCAGTGTCGACCTCAGGGCCACTCAGGGCTTCCTCAGTACCCTCAGTGCCGACCTCAGGGTCTCTCAAAGTTTTCTCAGTGCCACTCAGTATTTTTCAGGGTTTTTTGATAGTCTCAGGGTTTTTTCATTACAGTAGTGCATTTTCAGTACTTTATATATTCAATTTACTGGCTTAGTATCTATACATTAGATCCAACACTTTAAAGTTGCCCCGTGTTATTGATATTGGGGATATGTTTAAATTTATAATTATAAAACATGTATACACTGTACTTTGATAATGTTTGTTTCTTTTAGAAACTAGAGGTACTGCGAGCAAGCTCACAAATGAAAATATCAAAACTGAAGTTTTTCTGTAATAGAAAATAATCGATATGTCTCTTGTTCTAAAAGTTAATTACATTGAACTAGCACACATGACCAAAGCTCAAATCCGGCCATATATACAGGTCACAAGCAATCTTTGAGTCAAATTTCAGCTTCTAATCATTTTACATTACAAGATATGGCCCAGATAGGAATTAAGCATTTTTTAAACAATGACCTTGAACTTGCACAACTTACCCTGGGTCAAGTTCATGACACATCCTCGGGTGTAAGCAATCTTTAAGTGAAATAAAAAACTTCTTATGTTTCTTCAGAAGAAGAATATTAAGAGGACACAAATTACATACTTTTTCTTCCAATCAATTTCTACTTACAAAAATGACCGTGCGTCAAGGTCATGACACACCCTTAGGTCAAAAGCAATTTTCATTTTAAGTAAGAACTCCCAATGTTTCTCCATAAAAAAGATATGGATTGGACACGGATTTTGCACTTTTCCTTCAAGTGACCTTGCCCTACTGAATTTGGGGCAAGTTCATGACACACACTCAGGTAATAAGCAATGTTTGTGTGAAGTAAGAACTTTCAGTGTTTCTCCATAAGTATAGTCATTTCGTGCATATCTTTTACAATTTTATGCTATTCTATGGTATGCGATTTTAAAGATATGCTATGAGATTTCAATGCAATGCTATGACATTTGTATGCTATTCTATGAGAAATTGAAATGAAGGGTCTAATGATATGGTATGCTATGCTATGGTATGCTATGAGATTTGAACAAAACGCCTCCATACACAGATGGTTTCCACATATTTCGAAGTAAAATGATAAGAAGCCAAAGTTGACTACTTTACTCTGCAATATGAACATAAAACATTTGAAACCGAGTTATGTTGTATGCTATGCTATGCTATGCTATGATATGCTATGGTATGTTATGACGAATGAGCTTCTATGAGATTGTATGCTATGGTATGAGATTCTAATGCTATGGTATGAAATTCCAATGCTATGCTATGATATTTCAATGCTATGCTATGCTCTAGTGTATGTTGTAAAAGATATGCTTGAACTGACTGTATTAAGATATTAACCAGACACAAATTTTGCACAGACAGACTGATGGACAAGCTGATTCCTATAACTCTCCCCCTCTCCCCCCCCAAAAAAAAATTTTGTTGGGGGGGGGGGGTTAAATAATATGCTTTTGAATAATGCCTAGGTATTATTGGGGTTCATCAAAGTATCACTGGGGCTTACTTAGGTATCATTACAGCTAAAATACGGTATCATTGGTAAGTTAATGTTAATCGGGGTCTGGTTGGGGTTAATTGTTCATTAAGTACATGTATATTGTTTTATCAGAGACATAAATAACATTTAAATGTTATTTATGTCTCTGGTTTTATCAATGAGATTTATTTCTGTATCATATGGAAAATAAAAAATTCATCGGTGAAATTCATTGCTAAATTATTTGGAGAATGAATCATTGCACAGAGCTCATTTCAAGTTTATTGTGGTTATTTGAGTTTGAGGGTATATCAACAAAGTTTTGGTTGGGAGATCAATGGGTTCACTGGGTAATCAATCGGTGAAAAAACGCCGCGTAGGTGAAATTTAATTCATTTGTAAAACATGTTGGTACATAAATCTCATTAAGTGTATCAATTATGAACATACTTATTATCATTAGGGTATTTCAAAGTTCATTGGGGTATCATTGGGATTCATTGGGGTATCATTGGGATTCATTGGGGTATCATTGGGATTCATTGGGGTATCATTGGGGTTCATTGGGGTAAAAAGACGCACCCTTGGTTTAATGTTAAAAAAAAAATAAAAAAAAAATTTCTAATTTATTCTTTTCCATATAAATCTATATTTGATAATTTAAGCTAGCGAAAGCACAATTTTTATCCATATTTAGTTTTGAATATTTAAAAATCAATGTTATGTTAATTTAAATATTCATTGTTATGAGCGATTTTTAAAAGAATTAACGTTATCAGATTTGTTGATATTTTTATTTTACAGTATCTTATTCGTTCTAATATGGGCATTTTACACGCCTTATCTTATTTCGTCTTCTTACTTTAATGTGTCTGGCTCCAATGTTTTTCGCACATGTATAAAAGGTTAAAATCATACTGAGGAGGGTCCCGTTGAAATCTGGATAAAATCATTGATCATGAATAGGAGCTGATTCGGAACTTGAAGGCATGAATCACCTGTGATCATGGATGCTGTTAATGAATTCGAGATCACTACACCGGCTGGGAATAAGGAGACTGCAGGTAATTGGAGCATGACTGATGCCATCTATAGATCTATGTAACATCCCCCACCCCATCTTCTTACGCTTCAAAAAAACATTAACACAATGCTTGATTAATTTTTTTGGCTATATATGAATTTTTTTTTCAAAGTTGTCTATTCTAATCTATGTTATGACCATCGAAGATAAAAAAAAAATGCGTGCTTTTTTGTACATGCAGTATAGATATCCGGAAATTTTCCATTTATCGGAACATTTCTTCTTTTACTACGCATTGTTTATTTCCCGTTTTTATTTTAATAAAACACACGTTGTGAAAATTTGTTCGAATGCTTCGATGAATCGATTATAATGTTATATGAAGGTATGGATAAGAAAGAGAAAAAGACGAATCCAAAAGCACACAAAAGACTGATAGATAAAAACGTGAATGAAGAAACTATCAATTACTATGTACGAATCGCAGCGACACTAGATGAGGGGTTTGAAGGAGACGAAGACAGAGGTACGAAAATTGTTTGTTATCATCAGTTTAGAATTACAAAATCTCTATGAACTACGCTAATATGTAAATCCATCATCAAATTATCTTTGAACAGAATTTTTCAAAAAGTTAATTGGCTTAACTCTGTTTCATATGGCAAAAGACTTATAGTCTGTCCCAAGTTATTGCTTCCATCACTTTTTCATGATTTTTAATAAAAAATACACATACCTGTGAAAGAAATGCTGTTGAAATCGATAAAAGGGAAAATATCCAAGATATCTTCATTGACAAATTATCATTTTTCACTCATAAAAGTTCACAGGAACGGAAACAAATTTCTTACGGAGATTTATAATGGGAAATGTTTACATCTTTTCTCCATTCGGAAGTACTCGGGACACCTCGCACAATTTTTCAACGTTATCATCCTGGCTTAATAATGGCTGATGCAGTGCTAAATTCCCGTAGACTTTCTATTTTGGGATGTGTATTAAAACCTGAAGCGGTAGAGGGGGCGTTTCAAAACAGATAATCTGGACATTTTTCATATTAATGGATGAACGAAGTTTGAGCACAAAGGTATTTATGATTATCGAAATATCAAGCAAAAAGTGGTGGAAGCAAAAACTCAGGACAGAGTATAATTAATACACATACATGTACATGTAGCCTACATGATGTACATATCAGTATAACGATATGAGGTAAAAAAAAAAGTCCAAGCTTTCCCCATCTCTTTTCTTGGCGAAATTAGTAGGAAAGGATTTATAATGTATAAACTAACAATCACTGTCAGCAGTCAGGCTGGACTCTGAAAACAGAGTAAACAGAAGTGATCTCTCAAAAGTAAAAAAAAAACTCCATAAAAAAAAATAAATTTACAGTATATCTCGGGACACAATTCTTCAACATAATCATTGGGATACTTTTTTTTCTGATTTAATTTTTTTATGGCATAACAGTATAACCAGTAAGCTTTTTAAAAGACGTTTTTTATCCCAGGGAATGAATCTTGTTGGACACTGGTATTTCATGATAATAAAAATTTAAATTTTATATCAAGTAAAAGTGAAAGATAGGGGATTCTAGGGCAATATATAGTTTAGATTAATTAATCTTATCTTGGGCGGACTCTGAAAATGGAATAAATGGAAGTGAATTCTCAAAAGTAAAAATACTCCAAAAAAGGGTTTTAGCGAAAAGGTTTTCTGAAACATTTCCACATTTCTTTTTCGATATAGTTTTAAAATTAAACATTTCTCTATTGTTTCCTACATTTTCCTCGCTTATGAAAGATTTAAGTCTATTTATTAATCACATTTTCATGGAGAATGGAGGCAACTCTCCAATATTTACATTAGCTACAAAACGGAAGGTGAGAAAAATGCTATGCATGATGGTGCCAAATACTCAGTTTTCAGAGTCTGCCCAGACTGCTTAGCAACAAGTGCCAAGCCTTCAAGTTGCTCTTTGTAATTATTTATCTCAAACATTTGTATAACTTTACTTTTAGATTTTGTGCATGTTGTGTGGGGTTTTAAGTACAATGTAATGTACGTTTCTGTTTTTTATTCATATCATCTTGGGCATGTTGGATTTTTACCTCATACTTTTCAAACTTTTTGTTTGTTTTACTTAAACCAGCTTTCAATTTGTATAATGTATAAAAAAAAATCCTTGGAGTATTGTATTGTTAATTTTAATCATCTAACCTGACTAAATGAATAAATATGTTTATGAACATGATGAATTGTTCATTTCTTAAGTTGTCCCGTTATTTTGTGCATACACATGATTTCTCCTTGTAGAGCTTTTTTTACGGAATGTATTTATTCAACTTGAAAAAGAGGACATTCACGTGTTTATGCATCCATCACTGCAGGATGTGTTGGTTAAGCTAACAGAACTAAGTAATGTAGAACAAACTATAAAACTCCTTCAAATTCTGAAAGATAACACAGCGGAATTATTAAATGATGGAAAAGCCAGGAAGGTCATGTGCAGTCTACTTCTACAAGTAGCGGAGTTTTCTGGTGGAGAGAAATCTAAAGAGCAGAGGGAGCACTTGGAGGAGCTACAGGAAGTGTTTCTTGAGATTTGTCAGAGTCTGAAGGGGGACGTGGAGAATGTCCTCGTGGTCAAAACTGTACTACAGATCCTAAGTGGCCATGTCAACATGTCAGCGAAAGATATTGGTATGTAATTTAATGCATTTCAACTCTGTTTTATGATATTGGTACCTTACATTGTATTTAATGAATTTGCTGCAGGTGCAAACATAATTCACATTCTCTTATATTGTTTTCTGCAGTAAAAATCATAAGGCATATTGAATTGATTTTAGGAATAAAAAGAAATAACACAAAATGGAACTACACTCCTCCCACAGAATTCATTCAAACATTTCATGAAATGTGTGAGGAGATTTTTAGTTTGGATGACATTCAAGGTAAGAACTTCCCACTTGTAAATCTAAAATATGTTGTTACAAGATAAATAAAAGACATCAAATATAGAGGAATTTTATAAATATGGTTGTTATTCTGGTATCAGTACATCAGCTTCAATGGAAAATTTTATACCAGGCTCCAGGATCATGAAGCAATTTTAGACTTAAGTCAAAGATTGTATACTGTCTTAAAATTTCTTGATGGAAAACACTGACAAAATTCAAATGCTATTAAAAATTAAGTGTCTTGATATAAATTTGTTAATTACAAATCTCAATGGTCATAGTATGATAAACAATAATTTTATAACTGACTGAAATTTTGACTTAAGTCTGAAATTGCTTCATGATCCTGAAGCCAGGATTCATTTTTGACTTGCATATATTATCATGTATTATGTTGAAGTATCAACTACATGTACCAATCTGAAGCCTAAATGTTATCTAATAAGATCCATTTATAAACATGATAAATGATTAAATGTTTTTTGCTTTTATTTCCTTTTATAAATTTTGTTTTAAAAATCCATTAAAGCTGCATGGTCCAATTTTTTGCTACCGGTATTACAGAATCAAATAGTTTTTCATACAAACCAAGTATCCTAGAAACATCATTTTCTCTATGGAAACATTAATTTTAATGATCAGGAAAACTCCTACATTGCCATAAAAAGTACACATAAGAACCCCAATCATTATTTTACAGTACAAATAAAATGATGTAAGATTGTACTAAGCAACTTTAGTGTAACATTTATTTCCACTTACTGTCAGTATAGGCAAAATTTAATTACATGTATGTACAAACTAAATGAAACATTTTGAATTACAGTACAAAATAATTATTTCATCCCCTCTCTATATTGGGGGGGGGGGGGGTCAGGGGGGTCTTGGTGTTAAGTTGGGGGCAAGTTGATATTCTTGTTGGAACCAAGTTGGCAATACATGTATATGTGGTTGAGGTGCTTTTGAGTCAAAGTTGTACTTGATTATTTACTGAAGACTTATAGATAGAAATGATTCATGAGAAATCTTGATTTGATGGTTATCAGAGAATAGATGTAAATCTCCAGACATACTAAGCCCATACAACTGAACATACGATCTTCAGAAGTGCCAGACAGATGTGTCGTCGTTAATGATTGAATACAATACATGTCATTGAATATGTAATGACATGTTATTGAAAAACATAACAATATGGTAAATTTACCTTGAGCAATGTTGATTTGCTGGTTACAGAGAAGGTTGAACACAACAAGGCAAGCATGGTCCTGACCCACGTGTTCCCTCTCCTTCACAAAGTGGACACGCCCACCTGTCACAAGTTCATCAGGAAATACCTGACCATGTCAGGAGTCCTGACCGACCACGAAAAGTGAGTCTTCTTGGTAATAAGTAAATAATAAAGTCTATGTTTAATTTATTGTGTTAATATTTTATGTGTTAGTTAAATGTCTATATAAATTTGAAACAAAATAAAGAAATAAGGGATTTAGCAAAGTCATGATGATAATTAACAAATAATGTAGGCAAACTAATTTTTCATGCTGTTTTCATGCCATTTTAACATACATGTGTATAGTGCTGTATTTGTTATTTTTTAAAAGGTTAGCGTTTTATAATACTAATATCTTTACACAAGTTCACAAGGTTTCAGTTGCTTGGTATAGTACAATATCATTATATTAATTGATCAGGTTCCAGTGGCTGGTGTCTGACAGCAGAGGGTCCTTCCTGATGCAGACAATCATCGAGTGCTGCTCGGACGAGATCTACAGCGAGCTGTACTCGTCCGTCTGTAAGGGGCACCTGCTGAGTCTGGCCGTTCATCCCCAGGCCAACTTTGTCCTGGAAAGCCTCATCAAGGGGGCCAAGGACAAGGAACAGGTAGCACTTACTGTTACAGTAGTACATTGTGTAACAAACACTGTAAAGAATATCACTGGGTATAGTGCACTGTGTAACATTATCTCTCAGTGTGAATATCACTGGGTATAGTACACTGTGCAACATTATCTCTCAGTGTGAATATCACTGGGTATAGTGCACTGTGTAACATTATCTCTCAGTGTGAATATCACTGGCTGTAGTACACTGTGTAACATTATCTCTCAGTGTGAATATCACTGGCTGTAGTACACTTTATGTAAGTAACATCAGTATGTTATTCATTATCTTTATTGGTAGTGTTACATAAATGGATGTGACTTGTCACTCAAATTCTTACTTTAGTTGCAATAAAACAATTTTGACTTAAACATTGTCACTAATTTCAACTGGTACATATGAAAGAAGGGAGGGCATAATGCTTTGCTGCTGTCCGTCTCTCTGTCTGTCAGTCGGTATGTCCGTCGGTCCACCAATAGTTTCCATTCATTTTCTTCGCAGAGGTTGCACGTATAAAGATGAAAGGACTATGTGCGGTATAATGCATTTCTCACCCCCAAAATTAAAGTTCTATAAAGATCTTTAAAAATAATGTTGAAGATAGTTGAAATCATTTTGAAAGTGAGTATATAAAAGATTAACACCACAGTGACGTCATAATGTAGAAATGACGTCATGAAGATTGTCCATTTTTTATAAATTAATGGTTTGGAGCAAAATACGGGTGTTTTCCAATGGTTTTTCGACTGGGAAACATCGAGCGCATGCTTGCTTAAGTACCATGTATGATTTGTAAAATTATGTGTAAAAATCGTACTTTAGCAGACCTGCACTCTATACTTCAAAAAGCAAAATATGAAGAAAAAATGACAATATTTTCATTTGTTTGCAAAATTTCAGGATTTAGCCAATATAGGTGACGTCATAAATAAACAGCTATTGGACAATTATGACTTATATCAAGATTAAAGTGATAGACATCCCCTGTATAATGTTTTATGAATATTTGGTTTCGGTTTGATACAATTTAAAGAATTGTTAAAACTGAGGGAGATATTTGACCATATAGTCCTTTGGTATACAGATTTATTATAATAATATCTAGGTCAAGTTTGATTTTGGGTACGATCGTGCAATTTTTGACAGAGTTATACCCCTCGGACTTAAAAAAATTCCAATTATTTGCAGTGTCCGTTCATTTTCTTCGCAGAGGTTGCACATATTGAAATGAAATTTGGTATAGAGATGTATCATGATAATATATCTAGGTCAAGTTTGATTTTGGGTATGATCATGCAATTTTTGACAGAGTTATGCCCCTTGAACTTAAAAAAAATTCCAATTATTTGCAGTTTCCATTCATTTTCTTCGCAGAGGTTGCACATATTAAAATGAGATTTAGTAATACTGATTTATCATAATAATATCTAGGTCAAGTTTGATTTTGGGTACAATGGAGCATTTTTAGACAGAGTTATAATGCCCCTTGGACTTAGAAATATTTGCAGTTTCTGTTCATTTTCTTTGCGGAGGTAGCACATATTAAAACAAAATTTGGTATACAGATGTATCGTGATAATATATCTAGGTCAAGTTTGATTTTGGGTATGATCATGCAATTTTTGACAGAGTTATGCCCCTCGGACTTAAAAAAAATTCCAATTATTTGCAGTTTCTGTTCATTTTCTTCGCAGAGGTTGCACATATTAAAATGAGATTTAGTAATACTGATTTATCATAATAATATCTAGGTCAAGTTTGATTTTGGGTATGATCATGCAATATTTGACAGAGTTATGCCCCTCGGACTTGAAAAAAATTCCAATTATTTGCAGTTTCCATTCATTTTCTTCGCAGAGGTTGCACATATTTTAAAATGAGATTTAGTTATACTGATTTATCATAATAATATCTAAGTCAAGTTTGATTTTGGGTACAATGGAGCATTTTTAGACAGAGTTGCCCCTTGGACTTAGAAATATTTGCAGTTTCTGTTCATTTTCTTTGCGGAGGTAGCACATATTAAAATGAAATTTGGTATACAGATTTATCATAATAATGTCTAGATCAAGTTCGATTTCGGTTACAAGCAGTTTTCGTCAGAGTTATGCCTCTATGACTTAGAAAAATTCAAATTATTTGTTGTTTCCGTTCATTTTCTTCGTGGATGTTTCCAAGAAAGGGGGCATAAGTGTTTCACAAACATCTTTTGTTGAAAATATGTTTTCAAACAGATACTTTATTGATCCATTATATAACATATTGGTGTGTCAAGCCATCTTAATGTTAAAGTTTATATATCATTGTAAAAAAGTCCATGATTCTTGTGAATGCTCTATTCACATTTGATTCACATGGGCACGCTTGACTGAGTATGATGCCTCAACAAAGCACCCATGTTGGTTTGCTATTAGTTTGAAGAGATATTTGTGGAGCTGAAGGAGAACTTTGAGGACATTCTAGCTTTCAACCATCTCAGGGTCATCACTAGCCTAGCTAAGGCTGCCTGTCAGCTAAAGACCTGTCAGATGAAGCTTGTGAAGGTAAGACCAACTAAAGACTAATGAAGATAAAATTGGTTAGAAATACTAGCAAAGGTAAGATCAGTTAAAGACTACCAAAGTAAGATTTTGCAAAAAACCTGTTGGTTGAAGCTAGTAAAGGTAAGATCAGCGAAAGATGAAGTTAGTGAAGGTATTATCAGCTAAAGACCTGTCATATGAAGCTAGTGAAGGTAAGATCAACTAAAGACCTGTCAGATGAAGTTAGTGAAGGTAAAATCAGCTAAAGACCTGTCATATGAAGCTAGTGAAGGTAAGATCAACTAAAGACCTGTCAGATGAAGGTAGTGAAGGAAAGATCAGCTAAAGACCTGTCATATGAAGTTAGTGAACGTAAGATCAACCAAAGACCTGTCAGATGAAGCTAGTGAAGGTAAGATCAGTGTAAGACCTGTCAGATGAATCTAGTGAAGGTAAGATTAGCTAAAGACCTGTCAGATGAAGCTAGTGAAGGTAAGATCAGCTAAAGACTTGTCAGGTAAAGCTAGTGAAGGGCTAAAGCCTTGTCAGATGAAGCTGGTGAAGGTAAGATCAGCTAAAGACTTGTCAGATGAAGCTAGTGAAGGTAAGATCAGATAAAGACTAGCTAAAGAACTAGCAAAGGTAAGATCACTTGAAGACTTGACAGTTAAAGTTTCAAATAGTTGATACCTTTTATGTGAATTTAGAGAAAGTAAAATCAACCTGTGAATAAATTTACCAATTGTTTGAATGATGTTTTAGAGTACACTATCTCTGCATTCTTTTTGAATAATTTAGTACAACACTGTTTTCTATGTGAAGAGGTTTTCTTAAGTTTTCATTGACCTAGTTTTAGAATATTTGACTTTTTTCCCTTAAGTTTTCATTGACCTAGCATAGGCGTGGGAACCGAGAGGGGGGGGGGGGGCTTGGTCCCCCCACTTTTTTGGAAAGTTAGACATAATAACCATAACACTTTTTTTCGTTTGTCAAGATTTCTGATAAGTCTAGCCCCCCCCCCCCCAACTTTCAACTTTCAAGTTTCCGAGGCCACTGTCTAGTTATAGAATATTTTCTTTCTTTTGCTTAAGTTTTCATTGACCTAGTTATAGAATGTTTGACATTTTTGCATTCTTTTATTAAAATAAGAAATTGAATGTCTTTGTAGCATTTACTGAGAGCATTTCACTGTTTTGAGCCAGAAGATCGACAGATAATGTTTGTTCCTCTGCTGGCTACCTTGACAACTTACGAAGTATACCTTGGAGTTGAAGAGGGTTCCGACAAACCTGGAAATGAGGTGAATTATCTGTGGCACCCTAAAAGACACAATGAAATTAGTTTTATTATCTCTCTGCTTAGAAAAAATATATTTCCTTCTGTGTGATGGCTCATGTTCATGATCAAAGTATATTTTTTACAAGCAGTAAGAGTTTCCAACTAATTACAATGTACATGTACCTTTTCTTCAATTTCCATTGGGTCATTAAATATTCATTTTTATCTGACATAACTAACCACTGCAAATCCATTGATTTGTGAAATTTTATTTAGAGAATTTGCCAGTGTTCTGAGTGAACTTTGTATTGTATTTTTTTTCAGAATCCAACACTAGGAAAAGTGAACATACATGGGTCTCTCATTTTACAAACATTACTAGAGTTTAAGAATCCAAAATATGTTGTGAACAGTCTACTGCATATGACCCCCAAGAACCTGCAGTGCCTGGCCTGTGACCCCTCGGGAAGTCACGTAATGGAGGTCTTTTTCAAAAGCACCACTGTCACAGAGAAAAATAAAGGAGCTATGGTTGACAGATTACAGGTACTTACCTTAGTATGTGATTGAGAGATTATTTATACAGTCCATATAATGTTGAACAATTTATAAGAATGAGAGGGGTACCATTATTCATTAAAAAATCAAGAATATGATACCTTTACGCAGAGCTTTGAAAGCTATGTGTCATTTGCTTTGTTTATAAATACAAATGCTGAAAAATACCATGCCAATGTTGGATAGCTGACTGTTGCACAGTTTTTCATTATTCAGTGGTCATGGTGACTGCTTGCCTATATTTGACTGTGACAGATCGGTATTCATGATGAATAGTTATGAGTGGGGGACTTTGAACAGGATCTTTGCTTTTCTTATCAAAAATAAGAATGTGACAGATGAAAAATTAAAGATATCTTGCTTTATTCTTATGGTTGGGTTTATCTCAGGTTTCTGTAAATGTATTTAAAACCTTCAAGTTTATTTTCAAATCTGTCCATTAAAATGAGACGTTTGGAATTTTGAAATTGTACAACTTGGAATCAAAGTTGCAAACTGGGTTGTAAAATAAAGTTGTGAGATTATCACATGATAAAAAGCAGAAATAGAGAAAAAACCCTAATGTGTTGCTTTTCTAAATGTCTACAGTGTAATCAATAATTGAATATGAATAAAAGTTTGTTTTATAACATTGTGCCAGGAATGCTGTCTATGCATCAGTATGTTTGTTTGTGTGTCTCTCTGTCTGGCTAGAATCACAGCAAAGATATTTACAGGTAGATACATCTGTATTCGGTAGACAGATTATCAGTAGCTGCAGAACTGTAGCTCCACGGAAAATCGTGTTGACGGTCCGGAGCTACAGTTCTGCAGCTAGATTATCAGTACAGGTGGTTTCTTTTATTACTGATCCCTTTTAGTAGTTGAACAACTGTTTGATTTAATAGTAACTTGACTGTGGCAGATTTGTATCATTATGGGTGCAGATTAATTATTAGTGAGACACTTTGAACAGGCTCTGTGCTGTTCTGATAAAAAAATAAGAATGTGACTGATCAATAATATCACAGTTGGTGCCTTTTCCTTATGGTTGTGTTCCTGTCACGTTTCTGATAATTTATTAAAAAACTCCAAGTTTATTTGCAAACTGTTTATTAAATATTAAATTTAAAGGTGTGTTGAATTTTGAAACTGCTCATTTTGGTCTTAAGCTTCAAAACTGGGTTTTAAAATAAACTTGAGAGATTGTCACATGATAAAAAGCAGTAAAAGAGAAATTAAAAAAAAAATCATGTGTTGCTTTTCAAAATAACTACCGGTACTAATATTTTCAGTATACCGGGTTATTTTCGCCCTGTGTAATTTTCGCCCTTCTACACTTGCAAACAGTTTTGCCCCGTCTTGAATTCGCCCAGACACAGTTGTGTTTAAGTGACAATTTGAGACATTGAAATTCGCCCAGTCTTAAATCCTCCCGCTGACAACGAGGATGAAATGGGCGAAAATAAAACGGGGGTGATTATACCTGTAAACAGTATTGAAAATCAAATGCAACATTTGTTTCTCCTGTTCTAAAGTATAAAATTCAGAATTCAGAAATAAAATTTATAGCAAATAATTTTACACCAAAATTTTGATTAGTTTTAAGGTATGGTGATTTTCTCAACTTGGGGTGGGGTGGGGGGGGGACAAGGTCTTATTACAAATAATTTAAACTACAACCAATGACTAATTAAGAAATAAACATCAATTTAAAAAATTCACCGGGATCACGTACCAACCAATTTCATATCCCGGTGAACTTTTTAACATTGCTGTTTATTTCTTATATTTATGTTTGGAAAAGACAAATCGTTCTAGCCCCAGGATCATGATGCAAACCTAGACTTAAAAGTCAAAACAAGCGCGTGCTATCATCATTGTGACGTCATGAAAAAAAGTGACGTCATGAAACTCTGTTTGATAAACAAACGCACGCATACACACTATAGCATTGAATCATGATTTTTTGAAGTATACACTCTCATAACTCAGCGGTGTGTGCATACAAATTGAGTAACGCGCGTTAGCGCGTTATGAAAATTTGTATGCACACATCGCTGCAGTTATGAGAGTGTATACTTCAAAAAATCATGATTTAATGCTTATATTTACATTTTTTTTACTTCTTGCCTTGTCTGCAAATGTGCTTCATACTTAAAATTCCTATCTTATCCTAAGGGTAAGTTAATATTAATGGAAGAGCCACAGTAACAGCCACAAGCATGAACTTTGATTTTTGCTTGTGACGTTGCAATTTACAGCGTTCAACGTTTGTGACGTCATAATAAAACTCGCCATTTTAACCTTTGAGTACCCAGTGATTACTTGTTGCATTTAGAGGCATTTAAAGATCACAGAATTTAATGGGAAAACACAGTAGAATGTAAATATAAATTATTAAAAGTACTGAAACATTCATGTATGTAAATGTATTGTGTGTGTTTTTTGGAAGGTTGTTATTTTAAACAGTATTCCTTTTCAGGAATATTGGCTTTTGACTTTTACTGTACCACCAGTGCTATTTTTTTTTGGCAGGAGTGCTACTAACAATAGTTGCTTTATTTGACATTAGGATGTAACACAGATTTTGTTTTCTTTGAGTTGAGTATGATATATCTTTAAAATTAGTGTCTTTGACTAAAATATTTTATAAATGTTGGTTTCCTTGCCTATATGTACATGTAGGATATGTACAAGTATAGCTTCCTGGACTAAGAAATGAATGTTGGTTTCATTGTCACTCCATGATATACTTAAAATTAACCTTGGTTTCCTTGACTAGAATATACTACTGTACAGATGTTTTTACCAAGATATTCCATAAATATTAGTGTATTTCACAAGGATGTACTACAAATATTCAATTTAGTTTCTTTGACTCGAATATACTACAAATGGTTTGTTTGACTAGGATGTACTACAAGACATAGCCTGTAGTTCCTGTGGGTCCTGGATAATTGAGACCATGTGGAAAGAACTCCCTCTCCCTCAGAAAACTGTCATAGTCAAAGCTCTATCCAAGCATGACAGACGCTTGTCAGGTGATCAATATGGACGTTTCATCCACAAAAACTGTGGTGTGTCAACCTACATCAACAGTGTCAAAAGCTGGACGGAGATGCAGACTAGCAGTCAAAAGAAACGAAAGATGTTTGAAGACATACTTCAAACCTCGGGTCAGTTTATTTAAATACAATCACGCTTGCCTCTGTTTCGCACTATGTGATATACCGTGCGATACAATATATTTAACTTATATTTTAGTGCAATTAAAATTTTGGGGAAAACAGCAGCTATTTGATTAATTGAATTTTTATAAAACTAACCATCTTTGAAAAATATCCGTTAAAAATGTTTTTAATAAGTTTTTTTTGTGCTGAAAAGTTAGAAAAATATTATTCAAGGGCTTCCATAAGGTTATGTTATAAGCACTTAACACAAATTACGTAGCAATAATTTAAAAAAAAATGATTGTTTTTAACATGAATTTAAATAATTATGTTATAGGTACAAAGAAAAAGAAGAAGAAAGATTAATTTTGTAAAAAAAAAAAAAAAAAGACCTATTAAATCAGAAAAAGAAATTTTGTTTTGATTGATCTATAAAACAAATATTTTTCCCCCTCAGAATGTGGTTTATTTTTTTTTTTATAAAATTATATCAAATATACAACATTTAAATTTTTTTTTGATAGACATGACTTTCTTAAATCTGTGGATAATGTTTGTTTTTGTTTGGTAATTTAAAACAAGGACAATGCAGTCTCTTTTCTCACAGTTTAAAGCCACCATTTGTAATATAAACAGTTATGTATATTTACTTCTACCGAGTATTTTCCATTTCTTCGATTGTATTTCATAGGTCTATAGAAACTGACAAGGCTGAAATCTAAACGACCCAGTTCTAACAAGTTTTCGATCGGTCGAAATCTTCAGCAACCTAAGAAAAATCGTGGACTGCAAGAAATAATCATGATGATGTCAGAGTCACTAATTTCCATTTAAGACGACTTGTCTATTTCTTTCATCTAACGTACCGATGCGCATTAACTAACACAACTTTAGTAACTTTATTTATTCTTTACGATCAATTTATCAAATAAATAGAGAAAGATGTGAATATAAACAATAAAATGCCTTTTTGATGATTTATGCGATCATTACAGTAAAACTTAATATGTATTTTTTCTGCAATTTCGCTACCTTAATATCCCGCATGAATCACAACAGAAATCATTATTACTTATTAGGTTTGTTACTGACTGTTTATAGAAATTTGTGGGGTCGGTTTAGTCCATAGAAGGCGAGGCGGCGGCGTCGCCTCGCCTTCAATGGACTAAACCGACCCCACAAATTTCTGTAAACAGTATCAAACCTAATAAGTGTTTTGTTTTGTCGAGGACCTAAAGTTTGATATGTAAACAAACGTTTGTGTAAAAAAAATCAGTTCAAATAACGTTACGTCCGCCATGTTGCCGTATAAATTTTGACGCTCGCTGTTTAAAGAAATTTGTAAGGCATTCGCGTGACGCGTTTCACCCAATGACTTCGAGACATTCTAGTCCGAGGCAAAACAAAAATATTATTGTTCAAATACTCCTCTTGAAACTAAATATATCATGTTTAAGCAAGTAAGGTTTACTGAAATGAAGTTTGACATGCACATTTCATTGAAATTAGAAAGATCTGTCTAACTTCAGTCATTACTTATCTTAATTAATGTTAAGTTTTGGATAGACCCCCCTTCCTTTAAAAATGTTTAAAACATGATGACAATTTACAATAAAGTTAAGACCTTCATTTCTTTCATTCGTAATTTTAGATTTGATTGCTACCTACAGTAGCTGTTGACTGGCTATGTATAATGTATAACGACCGAGTTCAAAGAAATTGAACAATGATATAAAAAAGAAGAGGGGAAACGACATCGATTTATCTAATTGGTTTTAAAAGTGACAAAACTATACTTCGTAGACTATTTTGTTCATTGTAGTAGAAATTTTAAATGAGGCTTGCTGTTTATATTTTTATCATAAAAGTCATAAGAATCAACATAAAAAGTAAGTTTTACAATTAAATGTAAATATTTTTACCGTCTAAAATGATATTTGTATTGCAATATGAATATTTAAAGAACATTGTAATTAACATTTCTTAAGATGATTGGTATACGAAAATTGATGTTCTAGTTTTAAGATATTCTTTTTCTTACTGACGAGACTATCATAAGAACAGAAAAAACGAACGTTAGTTTTACTGATTAAAGGTCATCTGTTCATTTAAAACAGAATAGTTTAAGAAACGGAGAACGGGAGTTCAAACAACTACGGTATTTTCTTTTCTTTATTTTTTATAATGATTAATTTACAACAATTTTTCTCAGGTCATTTTGTTTATATATAGTCCTAGACATATTACATACTTACTAAAAGATAATACAAATCACAGCGTGAACTGTTGATATCCCGGGAGTTATAATGTTGTATGCGTTCACGTAATTCATGAAATACTTGTATATTTTTCGTGAATATTGTTGTCAAGTGTGCTAGTTTAAAAAAAATTAAAAATCTCTTTCATGTATTTGTAAACAGTGTTTGGCATAATCAAACAGTTTCTTATTTACATGATATCAATGGTGTAATTTCACTTATGTCTATACTTATAAATTAAGACATTTCGCAAATAAACTACGAAACGCCTGCACCAGAGTAACTGCTTATACCTTTGGTATTTCAACACGTGTAATATGATGTCCGTAAGCTATAATAAATTTTAACCTGATAAGTAATTATTGAGAATTAAATTAAAAACCTTCTTTCATTTTCGATAAACCAGCTCGAAATAGCAAAAATGAGAGTAAGGTGGTGGACACGCTTTGGCGGATCCAAGTCAATGGGAGTTAGCATTAAAATATATCATTGCAATGAAATAATATCAAATGATTACGTAAACAGTGAATATATTTATTAGGAACTTGCTGAGATTATACATAGAAGTTAAGATTTGACAAATGCTGAATAAATAAAATAAGGTAATTCGTTTCTTGAATGCGCGATTTTAGTTTTGATATGGAATAGATTTTTCCAGAACGGGGTAACCAAGAACGCGGTTTGACTAATTAACGTCATGGCGAAAAGTGAAGGAAGGATTCATCACGTATCGCGGGCAGATATTCATACCTTGGATGGGACATCTTTGGTTAATACAAAAAAGTAAATAAATAAAATGGAACAATTTGATGCAATTTTAGTTTTGATCGAAATAATTTATTTTTCAAAAAGGGGGTGCCCAGGAAAGCGGTTTTACTAATTTACACCATGGAGGAAAGTGTAGGGCGAGTTAGCCATCGGGCAAATACTTTGGATATGACAACTTTGGTTTAAAAAATGCAAATTAATGTTCATACGCTAGCGTTTTTTGAATTTCATACTTTTTTATACCACGACAGATTGGTAGTAAACCTTAGACATTATTTCTAAGTCTATATGTGTATGAAGTTAAATTGTGGGTTTTTTTTCCAGATCAGTCTTTTATTCGAAATTCTCATTAAGACAGTGATAAAAATTGTAGTGAAATTTGACCTAAAGATATGAAGAATAGGATAAGAAAACAATTTAGAAAAAAATTGGACACAGTATATACGAAAATGAAAAAAATATGGTTCAACATTTTAGCATTGTGTCATTAATGTGTAAAGTGCTAATTCCCGCGCTTGCGCGTGATATCATCTAGTAATCTTATAAAAAACAGAATGAATGAATGATATGTATATTGCAATATATTAAAAATATGGAATTCTATGTACGACAGCCAACCGCTTAATGCTGATTGCTTACTGCTATCTCTTACTGCTGAAATATTTATACGCATGTGCTAAAAATGTTATGTAAGCACTGTCATCGAATATTTAGTCATTTGACGCACAACATGCCTTGGTTTAAGATTTGGACAGCTGTTAAACTTAGAACTACTGTGGCTGGAAACAGCTTAAGGAATAACTTAAACTGTGTGGGTTTTTTTTTTACGAAACATGGTTTTAAATGTTTTTAATAAATCATCAGTATATATCACGTATTCTCTTTAAATACATATTGAAAAGCTGCTTTTATATAAATCCATCATTTATATGAATTGCAGAGAAACATCTTTTCAATTATTAAAATGTCACATATTTTTAAGGAAAAGTTGTTTTATCTTTATCAATACAATCAATTGCAACACTCTAAATAAGAAATGTGATTTTACATCTTGTTTTCACGTAACTCGTTCAGTAGTTAATTGAAATCACTGTGTATTCATATGTCAATGAATATTTATATTTGTACTCACATAAGTAAATTTAAACTGCTAATTTAAAGAAAAATTTCAGAAAGGTTTTTTTGTTGTTGATTTTATTATAAACCCCAATATAAGGAATTTAAAGTAACTATACAATTTAAAAACTCACAAAACACCAATTCTCTTAAGATTGACATAATGAACAAATATTAATATCTTTGTTTCATTTATTTAAACTTTGAAATCATTGGGTGATTAAAGACATTTTTTCCGAACAGTATTCTATATAATACTTTTAAATATCAACATTCAAATTTTTTTTGGTAGACTTTCAAAACATTTAATCATATTACAATGTATATTTACAAAAGATAATTCTGTCAAGTTTTAAATTAAACTATTTTGCGTACTTCCACCTATGAAAAAATATCAATTTCACCCAACATTCACTTTATATTAATGTATTATAAATAAATTGCTTAGGGGCTCTTGTTAACGATTTAACTTTCATTTTAAACACCAGGTCCTATTTAAAGAGACAAGAACATCAGCATGTCTGCAGGGGCTATCTTATTTCTGTGGATTACTTTACTCGAAGGTAACATATCTTCCACTAACTGTGGCTCATTTTGATTTGTCACAGCCAGGTTACATTGTACTTTTTTAAAAGATTTCTTTTGCTGATGTTTGCAAAACGTATTGTAAAATATTATCCTGATGTCTTTGTGAATGACTATGAGATCAGAATTTAAGTCTCATTTGTATTGACCTTGTCCAACATAATATTTTATATATAGAATATATAGATTGAAACATAAGCATAAGGATATAAAGGGTTCAACGTAAAACATAGGGATATAAAGGATTGAAATTTAAACACATGAATATAAAGGATTTAAAGATAAATATAGGGATAAAAAGACTTCAAAATTAAACAAAAAGGATATAAAGAGTTCAACCAACCTTAAACATATATAGGGATATTAAGAGTTTTTAAAAAGTTAAAAATAGCTATTTCAAGGGTTCAAAGTTAAACATCAATACTTATAAATTAAGACATTTTGCCAATAAACTACGAAACGTCTGCACCAGAGTAACTGCTTATACCTTTGGTATTTCAGCATGTGTGATATGATGTCCGTAAGCTATAATTGATGTTTACCTGATAAATAATTATTGAGAAATAAATTAAAAACCTACTTTCGTTTTTGATAAACCAGCTCGAAATAGCAAAAATGAGAGTAAGGTGATGGACACGCTTTGGCGGATCCAAGGCAATGGGAGTTAGCATTAAAACATATTCTTGCAATAAAATAATACTGAATGATTACTTAAACGGTGATTATGTTTATTAGGAATTTACTTGGATTATACAAATACAAATATTATTGGCACAAACACAATTTCAATAATTGGCAAAGTATATGCAATATATGCATAAACAGAAGTATAGTTCTTATTACATATCAGTATGAAAGATATACCGGTACATGTATAATTATATTTCACATTTACATGAGAGGAAAATAGTTCTGACAATTAAGCTTGTGCACTATTTCTGTATGATGACTTTATTGATAATTGAGAGAGTTATTTTCAACACTGTTGAAGATTTACTCTTAAAACAGAACGTAGCCTTAAGGATATCTGATATTTTTGAAAAATTATTTTTAGTATGAAAATATGTATATAAATTTCTTTCAAAAACTGTCCTCAAATGAATATATTTAGAACAGCTGAATAAAAGATGAAATTCATCTTTAATTGCTCCAGTGTTACAATATTTACAAAGTCTTTCATGCTTTGAAATAGATAAGTATCTACCCTTTTCTATGCCAAGATTATGTGAACTTAATTTTAAACTACTAAAAACTGATCTCTCTACTTTCATTTTAAATACTTCAACATAAGAACACCGTTGAAAATGACCAAAAACCACATGATAAAATTTAAGCTTTGATGAATTAAAATTTTTTGAATGTTCTTCCTGTAAACAGTGGTATGTTATTATTTGTTTAAATCTTGAAAAAAGAGGTTTTATTGAACTACCTCTGTCGATAATATATGTAAACCCTAAATTGTTGATAATTGAAAAAATGCTTTTTGTCCATGAATTTGTATGAACTGTTGATTATACATAGAAGTTAAGATTTGACAAATGCTGAATAAGTGAAATAAGGCAATTCTTTTCTTGAATGCGCGATTTTAGTTTTGATAGATAGAAGCTAGCGAAGCGCGACCTCTGGCGAGAGAATGGAATAGAATTGAATGAGACTTCTCGCAGCTACAGAATTTTCCAGAACGGGATAACCAAAAACGCGGTTTGACTAATTAATGTCATGGCGAAAAGTGTAGGAAGGGTTCATCATGTGTCGCGGGCAGATATTCATACCTTGGATGGGACATCTTTGGTTAATACAAAAAATAAATAAATAAATAAAATGGAACAATTTGATTTTAGTTGTGATCGAAATGATTTATTTTCCACAACGGCGTGCCTAGGAAAGCGGTTTGACTAATTACACAATGGTGAAAAGGCGAGTTAACCATCATGCAAATACTTTGGATATGACAACTTTGGTTTACAAAATGCAAATTAAAATGCATACACTAGCGTTTTTTAAAAATTTCATACATATTTATACCACGGCAGTTTGATAGTAGACCTTAGACATTAATTTGTAAACAAGGAACAGATTGTGTAATATACTTTCGGGCGTTGGAAATATAAGAACGCTAAGTTCCTCAAACACGTGTGTCTTTATTTAAACACTCGAAAGTACTGTTTTACAAATACGGGATTCACATGAATCACAGCATGACCAATGTGACGTAACAGAGGTAATCTCAAAATATAAAATCAATATTATCACATCTCCCCTTTTTTAAAAGAATGCAGTGTCATGCTAAAAGAAACACAATCAAGCACATACATAATACTTTACAAAGACAGGATAGATGGAGGTTTTACCACATGACCAGACCGAGTCACATAAGGTTCAGATTTATCATTACTTGCTGGGACACTATCTGAAGTTTTAGATGTTAGGTCACTCGTAGACAAATTTTCTGAACTTATAGTGGGAATTGCCAAAGGTGGGCTTAGGACCTTATTTGGGCTCTGCTTAGTGTCTAATGGGGAAGCAGATTCATGGTCACGACTCAAGATGGTAGGTGGTTTAAATTCCGGTATGGTAGCCTCGCGGTACTTTATTAAATCGCGCCTATTCCGACGGTACTCTCGGCCATCAGACGTTCTTACTGTGTATGACCGAGGATCAACTTGACCAGTTACAGTTGGCAGAACCCAAGTGCCTTGTTTCTTAATTCTCACGGTTTCATCCATCTCGAGAGGTTTAAGTGCTGTGGATTGTCTCGAATAGTATTCACTTTGTTTTTGTCGACTAAGGACAAGCTGGTTCCGAAATTGCTCATGATTGACGGGTTTTGGTTGCAACTGTTCGCTAGTTGATGGTATGATAGATCGAAGACGTCGGCTTGCGCGGGGGAAGTATTACCTTCTAATGAAGTGTTAAATTATTCAAGGATACCCAGATAAGGGTCCTTATGGTCAACCTTACATTTACCAAATATGTGATTAACGGTTTGTACCTTTTTCTCGGTGAGACCATTAGACTGCGCGTGAGTCGGGCTTGACGTCGCGTGAATAAATCCGTATTTATTAAACTCATCGCAAGAATATACGTTATCTGGTATCCAATGGTGGGAGAATTAAGTGCAACTTTGATTTGTTGAATGACTGTACCTGCTAGAAAATTTCGGAGAGGGTATATCTCAGAGTATCGACTGTAATAGTCAGCTATGGTAACAAAATCTGAACATCCCAACTGAACAAGTCAGTGGCTACTATACTTGCCAGGGACGTTCAGGGACCTCATGAGGCATAATTAAGGTTCCTTGGGGTTAGCGTTGCGCTTTTCAAGACATGTTTAACACCTAAGGACCATTTCCTCAATGTCCAAGGACATTTTTGGCCAAAACAAAATATAGCGCGCCCGTTTGGTGCATTTCGTAACACCCATGTGGCTGGTGTGTAGACGTTCAAGCATAATCTGCCCTTGTCCCTTTTAAACAAAAATACGGTTGCCCTTGACTATCAGTCGTTAGCTACACTAAGCTCGACGGTGAACAGTCGCACTGGTTGTCTGGCCAACCATTCATAATGGTGTGCTTTAGCTCGAGATTCTGAGGATCAGCGGACATGAACCATGTCCCATCTAATCGCCTGTCGTTGATCGGAATGCTCGACATGACATGCTATCAAAGAGCTCTGGGTAAGTATAGCTAAGAAATGTACGCAAATGCGCATCAGCTACCGGTATGTCTTTTCCGGTTTTGTAATCGATATCGTATCTATGTAGCTGCAAGATCATTCGTTGGAGTCTCGCGGAGGCTGCAGCTAACGGTTTCTTCAAAATGAAGATGAGTGGTCTATGGTATGTTTCAACCGTAAAGCGTCTGCCGTAAACATACTGATGGAAGCGCTTACACCCGAACAGAATTGCTAGCATTTACTAGAATATCATCGACAAGTAATGTGACGTCTTGCAATCCTTTATAGAACTCGTCTATTTCGCGCTGAAATTCGTCTTGGTCAGATTTGATGCCAAAGGGCATGCGCAGAAATCGGTATCTACCGAAAGGCGTGTTGAAAGTAGTCAAATGTGAGGACTTTTCGGTCAATTTAATAGCCCGAACGCTCGTCAAGTTTTGAAAAGTAAAGAGCGCCAGTAAAGTTCGAAATTATATCCTCTGAAGTTTTTGATAGGGTAGTGAGGACGTAAAATTGCTTGATTGAGATCGCGAGGATCAAGGCATAGTCTCAGCTTGTCAGAACCGGGTTTTTCAGTAACTGCAAGAGAGTTGAACGATTTAGTTGGCTCAGTGACCCTAGTAATAACATGCGCTCTAGTTCTATCTGCAGTTTCTCGCGTAACGGGAACGAGATCCGTCGCGGAGGATTTACTACGGGAGTTGCGTTTTGGTCTTTGCGGATATCGCATTCGCCAGTAAAAAGCTCGATCCCCTCGAATACGTCTTTGTACTCCAAGAGGAGAGATTTATTATTTAAATGATTGCGCGTTATCGGCCTCGGTATTGTTGGAGAAAGGGTCTCGATTGCCATGACCAGCTTAATAAACTCCAAATCAACGCACGATTTCAGACCAAGTATGGGAGAATTGATTTCTACAACGAAAAAGTCAACCTGCCTTACCCGATTCCCGTGCGCGCATCGGATTTTTTGCTCACCTAGGGGTTCTAAACAATACTTACTGTAATCATACAGATGTTTTGATGGCTGCGTCAGACTACTTAGAGAACCCATACCCTTAAATAACCTTACGGGTAATATGTTGACCTGTGACCCAGTATCAAGTTTGAATTTAATGGGGACCCTCCCTGGGCTTAGGTCAAAGTATCTGAATGCCTCGTCTGTGCTTTCGCAGGGATTGTGCGCAGAGATGTCTATGCTATCTATGTAAAAATCATCACTTTCAATCCCACCCCTTAATCTGGTTGTGTGGTTACCTCATTAACATTTAAGGCAGATCGGCACATGGCCGCAAAGTGATTCCACCAATTACAAGTGTCATATCTTTTGTCTTAAGCAGGACAAGTCTGATGTTCATCATGTAGCCTGCCACAGTTCCCGCATTTCTCATTCGCGCTCTTTATGGAATTTTGTTAAAATCGCTTCTTGCGCTGTCCCCTGAACTTTTGTTAGGTGGATCCGGAATTCGCCTTTGGAGGTTTGTAGCGACTGGTCCGTGTGCCGGTCCAGATGCGGGTCGACTATTAGCGTGGACGGCGTGTACATGTACCTCGGGGGAGTTGTTTCCCATAAACTTCAATTGCTCTTCAATTGCTCTTGGGAGTATTAAAAATTCTGGCCTATCTCAATGGCTTTGTCAAGCGTAAGGGTTCTGCCTACGTTGATGAGCTTTTCTCTTATCTTGAGGGATACTACGTCAAACACTATGCGGTCCCGGATCATCTCGTCCGCATTTGTGTAGGAGCAATCTTTGCACAAAAGTTGAAGCTTGGTGACAAACTGGTCGAAGGTCATGTTGCCCTGAACTTCGTTGTTAAACTTACAACGGGCGAACACGGGGTTTAACTTTGGCAGCACTTGGTTTTTAAAGTGTTCATAAAGACTGTCTAATTTCTTCTAATGTCATCAGCAGAAATATCCCATGAATTAAATATGTCTCTTCCTTTGTCTCCGACTCACAGAAGTAAGTATTAACATTGTTTCTGCTCCTCTTTTCTGTTGAGGGGGCCGCCGAAAATCAAATGAGCGTGCTGCTGGAATTTCCTGCAGGCCTCCGGAAGGTTTGTGGACTCCCAGTCCATCACAGGTGGTGGTACTCCTTCCATCCCGATTCTGACACCATGTAATATTTTCGGGCGTTAGAAATATAAGAACGCTAAGTTCTTCAAACACGTCTTTATTGAAACACTCGGAAGTACTGTTTTACAAATACGGGGTTCACATAAAACATAGCATGACCAATGTGACGTAACAGGGGTAATCTCAAAATACAAAATCAATATTATTACAGATTGTGTTCTAAGTCTATATGAATAAATGATGTATGAAGAAGTTAAATTTGGGGGGGGGGGTTGATCATCCTCTTTTTTTTTCAAATCAGTCTTTTATCTGAAATTCTCATTTTGGATAGTGATAGAAATTGTAGTGACATGTGACATAAAGATTTACAATTTAAAGATATGACGTCCTAAATACCCACTCACTAGTTAAAAAAAATTCATTGTTATCATTTTCCACTCAGCTGCAACAAAAAGAATTAAGGTCATGTACATGTATATATCATCCAATATAGCTTAGATTTTTCATCCCCCAGCTAAATCTCTAACTATGCCGTTTTTTGTTTAAATTTAAAGGATAGGTTAAGGAAACAATAAAGAAAAAAAATGCGGACACAGTATATACGAATATGAAATAAGAAATATATGGTTCATTTTAGCATTGTGTCATTAAGGCGTAAAGTGTTAATTCAGGCCGCGCTTGCGCGGGATATCATCTAGTATTGATATAAAGGGTTCAAAGTTTAACAAATGGATATAAAGGGTTCAAAGTTAGATATAAGCATGAAAAGGATTTTTAAAAAAAGATGTAAAGAGTTCAACGTTAAATATAGGGATATTAAGAGTTCAAAGTTGAAAATAGGGATATAAAGGGTTCAACGTAAAACATAGGGATATAAAGGGTTTAAAGTTAAACATAGGGATGTAACGGATTCAAAGTTAAACACAGAGATACAAACAGTTTAATTATATATATATATATATATATATATATATATATATATATATATATATATATATATATATATAAAATATATATATATATATATATATATATATATATATATATATATATATATATAAATATATATAATTTATATAAAAATATATATAAATATATAATTTTTTACTATTAATACCGTTGCATTACTTCTCTTCATTACCAACATCACCACGGATTGGCCTCAAACCCATACCACTTATAAAACATACTACAGTACATGTTTTAGTTTGACATATATTCATATTACATATCACTTTAACAACACATATACAGGTAAATTATGAATACTTGTAAAAACTACACATTAAGTTATTCTTTGTTTAACATTATTATTCGTTTAGATTTAGATGCAATTTTGATTCGATCAACACCTATCTTTGTGAGTGAATGGACACCAATGACAGCCAATTCTCCCACCGCTAAAGTGACCCTCCGGCATGACCTTCATGAAGACCCTGCTTATGTCAAGGTCGAGGCACGGACGGAGAATGGGTTTATATTTCCCGCGTTTGGTTCCGCCCAGCAGGATGACGATGCTGGTGCTATGTATGGGGGCGTGGTGTTTGTCTACAACAGAACACATATAGACCTGTTTGTTCCCGTTTGGAATAATGGTCCAATCTTAGACCAATATGCCGCCATTTATACCGGTAATGAATGCCAATAGTCATTATAATTGTATTTAACTTTTATTTTTTTTTCTTCTAAATTTGCAGTATTTGAAACGTTCATTTTAAAAGAAAGTACAGCGGAACCAGAAATACTGGTTTTAATACTGAGTACACACTATTTTTTTTATTATTAGATGGAAATTAAAACTGAATATGAAAAAAAAACATATAAACATTCTCCCACACTACCATTATATATACTAGCGGAAAAAAGAAACTGTGCATTATAAAATTTAGTATAATTTTTCTATATCTATTGTTTGTATTTAAAAAATTTAAACAATCGATAATTGTATTGTTTTTGACAATATCGGATGGTACCCGTCCAGGTGTACGGACTTTTTCATGGTTAGTGAGCACCTGTTGTTTATTGAAGAATTTGTACGCACGAGTTTTACGGGCCAATACTGTTTGGAATAAGAACTGTAAAGGATTTCTTTAAACTTCTTTTGTTAAGGAAATCATTTTAGTTTCAACAAAATTTACCCCTATGTCATGCCACGACTCAACGAAAACCAACGTAATCGGGCTGTTGGGATGCCGCAAGCTGGAATGGCACAACATACTGTAGCAAGACACTTTGGAGTTCATCGGAACACCATCCAGTCATTATGGAGACGTTTTCAACAATCTGGCAATACCCAGGATCGACCGCGCTCTGGGCGACCTCGTGTGACGTTACGTCCACAGGACAACCACATTAGACTTGTGCATCTGTGAAATCGTTTCCAGACAGCAAGTTTGACTGCCCGTAGCATTCCAGGGCTTCGACCATTTAGTCCAAGAACTGTGCGTAATCGTCTGCGCGAGCAAAACATCAGACCAAGACGTCCAGCGGTGCGCCCAGTACTGCTTCAACGTCATCGTATCGCCAGACTAGCGTGGTGCACACGACATCTGCGATTCAGAATACAGGACTGGGCCAATATTCTGTTCACTGATGAATCCAGATTTCATTTGGATAGCAGTGACGGCCGTTGTAGGGTGTATCGTCGCGTTGGGGAGCGTTACCAGGACGCTTGTGTTGTGCAACGTCGACCATTTGGTGGAGGTAGCGTTATGGTGTGGGGTGGAATATCAGCACGTGGAAGGACCCCTCTACAAATTGTCAATGCAATGGAAATCTCACCGGCGTACGCTATCGAGATGAAATTATTCAGCGTCATGTGATACCCTTCATACAGAGACATCAAAATCACATTACTCTGCAGCAAGACAACGCAAGGCCACACGTTGCACGTGTAGTCAGGGACTTGTTTGTTCAAAAGAACCTTGGCCAGCAGTTTCCCCCGATTTGTCGCCGATCGAGCACGTCTGGGATGAAATGGAAACTAAGACGTTTACGCCGTTTACCAAATCAGCCAGTGACATTGGCTGATTTAGGCCAGGCTTTAACCAACATCTGGAACAACATCCCTCAAGCATTTCTGAACACTTTAGTGGCATCAATGAGGAGTCGCTGTCAAGCATGCGTGAACGCAAATGGAGGTCACACGCGTTATTAATTTTGTTAATTCAATTTCAAATAACAGTGACTTTCGAGTGTGCTGAAATTGACGTTATTCGACGTTGACATTAATGTGTTATGAGATGTTGTTACGAATACATGTGTTAACAGTATTACAAAAAATAAAATTTGTTCATTGTAATTTTTAAATGTTTTTTCATATATTAAATAAGCACAGTTTCTTTTTTCCGCTAGTATATATATCTTTTTATATTCTAAAACTTCCGTGCAAATAAAAACGAAGTCGATCATGCCAATGTGTTTTAAAGAGATCATATTAAAAAAGAATGAGTTAGTTTTGTTAAAATAAAATATATTTATATATATATATATATATATGTCAAACTGATTTTTTGTTAGTTAATTTTAATTTCTGAATCAACTAAAATACGTATGAAAATAGCATTTCTCAAACGCAAATATCATTTAAAATAAACGGCAATGTTAAAACGTTCACCGTAATATGAACTTGGTTGGAACGTGATCAAATCTTCTGAGAAGCCCTTCGGTTTTACAGGATTTGATCACGTGACAAAGAAAGTTCATATCTTGGTGAACTATTTCATCTATTTGATATGCTGTTTATTTCTTAAATGATATGTAATATTATGATTGCGTTTTATATTTAAGGAGATCCCTTGTCATGGACCGGACCTTATTCAATTCTACGTATTTACATGTCTGTGACAGTAAGAGCAATGGTATGGAGATCACGTGACCTACCCGCTCCCTCATGGAATGGAAGTCTACAGGTGGCTGAAGGTATGTTAGACAACACACTCGAGTGGTTGTTATTGCTATATTCATATACTAGTATGCTTAATTAAATAAATTTTTGCACAGGTAATTGCTTAAATGCTACCCTGGAACATTCTCTGATGAAATATCCTGATATGCTGGTTGTCACAGTCAAAACGGAAAAAGGAACATATCAGGGGCAAGGTTCGTTAAAAACGTGTTATGGTAAAAAAAGAGAATATACATGATGAATGGAGCTTATGGGGTTATATTGGGAGGATGATTGTTTTGTAATTAGAGACAGCGTTGCTACTATTGGCTAACATATCAGAATTTTATAAAGGATTTATTAAAAAGTATCTAAGAAAATTGCAAATTGTTTGGTCATCGCTTTAGATTGTGAACACGACATGCAAGCATACCTTTTACGGTGAAAAATAGGCTCATACATTTTTGTATGCTGAAATTTTTTATTTACAGTTAAAATCTGTTATTATTTTAAGGAACCAAATGATAAAATAAACTGAGAGATTGGGGTTTTACTGTCATACAAATTTATATGCTGGCGCGATCTTAATATATTTTAATATATTTAAAATGCTCGCGTCTTTACCGCCTAAAATGTTTTAAACTCTTGTGTATGATTTTTATCAATCCCGTTTTATCCTCTCCCGTGTTCTGATATATTTATCAAATACAAATTAAGATGACTAATTACAGCATACACAATTGTTTCTGTTCTATTACATTTAAGACATTTGGACTTTGCTTTCAGTAATACTTGTCTTTGTTAAACATTTCAGGTCTTGCGTCGAAAGGTGACAACCTAACAAGAGCTATTCACATAGGAGGGCTTCTTTTTGGATCGAACGAATCACATGTCCATCTATGGACACTTTGCAACATAATTGGAAGTAATATAGGTAACCTTTATTGCCAAATCTTTAAAATATCTTGGATATATAACTCAGGCGCAAACATTCAATACAACTGTGTATTTTTGTCATAAATTCCCACTAATGGGCCTACGTCGAATACATCGCTATCGAATGGTACAAACTCACATTTTGTCCTTTCAGGGTTAACCTTGCTCTCGATTTCTGATGGTTGGGGACAACCAGGCATGTTTTTACAAGGACTTAACGGCTATATAACAGTCACTGCATGGGATTTAAGTAGCCGTTCAGATAATAATGTCTTTAGAAGATTCAATCTTAAAGACGTTGAATCTTCTTCATATCGAATAGATTCAGTTCATTTACCATCACTTGATGTGGTTAATGTACAGGTAATGGGAAAAGGTATATTTAAAACAATAATGTGAGTCCAAAAGAGATTATGTATTTAAGTAAAAAAAGGTTGAGTAAGAAATTGTCTTAAAATATAATTTATTTCACTTGGGAGCTTCAGGGAAGAAGGTACAGTAATGAATTGTGTCCTTGAAAAGTACTAGTACTAGTTGTCCCTAAACCCCGCAATTTTCTTTGTTTTTGTCGTTGGCCATGTTTTGGTGCTTTATATGGTAAGTTTATTGGATCAGTGTCAATAACTTAGTTCAGTCGCTTAACAATGTCAATGTTGACTGTATACTACATAGATGTATTTACGGATGTTATCACATAATAATGATTTGTAATAATTGAAAAATTTTTCTAAAGTTATTTTAAACTTGGCACAACACTTACAAGTGTTTATTTTCAATTGTCATTGTTTAGCTTTATGTTTTGGATGGCGCGAACAAGGATTTCCGGTTTGATGGCGTCGGGTCTGTGATGAATGAAGCTCCGCCATACGGGGGACTCGTGTACGGTTACAACGACTCTATGGTAGCGATCTGGGTACCAACCGTTTTAAATCGAAGCATTGGAGAAGCGGCTGTTTTTATGTTGGGAAAATTTTGGGGGTGGCATTTCAATACACAGGCGACAAACAATGTTGATATAGTTGTCAAAGCTATGGATATACTGGGTAAACACTTGTGAGAGAAAAGATTTCGCTCTCTAGCTAACATATGCATTAAATGGTTTTGGGGATATAAATTCATTCATTGCTTTAAACATTGCGTTAATGTATCCTAGTATAAACAGGAAAAAATAAAATATTTATTTTAAGTATCTACTTATGAGTATAATTAACGGGTAAATCTATTGATTCCAGTGCCTGTCTGCCTTCTTGATTTTGATTTATCTACAACCGTTATGAACATCACATCAAAATATGTAAAATATAACGCCTCTGTCTTTGCTGTTGGCGACACGTTGATTTTACAATGTTTACCAGGATACCGTTCTGTAGAGATTAACATGACTATAACATGTGAATCACACAACGGGGGCAGCTGGAACCCTGAACCCATGATATGTGAAGGTAAACTGTAGTAATTATATATGTTTACGATACAGGCTCAGTAAAATTAAAATTCGCAGCAAAATTCTAATTTTACATTGGTTACATCAAATGAAGACATTATATGAAATTATCAATAATCGTAAATTAAAGATAAAAGAACTTAACAATAGATAATATACAATGTGGTATAATTTAACTTGGAAAATAGAACAACACGTAAATAGTAAACCGTAAAATTAAATTGTTTCTAAGCGATATACCATATTTTTATTTTGATCAAGCTATTACATGTCCTAGTCCTGTGGTACCCAACACACAAGTCATTAACCTCAACGATTCTGTCGGTGGAAGCGTCAATTTGTCTTGTTTAGTTGGCTTTAAACACGTTGAAGGGAACCTTGAACGCGCTTGTCTGGACACGGGCTTCTGGAGTGGAGTGTCGCCGATTTGTAACGGTATGATGTCGTTAAAAGAATATACATACAAATACTGTATGTATACAGGTTTTTTCGCCTCTTTCGTCATCGTTGTCAGCGGGCAATTTAAAGACTTTAGGCGAAATTAAATCAATTTTAATTTCTGTGTTAATAAGAATGATTATCTTGCACATAATTAAGTCTGGACGGCGAATTCTAGAGATTTGGCTTTTGAAAGTATAGTACAGCGAAAACAAAAAACAAAGGGCGAAAATAACATTGTATATAGTATACACAGAACAAACGTTAAAACTTTCGTGACAAGATATCAATTTATATTTAAAAAGGATATACAATGCAGTTTTCTTTCTCTTTATCTTGGCTGTAGGATGTTTTTGTCAATGTCCAAAGCACAGCTGGAAGGGAAATTTAACCAATGAAACAGCATGGCTACTACAACGAATACAAGAGTTGAAAATTCAACTAACAATCTCGAGAAATTCTACAACTAAGGCTATGCGTCGAAAACATTGTGCGTACGACCCGCGTGCCTCTGCCAAGGGGGTAGGGGCTATGTTTGGGGCTGGGGTTCTAATTTCCATTGCTACTATCCTCATAATTAGTGATCTATCAATACTGATGTTACACCTTAAACGAGCAATGAACAATTTTATATAATTTACTTACATGTATTCGCGAATGGTTGTGAAAAAGATTTTGAAGTTGCTTGGATTTGACACCATGCTGTTATATAAACTTTTGTGTTATTTTGATTTCAAAATTCCATAATGCCGCTTTTTGACACTTGTAAAAACCAATACCAGGACAAGGATTGTAAACGTTTACTATAATGAAACAGCTTTTAAAGTTTTAAAAGTGTCACTTTTGATTTCACTTGTCTTTTTTCTGTTTCTATAGATATATGTTGAACACACAAACAAAAGGGTGTTTCTGCCATCTGTCGCGATCGGATGGACAACTTTTTCCCCCATTATTATTAAAAATCTTCAATTTTATTTACACCCATAAGAATTCCGTAAACACTGTTTTCAACGAGATACACGAGATTTCAAACCACATAAAATATGACTGAATGTTCACTAAATAAAAGAGATGGTACATGTATATCCCGGCAATACATTTACCTTTAGATACTCTCCTTTATCTCTGTATTTGTTTCTTTGAACTGACTTGTATGAAACAAGAAACCGCTGTTTAATCTTCAAAAGGCTCATTTAGGGTCTAATTTGGCTTTGCTGAATATTTTTTTTTTTAGTTTTTTTAAGTTTCACATGGAGAATAAAAGTAAAATAACACATCATCAAAAAATGGCTGACCTCTGATAGAAACGACATTTCGTTTTATTAAAAAGATTTTATCGACGGCAAAATGTAATACTTTCTCCATAGCCGAGTAAATAAAAGTGTCGGGCGTACATACCGAGTTCAAATCCCCCAGTTCCTTTTGTTGTCACTTACTGATTATAATTTTTTAGAATCCCATTTTTTATCCCCAAACTGCAAATATTTCGCTTATTTGACATATGTACAGTTTATATATCATTTATTTATCAAATATTAATTTACTGGTAATTTGAGTGACTTTTTCCAGGTGTGTTATACCACCTTAACTTTTAAAAAATTGATAGTAAAGAATATTCTGTTGGTATGACGCTTTTAACAAGTACATCATCGTCCCTGTCAATGTCTACATACATGTATTATCATAATACCATCTTCTTAGACGTGAGACATGTAGATCGCATGCGTCTACCAAATTGAATAAAAATGGGTTTAACATTTTCAAATAGTGATGTAAATAATTTAAAGCTGACGGGTATTTTTAGATACGCTTTATTCCTCTTTCCCCTCTAATAAATTAAGTTTTTTATTTCTAATTGTTAAGCGTATCGCGTCACTACTGCCATGTGAGATTCTCTGCATTAAAGAATTTTATATCAGTTGCATGAACACAATTGACTTAAACCTTATATTAATCTATTTTGATTTTTTATCATGTTTAAGAAACAACAACTCGTTAGTCACAACGTTTACTGAAAATTCAATGACGAGAAAAACTATATACTGTGTAATGTCCATGATGGATTTCCTTACATGTACATTAAATTAGTATTTTCCAATTTATTCAAAATTATTTTATTCTCATAGTTCTTTTGATTATTAACCACAATAATTTATCAACTATACTGGCTTCACTTGTACACATACAACAGACCAGCAAAAAATTTAATTACGAAGTTTATACGCGAAACATGAAATTTGTAATCTTGCTTGATCTTAGACTAATGATTCTGGACTTATGTTCAATTTTCTTTCGTTTCCAAAAACAACTTTTAGGAAACATGGCATCAAGATATAGATTCCCGTGATGAAATGCGGCAGATTTTTGGCATTTAAACTAAGACGAAGAAACTCGATTCAATATCCTAATGCTTCTGTTACACTAGCGATAGTTGCTTCCTGTCAAGTATCGACACTGCGTAGCGCATTGATGAAAAAGTTTTCCGGTCAATTTTTCCTTTGATACGTCGATCAATAGAAAAATTATTAAATTCATTTCTTATCATTTAATAAAACATTTTCAAGTCATAAAATGAGAAGTGTCATTGATCAAAAATGTAAATAATGTAAATGAAGCTGCGCGTATGAATACAAAACAATAACAGCAACAATATTCAAAATGGATGCGCCTTCAGCTGAAGCAGGGCTATTCGGCTGAATTTAATGGATTAAACATAAATAGAAAGTTGAAATCTGAACCCGCTGAATTAAAAACGAACGGAAAATACATGCGATGGCTTGTGATACTATTGATCTTTCAAAAGCGTTTGATCGAGTATGGCACAAAGGTCTTATTTACAAATTAAATATGTATGGAATTAGTGGAAACATGCTGGATTGGTTTGAGAGTTATTTAAGCAACAGAACACAAAAAGTTATGTATAGAAATATTTTTTCTTCTGTAGGCCATGTTAAAGCTGGTGTTCCTCAGGGCTCAGTACTTAGGCCATTATTATTTTTATTGTATGTAAATGATGTAGCTGAAAATATGATATCTGTATGTAGATTATATGCTGATGACAACTCTTTACAACAATGTTCAGATAATATTAATCTTATTGAACAAAATCTTAATCATGACCTCAGAATATTAGATGAATGGTAAAAAAAATGGTTGTTGAAATTCAATCCACAGAAAACCAAAGCTGTATTTTTCCATTTGAAAAATGTACATCATTTTCCTAATTTGTTTTTTGAAAATTATCATTTGGAATATGTTACTGAACACAAACATCTTGGTATACAATTATCTTCAAACTTAAGTTGGTCAGAACATCTTGATAACATTGTTAAAAAAGCTTACAAAAAACTGGGGTTACTTAAAAAGCTAAAATTTTCTGTTTCAAGGGATATTCTATCACAAATGTATGTATCTTTTATTAGACCACAATTGGAATATGCTGCCGAAGTATGGGCTGGTTGCACACAGATGGACATAGAAAAATTGGAAAAGGTTCAATTAAATGCCGCAAGAATAGTAACTGGGCTCACAAGTTTTGCTTCAAGAAACTCAATTTATTTTGAAACAGGTTGGGAACCTTTGGAACACAGAAGAAATAGAGCAAAATTAATAACTATGTACAAAATGCACAATAACTTAGTACCTACTTACATACAAAACATTGTACCATATACAAGAGGCAGTGTTTCAAGGTACACAACTAGAAACTCTCTTGATTATTCTGTTCCAAAATTTAGATTAGAACTATTTAATAAATCATTTATTCCTGATACTGTCAGAAGATGGAATGCCCTAAGTCTTAATACAAGGCAGGCAACCTCTATTAAAATATTCAAAAAATGTTTATACAATGATAAGGTAAAGCCTCAGAAACATCTTTCATTTGGAAAAAGATTTTTAAACATAACACATACACGTTTGAGACACAACTGTATTTTAAATTCTGACTTATTCCGCTGTAACTTAATAGCCAGTCCAAACTGATCGTGTGGCTTACCAGAAGATGCATACCATTTGTTTTTTGTCTGTAAAAAGTATACAAGAGCTCGGAATTCTCTAATGAATAAGCTACTGACATTACGTTATGTACACATTATAGATGCACATTTACTGTTATGGGGGGATGATTCTTTGACAAATACACAAAACACTGAAATTTTCAAGACGGTACAAATTTTTTTGAGTGAATGTGGTCGTTTTTCAAAAAATGTCTGAATTTAAAAGGTGATATTATATATGTAGTAGATTGTTTATTCATGTATATTTATGTGTATTCATATCTAACGTTATTACTGGCAATATTTATAAAATTTCATTACTAGGAGAAGACTATCTAAGTTTTAGAACTTGTGTCTTATCCTTTTGATTTATTCAATAAAATATGTTCAATTCAATTCATACTATTCACTGTGCAGCAAGATTCGTTTAAACTGGTTTTCATGTGAGTTAGATCGCTTGAATATGCAACTGGGCATAACCATGCAAGGAGACGGGATCATGGACGAAAATGGTTATGTCGACAAATAATAGTATGTATGTGCGACTTTTGTAAATATTGTGGTAACTAGATAGCCAGTGAGGTACTTAAATGATATATCTGCCGCTTGGAATACGGAGGAGTTGATGCACTACTCATTAGTGATAGCCTTTTTCTGATGACCGATCACGTACGTGTGTTAATTTGAAACTCATCTTTAAAAAATTTAAACAGCAGTGTTACAGTGAAAGTAGCCTATATGTCTGTTATAATTATTCCTGGAATTGGAACAGCCAGACTGAGCCAGCCTCGCCGTAAATGTTGATCGTTGATCGCAAGCAGACGAAGTCGTGAGAAGACGCTTAACTTTCTATTTAGTGAATGAAATAATGTGCATTGTTTATTTTTCACCGTTAAACTCTTAATTTTTTATATTTATAAAGTGGTATTTTGTTTGCTTACAATTAAACAGACACAAATTTTGTTGACAGTGTTTTTTTTTTTTTGGAAATTCCTGTTCTATAAATAGTGTTTAATCAGAACAGTAGAGAAAAGTAGATCCGGCAATATTTTATTAATGCAGGTATCAAAGAAATTTTTTCGACCAATCAGAAGCGCTGATATCTTGTCAAACTAGTAAATATTAAATGGTAAATAATAAAAGCAACTTTCAAACAAAACAATACGAAAATTTCCAAACACAAAACAAATAAGTCTACATCGCGAAGTCTACAGCTACTCATCGCCATTGATTTCTAGGTCCTTTTCAGGTTATTGGTTAATTGGTTAGCATATAATCCAGAATAAAAAAATTAGAAAATATATTGATAAAATAAAAACTCATCAATGAAATATATCATTGATTTGCACATATTAAGAAATGCGGCATGCCTTTCTATTCTATCCATGGAAAATTAAATGATAACCCAATTTGACTAAGTTTTTTTTTAGTTTTTAATCGTTATTGCTGATTCTCGTTAGAAAAATTAGAAAGATGCTATGGCCAAAACATGCAACATCCCATACAAGTTACATTTCCCAGGACAAAGAAAAGAATATTCCAAAGACAAGCAAAAGAGGTAAAGCGCACTTAGTATACGATTTCGCCTACAATATAGCGCTTTTGCAAACATCATACATTTTCAATATCATACAATATTTAGTTGAAATATATTTAAAGAAACGCAAATTACAAAGTTACCTGACAGACTACGTTTAAAAGAGTTTCAGTTATTTTGCACGACATCAATATAATCTTCAGGTTTTGTGAGTAATGCTGGACAACTTGCCCCCAGGTTATCAAGCCCCCAAGACGAATCGACACCAGTCAAAGACAATTCGTCCCCTATAAAGGACAACTCACCCTAGTTTCGAAGTATTTTTTCATAACGAATGTGTTATACACTCCAATAGTGTTTTGTTTAATAAATGAACCTCGAAATGATGTACATAATCGTTTTTTCTTACAGAGTTTGCATAGTACTTTTAATGCAAAATGCAAGGAAAAAATCCTACACAAGGCACGTTTGCATGCTTCCTCGTAAAAACAAAGTCACAGAGATGACAATGTAAGGTTTTGAATGATATTTAATCAAAATCATCATATAAGTATTATATTTTTGTTCGGATTAACATTATTTATCTCTTACAAGAACGCTTTTTCTCATTATATGTAACTGAAAAAGAGATGTAATACAAAACATTTTTAAGATGGTCCCTTACTAAAAATCAATCTCGATTTAATGTTTCTTTTTGATTAATTTTTGTACATCTTTACTTACTCTAACTCATTAAAAAATATCGTAAAAATCACTTGTAGAAATAAATTAGGTCTGTCGTCCTTAAGGAACAACGTTTAAGAAAAAATGAAAAACAGATTAAAAATCATGACAAAAATTCGCTTTCTCTGTAAACACGGTGTAGGCTAAATGATGGGAAAAGGCGCTATTCCTCTTTGCTTTCACTATATCAACATATATAAGAAAAAAAGTGGCATTGCTATATCATTGCTCATTATTTAGATATAAATATTATTACAAATACATATAATCTTTGCTTAAAATTATAACTGTTAACAAAATTAAGCATAGTATTATCATGCGTTTAAAAACGGTGATGTTTGTTAAGTGTTTTAATGTTCGAGAAAACAAAAGTTCATACCTTTTCCAAACTCTATGGCAACGCTGGCATAAGTATGAAGTGTCGATGTTGTCTTAAATAATGATTTAGATATTGTCGCGCATTAGGCAGAACTTTAATGAGGTAGACATGTTGTACCGCGCTCTTTAGTTTTTTGTTTGTTTGTTGTTGTTTTTTGTTGTTGTTGTTTTGGACAAATTTGCTGTATCTTTTGACTCTGCATGAATTAGTTCTTTGCACTGGATACTTGTCAGAATAAGTTTCTAATTGTGTGTAAATCTTCTTCCAATTCAACGGTTTGTTCTTGGGAATTCATTCATTAACGTGCTTGTTAACTATATGTTTCGTGAATTCACGTAAGTATCTACCCAACAGTATTAACTTTGCTACCGGTTCTACCTGCTTTACCTTGTTAGCGTCATGGCAGTGCAGCTTTCAAAAGCGACAAATAAACTCTGAATATATTAAAAGAAATCAGATATGCAGTACAAAGACAAAGGCAGTATTACGGAATTTGATCTTATTGAAAGTGTAACAAATGTCAACGGCAATTCTATACAAAGCTTACAACTTGATAGAAACCTATTACGTTTTTATTTAAAAGACAGCTAAAGCCGGGACTAGTTATATCTGGAAAAATTTAACAATGTTTCTCATCTTTTTTAGAAACGAAACTCTATTAATTAGGAAACCATGATCCAATAAAAGAGCATCATTCTTTGAGAAAATTATAAATTTCTCCATGAAATAAATCTAATTATTTCATTAAAATTAATAATTACGAATAACCCATACATATTTACATCGCAACGTTTACGGGGTTCAGCCTTCTATACTATTACGCATGCGTATTTACTGTAAAGAAAACACATGCAGGGCTCGCGAAGATTCTCCTGAACATGTTTGTTGATAGAAATGTGTCTTTTCTTCTTCTCCCAGGTAGTAATTGTTCGAAGATTCTCCTGAACATGTTTGTTGATAGAAATATGTCTTTTCTTCTCCTCCCAGGTAATAATTGTTCAAAGTTTTTAAACAACCATACTTATTATTTGTAAGCATGTATTTGCGTGTTTATAACAGGAGTTGCTACAACCTAAGTTTATTTTTGTAAGCGAGACCCCTTGAGGGGTTATTTGACATATTTATGTTTGTTCATTTTAAAATGAACTGAAATTGGTAAACCATTAATAAATTATCGAGAAAGTGATGATGTGTTCCGTTTAGAGAGTCCCTTTTACCTCGTATACCATGATGACCGTAGTCGTGCGAAAAGTTTTCAGCACGTCAATCAAAATCCACGTGGTACAAATAAACGATATAAGATTATTCCGGTTTTTACGACCCTTAAATATCCGGAAGCTCATAATTACATTTATTAGGTATGTGAACGGGATTTTTATGTACTTCAACTGTCACAATCAACGTTCCGATTTTTCCGATTTTAATGTTTTCAATGCCTTAGATAGGCATTTTTAATAATCAACTGCATTTAGTGACTTTAGTCCCGACATTACTTACAAAATAAACGTGTGTATTGAGGTACTTCATATAACGAAATCGATTAAAGGTAGGGAATTATTATTGAATGCTGAAATCAATGGGGAATTTTCACGATTGTCAACATATATATTAAACTAATGATACAAACAAAAGGATTGATGTTTAAGAACACAAACATTAATAAAGGAAAACTGTTAAAATGAAAACATAATTAATTATGCGGTGATTTTGACTGTTGGTTGAATGAAAAACCAGATAAAAGTAAACAACAACTGTTACTAAATCAACTAGATTTGTTGATGCATGGGATAAAGAGCATCCCGAATAGAAGTGTGATACATGGTGCACTACTTAAGATATACCCTTAAGCAGAAAATACTTTTTGTTATGATAAAAACCTTTTGCTTTTAGCTTGAAAATAGTGTTGTAAGAAAATACCTGGAATTTTAGAATATTTCTAAAACATCCAAATGATCAAGCTATAAGAAATTAAATATATCAAATTTGAAAAATAAAGATTACGAAGACATTATTGCAAAGTTAGTAAATGAACTAAATTCTAATCAAATAGATTAATAGGAAATTTTTAAATGCAAGTAGACGAGTTTTCCATGTTATGTGCAAAACGCAAGCAAAAGAACATGAAAAAAAAAATCGCCTCAATCGAAAATGAATTAGAAAAACTTGAAAATAGCCATCTTAATAGCATTTTATATGATAAATTAAAAACATTATTTCATACGACTTTGCATTACCTTTATGACAAACAAATAAAGAAGGCGCAAATAAGGTATAAAGCAAACTAGATAGAAGACGGTGAACAGAATACAACATATTTCTTTAAGTAGCATGGTCACGAATTTGGTCAAATTCTGTTTTTCCGTTTTTATTACAATGCTTTAGGAATGCATTTCTAATGATCAAATGAAATTTGAGAGTAAGTCGTAAAGTTATAAACAAGATAAAGGGCTCTCAATTATTTGTTAAGTAAACAAGGACTGTGCCTTGTTTTTATTTACATAGGTTCAATATATCAGTAAAGAATCTTTTCAAACTGATTTGTCTCTGTTTTTATTTATTTTGAGCATAAAAAAACCAGTTTACAACGTTTAACACATTCGTTTTAGATCTAAAGCTTGAATTTTCACTTCAACAGTCAATATGTAAACAAAAGCTTTGGATGCATAGTAAAGAATTGTAAGTTCTGTAACTCTCTAAAAAATCAACAAACGACACTCAAGAGGTAAGAATTCATTGTTATGTAAACAAAGCTAGAGTCTTATATTTGTTTACAAATAATGTAAAGTATGGAATTACCATTTCTTTGACAAAATGACTCGTGGCAAACAAGGTTAACTTATTCAATGTGTTCATAAAAATACTATCAACAGAAAAAAAAACTACATTTGATTGAAATTTATACCAATAAAACACATACGTAAACAATAACAAGGCTTGATCTTTGTTTACAAAACAAAGAATTGATCGAATAAGATAAAAGAATATTCGATGGTTTTCATTCTTTTAATAAATGTAAAACGCGGTATTTGACGGTATACCTTGGAAATTATTGACCTAAACAAACAATGCTACAAGGAATTAATAACTGGTCAAATGTCCGTTAATTACGATACCGTTTTACTAGTAAGAAGTTTTTACAAATGTATGTGCCCTTCTTTATCGTCCATATTACTTTCATAACGTTGCTGACAATAACGTCCATAGATCTAGGATTAGAACATACATATCTCAAAAATCAAATTGAAAGTGACAATTTTATCATCCTCATCGCACTAGTTATGTAGGTAATTACTTTTTACCGGCGTAACGGATCCAAATTCTATAGTTTGACTTTTTATATATACTTTTGCCAAGTTTTATGAAAAAAGTGAAATTCTGAATAGCGTATCTGGATTGTTAAAAAAATATTAAAATGATATTTATTCAAATAATATTTTTTAAAAAATTGTTGTTCATCATTATAAATAACCGAATGGTTGGCGCATGTATCTATGGCAAAGCGTTTACTTAGCAACCATATCATGTTTTTGTTGTTTCTTGATATTTTTCGTTAATGTGCCTTAATTCAAAATTTAAAAAAAACCCACACATTTCAAACCTTCTAACAATTGTTGAAACGACGACTATTGTTGTACGTCATTATACGTGTACTTTTTTTTACAACAGGAAGCTCTTATCTTCTCATTACTATGGTTCTATTGGATGCTATTAATATTTCATTAGCAGTGCATACATTATTCCGCAGTGTTTTATTACTGTAGACAGAAGAAGTTACACCACAGTTATGGAACACTGCAGTTATTGTATCACTTGTGAATATTGTATAGCTGATGATAAATATCTGCTCACTACTTTTGTATCTGCAAATCTATGAACAAAAGTCTAATTCAAATTGCCTAGTCATCGTCAAATAAAATACACGTTATAAACTTCATCTCCTGTGATGTTTTTAAACGTGTCCCCAGTCTTCGCCCGTCGATGAATTCCCTTCAAGCTGATTGTACAGAAGAAACGAATCGACAATGTCATGTGCTCTCGCCATGCTTGTTTTGATCATGTGACAGACTATTTTTCCAGCGTTGACAGATTTTTTTTTATCAATCAGATGTCAGCTTCCTGTTTCTTATTTTATATATTGACATTAGAGCGATGGTATCACTAGTGGGCAATGGCTCACATATATATTGTTGCTTTTAACAATAATTTCTGTGTTAGAATTTTTAATATATCATATTTTTTCAGGAAATGATAAATCACATCCAAAAGTTACAGGAGAGGATAAAGCACCAAGAAGAAAAAGTTGAAAAATATGGAATTGAAAGATTTTCTAACAGCCCATATTTGATAAATGTTTACACAAGTTTTCAGAACTTTGCTATGTTTTGTGCAGTTTTTAGTGTGTGTAGAACCAACGGCTACTAATATATTTAGATGATCTCAGGTTCGGAGAAAATAGTAATAATGTTTGTAATCCTTTTAGAGCTGAGCCTCTGCTTATTGTAGACAATCTTTTATGTTATTATGTAGAATCAGACAAAGTTGTGTTTTTGAAGAAGCTCTGGCAAAGCGATTTTTGTGTCTCATTGTCAGAGTAATTATTCGTATTGTAATTCGTTACGTATACCTTGATTGCAAACTAGTAAAATTGATAAGAAATTCTAGCTTGACTGTTTGAAGTCGATGTTTTCTAACACTAGAGAGTTATTTTAGACTGTAAAGAGGTGCGTGTGCAAACTCCTAATGCCAAAGTTTTGAATTCACAAGCATACTCAAATTTTAATAAACGTTAAGTCTCGTTCGAAGTCATTTTTTCCTAAGTTCTATGGTCGATGTTTATGTGCAATACATGTACTGGTATGTGTTTGTGGAAAATTTAACGAAAGGACGAACTTTATTTCAAATTATAAAAGGGATGACATAGAATTTTGTCATACTTGCATGTATGAGGTTAAGCACAAATTTCGAAAAATCCAAAAATTAAAAATAAAAATTCACTTTTAACGTAATACAGTAATTTGTAAAATGCTGTTATTCTGAGTTAAAAGACATCTTTATAGTATTCAATGTTTAACACATCTAGGAAGGAATAGGTTAAGTATAACATGTCAGGTTTGTCCTTCATTCAAGAATAAAGTTAATTCTTATAAGAGATAATCATCTTTACACCATATAAACAAGTCATACCACAATGCACGTTATGTCCATGTGTCCCATAATTTGGTAGTAATACTCATGTCTTGTTTTTAGTTTGTACGTTTTGTTTGTCAAAGTTAAGTAATTTAAATTTGTGACTGAATCTGAGTTTGGACATTTAATTTCAAGTAGTCCTTGCATGGGTACAATACTGGAGTCAATAACCTTCCTGTCTGGTAAAGTACCAATGTGACAGGACGAGGGGTTTATAAAAAATCCTGCCTTAAAATCATTGTTCCCTGTCATGTCAGCGTAAGACTCGGCGGCCTCTTTTTCGTGCGCTAAACCAAATTTCATGGCAAAAATTTGAATTTTGTTTCCAGAAAGAAGACGATCTGCCAAAGTTCCATGTTCCTTTTATCGGGAACAAATTCTTTTGAAACAAGATGACATTAGTCTACATTTACGAATAGAATTCCAAAAAAGATTTTTAAATTGATCTGTTGTATTAATTTCAATGTCATACGATTCACGTTTTGTAACATGAAGTCCATCATAGACATTCATTTCACCCATTTTAGAACAGTTTCAAATTTTCGCACCAAAAATAGGAAAGTCATAATCTGGATAATTTGGATATGCATCAATGTTGATAATTGTTGTTTCCAAATTTCTTCTGTTGATAAGATAAAATGGATCCTGTTGGAACAAGTCCAAGAATCAACAAATTTAATGTTGTCAATTGAGAGTGGCAAAAAAAATTGTGATTTTGAAGATTGCAATTGTATTCTTAAATTGGTAATAATACTTTAAAAAGGCAGTAATTGTATATTGGACGATAAAACATCCGTTCTTTTTGTTTTGTTTGCTTTAGAGATGTTATGAACTGCTATGTCTTCAAATGTTTTGGGACTTACACCATACAGTTTTCGTGGTATGGGCCATGTCAGAGTCATTGATGTTTTGGAAATAACACATGACAATATTTTTTCATCGGTATTTATTTTAGTAGAAAATTCAAAATGCATATGCAAGGCAGGTTCTGGACACTGCAATCATAACCTAGAACTTCGTTATTTATGGTGTCACTATATAAAACTCGATTTTAAAGCAATGTCATCTGTTAATTCCAAAACACCAATGCCTCAGCCATGAACATCAGTTAAATTGACTGATTCTGAACATGAAAAAATGACAATAACAAACCGTCAACCATCTCAAAAATCCAAAAAAAGGAAATACAAGTTCAGAGCAGAGAAACAGGGACCTCCAAAAAGATTGAGGTACATGTAGGATCAGGTGCCTAGGAGGAGTGAGCCTCCTCTGCTGACTGGTCGCACCCGCCGTGTGCTCCTTGTTACAATTGGGCATGTCATAATCGAGGTAAATGTCAAAATCGGGAAAATGTCATAATAGGGAAAAAACGAAACGTTGATGATTTGGTTTGTTCGTGATGGTCAAAATACAAACCTTGAACAATCACGGACCTCCATTGAATTGGAGGTAGGATCAGGTGCCTAGGAGGAGTGAGCATCCTCTGCTGACCGGTCACACCCGGTCTTTGTCTTAATCGAAAAAAAACCCCGGAAAAGTCCGTAGACAATTATGTTTGTTAGTTAAATTCGGTAGAGACGTCAAAGTTCGACGATGCCGGACGCTGTCAAATTTTGCCATGCTTCGTTGTTACATTGTATGTACACCGAGCCTCGTTTTCGAGTTTAATGACGGATGAATAGAGACTAGTCTACATTTTTAACTTCTTTTTTAAAACTACAAGGCTAATTGTTATAATTAATTGTTTAAAGCATCTCCATGGTAAGATGAATGCAAAATTTTGACATTCATGGATCTAATAGCCCCGGGGTGCCATAGTCATGGTCAAATATACAAAAAAGCCAAATTTTCAAAAATCTTCTTCTCTATTTCCACACATGTTGGGTGACAACTAAATGCATTGTAATAATGTCCATGAAGGCCAATGTGACAGCATTGTGAAACTGTATTGATTTGATAGTAGGTTCTTCTGTATTTTAACATATGTTGGAGATAAAGAAATGCATTGTTATTATGTTCATGTAACAGATACACTTTATGCCCCTGCTGGGGTTTGAACCAGGGTCCTCTGGCATCCCAGTCCAGCACTCTACCGATCGATTAACCCACTAGCCAGAGCTAGTAGGTATGCCATATACCTGACTCTACATAATGTCCTGATGTTAAATGTTGAGATTCGTGGTCCCCAAGTTATGGGACAGAAGTTGAGGCGGGTGGGGGTTTAAATATGATCATATATTGAACATGTCTTTTTATGTTGAGTAATTGCTGTTTGTCATCCATTTACAATTTTTACCTCATCTTGGAAACTACATGGTAAATTGATGCTTGACAATATTTAATTGATATGTTTCCTATTTTAGGAAATCTACTTTTTAAAAAAAATCGTCTCTTCTCCCACACATCTGTAAGAAAAACTAAATTTATAATTATGTAGACCAGGAAGCCCTCTCCAAAATTGTAAACGTCATATCCACCTTGGGAGGGGTTTTGACTCAAGGGTGGGTCAAAATAGTAATACAGTGTAAAATAATCCATGAAATTGATGTATGTGTATATTATGTTAAAAATTTTTAATTATTTCATTCAGCTCTTAAATTTTCATTAAAGAAATGAATGCATATATAGAAAATAGAATGGATTAAGCTCTCTCTACTAAAATTAAAGATATCATGAAAGCCTGTGGCAAGAGTTTGGGTAGAGGGTGTAACAGTTAATAGAGTTATCTTCCCTTGCTTGTTCATATTTTACAGCTAATCATTGTAAAATAATGTAATCAAGAAGTTAAAATAAAAAAAGAGTTAAACAAGTTTTTTTTTATTTATTTAATATGAACAAACAAAACAGTTGTTACGTTTTTAAATAAACAGAAGATTTGTTAATAGCAAAATAAAAAAGGCTAGCCATAAAGCAATCTTGAAGGTTAACCGAAGGTTAACAAATATGGAGCAATTATTTCTCATCAATGTCCTTTTTGTAATATTTCAGGTAGAAAATGTTCATAATAAATAATGTTTAAACAGGTATCTTTGGCATAATAGTTGCATAGCAATCATGTTTTTTGTTTTGTTTTGTTTTGTTTTGTTTTTTTGATAGGGAGGTTAAGCATTTAAACGTGCTCGTATACGAGTACGTATAACTAGGGGAATCCTCTAATTTTATGCCTATTACGCCAAAAATTCTGCATACTGCGTAATTATACAAGTTGCACAAGACGTGTAGAATAAAAAAGTTTACGAAGGTAAAAACTTAAAAAAAACCCATATATTTAATGAAAGAGGCGACAATAAATTAAGGAAGACAGTGCGCATGGTTTCATTGAAGTCACAAAAGTATTTAAAAAACAGTGAGAGTAAGCTGAACATGTTGAATGTGCTGATTCTAATTTCTTTACGCGTACGTTTACACCTACAGTTTATACTTTAAGTACATGTACCTGTAAAATACTTGTACATGTAGCTCCACAAATACCCGTAGACGTGAACGTATAAATGCCTAATCTCTCTATTCAATCGTTAATATGTCTCATTTCAAAATTCGATAAAATGATGCCAAACCTTCAAACAAAGAAATGATGAATAATGAAAAAAAAAATGTTTACACGCATTGGCTTTTTTGAATGCCATTTTATTTCTGTTTTAATCATGAAATATTAATTTTAGTATTACCATAGGTTCACTGGATGTTATCAATTTTTTCTTTAGCAGTCCATCAATTTGTATCATGATATTAAATTTACGGATAAAAGAGTTGTCACCACCGTTATGGAACACCGCAGTTAATGTTACACTTGCTGTGAAGATTGTATGGCCGATGATACTACAAACCTTTGAACAAAAGTCTAGTACAGAATTGCATAGTCACTATCAAATGAAATACTCGCTATAAATCTTTGGTCTGCAGAATCTGATGCTGATTAAGCCAACTTTCTGTTCGTACTTCTTAATTTCATTCTTGTTACTTTCCAAATCTATATTTCTAATTCGGTTGAAATGAAACCAAAATTTTATTTGATGGATCGATGGAGTTTTTTTTTTTTTATATATGATTTAACGTAAAAAGAGTCAGATTTTGGCATTCAAATATAATAATTGTTTTCCTTTTTTTCATAGAAACGGGAAAATGGTTTTTGCTGCGAATATGATATTTTAGAGCTTAAAATTTGGTATCAGTTGATGTATAATATAATCTTTAATTTAAATACCATCTTCGCTAGCCAAGTGTTTCTGATCCGCACCGCTTCTCACGAACGTGAGGAACGGTGCGAATCAGAAACACTTGGCTAGCGAAGATGTTTAAATACAATTAATAAATCTACGTATGTTCTGGTATTTTTTTTAAAATTTTCTAATTAAACAATTATTGAAAATTAAAATAATTATATTTTTTAAATATCTCTTTAATCCGTGGATAAAATCTAAAGAATAAGCATTTATCAAACAATGAAATTTTACAAAGAAATTTAGACAGAAATACAAACTTTTAGAAAAAAACCTTTTTTTTTTTTTGATCCGATCCCGATTAATGAAAATTGATTTCAATTAAAAAATACTTAGAAATTAATGTTTTACAAAACAAACTGCATTTTACATTGTACTATGAGAAATCGAAATGCATTATAAGATCAATAAATGTACATTACACCAAAGAAACATAAAATTCATGCAGAATTGGGATATGCGCCAAACTTTATATGATTTTGTTCGGAATCAGTCTAATTAAACGGGTATCAGATTGTAAGATTTTGCTATTTTTTTCACATTTTAATTTCAATTTCTTGTTAAGTTATTGTAGGGTTATTGTTTAATGCGACCGACAAATAATATGTAGATTGTATTTATAGATTTTTAAAAAATATAAATAATTATTGATTTCCTTTTTCATAAATACGTTGTTATAAAAAAAAATTATAAAGTTTATATGGCCGTATTTGACCCTTGAATTGAAAGCGCACCAAGTGATTCCAAATGTTTAAATCTTAAATATTAAATTTGCAGCTAAAACAAGATTTCCGTTTTCTATTTAAAAAAAAAACAACAGAAAAAATCAAACAAAATAATTATTCATGTTAAAGGCCGTTATTGGTCTCTCTCTCTCTCTCTAGTTTCATCAAATTAATAAAAATTCTTTATCGATCTATTAAATAATATATTGTTGTTTCAAGCCACCTTAAAGCTATACATGCTATAATTTGCGTCAATTTTAAATGCCGTGAAAATGCGTTTGTTTAATAACTTACAAAAGTTACCGTTATGCTGTTAATTATAATGCTCAATTTGATCTAGTTATAAAAATATCAAATTTTGAACAATAAAAAATATTCATTTTCCTGCCAGGAAGGTAATGCCTCCTCATGAATATCAATATATCACGTGATATCGACAGCTTATTTTAGACTATCATACAAAACTGGGTGCCGGTTCAACACCTTCATAATTGTTGTAGTTTCACGGAAGAAAGGATAAAACTTTTTCAGTAAAGCATAGATTTGTCCTTTATAGAAGTACAAAAAAAAAAAAAAAAAAAAAAAAAAAAAAAAAAAAGCAAAAATACAAGCGTGTGAGCATGTACATGCATATACATGTACTCCCCTTGAACAATGGCCCAGGTTTATGTGTTTTCCCCATAGGGCTATTTTTAGTTCGTGTGAATGTTCATTCAAAAGTAATGGTTCCGTGAATGACAAACGTATTACACATGTATATATTTCAAAGTAACAACTGTTAAGCACATACAAAATCGAGACGGATATGTAATTAGGCAAACAATAACGGCTACCTGATTTCCCGCGGACATGCGCAATGAGGTCGGTTTTGCTCTTTCTTCATCAATATTCATGCAAAAGGCATAACTTTCATATCAGGAAAATAAAAAATTAAAATTCGATATCTTTGCAATTAGGTGGAATTAACCACTGTAATTTACAGAATTTTGATAACTTTTATAAGTAAACACACACACGTATTTTCACTGCTATTTAAAATTGACGCAAATTACAGCGTGTATAGCTTTAAGAAGAAAATTAAAAGAAAATGGCCAATATTTTGGAATCTTCCTAAAAATAATTCTAAGTCTAGCTATTTATTTATTTAACTGTTAAACATACAGTGATAAACTTGACTTTTGATTTCACACCTTTTTTATCTTTCCAAAAATTTGTTCCATGTAAACGATCTATATCAACGAAACCATAGTCATAACAGTAAATAATATCCATTAGGTATGCTGGCCTGCCAACAGCACTGATATTGTCCCGTCAAACCTGTCAATTCATTTTGATGGATTGAAAGTAGTCATTTATGAATTATTTAGGATTTAAATATCACTGTAGTTCGCAAAACTGCTTCATAATCGGAAACGATCCTTGACTATGCAAACGTATATAGTTTTGCTTTTTCTTTGCAGCCTCTTAAATTTTGGTAAGTTGATGCAAATACTTTGTGTCAATATTTTGGTCATTTAATTCACTATTTGATATGTCAGAATTAATTATCTCTTAATGATTGAAAAGTGCTATATTTCATCTAAGGCTAAGTATAAATATGATATCATTTATATTTGATGTTAAACGCATGATATAAATAAAATTAAATGTAATGATGGTATCATAGGTAACATATAAATCACTTGATTTCTTTACTTAATCACGTAATTTCTTTACTTAATCTTTTTTGAATACTGCTAATGTACTCTTCATCGAGTGTCAGTGCATTGGCATACTGAGTATGCTCTAGTAAAGTTGTCAAAACGATACTTTGATTCGCCTAACAGTGTTTCATTTAAACAATAAAATGCTTTCTTTTGTGGTTCATGCAGGATATGAAGGTGACGACTTTGCAGAAAAAATATATAACCCGCGTTAGCGTGTTATGTAACCTTTTTCTGCAATGATCGTAACCTTCATAAGCCACATGAATCATCAAAGAAAGCATTTTATTGTTTATATTTCCATCTTTATTTTAACAAAAAAAAAAATAAATAATAAATTGATTGTGAAAAGTAAATAAAATTCAATAAATTATTTTTAATGTACAGCAGTATGTTAGCTAAAGGAAACAGCCAAATCGTCTCCTATGGGAATTTTGGGTTCGACATCATCATGATTATTTCGTACAGTCCGTGATTTTTCTTGGGTCGCTGTATGTTTCGACCAATCGATAAACGGGGTGTATAGATTTCAGTCCTGTCAGTTTCTATAGAGCTATCAATTAACTATAAGTTTCTGTTAGAAATAGAGGGAATCATACTCGGTAAATGTATAAATATTTTTATATAATCAGGTACAAGGCATCAGATCATGTATTCAATGATAGACATGGTCAAAGACACTTAATATGAATAATTAACAGTCGATATGACCTTTTTCTCGGATGTATATAGAAGTTTCAACTTCAATGAAAATCCATTTAAATAAAAAAGAATTTAGTGTTAACTTTGATCGTGTTTCCGTTTCTTAAATATTCATTAACACAATGTCATTTGGTTCACTAATTATAAAGTTTAACTTTTGCGATGCCCCGTAGAAAGTTGAGATTTTTTAAATACGAGGGTTGTCCCAAAATAGCGTAGATAGAACACATAACTTAAAATCTGTTAACTGCAATTTCATTAAACTTCTGTGTTTTCTTCAATGACTCTTTGGCAAACAATTCGGAAAAATTCAAATGCGGCGCATTGTGCGACGTCGAAAATTTCCAGTCTTTACGTTGTTGCTAAACCCTTTACATCGTTTATGATAACATTTACGTATTATTTCCGGATATATCTTGGAAAAAATGTTTTCTTTAAATATGTATCATGAGTGTACATTCAACATACATTTCTAGTTTTGTTTTGACAAATAATCAGCAGACTCCAAACTTGTCCTGTATTACTTGTTGTCTAACGTCCGTCCTACAGAAATGTGTCGTTCAGCATTTAGACCTCCATTTTTATCGATCGGGGTTTCTTTTTATTGTCATCATACCCTTCGGATATTTTCAATGTTGTTAGACTACTTATTCACAAAATGCATTTCTATGCGAATTTGTTAATTTTATTTACTATAAAATCCGCTTAGGATTTGTTTTAAGGTCTTTAAAATTTTTTTTCAGTTACCGCTGCTGCACCGCCTTAAACGCTGACGTCGTCATTTTATTACGAGTTAACACTTCAACTTGTCACAAAACGCTCTATAAAATCTTGAAAAATTTTGTTATATCTAAAACATTTTCTGAGTAAATAATGGAATTATTGACAAATATAAATGTATATCGTATTTAATTTAACATAGTTTGAATGCAAATTACTTGAACCCTTTGTTGCACAAGTTTCATCTTCCTATGTCTTCGATTTTCTGAATAAAGCCACTTGTCTACGCTATTTTGGGACAACCCCCGTATACTGAAGGTATAGGTGTTTATTTGATAGGTTGTGCATATTTATTTGATAGGTTGTACATATTTATTTGTATTAATTTGAACATTTTGAGTTTTGGAGTCTTATCTTGGAATTTGAGACATATGAGTTACTCTCATCTCTAATTATATACTAAATGCTCTTTTATATATTATTGTATAAACACTTATGATGAAGAAACGGTCACTGTATCTGCATACTTAAACCTCAATATGTGAAAAATGGAATTACATTTTAGGCTACCAAAAATGCTTTCCTTGGTTTCTTGTCTTTGTGTGCATGTGTGTTTGGAATTATCTCTCCTTAGATGTAGTTTGTTGCCTTAGCTGGTAAGTGGTGATAACGAACAGTGTTCAAAATCAAAAGCCCAATTGAAAAAAAAACAAAACAAGAGCAGAGCAAACACGGACCTCTAAAAAATTAGAGGAAGGATCAGGTGCCATATAGCAGTGAGCATTCACTGCTGACCGGTCACAACCGCCGTGTGCTCTCTGTCGTCTTGTCTGGAAAACGGATTAATTACGGTCAATGAATTAGTATGAAAAACAGTGGTAAATTGGGGATTTTTAATGTCTAATGCTCATGTAATGCAAAGCAGGAAGGAATGAATTAAAACATTCACTGCTGACCGGTCACACCCGCCGTGTGCTCTCTGTCGTCTTGTCTGGAAAACGGATTAATTACGGTCAATCAATTAGTATGAAAAACTTCAGTTGAAGATTGTATATGCTGACAAGGTCGCTGTATCGACCAAAGAACTTACAAAAATATGATTTCAATCGAGACTGTTGGTAGTCCTGTTTTATGTCAAATCAATAAATTTAATAGAGATTTAACAAATGCTCAGACTGGTTTTCATGAAATTTTTCTTACGAAATATTTTAAGAAATGGAACATGTTTATAAATCATGTGTACAATAAAAATCAATTTCTTCAAACAGAGAAGTTTTAATTCATTCCTTCCTGCTTTGCATTACATGAGCATTAGACATTAAAAATCCCCAATTTACCACTGTTATCCAAGGAAAATAAATCTAAATATATTTAACCAATATAGAAACAATAATAACAATCTTTAAATGGGAAGGAAACTAAAAATGTGTTGTACAATAAATCAATTAATTATCATCTATTATAATTGTAAATCGTATTTATTTTCTTTAAAATCCCGGAACAATGAATTAATCAAGAAAATCGCTTAATTTAAATTTCCCGCCGCCATGGGAGCTTTAATTTTTGACCTCACACCATCTATTCCGGTTTGTTCTATCAACATAGCATCCGTATCAAATTATGATATTTGCTCTAAACGACATGTGATGGGACAATTGAAACAATATCGATTTGAGACCGTTCTTTTACCTTTGACTTTCCACTGAATTCCAAACCAACGTCAAACGGAGCATGTTTATTGAAATCTTAAAACGGAGGTTAGTGTCGGCGGAATCTCCGCGTAGTTGTGGAACAGTCAACAAAAGCAAAGTATCTTAGAAAATATGCGCTGTCGTTATTTCGACATGGTAATTCCGACTTTAAAGAATGTATTTTAAACATCTCGATTACAATTTCAACATACTTGAACTCGTCTTGAAATAAAAATTTACTCGATATCGAGGTCATTTTCAACTAAAGCAATAGCAACTGATATAAAAATGCATATATATTTATACATACATGTATTTATTATTTAGATTAACGTGTAAACCTAAACATTATCAATTTTGTTCAACCCAGTGCTTGAGTAACAGAAAGGCAAAAAATCAGCGTTTTATTAATTGCACTGTGTACATTGTTGTTTTTTTTTCAACAAAACCGGAATAGATGTTGTGACGTAAAATAATAAATCTTTTTGGTTTTTAATACAAAAGAGTTTTACATCATCATGGCAGCCTCCAGTAAATACTATTTCTCTAACTTCAAACGTAAACTAAAGCTTGATTATGTAGTTTATTATCAAAACAGCATAACCACTTGTGGTAATTTAAACCACTTTATTAATATAGATAAAATATGTTTTTACTTTCCTTCGCCTTTAAGGATCTGATTATTCCTTGCTCATTGTTATCTGAAATATTTAAGAAAGGGGTTTTTCCTGTACTTACACATTAAACTATTAGTACTAAGTACGTAGAATTTGAAAAAAAAATAATGTAAAGTGAAAGTTAAAAAAGGATTCCATCTGTCAACAAATGCATTGTCCTTCAAATAGGGGACCTGGATTATGAAGCATATTGGACGATGGTTAACAGCATTCTTTTATAAGTAGATCAAATGATAGACGATCCCACTTTTCACACAAAGTCGGTTGCTCTTTTTTTTTGGACTTCGTCAAAAAGGTTTCTTTTTTAAACTGTTTGTGGTAAAGCGGCTACAATATGTTGCTGATGCCCATAACTATTCACCGTGTATAATGTAAATCAAGGTACTGAGGGTGGATTTACATTAACATTTAGTTAACACCTGATTACATTCTTACACACTTTTGAAATACATTAGACCATAAAACTTACTTTAACATTGAGTTAAACAAGCGGTTAACACGTTGTTTAGGTTATCAACTTTCGAGAAACCAGGCAGGGTCTTCAATTTTCTGTAATCCGTTATTTAAACTATTGATCAATTAACATATGCTCCTTCAATTGGTTTTATGATCTTTATATGTGAAAAAAATCTATCGTTTAGGTTCAAATGCAAAATTGATTCAATCCACACCAAGCTATGTGAGTGAATGGAGACCAATGACCGCCAACTCGTCCACTTCTAGACTGACCTTTAAACATGATCTTCACGAAGAACCTGCCTATGTCAAGGTCGAGGCACGGACGGAGGCTGGGGTTGTTTTTCCCGCCTTTGGGTCAGCCCAGCAGGACGATGACGCTGGTGTTCTGTATGGAGGCGTGGTGTTTATTTACAATAATCACACGATTGATATATTTGTATCCCATTACAATAATAAAGCAAGCAACTCGGGGAAGTGGGCAGCAATATATACAGGTAAATAGAGTTTGGATCTGTAGATACGTATAGCATGATACGTATAGTTACGATTTGATCGAAGTCTGTTTTCCGTTTTCAATGTTTACAATGCTACAGTAAGGCATTTCTCATATAGTCAACCAAAATTTGAGTTTTATTTGTCGAGTTAGAAGCGAAATACAGAACGCACAAGTCTTTGTTTTGCAAACAAAGCTCAGGTCTGTATATTGCCTATAACGCTAAAACTGACTGGTTGATCATTAAAATGCTTTACTAAAGGATTGTTTAAAAAAAAAAGAAAATTTGTTTAAAATCGTTGCCAAACCCCTTTAAAATTGCGTCAGAAAAGATCGCCAGTTTTGGAAAGAATGCTTATGTCAATTCAGTTTCTCACCGATTTCAAGTGCAATGCACTCCTCAGTAGTTTGTATAAACACTCTAATAAGCACCCTAATTACTGGCCAGACAGGATTAGTCTCACCTCAACGCATGTAACTTGGGTACTTTACATGTGCACCTGTTAATTAACATCATTGTCACAGTTGTCTATTTAAGATATTAGAGTTTGAATAAAAAAAATATCTCTTATTTTTAAGTAAAATTATTTATTTCAAAACAAATGGATACTTCGCATGGCTTACCATTTATTAGAAGATTAATACTTTGTAGATTAGATTGCATGTTCCATTTGACGATTTGTACTGCAATGATGTAATGACAACGTCATTTTTAAATATTCACTTTTTTAAGGAAAAATTAGCTAAAAAAGGAAAGAACTTTTTTGCATCTCCTTGTAATTTATTTAATTTGTCTATTCATGAATTCGAAGCTATTTAAACCGAATTGACTCGTATATGCCTTGCTAGATTTAGTCATTAAATATAGCAAAAAATATTGAATTTCATTATAACCCTAGCCCCGGAACTCCTCTGATTTTTTCCTCTTCAGAATTAGGTAGGCAAAAATCAGAACGTCACATAACAACGTCTGACGTAATTGACGGGCTATAACCTCTTCATTGAACTTAGGCATGGAATATGTCTTAGCGATGTTATTACTGAACATTTACATTCCACATATTTTTTGCTTGTTAAGTGTGTGGAAAGCTACTGCAGTTATTTAAGAAATAAACAACGTTATTTAGTAAACATGGCGTTATGAGTACCAATTGCTCTGCTGGCATATTCCATGATGCGCGCTAGCGCATCATGGAAAATATGCCAGCAGAGCAGTTGGTATTCATAACGCCATGTTCACTAAATAATCGTTGTTATACCCGCACTTTCTAAGGAAAGTTCGGGTATATTGTTGTCGTCCTGTTCCGTCTGTCCGTCCGTCCGTCCGTATGTCACGTTTTACTTTCTCAAACTGCTCTTACATCGTATAAACTAGCAATCTGAACTCTTGGAGTTTGATTGGGGGTGTCATGTTGTTTTGTAAAATGGTTTCAAAAATTCTCTGGTAGTCCTGAGGGGTCAGATAATTGGTAAAAAATGACGTTTTTACACAAAAAACCTTCTTCCTCGAACTCCTCCTACATTTTCAACAATAGACAAATCATCTTTTGGAATATGTTTTGGGGTATCCTATAGATGCGCAATAAGGTTTCGGAAATTTCAATTTTGCCCTGGGGGTCATTTGGTGGCTGAAAAATGACGTTTTTTTTTCAAAAAATCTGGTTTAAAAAACGTCATTTTTTTGGCAGTAGCCAAATGATCTTCTAGAATATGATTGGGGGTGTATTTTTGAAGTGTGATCAGGTTTCAGAATTTTTTTTTCATCCCAGGGATCGGTGGGCAACAAAAAATGACGTTTTTTTGCAAAAAAAGTATGGTTCCCGTAACTCCTCTTACAACTTTTGGAGTAGCTACATCATCCCTTGGGATATGATAGGGGCTGTCCTATAGATGTGCAATAAGGTTTTAAAAATTTAAATTTCACGCAGGGAGTCAAATAGTAGCAGAAAATTGACGTTTATCACTGAAGAAAAAAACAACTACATCCCAGAACTCCTCTTATGATTTAATGAATAGACACATCATATCTTGTGATATGATAGGGGCTGTCCTTTAGATGTCCAATAAGGTTTTAAAAATTTTAATTTCATCCAGGGAGTCAAATAATAGCAGAAAATTGACATTTATCACTAAAAAAAACCTAGATCCCAGAACTCCTCTATTGATTTAATGAATAGACATGTCACATCTTGGGATATAATAGGGGCTGTCCTATAGATGTGCAATAAGTTTTGAAATATTAAATTGAATCCTGGTAGTCAAATAGTAGCAGAAAATTAACATTATCCCATGTGCGGATCTAGAGATGGGGTCAAAGGGGGGAGGGAGTCCAGATCCCCCCTCCAAAAATCAAATTTCTTTAAAATTTAAACCACCACCCTCCCTGCAAACTCGAATAACTGTCAACCCCCCCTCCCCTTCCCCAGAAAAACTCTCTGGATCTGCGCATGTATCCCTCCTTACACTGTAAATAAAATGACTTTTTTTCCTTAAAATAAAACAAGAGGCCAATGGACCACATCGCTCACCTGAACAACAGTTCATTGTAAATTATATCTCATAGCATATGCTATTTCTATTTTAAACTTTGAATCTCTCTCTTTAGAATCTACACTAGTTGAGGATGTTTGCGTAGTAATATCACAAACTGTAACAATGTAGTTTTTGAGAAGAAGATTTTTAAACATTTTCCCAATATACTTCTATGTTAAACTTTGAACCCCTTCTAGGACCCCAGTGTTGGTCCGGGATCACGGCCTTACAATCTAGAATTTTCACTATTTGAGGATCCTTGCATAGTAATCTCACAAACTGTAACATTGTAGTTCTCGAAAAGAAGATTTTTAAACAAGTTTCCTATACATTTCTATGTTAAACTTTGAACCTCTCTTGGTGCCCCAGTATAAAATCAGTGGTAACAATTTTAACAGTTTAGAATCTACAATACCCAATGATGTATACATAGTAATATCCCATACCGTTGCATTGTAGTTCTTAAGAAGAAGATTTTTAAACATTTTTCTATATATGTTAAACTTTGAGCCCTGCCTGGGGCGCCAGTTTTGGTCCGGGGGTCATGATTTTTACAATTTAGATTCTTCACTATATATACGTCAAGCTGTTTTTAAATATTGGCATTTCTGGTACAGTGGTTCTTGAGAAGATTTTTAAACATTTTTCCTACCCATTTATATGTTAAATTTTAAACCCCGCCTGGGGTCCCAGTTTTGGTCCGGGAGTCATGATTTTTATAATTTATAAACCTCACTATATATACAAGCTTTTGTGTTAATATTGGCATTTCTGGTGCAGTGGTGAGAAGAAGATATTTAAAGACACACACCTGTACTCACTGTTTCGCAATTATCTCCATTTAAAAATGGTTTACCCTTTATTTTAACAATTAAGAACAATTAAGAATCCCCTTCCTATAAGAATGCTTTGTACCAAGTTTGGATGAAATTGCCCAGTGGTTTTTGAGAAGACGTCAAAAATGTGAAAAGTTTACAGACATACAGACAGACTGACAGACGGACGTATGGACAATGGGTGATCAGATAAAAACCTTGCATTTATTTGATTTAATTGTCGAATGATCTATTAAATTCAAAATATAATTTGGGGTCTTATAAGATTTTATAAACTGTTAAAAATGTTTTAAAAAAATCACATTACACCTTGCATAATTGTCAAATGATCTATTGATATTTCTTATTTTCTACCTGGGGATCCATAACTAATATCAAAGTTAAAATTAATAACAATAAATGATTAAAATGAAAAGTTTATCCTCCACATCCAACCCCCCCCCCTCCCAAATCAAACCTCAGGTTCTCAAGATTCAGAGTCTTCTAACATTCTTACATGTGTACAGTAGCGAATTATAAATCATTTTTTGATTGGTATTTTTCTCTAGATGCTCATTAAAATTTTGGAAATTGCTTTTTAATTTTAAAGATAAACAAAATGTTATATATGCATTCGGGACAATTGTAAAGTCTTCTAAACAAAGCAGGTTCATTATTAGGCTAGGAATTACATGGGTAAAACACGTACTACATATGAATAAGATAAAATACTTTATTATTTCCAGTTCTAAAAAGTCAGGGTGTCTCCAAGGGGGTATAACCTATATATACCATTTGATGCGCAATTTATGACACAAAGAGCAAGAATAAATGTGGTTTAGGGATGGGAATCTCAAAAGTTATCAAAAAATCATCATTTCCTATTTCAAGGGTGGGTGGGTGGGGTGGGGGTTTAAAGACAACGCCTGGGGGTCATGTACTTTATACCATTTGATGCATTATAATGACATTAGAAACAATTGAGAATATATATAAGGTTTAGTGGTGGGGATCTCAACAGTTTTAAAAATATTTGGTATTTTCCTGTCCCATGGGGTCAGAACAATCCCATATGGTCGTGGCCTATATTATATAGACCCCTTCACGATAACTGCGGTACTGCTCTCTTGCAGGGCAAATTGATATACTTTGCCGAAATTTTAGTAGGTAGATAATTAAATGACGTAAATGAAACAATTGACGTTACGTCATATTTCACCAAATTATGTCATTTTGCCCTGCAAAAGAGCAGTACCGCAGTTACCGTGAAGGGGCTAATTTGATGCATCATAATACATTAAGAAAAAAAAGACCCCTTCCTTCCTATCATATTTCATATAAACATGATAAGTCTCTACAATTACACATGTAATACACAAATTAAATACAAAATCTAAGTCTGACAAATGAAACAATAACTTTTGCAATTAAAATGACAGAAAATGTACAAATGCAATAGGATAGGTAATGATGATAAGCTTATTTAAATATAAAAAGATGATGATACAGTATGCTGGCAAAGGGAGATCACTTATTTAGAAAGTGAAAGTAAAACTTATACCTATACCGGTAGCTTATAATATTGTTCGACTACATGTTTTATGCTTACCTATATTGGTCAACATCATAATGATTATCCAATAAGAGCACAATATGAATCCCTTTTGCTGATCATCACAAAAGAAACGTTTATGCATGTTAATTAATCCTTTTCTGCATATGGAAAACACATAACGGTATGTACACCACGTGAAACCCATCTAACCGAAGAGCTGGGTAAAACTAGTACCCGCTAATGCGACCTGCAGACCTGTGTTAAGTACGTTAACTTCAGACAAAGATCGGTTATTTGTAACGTGCATGTATTTTTTTATAATTTATTCTTCAAAACCCGCCGCACTATTTTATTAGGTATATAACTATGTAAAGCACAGGTGGTACAGGGCACCTGCATATTGTGATGTACTCCCTTTTGAAATAAACAATAAAGTATAAATATAATATTTCCCCCCAAAATAATGTTATCTAACAGTGAAGCGCAATGGGTTAGAGCATTAACTATGTGTCTGTAAGTAGAGAATTCAAATCCTGCTGGGGCTTTTCTATTTTTTACTTAAGTTTCAAAAATTTTGAAATCTTATTTTTTTATTTTTTTTATTTTTTTTTGCCAAATACATGTACTGGTACTGTACGGTATCAGGAGAAAACGTACCCAGGAGAAAATGTACCCAGGAGAAAACGTACCCAATTTCTAGGGTACGTTTTCTCCAGGAGAAAACGTACCCGGGTACGTTTTCTCCTGGATAAAACGTACCCTATGAAAATCATAAAGATGCTACTTTAGTCTACTTATTAGTTTTTAATACTTTTTAATACTATTTTACACTATAAGTATTTATGAAAGTATGAATTTTAAAGATTTATGAATTTAATAATTAATATAGTATTTAAAGGGTTTGGACATATCAAATAGTTTTTAAATGCTATTTTAATGCTTAGTTCAATCCATAAATATATAGAAATATTTTCATTTTATAAATAATATGACTGTAAATTAACGCATTGTAGGCTGTCATAAAATGTAGTCTATACTTCTTCTAAGTTTTCCATTTACCGTTAGCCTGAGCAGTTATTATTATGTAATATTATGTATTGCCTCCGATCCCCGCGCAAAGGAGGTAGAAATATTCACTCCTCACACATTAATTATACATGTCAGTGGCGTTGGAAGCAAATTGAAAGTGGGAGGGGGGGGGCTAAACTTATTGCAATAAAAACTAATTATTTAACGGTTTCGTTTATGGCTGATTAATTGCCGACTTATCAAACTGCTCAGGCGATGTTCGTGTATGTGTATGTAACAAATTATTGTCTAAATAAACAAAATTATTGTCTTAATAATTTATGTACGTAATTATGTATTTAAATCAACAGCACCAAATGATAAAAATGTTTGTTGTATTTTTTTTTATTTTGTTTCATCCAAGAATATTTATTAAAACTATAATTTATTATTTTCATAGGGTACGTTTTCTCCAGGAGAAAACGTACCCGGGTACGTCTTCTCCAGGAGAAAACGTACCCTAGAAATTGGGTACGTTTTCTCCTGGGTACGTTTTCTCCTGGGAACGTTTTCTCCAGCATTCTGCTGTACCAGTTATCGGCTAAGACCAGTTATCGGCTAAACTGAGAGTTCGGGTTTATAGCACGCGACTATCTGAGATTTTTTAAATCTAGTCCTCTGTTTTGAATAAAGAAAAGTAAGTTTGCTTGAAAACTTTCTTGAATATGTTTTAAACATGAGCTTAAACGATCATTGTTTACCGCTGATTTTCAGCAGTGGGGGAAGTGACGTAATATGTTAAAAATAGAATATAACCCCTTTGTGATACATTATCATCTCCCTTCTTTGATTTGACATATAATATCACTAAAAAATAACATGTAGAAACAAAAGGAATTCACTAAGTTCTGAGTGATAATAGCGCAGTTGAACGCCTGATTGCACAATATTATGCATTGAATAGTCTACGATTTTGTATATTACCGTATGATAACAAACGAATAATTTTATGAGATTTGTTCATGCATCATAACCCCTACGAACTTTAGTCTGACCCCAAAAGGGGCATAATTCAAATTACATTTTGCAGAGTATCAAATCAACATGTACAGGGATTTTACTATGTTATTATCGCGAAGCCGATAACTGGTACAGTAAATCGTAAAAACTCGGCAAATTCTGGGCGTGCTAAAAAAGCACCCAAAAAAATGTTTTGGGTTCTAAATAATGATTTAACCTAACAGGTGCATAAACAAGGAGTATACCATTTAAAGCATGTCAAGTTTTATTAAAAATTATCATGAAATAAGGAAATACGAAAAGAAAACGTTAAATTTTAGCCGATAACTGGTACAGTGCCAGTACTGTAAAATTTTAAAATTCTAAATCACCATTTTGATTATAAGGCACTTTTATCCACATAAAGATCAACATGCGTCTCATACCACCTTAAATCAGTAATTATCTTCTGTCCTCGCAGTTTTCCATTGAAAATCATTGTGCAATATAATTATGTCATTTATATTGCACTGTTAAAAATCTTCTTTGTTGCAACTACGTGTACATGTACAGACAGGCTTTCGTTGTTATCAAAATGTTCTGATGTTTATTTTTCCCTGAGGAGTGTGTGCGTGTCTGTGTGTGTGTGGTGGGGGTGGGGGGGTCAGAGTAATACATGTAATTGTGTTTGCAGGGGTAGGGGGTTGGGGAGATTTGGGTCCGAGGTGTATTTTTGGTAAATTTACTTTATTACGGTATAATATAAATGAATTTTCTAGGGGGAGGAGGGTCTAGACCCCTCACTCCCACCCCTTCTCTAAATCCGTGCACACGATGATGTTGGCACACAGAAGCAAATCTAAAGCCGGCAACCGTCGAGGGGAGGGGCATAATTTAATTTTGTTTGTAATAATTATATAGACCATACTTTCTATGACATGAAATGCTAAGATTTTTGATTAACTTAAAATTCACATGCAAAAAGTTCAACCCCAAAATGTACATAAAGGGCTGCTATGTTTATTATGGGATGGAATCTCAATTTATGAAATTGTAATTTTTAAAAATTACCGGAAATTGCATGTATCCTTCGTTTTTACTAAAACTGGTACAAAACAGTGTTATTTAGGGGCAAACACTTGGTGCGGGTATTACTGTCTAATGACAGCATCTAGTTTATTATTATATTTGCATTTTACCACTTGCAAATACCCTGTTTTAGCCTAGACCTTGACATTTAGCTTTTGCATAAAAAATTAACGTTCATACTGTAATGTACTTTTTTAACTCACATAGATTTGATTACAGAATAAATGTTATAATAGTAATTCCTTTAAGATGTTAATATAAGACATGTTTTTAATATACCAATTTTAGGGAGTTGGAGAAAAACACATGATGTATCGTATACTGGTTTAAATCTATAACGTCATAGAAAAGTATATGACGTCACACCTTTATGACGTCATAGCACGCCAACAGTAAGGTACATAAATCATGGTATAGTTAGGAAGAGTTATCTTTCCTTGTACATTGAATTTTCTACATGTAAATATAAAAATCAAACACTTTCGTTTTATTTGGGTACATTATTATTATTTAATAATAAATAACATTTGTAATTGATTAAAATCAAATATGAATATAATCTTGTAAATACCTTGTATCTTATTTTAAACTTTATATAATTTATATTAAAAACCACATATTTTTACACCCGCACTTTCTAAAGAAAGTTCGGGTATATTGTTGTTATCCTGTTCCGTCCGTCCGTCCGTCCGTCCGTCAGTCACGTTTTACTTTCTCAAACTGCTCTTACATCATATAAACTAGAAATCTGAACTCTTGGAGTTTGATTGGGGGTATCATGTTATTTTGTAAAATGGTTTCAAAAATTCTCTGGTAGTAATTGGTAAAATATGACGTTTTTTCACAAAAAACCTTCTTCCTCGAACTCCTCCTACATTTTCAACAATAGACAAATCATCTTTTGGAATATGTTTTTGGGTATCCTATAGATGCGCAATAAGGTTTCGGAAATTTCAATTTTGCCCTGGGGGTCATTTGGTAGCTAAAAAATGACGGTTTTTTTTTTTTTTTTTTACAAAAAATCTGGTTTGAAAAACGTCATTTTTTTTTGCAGTAGCCGAATGATCTTCTTGAATATGATTGGGGTGTCATTTTGAAGTGTGATCAGGTTTGAGAAATTTTTTTCATCACAGGGATCGGTGGGCAACAAAAAATGACGTTTTTTTGCAAAAAACGTATGGTTCCCGTAACTCCTCTTACAACTCATCCCTTAGGATATGATTGGGGCTGTCCTATAGATGGGCAATAAGGTTTTAAAAATTTAAATTTCATTCAGGGAGTCAAATAGTAGCAGAAAAATGACGTTTAATACTCCTAAAAAAAACCTAGATCCCAGAACTCCTCTTATGATTTAATTAATAGACACATCATATCTTGGGATATGATAGGGGCTGTCCTATAGATGTGCAATAAGGTTTTAAAAATATAAATTTCATACAGGAAGTCAAATAATAGCAAAAAATTGACGTTTATCACTAAAAAAAAACTACATCCCAGAGTTCCTCTTTTGATTTAATGAATAGACACATCATATCTTGTGATATGATAGGGGATGTCCTTTAGATGTGCAATAAGGTTTTAAAAATTAAAATTTCATCCAGGGAGTCAAATAATAGCAGAAAATTGACGTTTATCACTCCAAAAAAAACCTAGATTCCAGAACTCCTCTTTTGATTTAATGAATAGACATGTCACATCTTTGGATATAATAGGGGCTGTCCTATAGATGTGCAATAAGTTTTGAAATATTAAATTTAATCCTGGTAGTCAAATAGTAACAGAAAATTAACATCATCCCATGTGCGGATCTAGAGATGGGGTAAAAGGGGGGATGGGGTCCCATCATTATAAAATTGCAAAAAATATGCCTTTAAACTCGAATAACTGTCAACCCCCTTCCCCAGAAAAACTCTCTGGATCTGCGCACGTATCCCTCCTTACACTGTAAATAAAATGACTTTTTTTTCTTAAAATAAAACAAGAGGCCCATGGGCCCCATCGCTCACCTGAACAACGGTTCGTTGTAAATTCTATCTCATAGCATATGCTATTTCTATTTTAAACTTTGAATCTCTCTCTTCAGAATCTACACTAGTTGAGGATATTTGCGTAGTAATCTCACAAACTGAAGCAATGTAGTTCTTGAGAAGAAAATTTTTAAACAAGTTTCCTATATATTTCTATGTTAAACTTTGAACCTCTCTTGGTGCATCAGTATAAAATCGGGGGTAACGATTTTAACAATTTAGAATCTACAATACCCAATAATGTATTCATAGTAATATCCCATACCGTTGCATTGTAGTTCTTGAGAAGAAGATTTTTAAACATTTTTCTATATATGTTAAACTTTGAGCCCTGCCTGGGGCGCCAGTTTTGGTCCGGGGGTCATGATTTTTACAATTTAGATTTTTCACTATATATACAAGCTTTTTTTAAATATTGGCATTTCTGGTGCAGTGGTTCTTGAGAAGATTTTTAAACATTTTTCCTACGCATTTATATGTTAAATTTTTAATCCCGCCTGGGGTCCCAGTTTTGGTCCGGCGGTCATGATTTTTATAATTCATAAACTTCACTATATATACAAGCTTTTGTGTTATTGTTGGCATTTCTGGTGCAGTGGTGAGAAGAAGATTTTTAAAGACACACACCTATACTCACTGTTTCGCAATTATCTCCCTTTTAAAAATGGTTTACCCTTTATTTTAACAATTAAGAATCCCCTTCCTATAAGGATGCTTTGTACCAAGTTTGGATGAAATTGGCCCGGTGGTTTTTGAGAAGAAGTCAAAAATGTGAAAAGTTTACAGACGTACAGCTAGACCGACAGACGGACGTACGGACAATGGGTGATCAGATAAAAACCTTGCATTTATTTGATTTAATTGTCGAATGATCTATTAAATTCAAAATATAATTTGGGGTCTTAGAAGATTTTATAAACTGTTAAAAAATGTTTTTAAAAAAATCACATTACACCTTGCATAATTGTCAAATGATCTATTGATCTATCTTATTTTCTACCTGGGGATCAATAAGTAATATCAAAGTTAAAATTAATAACAATAAATGATTAAAATAAAATGTTTATCCTCCACATCCACCCCCCCCCCAAATTAAACCTCAGGTTCTAAAGATTCAGAGTCTTCTTACATTCTTACATGTGTACAGTAGCGAATTATAAATCATTTTTAGATTGGTATTTTCTCTAGATGCTCATTAAAATTTTGGAAATTGCTATTTAATTTTAAAGATAAACAAAATGTTATATATGTATTCGGGGCAATTGTAAAGTCTCCTAAACAAAGCAGGTTCATTATTAGGCTAGGAATTACATGGGTAAAACACGTACTACATATGAATAAGATAAAATACTTTATTATTTCCAGTTCTAGAAAGTCAGGGTGTCTCCAATGGGGTATAACCTATATACCATTTGATGCGCAATTTATGACACAAAGAGCAAGAATAAATGTGGTTTAGGGATGGAAATCTCAAAAGTTATCAAAATATCATCATTTCCTATTTCAAGGGGGTGAGTGAGTGTGGTGGGGTGGGGGTTTAAAGACAACGCCTGGGGGTCATGTACTTTATACCATTTGATGCATTATAATGACATTAGAAACAATTGAGAATATATATATATATATGGTTTAGTGGTGGGGATCTCAACAGTTTTCAAAATATTTGGTATTTTCCTGTTCCATGGGGTCAGAACAATCCCATATGGTCATGGTCTATATTATATTTGATGTATCATTATTATGGCACGCCAAATTCACAAAAATGTGCTAAACATAGTTTCACAGTCGATAAACTAGGTTTATCGGTTGTAAACTATAGTTTACGGTTAACGACGATAATCTATATTTTACATCTGTAAACCATAGTTAACGCGATAAACTATGTTTCAGAAGTGAAAGACTATAATTAACACTGAAAACAACCATTTGCGATTGAAAAACATAGTTTATATGATAAATATAGTTTCACAATTGTATATTTATCAGCAAAATTTATTGTTAACGTTTTCTACAGATAGATAAACTTAGATTATCATTCGTAAACTATAGTTTACAACCGTTAAATATGGTTTTGCAGATGAAAACTATAGTTAACGGATCTTTGATTATAGTTAACGAATCGTTAACTATAGTTTACGGTTTGTAAACTATAGCTAACAATAAACTATTGTTAACTATAGTTTAACGTCCGTAAACTATAGTTTACAGTCGTTAAACCTAGTTTATATAGACATAGTTAACGCGATAAACTATGTTTCAGAAGTGAAAGACTATAATTAACACTGAAAACAACCATTTGCGATTGAAAAACATAGTTTATATGATAAATATAGTTTCACAATTGTGAAACTATGATTAACAACTCTAAACTATAGTTAACGAATGTAAATTATAGTTTACAGATGTTAATATATATTTATCAGCAAAATTTATTGTTAACGTTTTCTACAGATAGATAAACTTAGATTATCATTCGTAAACTATAGTTTACAACCGTTAAATATGGTTTTGCAGATGAAAACTATAGTTAACGGATCTTTGATTATAGTTAACGAATCGTTAACTATAGTTTACGGTTTGTAAACTATAGCTAACAATAAACTATTGCTAACTATAGTTTAACGTCCGTAAACTATAGTTTACAGTCGTTAAACCTAGTTTATCATCTGTGAAACTATATTTAACGCCGTTAATCTATATTTTAAATCTGTAAACCATATCATAATATTTCATAAAACATGATAAGTCTCTACACTTACACATGTAATACACAAATTAAATACAAAATCTAAGTCTGACAAATGAAAAAATAACTTTTGCAATTAAAATTACAGAAACTGTACGAATGCCATAGGATAGGTAATGATGATAAGCTTATTTAAATATAAAAAGATGATGATATAGTATGCTGGCAAAGGGAGATTACTTATTTAGAAAGTGAAAGTAAAACTTATACCTATACCGGTGGCTTATAATATTGTTCGACTACATGTTTTATGCTTACCTATATTGGTCAACATCATAATGATTATCCAATAAGAGCACAATATGAATCCCTTTTGCTGATCATCACAAAAGAAACGTTTATGCATGTTAATAAATCCTTTTCTGCATATGGAAAACACATAACGGTATGTACACCACGTGAAACCCATCTAACCGAAGAGCTGGATAAAACTAGTACCCGCTAATGCGACCTGCAGACATGCGTTAAGAACGTAACTTCAGACAAAGATCAGTTATTTGTAATATGCATGTATTTTTATAATTTATTCTTCAAAACCCGCCGCACTATTTTGTTAGGTATATAATTATGTAAAGCACACATTTCAGTCTTAAGGTGGTACAGGGCACCTGCATATTGTGATGTACTCCCTATTGAAATAAACAATAAAGTATAAATATAATATTTCCCCCCAAAATAATGTTACCTAACAGTGAAGCGCAATGGGTTAGAGCATTAACTACGTGTCTGTAAGTAGAGAATTCAAATCCTGCTGGGGCTTTTCTATTTTTTACTTAAGTTTCAAAAATTTAAAAATCTTATTTTTTTATTATTATTTTTTTTTTTGCCAAATACATGTACTGTAAAATTTTAAAATTCAAAAAAACATCACCATTTTGATTATAAGGCACTTTTATCCACATAAAGATCAACATGTGTCTTATACCACCTTAAATCAGTAATTATCTTCTGTCCTGGTAGTTTCCATTGAAAATCATTGTGCAATAAAATTATGTCATTTATATTGCACTGTTAAAAATCTTCTTTGTTGCAACTACATGTACAGGCAGGCTTTCGTTGTTATCAAAATATTTTGATGTTTATTTATAGTTATTAGGCGTGTGTGTGTGTGGGGGGGGGGGGCGGGTTCAGACTAATACATGTAATTGTGTTTGCAGGGGTAGGGGGTTGGGGGGATTGGGGTCCGAGGTGTATTTGTGGTAAATTTACTATTACGGTAATATAAATGAATTGGAGGATCTAGACCCCTCACTCTCACCCCTTCTCTAAATCCGTGCACACGATGATGTTGGCACACAGAAGCAAATATAAAGCCGGCAACCGTCTAGGGGAGGGCATAATTTAATTTTGTTTGTAATAATCATATAGACCATACTTTCTATGACATGAAATGCTAAGATTTGTGATTAACTTAAAATTCACATGCAAAAAGTTCAACCCCAAATTGTACATAAAGGGCCGCTATGCGTATTATGGGATGGAATCTCAATTTATGAATTTGTAATTTTTAAAAATTACCGGAAATTGCATGAATATCCTTTGTTTTTACTAAAACTGGTACAAAACATTGTTATTTAGGGGCAAACACTTGGTGCGGGTATTACTGTCTAATGACAGCATCTAGTTATTAGAAATATTCACTATATATACGAATAATTCAATTTTGGTTGCAACGCACTTTCTGATTGGCTAAAATATTTATTTTATATCGTATAAAGTATGTTGCCTACGTCATAGTAAGACTAACGTCAAAAAAACGCCTGACGTTATGCTTGAATTTTGCACAATTTGATGTCATTTTAAGGGTCAAATCACAGTTTTTATCTACAGTTAATAACAAAAAATTAAATTATAAGCAATGAATTCAAATATTTATTTGTTTTATACGATATAAAATGGTTTGGAAGAGTTTACGCTTTTTTATAAACCGCTTCGCGATTTATAAAGCGTAAACTGCCCCAAACCATTTTATATCGTATAAAACAAATAAATATTGAATTCATTCGTTAAGTAAAAATCATTTTAAGATTGTTGAGAATTCGCTGTCTGAGAGTCTGTGGGGCAATTGCGCATACAGACAGAGCAATTCCGATTATAGAAAAAATAAATGCAGCTCCTTCGTATGGGCTTATAGTGGGAAAGAACACTGGATATGCAAATATATCACTGTAGAACACACAAGGGGCTGTAATATTAAAATGACGAGTTTTATTATGACGTCACAAACGTTTAACGCTTTAAAATGCAACGTCACAAGCGAAAATCAAAGTTCACGCTTGTGGCTGTTACACTTGTCTTCCATTTATATAAACATACCCTAAGGATAAAATAGGATTTTAGGGTATAAATCAAATTTGCAGATAAGGCTAGAATTAAAACAAAATGTAAATAAATGTATAAGCATTAAATCTAACGCACGTTACTCAATTTGTATGCACACACCGCTGCAGTTATAAGATTATATCGTTCAACAAAATATGAACCAATGCTTAAGTGTGCAATTAATATAATGATACATACATTTATAAGACTATATCTTTCAACAAAAAATGAATCAATGCTTAAGTGTGCAATTAATATAATGATACATACAATTCTCAATATTGCACCCTGTATCAGCCCTCGACCAATATCAGCCCTTGGGCCTTCGGCCCTTTAGCTGATATATTTGTCTCGAGCTGATACAGAGTGTAATATGGAAAAAGGTATGTATTATTTTCTATATATACCTCTGGAATGTCCGGTATAATCTATAAATATTATATAAACTTGAGGAAAAAAACGAAGACGGCAATATGCTTGTGATATGTATTCAATTATTTATTTTTCTAAAACTTTTATTGCTAAGACTTTGTTCGTAATTTGGGTTATTTGAAAAGAAATAAAAAATTCTACAATTAAATGATTTGGTGTTCCTATATTTTAGGAGCAGATAGTACATGGATTGGTCCTCAAAACGTTGTTCGCATATATGAGACCATCAAAGTTCAGGCTAAAGCTTGGAGATCACGTGACCTGCCTCCACCTACCTGGAAGAGTCAAACTATTGTTGTTGAGAAAGGTTAGTTACGACATCCTTGGTTGCTAATCAGGATCGTTTATTAATATATTTCTTATGTCAGAAATAGCTTAATCAAATAATATTTTACAGCGGTTCCGCCGAGGTTTTAGGAAAATGCCGACAAATTGTTTAAAAGCAAAGTAAAACACATACTACAAATACATTTTCCGCTTTGTATAGCGGAGGGCAATCAAACTCATCAAGAACTATTAAATTGGATGCACTGAAGGTCAGAGCATATCTCACAAGTCTTACCAACCTTTGGACTGATCAGTTTGCAAACGTATCGTTTTTGCTAATTTTAGGTCGCAATATGACAATTTAAGTTTAAATGTAAGGTATTCAAACTGTTTTCGTGAAGGTATCGACGATTCTAAGATATCCTTCATAGAAAAATGACATGTCTAAACTTGTATAAAATAGTTTCTTATATAGTTGTCAAAATAATTTTATTTGCTATTAAAAAAAAAAGATTAAAACATTCAAATAGCTTAGATGAATAAAATTGCAAATGCTGAGTTAATATTACAGCTATTATTTTATTTTTCTCTTACAGGTGGCTGTATGAATGCATCACTTAGCCATACACTTACAGGTGGCTGTTTGAATGCATTACTTAACCATACACTTACAGGTGGCTGTTTGAATGCATCACTTAGCCATTCACTTACAGGTGGCTGTTTGAATGCATCACTTAACCATACACTAACAGGTGGCAGTTTGAATGCATCACTTAACCATACACTTACAGGTGGCTGTTTGAATGCATCACTTAGCCATACACTTACAGGTGGCTGTTTGAATGCATCACTTAACCATACAATTACAGGTGGCTGTTTGCTGTTTGAATGCATCGCTTAACCATACACTTACAGGTGGTTGTTTGAATGCATCACTTAACCATACATTTACAGGTGGCTGTTTGAATGCATCACTTAACCATACACTTAACAGTTATCCTGACCTAATTCTTGTACAGATTCGAAACAAAGGACGTCTTTTTCAAGGCCAAGGTAATATTTCTTGAAAAATACTTATGAAAACAATTGTAGGTATTTTAAGCTGACTGTGTTATCGATGATGCTTAATGTGTATATTTCTAAAAACAATCTCTGGGTTCATACTGCAAATACTAAAACACAATCATCTATTCCTAAGAATGCTGGTCAGAATAGTAAATGTCCTTGTAATGTATTAATAAAACTTGCTGCTTTGATACTGATAAAACAATAAAAAATGCTATTTCGGTCAGCATTACTTAGAACTGTTTGTCTGAAAATTGTTTTATGCTAAAGATTTTCATATTCTTGACTTGCAATGATTATCCGATCATATTTGCTCTATTTAATTACAGGTTTATCTTCACTAGGCTCTAAAACAAGTGAAATCCTTCACTTTGGTGGAGTACTTTTTGGAACAAACGAGTCCCATGTCCAGCTATGGGCGGCTTGTGATAAAACAGGAAGTTCGAATGGTATTTTTGAGGGAATGCCTAAATTTGAAAAAAAAAACAATTTGCTTTGATTGCAATTACTAGTACTTTCTTAAATTATCTACTAATTGTTTTCCCCATAATGTATCAACTTAATATAAATTACCACTGATTATGGAAGCAGTATTTTCGAATGTTCAATGTAAATCAGTCAATATAATAAAGCCAACTTCCAAAAAAAAGTATTTCTTAACAATATTAAAAAATTTCATTTGCTTTTTCTTGGGTAGTAAAATGTGTTTTGTAAGTGTTTTGTTTTTAACTTGTTATAAACATGGTGAAATATTGTCTACATGTTTTTATAAAATAACCCGTTTTGCAATATAATGAATCGTTTCCTTCAAAGAAAACATGAAATATCTCTATTTACTATTAAATAATAATCGTGTTTGTTCGTTGCTAAAAAATCAAACTAAAATTTTGCGATTTCATCATTAAGGGAACAATATAAATTTAATATATAGATGTTATGATTATTTTACATTTGTTACGGAGAAACAGGAATTTAATCAACATTATTGACAAGTTTAGATCAGTTTCTCTTGGAATTTATTAAGTTCATTTATTTCAACAAATTTGATTCCAATTTCTGAAAGACAGACAGACTTACACTAAACATAGTTATAAGTATAACTTTTTTTTCTTAATTGGGGCCTCTCGGTAATTTCATATCAAAGCAAAACTTTAAATGTGTTACTTTATCAAATACTATAGACCTTGTTGTTTAACTAAATGAATATTTACATTTGGGATGTGTTTTAGAAAACAAATGTGTTTTTTCTATATACGAAGATCAATAATGAGTTGTATTTTGTATCTTGAATTTCAAATCGTTCATTCACGAAAGACAAATATATACGATTTAATTATTACCAAAAGAAACCTCTCTCTTTACTCCTTACTAAATTTCTTACAGTACTGAAGGAGAAATTTCAAGAGTACTGTACAACAATATACTCCAGAAGGGTATGAATCAGATATGGATACTAAAACTCTCTAAAGAATTATTAGAACTTTGAGGTCACAAAAGCTTACCAAAACCAATAACATCAAAACGTACGATATTTCAACTCTTTATTTACAACCATTCCCCATGAAAAATTAAAATATAGGCTTTTTGATATAATCGACAGTTGTTTCTTCAATAAAAATAAAACTCGTAAAAATGCTTACCATGTCATTGAAAATCTAAAAAATAATTTTGTTAAAAACCATTCTGATTGCACAAACAAGTACTCTGAAGTTGACATTGAAAAGATGCTTGAGTTTCTGATAGACAACATCTATATTGATTTGGAAATCTAGTCTTCCAACAATCTGTTGGAATTCCCATGGGTAACAATTGTGTCTCATTGTTAGCAGACCTATTTTTGTATTCTTATGAAGCAGAATTTATTCAAAAACTTGTGCGTGAAAAAATAAACACTCGCTGTGGCCTTAACTTAACATTCAGGTATATCGACGACGTATTATCAATTAACAATTGTTATTTCCATACTTACGTACGCGTCGACTCGATATATCCCAGTGAACTTGAAATAAAAGATACCACAGAGTCTGTGTTATTCGTTTCATATTTTGATATTTTACTGGAAATGAACATTGATGGTAACCCAACAACAAAACTTCATGATAAACGTAATGATTTTTTTGACGATTTTTCTATAGTCCTTACTTATGTAGTAATATACCTTCATCACCTGCATAGGGTGTTTTTGTATTTCAGTTAATTCGATACGCAAATGAATGTTCTTCCTATGACCGTTTCTAAGGCGATGCAAGCTTCTGACAAACAAGTTGATAAAACAGGACTATCGACAGTCTCGTTTGAAGTCATCTTTCTATGGTCGATACAACGACCTTGTCAGCAAATACAATCTTCCACTGGGTCGCATGCTGACTGATGTTTTTTATACTAATTGTTAGACCATAATTAATCACCTAATGGTCTACGGACTTTTCCGTTTTATCCCGATTACGACAAAGGGGACACGGCGGGTGTGACCGGTCAGCAGAGGATGCTCACTCTTCCTAGGAACCTGATCCTACCTCTATCTTATTAGAGGTCCGTGTTGCTCTGCTTTGAATTTGTATTTCGTTGTATGGATTTTTGAGATGGTTGACAGTTTGTTATTCTCATTTTTCGTAGAAATGTGTTCGGCTTTTTAACATCTAGTTGTATCAATTGACTAGCGGATTGAAAACAATAACGTTATAAGAACATTTTCGTACCATATGCGTCCATAAAAAGAAAAAATCATATTATCGGCAATTGGATATATACATAAACATTAAAGATGGTCATACAATGGTACCTACGTTACAGTTGTGACTATGTTTTAGATTTGAATGGGTAAAATAGCTGGGAATGTAAGTGTACTAAATATTAATGTAAACTTCCTTGCAATCTGAAGGTGCATTATATTTTTTGACTATGTTGTAAGTTTTGATTGGATAGAAGTTTTTCGTTCAATATTTTAGGATTATCATTGATCTCTGTTGCCGACGGATGGGGAGAAAAGAACAATTTCCTTCTTATTAAAGATGGATCAATCACAGTTACTGCTTGGGATCTGACGGGATTGAAGGAAAATGAAATTGTAATAAGAAAGCGTTTGCAAGATGTTGAAACCGCAAAGTACATGATCACAGAAAACTTAGCTACAGGCAATTTCATCAATGTTCAGGTATTATATTTACCTTGCACATATTAACATAACATCGAAATAGAAGTGAGGTAGGCCTATTTAGACTCAACACCTACCAACAAAAGTTCCAATTTGAATTTAAGTGATTGATGATTGTTTCGTGAAAATTTTAAAATACTTGATCAATTATCTATACTTATAAATTAAGACATTTCGCAAATAAACTACGAAACGCCTGGACCAGAGTAACTGCTTATACCTTTGGTATTTCAACACGTGTAATATGATGTCCGTAAGCTATAATAAATTTTAATCTGATAAGTAATTATTGATAATTAAATTAAAAACCTACTTTCATTTTCGATAAACCAGCTCGAAATAGCAAAAATGAGAGTAAGGTGGTGGACACGCTTTGGCGGATCCAAGTCAATGGGAGTTAGCATAAAAATATATCATTGCAATGAAATAATATCAAATGATTACGTAAACAGTGAATATATTTATTAGGAACTTACTTGGATTATACATAGAAGTTAAGATTTGACAAATGCTGAATAAATAAAATAAGGTAATTCGTTTCTTGAATGCGCGATTTTAGTTTTGATATGGAATAGAATTTTCCAGAACGGGGTAACCAAGAACGCTGTTTGACTAATTAACGTCATGGCGAAAAGTGAAGGAAGGGTTCATGAGATCACGTATCGCGGGCAGATATTGATACCTTGGATGGGACATATTTGGTTTATACAAAAAAGTTAATAAATAACATGGAACAATTTGATGCAATTTTAGTTTTGATCGGAAGAATTTATTTTCAAAAAGGGGGTGCTCAGGAAAGCGGTTTGACTAATTTACACCATGGAGGAAAGTGTAGGGCGAGTTAGCCATCGTGCAAATACTTTGGATATGACAACTTTGGTTTAAAAATTGCAAATTAATATGCATACACTAATTGCAAATTAATATGCATACACTAGCGTTTTTTGAATTTCATACTTTTTTATACACGACAGATTGGTAGTAAACCTTAGACATTATTTCTAAGTCTATATGAATAAATAATGTATACGTATGAAATTAAATTGTTGGGTTTTTTTTCCAGATCAGTCTTTTATCTGAAATTCTCATTAAGACAGTGATAAAAATTGTAGTGAAATTTGACCTAAAGATATGAAGAATAGGATAAGAAAACAATTTAGAAAAAAATTTGGACGCAGTATATACGAAATTGAAAAAAAAATATGGTTCAACATTTTAGCATTGTGTCATTAATGTGTAAAGTGCTAATTCCCGTGCTTGCGCGGGATATCATCTAGTATTTTTATAAAAATGAACAGCGTATTTGAGATACACGAATTTTGATTTTGACAGTGATAGAAAATGTATTTTCTTTTCTGATTGTTTTCCTTTTTATCAAAATGTTCTGGTTCAAGACAACTGCTTTGTAATTACTAAATGCGAGAATTTTGTTTTAATAACTTGTCTTAATCAATTGCATATTATATGAATAAGTCTAATATTAAAATATAAACATTGTTTTTCGTCCAAGAAGACCGTTTTATGTTAAATCGAAAACTGCTAATTCATATCGTTCTAACTGTAGGACTCCAAAGTGGGACTCCAGGTCTGATATACACATAAAACGAGAAATATTGTTTTCCCTGTTTGCGTCACGATGACCTACAGAATGAAAAGAATGAATACAAAACGTACAGAAAAAAGTCAGCTAATTGTGATAGGTATTACATGAATAAGCAAACGAATTCCATTTAATGTACAATTTCAGCACCTCGCTAAAAAGGGACAAAAACTGCTACGGAATAGGAGTGTTTGTCTCGTGCATTTTCTTCACTTTGTCAAATTAAACGTAGCCGTCGAGTTATCGGACATCCTGCGGCTTCCTTCATGTTCATTTTGAATTGGTTCTATAACGTTACTTATGACTTCTTCATGACGTGACGCGACAGACATTTTATTTCGTCCCCTTCTTTATGCCATCAAATATATTGGCGTTATGTGATAAAATCCCTTTGAAGTTATTTCATCCTTTCAATGCTTGGGTTGCTCAATCCTAGAAATATCAAAATACACAACAAAAACCGATTTGTAATTTTGTAATATAACGGTTACTGTGATAATTATATGAGTTTCCCTTAAGATTGCGACCAAATGACATAACATTTGCAAAGTACGGCCCTTAACTATGTGACTCTAGCCTAGCATTTGGCGTGACCATTGGACTTTAGAGTCTTACATAACTACATGTACTAATAATGGTTTGCATGTGTAATTTTCAACTTTGTATCATTATTTTTTTTTAAAGCTGCACGTGCTAGATGGTGCAAATAAGAATTTCCGGTTTGATTGCGTCGGGTCTGTGATGAATGAAGCTGCACCATACGGGGGACTCGTGTACGGCTACAACGACTCTATGGTAGCGATCTGGGTACCCCACCCTAACAAAAGAGAAAGTACAGAGTCAGCAGCTGTTTTCATGTTAGGAGGGATTTGGGGATGGAATTTCAAGAAACAAATGACTAATAACGTGGAAATAGTCTTAACAATAATGGACATGATGGGTATAATGTAGATAGTAATATATTAAAAAGTTTTTTGTTGTTCATTTTCAATCGGTAAGCTAGCGAGGAGAAAAATGAATGGAGGAACATTAACTAATTTTATAATGGTAAATAACTAAAATCGGTTATATCATAAAAATATATTTTGAATTGTTTAACGTAATTGACTACAAGCTTATCTTTTAAAAGGATAAGTGAGCTAGCGCTGTAACCATCATAAAACATAGAATTAGATTCTAAACTATTGGTTTAATTTTCTGAATCGATTAATTATTAATTGGAAGGCACGGTGGTGTACAGAAATTGTGTTTTTGGGGTGGATGGGGGTCTCAATTCAGAATAGCGAATCTAGAGTGGGCTTCACATCGGCACTGGCATAACTCATTAACTGTGCTTTGATCATTCTGTATTTATTGTTATTTAAATTCTGAGGTGAAAAAAAAGAGATCAGTAGAACCTATTGTACTGTTTTGTAGCAATCGTATATTCTTGGGCTTTTCCGGCAAGCTCGGAAAACATATCCGAGCTTAACGGAAGATCAAGGAAGGTATTTAAGATGAGATAGCTATTATAAAAAAATTAAAATAACTTTGCATTATATAAGACCTAAGCAACTGTTACAGATTGGCATTTATGTACAGGTTAGACACAAAACCTCAGATCATATGTAGATGATAAAACGAAATTGACATTGTACAGTTTATCTACAGAAGTATTCCCAGAATGCCCTACCGTTAATTCGAGCATGCGTATTCTAGTAAAAAAAAGAATTACGTCCTCGAGCGCTAGCAAAAATATCTTTATAATCGTGTAACATGTTTGATTATAGGTAAACATTATATCAAGCGGAGTTAATGATAAATGTAATTCTGAAGAAGAACCTTTTCGTACCCTTAAAATAACTATATCATTGGATTCTTGAAATTACATAGCTATATAGTCAGTGTAATAAATGAACAATGCAACAAATGCAGAACCTTTTTTCTGTGCATGAATTTCTCAGCATGATAAGTTGTCTATTTAGTTTCCCCCCAAAAATGATATAATTGTTTTTTATCTGTAGTGCCAATCTGTTTACTTGAGGTAAATACGTCGACAACACACATACTTTCTCCATTCCAATATGAAATGTACAATACTTCTGTCCTAAAATTTGCTTATGGTGATGAAATCAAATTAACTTGCAAACCTGGATATAAAGCCTCGGAGCCCACTGTGGAAATGTTGTGTAAACCTGATCACAATACTACATGGAGTAGAAAACTTCCTTCCATATGTAGAGGTACATGTATATACTGGGTATTAATTAACTATATATATATATATATATATATATATATATATATATATATATATATATATATATATATATGCAAAATATATAACTGCAAAAATTCCTGTTTTTATAGCCCCAGCTGCTTATTCCTTTTTAATGCTTTATTGTTCTCAGAAATTTTTTGTCCGGATCCTTTTATAATGAACACAGACATGTTGCATAATAATACCTCTTATGGAGGACATGTATTATACGCATGCGCTGCTGGCTACAGACATGTTAGTGGAGATCTCCGACGGACTTGTGTCGGAAATGGCAGTTGGAGTGGAACAGAGCCTCTGTGTAAAGGTGTGTAACTCTTCAATGTGATTTGCAAATACATATTTGAAGTGCGTTTATTTTCAAAATCATTGTTTTTGCAACTAGCTATTGAGTGTCCAAGACTTAATATTCCGAACACCAATATAATCAGCCTAAAGAGGTCAGTGGGTGGTGAAGTCAGTCTCTCCTGTTCGGACAAGAGACGTCACAGACACGTAAGTGGGCATCTGATACGTACATGTAGTGAGAATGAAACATGGACTGGAACACCACCTGTTTGTAAAGGTAGGCAATACCAGAAAACAACTATATCATTAATCTTTATTCATTAATCACACTGAATCTAAATTACACAGAGGTAATCAACACTAAAAAATTACATCATTTATACTTATTTTTAAATCACATTGAATGTATTCGACATGTGCTTGTCATTTTAGAATGTAAGTGTCCTTGTTCAGCTATTGGCTTGGCACCGATTAAATCTAACGACACAGAGAAACTAAAACAACGAATCAAACAATTGCGATCCATGCTGTCTATACAGAAAAACATGACTGCTAAAGCTAGGCTTCTAAAGATATGTGCATCTGATCCGCGACCATCCGCCAAGGGAATTGGGGTCGTGTTGGGAATAGGGGTTTTAGTTGTTATCATTTCAAGCATTGTTTTCCTGGATCTACCCAATCTGATATCTGCGGTTAAATTAAAAAAACGATGAAAAGAATTTGCAGAATTGATTTTCTAAATTTGAAACATTATAATTGCTTGACAAAGATATGGGACAAACTAGGGACAAACCTTTATTAGATAAAGGGGATTGCCCTCTTAAGAGGGAAAACATTTTGAAGAATTATTAATAATAAATTTCTTTTTATTTTTCAAAACTCTTTTCCTCTAAAACCTTTTGACAGAAAAGCTAAAATATGTGTGGAAGCATTCTTATAGCTACTGTAGATTCAAGTTTTTTCAAATGATCTTCCCCAGGGGTAGGGTAGGGCTAGAACGGAGAGGAATATATAGAGAAAAATCATTTACAATTTTCACAAATCTTTTGGCCAAAAAAGCTGAAACTTATGTGATGGCATCCTCAAGCAGTGCAGCTTCAAATTTGTTCAGATCATTATCCCAGGGGTAGGATGGGGCCAAAACAGGTCGAATTTTTACATAGGAATATAGAGAAAATCTTACAATCATTATCCAAGGGGTTAGGTTGTGACCACAATTAGGGAAGGAGATGGTCAAATTTTACATAGGAAGATATAGAGAAATATCTTTAAAAATATCCACTTAAAAATCTTTTGGCCAGAAAAGCTGAATCTTGTCTGCAAGCATTCTCAAGTAGTGAAGATTTAAGTTTGTTCAAAGCATCCTTGCCGGGGATAGGATGAGTCTAAAATAAGAGTAGAAACGTTTATAAGAATATGAAGAGATATTTTAAAAAATATTCTTCTCAAAAATTAACTGACCATAAAAGCTGAAACTTTGGTGGAAGCTTTCTTAGGTAGTATAAATGTGTTCAATTACTTATACAAAGGAGTAAGTTATAGCAAAGCGGAGGCTGGTGGGTTGTTCAAATTTTTACATAAACTTCGTAACTTTTGAGATTGCGGACAGTTTGTTATTGTCATTTTTCATAGGAATATATAAAGATAATCTTTAAAAAATCTTCAAAACCAGTTGACCAGAAAAGCTGTAAATTCCTTGGAAGCACCCTCAGACAGTGTAGATTCAAGTTTGTTTAAATTATCATCCCAAGGGGAAGGGTAGGTTAACAATGGTGGGCAAAATTGTACATAGAAATATGTAGATAAAAATCTTTTCACAAACCAGTTGGCCAGATAGCTAAATCATGTGTGGAAGGTAGTGTATATTTAAGTTTGTTAAAATCTTTGTCTCCAGGGGTAAGATGGGTCCACATTGGGGTCGAATCAATAAAAAAAATATTATACTAAAAAAATTTAACAATAAAAGGAGCCCAATATTTAACTTTAGATAATGATTTTCAAAAGAGGATTGCAAACAATTCTTATATAATATTAGGAATGCATAATCAGTATTTGTAACAATGTCCTGATCATTTTTTTTATAGTTCTCAAAAACTATTTGAAGCATCTTCAGGTAGTGTATCTTCAAGTTTGTTCAAATCATGAGGTCCCTATTTGGGGTCGAAGTTTTACATAAGAATATATAGAGTTAATCTTTAAAAATCTTCTTCTCTAAAACCATTTGACCAGAAAAACTGAAACTTGTTTGGAAGCATCCTCAGATTGTTTGTTCAAAGTTTGTTCACATCACGGTCCCCGTGGATACGGTGGGGTCCCCATTGGCGGTCAAATTTTTACATAGGAATTATATATTTTTTTTTCAAATCTCCTACTCAGAACACAATTAGCCAGAAAATCTGTAACTTGTGTGAAGTATCCTTAGGTTGTGTAGATTCAAGTTTGTTCAAATCACGATCCCCGGGGGTAGGGTGGGGGCACCACGGAGAGGGTATAAATGTTTACATTGAATATATAGAGAAAAATCTTTTTTTCTAAAACAAACATTTTCTTAGAAAAGACGCAAGTTTAGTGCAAACAACCTAAGATAGTGTAGATTCAAATTCTTCAAAATCATATTTTTCAGGAGTAGGGTGGGACCACATTGGGGGTCCAATTTTACAAACAAAAACATTTTAAATTCACCAAATCTAAAATGTTGTTATATATGGGTTTACTTATATGCAAGCATTTTGACATATTGTTGATTCTTTAAAACTGTTTAGACTTTGGCCCAGCGGACAATTCTGGGGCTTCACAAGTAGGTTTATATATAAATTTGATATAAAAATCATCCTGTGACAAAAAGGACTCAATGATGAACAGAATATCCAGGGAAAAAATTGATTTTTTTAAATACAAAATCTGTTATACATTGTACTACATTGTCCAGATATTTTGTATATGATTCCGTAAAGGTGTTTTTATGATGTCTGTTGTTGCTCAGGTGAGAAATTTGGCCCATGGGCCTCTTTTTTTTCGTCTAAAACACTTTACATGTAAATTCTTGATATTTATAGAAAAAAAGGTGGTTTCTTTTAAGTTAAGATGAGTTGAATGGCTTAACGGTAGCTTTTCCTATTATTGCTGCCCAGTATATTCTGTATATAATTATAAAGCAATGAAGTTATTATTCTGTTAGATGAATATTAATGTATTATGAAAAAATCGGGTTAAATGCTAGTTGCGTTAATGATTTTATTTTATTGATTATTATTTGATATCGATGTCCTTAGTTATGATGTTTGAGACTCATGAACGATATTTTATCATCTTTAATCTTTATAAACTGTGCCTATTTTGTTAACTTCTCAAATTACTTTGTTCAATCATGGAAAATTTGTTTTGTACATAGTTTAAACTTTTTTATTATTGCAATTTCAAATAAACTCTTAATTTATATCTTGTTTTATTAAATGAACATTTTTACATAACTATTAGGAAAATAATTATTATACAAATAAATGGTATTATAGTTTGAATTTAATTATATCTCCCTTTATAATAAAGTTTCAGCAACAGTAAACCATATATAAACACCGTAAAATTACCAGTAGAGACATTGCCGACATAGTTATCTCGTAAAGACAATCAGTCTGTTCCCAAAGTCCGATGGACATAACTTCAGGATCTTTATAATCAACGCAATCATATACATGTTATTGTGTTATTACGGATTTGTTCAGATCCAACAAGACCAGTGAGTCGGTATTTAGTGCATTTTGTTCTTAAGCTCAGATTTCACTATAATTTTGTCACTGTTCCAAATAAGAATTTCAGATAAAAGACTGTTTTGAAGGAAAATAATTGCCCATTCAACTTTCATGGTGTATGAATACATCATTTATTAATATACATGTAGACTTACAACACAAAATATGATCATTATTTACAAATTAATATTTAAGGTTTACTACCAATCTGTTATGCTAAAAAATGTATGAAATAAAAACGCTATATAGTGTATACATATTTATTTGCATATTTTAAACCAAAGTTGTCGAATATAAAGTATCTGCCCTATGGTTAACTGGTCCTTCACATTCCGCTATGATGTTAATTAGTCAAACCGCGTTTCTCGGCAAAAAATCTTTTCATTAAAACTTAAATCGTATCAATTTAATCCATTTTATTCATTAAGTTTTTTTTTCTAATGGTAACCATAGATTGCTGATCCAAGGTATCAGCCTGCGATGCATGACGAACTTGTCATGTCAACCCGCGTCCTTGGTTATCTCTTTCTGGAAAGTTCTATCCGATTTTCTCACCAGAGGTCGTGCTCCGCAAGCGTCTATCCATCAACATTAAAGAAACGAATTGACTCATTTTATTATTCAACATTTGTCAAATCCTAATTTCTATGTATATCCTAAATAAGTTCCAGTAAATATATTCACTCTTTACGTAATCATTCATTATTATTTCATTGTTAGTATACATTTTGATGCAAACTTACACTGTCTTGGATCCGCTAAAGCGTGTCCACCACCTTATTCTCATTTTTGCTATTTTGGGCTTGTTTATCGAAAATAAAAGTAGTTTTTTCATTCATTTCTCAATTATTATTTATCAGGTTAAATTCAATCATAGCTTAGGGACATCACATCACACGTGTTGAAATACCAAAGGCATAAGCAGCTACTCTTGTGCAGGCGTTTCGTAGTTTATTGGCGAAATATCTTAATTGGCTTTTATTTATTATATGTTCAATAATGTACATAAATTGAAGGTCAATGCCGTTTACTTAAGCATTGGATCCTTATTTTTGGATGTCATTGGTCCTATAAAACACCAGGCCGTGCAGACATATTGAATACCGCGCATTATTTCTTTAATTTGTCAGGGATATGAATAACAGATGAACAGCCATAAGTTATTTAGTAGGCTTCCGTGGTTAAAAAGACTTTTTTTGAGGTCGAAACGATATGATTCAACGATTATTTTTCCAAAGCACATTGATTATTGATTGATTATGTTACTTTGAACTTTTCATTTAATCTTACAATATTAAATCTACTCAAAACGCGTGATGACGTTTTCTTGTGTCCATACGCTGTATAAGATTTGACGTGTGTTATAGAAAATTGAACGTCATGCAAAGATTTGCAATGCAAACTTTGAGGGAATTTACACCGAATATAGATATTTATTTATTGATTGAGCAATCAAGATCACTGAAAATTTTCACCGTTCTTATATTAATTTTCATTTGCACTGTTTCCCCCATCATTGCCAAGATTGAACTTCATATATAAGCGGCTGTCTTAGTCCAGATTAATCCTTCAATTTGAACATTTTATACCAACAATTAATCTGCGCTGGTATTGAATTAATTTAATTTGTAAATTAAATGTATTACAGAACGAAGAGATATCAAGGCCTATCTCTAGGACGAAATATAGCTACAACTCATGTTGCTGTGCCACATGATATGTATTAGAAACAGGCCTTATGTACTACATGTTAACTTAGCACACATTTATTGTAGTGTTATTACTTAAGGACAAAAAAATATTACACAACCTTTATAAAGAAATTTCATCAAAAATTAGTAAATAGGGAAGTTTTGCAGGAAACTATTTTTTCGTGCGGAAAGTTTCCTAGAAAAAAAATTTAAAACTGTGCTTTCTTTAAAAAATCAATAACACTATGCGCTGCAATATCACAGTGTAGGAACGGAAGTGTACAGTTTTGGGTAGCGCTGTTCGTCGAAGCGAGTAAACAAATTGAACACGTAGCTCTGCGTACAGTAGGAGACAGTTTCAGTGTAATTTTAATCAAATGAATTGATCAATGGATTTCAAAAGCTTCTGGAACAATTCAATACGTTACGGTAATAAACTGGCAAAAGTATAAAGTATATATCTTGTATATGCAATACAATTTTCAAGTGAACATTTTGATAATCAATATCCAGTATCACACTTCAAGATTGAAATCATTATTATGTACAAAATACAATCATTACAACTGATTTGAGGACATGTAAAGGTAGATATATATCTCAAGAGAAAAACCTGACCTTGCTTCTGATGCTTTTTCAAATAAAAGTAGAAAAATCACGAGAATATCACGAGCTGTCATTGTTTCATACTGTACGGGTAGCGCAAGAGCATTGTAATTTTATTGTACGGGTAGTGATGTTAAAAGCATTGTGAAGTTTGTTTTGGAGATGTTTGGTTTCGGATGGTAAGTTAACTAACCAGAATGACAATGGTATGAATGGACTATTTTAAAATAATTTTTCAAATATTGCTGTTGCACCCCCCAAATAAGTAAACTAACCCATTACATGTAAATACCACAAATAATTTGAAAAAAATATATATATGGTGCTAAGGGTGTTACACATGTAGGAGTTAAAAGAATTCCTAAATTAGGTGCTTGTTGTCAGTTGGTGTTCTGTGCATGCTAGTTACCCCCAGAGTATTGCAGGTTGCACTACAGTATTGAATTTCACAATATACAGTTTGTGTACATGTGTTTAAAATTACCACCAACAAAATGGTTAATCATACAGTAATTATTCATGTTGCCTCGTATTATTAAGAATGTTGGGGATATCAGGATCTTCTCATCTAACTGAGAGAATTAGATTATCTCAGAATTATGCACCCGTCTTTCAAGGATTTTGAGTTGAGAACTAAGATGAGTAATTTCAAAATGTTGGTCATATAACTTGCATGTTGTTTTTTATCTATTATTTTCAACACCCGTCGCAGGCAGAATCACCTTTCATTTCAAGGAAATGATTTTCCTTAGCTACATGTATATGTATTGGTGTGATTCTCTAGAGAAATTATGTTTGATATCCTTATGCCTTGCAGGTTAAGATACTGATGCAAATAGTATATTCTGAGCATGAGAGTACACGTTGTTGATTATTGTTATACGGTATTTTAGATAATGGATAATAAAGAAATATAATTTACATGTATTTTCAATGTTATGAAAAGCAAGTTATTAATGGAATAATATTCATTATGCAATAATCCTTTGAAAAGGGGAGAGATTCTTCGTGAAATCAAGTAAAACTAGTTTTTTGTCACAGGTACGTTGCGTTGTTTTCAAAGAGGAAGGGGGGGGGCAGGAATTGCAAGAACTCCGAAGGCATATTTTTACAAAGATGAATTATAAGAAAGAACTTTCACATTCTGAATCGTTTTATGTGTGTTATGTTTTTAAGGTAAGTAAATGACCTTCGAGTACCGGTATGACCCACAAACATCAGCCTGAAGTTTTCTGTAAGTTAAATATTATTTTATTAACAACAACTTTTCTTTCAATTTTTTTGCGATACAATAAAATGTCTACTCTGCAACGTCCACGCAAACAAAGTTTTTATGGCAGAAAAAACAGCTTAGGTGTACGGTATTGTGCTCAAGACAAAAAAATTTAGGCATATAGCACACGCACCTGACGTTATAAATTTTTCTCATAATAAAAAATAAAAACCGTCTACCTATTAATACACAAGTACCCATCGGTGCCATCTTTTATTTTTTCAAATCTGTCGCACCAGCGGGAAGTTTCAATCATCGGTAAAATTATTTTTCGATCCTCTCCCGATCAGTCCATCAACATCTAAGCTTACAACCGATTCAACCAATACGGCGTATTACAACAGTACTGTTTTGTTTGTTTTGAACATATTTTATTGATTAAACAAAAGGATCAGACGCAGGTTCTAACAACTTACTAGCTCTTCTCCTTAAATATAACAATAATTGCCATGCATATAAATTTAGAACAAAAGAAAATATAATATTGATATACACAAAGAAAAATTATTTGAATATCAAAGATTCCTAGGCCTTTATAAACTTTTGTACAGAAGCAAAAATCATGCTTTTGTTGATATGTAAAGTAGGTTGTTGTTGCCATATAAAAGTAAATTAGTATCAATATTGACTAAATCTAGCATACATTATTGATCAAACATGTTGTTTCTCGCTCTAGAGGAGTTTTTACAAGAAAAAAGAAGAAACGATTATACACATCTTCTGTTTGACCACATAAACACAACGGTTAACACTATATAAATATTTCATGTTTGGGAGGGTACCAGTTGAAATTGATACCCCGAGAAAACCATTGTCAACCGACGCGAAGCGGAGGTTGACAATGGTTTTCGAGGGGTGTTTAGTAAATCTAACCTACGCTTAGGAACATTAAACTGATCCTTGTTTCGTGTGTTGTATTGTGATATATTTTCCCGCTTTCTAGAAATAATATCGAATAAAACGTCAGGCAAAGTCACTATGTTAATGTGAGCATAGTTTTCATTCCTAGCGATGTAGCGTCTGGTTTGTAAAATTTCCCACCCTGTTTCTGAGTAAAGCGCTTCCCTTGATACAAAAAATTGGCAACCCAGTGACAATTCGAGCAGTACACAATTGAACCTTTTTCAAATTTGTCTGCATCATGCACAGAACAGCCATCCCACACAACTGAAGCATATTTAAGGGTAGGTTTATTAAATGAAATATATAATTTAGAGAGATGTTCTCTATAAATTTTATACTTAAGTTTTTTTAAAAGTCCAAATTTTTTGTATGCAGAGTTTACAATACCATCATTGTATTCAGAACAGCTGAGATTTTGTGATAATAAGTCCTAAATGGCGATGAGCCGGGACAAACTCTAGTCTATTGCCTTTTAAAAAAATAATTTAGGTAAAACAGAGTTATGCTTCTTAGTAAAAAAAAAAACAACCTTTGTTTTTATTGAATTAAATTTGAGAAGCCACTTTTTGGACCACGATTCTAAACATTTTTAATCATGATTTAAAATAAGTTCAATGTCAAGTATGTTGTTTGAAGAATATTGAAGCGAATTGTCAGCAGCAAATAATCTACACATTGATAACATATTAACCGCCACATCATTGACGTATATCAAAAATAAAAGAGGTCCTAACACAGATCCCTGGGGTACACCAGCAGAAATTTTACAACTGTCATTAATACAAATCATCCCTAAATCTGTATCATGCATCTGTAGCATATAAAAATCAAAATGCAAACTTCGTTCGCCATTACAATCGTTGTCTTAATCGTAGAGTAATCGCAGTAGTCGTATCAAATCTCAATGGATCTTGAGGTCTGTTGTGGCGATCGGGACTTTTGAGATTTCTCAATATGGTCATTCGGGCCATATACGTGTAGATATGGCCGTCGGGGTCCAATCTTAATTCAAATCCTGACCATTTTCCATCTTGATCGTGAAAATAATTGCTATCATTATCATGCCCCATCGCAACAGAGGACATCGGTTCGTAATGAGCGTATCGTAACATACTCAAATTTATATGCAAGTACACAAATCGGGGACTCGTGTTGTGATGTTCGGACAAGATCGAGGTCACATCGGAAATTATATGTGGGCAATTTTATCGAAACGTATTTTAAGGTTTTGGCATTTGCCTCGATTGTGGCATGCCAAATTGAGACAAGTATCACACGGCGGATGCGACCGGTCAGTGACAGATTGCATAACCTGAAATACACGTATATCTATTTGGACCTTGCTGTTTTAAAGCTCAATAAATCGCATAAAGACGTATCGACTTGCATCACCTCGTACCTAAGTCTAAATTATACACAAGTTCCACGATTAGTTTCGATTTGTCAATCGTGACAGTGGGAACCTTCATGTAGAATAGCTCATTGTAATGTTTGGAGCTACGCGTACAGTTGTTTAACTGCGAATCAAAGCTACTCGTACAGACAAGTAAGCGCTACGCGTACAGTTATAGTCAGAAAAACTTCAGTTTCGAAGAACTTCTTGCTTTCTTCATACATGGAACTTTTTAACATATTAGGAAAATATTTTTTACAACAAGAAACATTATTTTTTGTCAAAGAAAATGAGAAACACCTATCTAGATATTGTGATTCAATTTCTTTTTGAATTTTTGTACTGTTTTGATCGAATAAGATTTTTTCCAAAGATAAACTTTATGATGTAAGGATGGAAATGATGAGTATAAACTTATTCTAGTTTACTTCCGTATAAAAAATCGAAACGCTGTCCGTCCATATATTAGTTATTTACGTATTTTCAATCTACGATGAAAATATTGAACGCAGCGCTACCCAAAACTGTACACTTCCGTTCATACACTGTGAATATATCTACTTTGTATAAATTTGTTTTGATTTTTCAGCGTAAAACCATGCAAATATAAAAAAATCTTAACCTTTTGATCCAAACTTTGCAGGAATGTTACCTTTTATATAAACTTAATTTATTTTTCAACAAGTGATAAACAAGTTCTACAACTTACATGTATATTGATATCTTTTGTTGGCACGTATGTTGGTGCGGGGGATTTTTCAACAAGTGATAAACAAGTTCTACAACTTACATGTATATTGATATCTTTTGTTGGCACGTATGTTGGTGCGGGGGGGGGGGGGGGTCATTGATGTGGGAGATATGGGAGGAAGCCGGATTGCAATGAGGGGGCCCACGTGTCCAATCGGGCGACACATACAACCATTGTGGATCACGGGGATCGAACTCGGGTCGCAGCGGTGATAAGCGAGTGCATTCTCCACTACGCTACGTGGACACCTTTTTAATCTTTTGAAGACCTCTTTCAAAATAAGTGCATCCCTGACCCTAATGTTTTATTTTGTCATTTACAAACTGATGACGTATCTAAAGAAACTGCATTGAATTAAAAGAAAATATTTCAAATCAAAATGTAACTATTGAAAAAATAAGTCAGTTTTAAGTGCAAAAGGTCATGAAAAAGTATGCGGCTTTATATAAACAAGAGGCCCATGGACCACATCTCTCACCTGAGGAACAATAGGTATGATAAAACCAACTTAATGGAGTCACAATACAAACTATCTGGACAATGTCGCTAATACATGTAGATCCTGTATGAATAAAATCCATCCCTCTGGATATTCTTATGTTAATAATCATTAGGCCCTTTTCTAACAGGGTGATTTTGTAGTCATATCAAATGTTGAGTATTGCAGTTCTCAAAAAGATCCTTAACAATTGTTTTTATGTGGGATATAAACCTATATCAAACTCTGAACCCCTTGTGAGACCAAAGAATTGTCCAGGGGCCAAAGTCTAAACAGTTATATAGAATCATCTGGCTGATTAGTTTCTGAGAAGATTTTTAACGATCTCCGATCCTCAGCAAAGTTCGATAACTCTAAAATATCCGGAGTTCTTTTATTCGTACCATACATTTGACTTTTATACAGACAATTTTAATCTAGTATTCTACTGCTAGTATAACCAGCAGTCATACATCTACATGATTGGCGTAGTGGATCCACAGAGCTCTCCTACTTGATAAAAGTCAGATTTATGGTACGAATAAAAGAAATCCGGATAATTTGGAGTTATCGAACTTTGTTGAGGATCGGAGATCGTCAGATATTTAAATATAAATAAGCAAATCCCGCTGGCGCCCCAATTATACGTCATTTGAAGTTATTGGACTGTATAGTACAAAATCGATACGTAGTGTTATCACAGGCAAAGACACTGAAAAATGTGAATATTCCTAAATAATGCATTTCCCCGCACAATATTTTCATTTCGCGAGGGGATGCTCCGCTTTGCGGTGCCCTTGTTAAGAATATATTCTATACACATTAATGCAGAACATTTCCTTTACGGTTTGAAAAAATATTAACAGTTGAAAAATCAATGTTTTATTTTTGTGTCTAGAAAACCTTTTAATTATCTCATAATAGAGGATAGTATGCACCAACTATGGTAGAACAAAAACTAAATAATTCACATATCTTTTTTAACCAATGATCATCAACATTGGTATCAGTGTCATTATATGCATATAAAGGGAAGTCAAACAATCCTAAAATATTCAAACGTTCAGTATGAGACTACACAAGTACCGATAACACAAACCACTGAAAAATAACACGTAGAATATGCAGACGTGTCTTCTGTTTCTCCTTCTTTGTGGCATCCACTTAATTGGTAAGTTTTAATTTCATCGCAGAACCAAGATTTTGTTATTTTTTCACGACTTTAATAATAATCTCCAAAATGTTGTATACCCTATTATCTGCTTTATTTATCACTATTTTTTAAATTAATTTGATAGTTAGCAAATTTTACTGAAGGTTTACACTGTGAATATCTTGAGTATTGCATTGTTACCAAATGATTGTGATTTAAGAGCTGATACGTTTTTATCTGTGCTCAGTTTATTTTCTGTCACAGTGATTTAAAAAATTATGCAAGGTCTTAAGATTGTCTCAAGAAGTCATCGGAAGTATTCCGGAATACTTTACCGTTATCGGCTTTAATATTAATTTAATGTGATTCATGATTTTGCCAATATTTCTCGGTGAAGAATTGTGTTTAAACACACTTTAAGCAATGTAAAGCTGAATTCAATGTAAAACTTATAAAACCGTATATAGGCAATCATGTACAGATTTAATATATTTTACCTGGCAAGGTAAAAATATCTTTACATATTGTCGAGAGATGTATAATTTATAAAAAAAAAAGTACCAATGTTTAGTGAGTTTTAACCATTATTTAAAAAGATTTAGGGATTTATCTTGCTAAACTTTACTTTTCCATGGTTGAAAAAGTGTATCAAAATGCGCTTTAAATGTGATAACTTTCATATGGCAGCTTAAAATGGCCTGAATGTGTTAAAATACATGAAAAAAAGGATTGTGATATTATTATTTGAAGAAATTCTTTATTATATGGATATCAGCAAATAAATTATATGATGTTTACTTGGAGAGCAGTCGTCTCTATGATTGTTCGAATAATTTACTGTGTGAGCCCCTACAGCATGAACAAAAATTGCAACAGACCAAAATTTTTGTTCAATTTGAATATTTACATATTGTTCTTCAATTGAATTAAGTACTACATTAACCATAAAACATCAATGGTGGAGAACTATTATTTAAGGAACAAACCAACGCACTTTATCAGTATCTTTTTTAAAGTGCGTTGATATTGTCAATGTTAACGCACTTTAAAAAAATGGTCAGAATGATTGATACTTTTTAATAGAATAAATATGATTTGACATTGTTTAGCTAAATGAAATATCAGGGAACCGTAGAGATTTACAGCTAACTTGATAATCAGTTTCTCAATTAAACGTTTTTATCATAAACTCACGTAGTTCAATATTTTCATACTAAGATGTGTATTATCCAAATAAGTAATGAAAATTACTACCCATCCATCTCTACATCTACTATAACTTTTTAGGTGTTTTTTTTCATACAGTTTTCCAATTATAATCGACAGACACTTGTTTGTAAACGTTTTCAAACATAGATTTATTTGCTTTTGTCGTAAAAAATGAATCGAATGGTTTTCTATTGGGATATCTTATAAATTAATTAAGGTCTCCCACAAGGAATTAATGTCACTATCTGTTACTATATAGCTTTAATTAAGTTAATTGATTAACTATGCTCTCAGCATATAAATCATGAAAGACAAATTATAGTAAATGCTTCAAGAAAAATTTAAGATCAGAAAAATAACGCCTTATGCGGCATCTAAGAGAGATAATTGATAGTAAACACACCTACCCCCAAATACACGTGGGTTTCACATGTTGACAAACAGACTCAGCACCATCCAGGAAGTTGCATCACGCGCATCTAAAAGATAGTTCCATTGAAATTAGTGTGACAATTCCACTAAAGTAATAATTCTCCTAGCCACTGAGTCCAAAATCAATAATGTAGGCCTAAAATAAGGTGCCAAAAAAGGAAGAGAGAAAAAAATTGTCTCTATATACATGGAACTACAATTGACTAAGTTCAGTTGATTGGCTATTTCCTTGCGTAAGACCTTTAAATATTGCTTCCAGCAAAAAACAAATTAATACAACCTGAAAGCTCTACTAAAAAAAGATTGTTCTAGACTTCTTTACTAATTAAATGAATTTTTTATTATTTTGTCGTTGCAGGATATATACTTAAAATCACATCATATCCCTAAAGCCCCTTTCACAATTGTCGCACGAGCAGAAGCGACTAAATATTCGTGCCACCGAAAAAAAAATAGATATGAATCGTAAACTGTTGCCGAAATAATCGCATATGAAAAAAGAATTCGTGCGAAATTCGCACGGTATAAGCGAGAGTTGTGCGATGTAAACGCATTAAATCTTCCGATATATTTTGCGTCTATATGCGACTGTTGTACAATGAAAGCGAGTGTTGTAAGATAATGCGATACGATCGCGCGAGAGACCAAGTGATCGGACGATTGAACGTGCGCCGATGCGATTGGACGAGCGGCGCTCATCCGATCATGCGTTCCATTGTATTAATGCTCGTACGAGTCAGAGGGGGTATATATATACGGCACGTATTCGACGCTTTTCAATAGCCATAGTTGAATGCGAGGGAAGATGCCGCCGAAGAAAATGACAATAGCAACAATCAAAAGCAAGGTGGCGAACCGTTGAAAGAAGGCCAAGGAGGAGGCCCAAGATCTGCCGCAGCAGCCGAGCCCTGTTGATGATCCGCCGGAGCCTGCCGACGAGGGGGACGAGAGGGACGAGAGGGACGAGCCACTAGACCAGCCTGCTGAGCCTTCAGAGCCTGATGGGTCAAGTGACGATGGGGATTTGGAGGAGCAAACAGAAATTCTTGGAACTGACTTCAGAGCAGGAACACGAGCTGGCAGAGTTCTATCAAGAAAACCCCTGCTTCTATGATAAAAGTCAGAGTGACTTTAAAAACTCAAAGAAAAAGGATCGCCTGCTTCAGAAAAAGGCAGGAACCATGAACTTGACTGGTGAGTAAATTAAATTAATTAATAAAAATTTTAATTGTATTATTTTGATTTACCATATAAGTGGAATTTTTATCGAGAGGTTAATTTAGAAATTCATACCCATAAAATGGTAATATTTTTTAAAGCTGAACACCGCTCATAAATAGGCACTGTCCGCCATATTTCTCTTTCATCACTGCTGTCCCTACAACCCTTATATAAGGGGCATACTTCTTTACAGTTCAAAGTACTTCGCTGTAGAGGTCTCACCTGTGTGGACGTTACATCTTGCCTAGCCGTGTTACTCGGTTGCGATAAAATTATCAAATTATACGCACTTTTTTCAAGATAAGAGAATACTAACATCAAATAAATTGTTCAATACATTATTTACAAACAGAATATGCACATAGTTTAAGAAATAAATGCATAAAATCCAAAGACGACGAAAGGAATACTACATGTCGGCCACGAGTTTCAGGTGTGCAATCGGGTGTAACCAAATCGAAGGGTTTATATACCAGGTACCTGTATGACGGTGCCTATTTACGAGCGGTGTTCAGCTTTAAGGAAGAAGTAATTTTACCGATTTGATAATGTTAAGAAAGATACCTATAACAACCAATACTTAATAAATTGTTAGTGTGATAGTCAATTTTAGCGAACTCAAAACACTCGCTTATTATACCAGTATTAATTTGATTGATTGATTGTTTAATATCTTGATTTCTTAATATAAACTAGCTATAAAATTTGTTTCTTTTCAGTGGCAGACATCCGGCTCTGGTACAGTTCACAGCGGACCATCCTGGGCAAGGTCCAGAAAAAGAAGAGTGGCCAGAAAAGGTATAACCTTACAGCAACGCAAAAGTGGGTGGAAAGAAACTTAGGCTTCCTGAGAAGAGACATCGTGTACCGGCCACAGGGGTCCCAGCTCGGACAAATTCCAGTTGATTAAGAGGATGAGGATAGTGAACCCGCCTCAGTTACACAGGCACCCACCAGGAAGAAGCAGAGGAAGAATAAGGACTTGGATGCAGCCATTATCGACCTGCTGGAGAAGAGTGACAGGCAGATCGTCGACCTGACGGCAAAGGTGGACGCAGAAATGAGCCACGGCAGCGACGAGAAGCAGGCCTGGATGGTCTGGATGTTGCAAGCCCTCCAACCCCTCACTCGACACCTCTGGCGGGACTTCACGAAGAGTGAGCAGCAGCAGCACTTTGAATTGCAGCCCCTTCATCAGTCTCTAAGAGCCGCGACCCCACAGATGGTTCCGGTCAGGCCAGCGTCAATGCCCATGCAATGGTCACAGGACGTCACACAGATGCAACCCCAGCCCCAGATGTACAACCAGATGTATCCTGTCAGCTGGCCCGGGACAAGTTGCAGACATGCTACCCAGACACCGACAGGAGCCTCCACCAGCCAGCAGCAGTCCAGCAGAGTCCAAGTCTTCAGACGTTTAGGCCGCTGCCGTCCGTGCTCTGAATGAGTGATGGGTGAAGTCACAGCACCAGCAGAATATTTCAATTTTGTATATTAATGTAACATTAATAAAAAAAATTAAACTTTTCAAGAATAAAGACAATGTATTTAGTAAAAAATAAAGGTTACATGTCACGGTTTTAAATAAATTTAACATGTAACTTTTCATAAGGGACATGCAAGTAATGTTTTATTAAAGTTTAATAAAGTGTATTGTACAAAGAAACGAATTATGAATGATAATTATAACCCATTGTACTGTTTATTAAATAAAAAGTATATTTTATTGCTGTACAAATTACATCCTTACATGATTGTATATGAAGAAATCGACATATATGCATTATCAATATCACAGTCTATATCATTTTTTGCTGCCACGGCTGGCTCCCAACTTCGCTGTTGTAGTAATGTTTCAGGTAGGTTCGGATTTTTTTGACCTCCTGATTTGGCAAGTTGCCTCTGCCAACTGCTTCCACATCTTGCAAAACTCGGTCGTTTCTCCATGCCCCGGGGATGTAGTTGCCATCTTCATCTTCCTGATCCAGGTCGTTGTTCTGCAAGCCGGGATAGCGGAGTCTCATCAGGTTATGCAGGCATATGGCTGCCATGACGATGAGCTTGACTCGGTCTGTATCCTGCTGCATCGTTCCCAACATGCATCTCCAGCGGTGTGCGAGGATGTCGAAGGTGTTCTCCACCACGCGACGAGCCCTGGACAGACGATAGTTGAAGATCCTTTCTTTGATTGTCATGCTGCGGTTTGAGTAGGGCTTCATCATCCAGGACCTGAGGGGGGATGCGTCGTCTCCTATCAAGAAGTACGGGGTAGGTCTGTCATTATGTGGCAGGGGCTCTGGGCCTGGAAGGCAAAGAGTGTCATTTTCCAGTCCATTTCTCAGTGGGCCATTGTTGAAAATCTGGGCGTCTGATGAGGAGCCTTGAGTACCAACGTCGGCCCAAAGAAACTTGTAATTGATGTCGACCAAGGCCAAGAGGATGATGCTGAAGAACCCCTTGTAGTTGTAGTAAAGGGTACCAGACCGACTTGGGTTTCTTATGGCAACATGTTTTCCGTCCAGGGCTACGCAGGTATGATAAAAATTCCATCTTTCTCCAAACTTGTGTGCTACTTCTCGCCACTCTTCTGGGTTAGTTGGAAAGGCAAACACTTCGTTTTGATACTCGTCGATGATGGCCTGGCACACTTCTGGGATGAACAATGCTATGGTATTGTGGGCAACACGGAAGGAATACTGGAGGCTCTTGTAGCTGTTCCCTGTCACTATATACCTGAGGGTGATGGCCAGCGTCAGTCCAGGCTCTAGTGGCCGTCTGTAACGTTCACTTCTCTGGATTCTTGGAGTAATACGCTGCAGTAGCTCGTAGAACATGGCTGGTGGCATTCTCATGTAGTTCACAAAGTCCTCCTGGCATTCTCTCTCTATCTCCGTCATTAATGTGTGATATTGGCCAAACAACATGCGCCTCTCAATCCATGGCTTGACCCACCAACGTCTTCTATGTCTTTCATATCTTTGTCGACGACGAATGAGTAACGCTAGCACGCCCATATGCCTTTGCTGGAGTTCATGGGGTTGTGCTCGGAGATTCAGCAAACCTAGCAAACGGCGAGGAGGTATTGGTGCAGCAGCATCCATGGTCAATTAAGGTCAGAAACAAATATGCTTATACAGTGTCTATATACAAGTGGCAAACCGTGGCGTAAAAATCGGATTTGTTTGACTTCGCACGAGCTATCGCATACGTTGCACGAACTCTCGCACTCGTTGCATGCGTTTTTGTGGTCGCATCAATTCACCTCAAAATAGTGGACATGCACACAATTCAGACGCGACTGAATGGGATCTAAATTATTGCAATTCAGCGCACGAGCATTAGTATGAACGTTTTACAACGTTTTGTGTACTCGCAAGAGCGATTCACGATTTTTAAAGATCGTAAGATAAATCTCAGCTATTTATGCGTGTGTTGTTCGACCATGAGACTGTTGCTCAACGTGTCTCATGTAATCTTGCAACGTTTCACTATCATTGCAAGATTAATCGGTTTCAGTTGCCATGCTTTGCCACTAGTATATACTGAATACAGGGTTATTTTCGCCCCGAGATATTTTCGCCTTGTCTTGAGTTCTCCCTACCAATATTGTGGTAAAATAGAGATTAGTAAGAGACGTTGGAAATGGTCATGTCTTAATCCGCTATCTGACAAAAAGACCAAAATGAGCAAAAATAAAACGGGGCGAATAGTTCTACAGTGTAAACTGTATAAACATATTTGTTTCAGGCCATTATTGACCTTGATTTTGGCTGTTGCTTTTGTTATCTTCTTGGGCGGTATACTATCTTTCATTCAGTTATGTCTACTGAAGTGCGTCGGAAACGGGTGTTATATATACCCCTTCTGACTCGTACGAGCATTCCTACGATGAAATGCATGATTGGACGAGCGCCGCTCGTACAATTGCTTTGGCGCACGTTCAATTGTTCGATTATTTGGCCTTCGTGCGAGCTTATCCCATCATCTTACAACACTCGCTTTCATTGTACAACAATCACAAATAGACGCAAGATATTTTGCAAGGTTCAATGCGTTTACATCGCACAACGGTCTCTTTGAATCATGCGAGTTTCGTACAAGTACCTTTTAATATGCGATTATTTTGGCAACAGTTTACGAACCATATCTAATTTTTTCGGTCGCACGAATATTTTGTTGCTTCTGCTCGTGCGCCAATTGTGAACAGGGCTTTAATGTCATTGCCATCAAAAATTTATACTAACAAGTCTAAAGTACAAATCACAGATAACAGCTGCATAATCGATATGAGAAATCAATAGTGTTTTTCTAGTGTAACCAGGGACCCATTCGTTAAAAGTGGGAAAATTCTAAATTCTATCAAACATTTCCAACTCACTATTTTATAAATCAAACTATCACGTATGGTAAATTTATAATATTCTTTTTGATGATTATCAAAAAACATATACCAATGATTAAACCAATGATTATTTCGTTTTTTACACTGTGCCGGATAATTATGCCAGTGCCAAGGCGGCATTTTTGCACCCTTCTAACCTGCATATATCGAAAAATTCAAATATGCCATATGATAGACCATTGCTTAAAGAGTTTACAATCACCTTTGTTATCATTGTAACTCACCTGTCAGTAATTACATATCGGAATACAAGAACTTCCCATAGGAATTTCAATTCCGATAGGATGTGATAAAATCCGACAGGAAATTTTAGTTTCTATAGGAAAACTACCTGTCTGAGTCAAACTCCTACATGAAATAGCTTTATCCTATAGGGAATATAATACCTACCTATAGGATTTTTATAAAATCCTATAGGATTGTCAATATTTTCTGTAGGAGAATCGTTTCTCCTATGGGAATTATCATTTTCCTATGGGATTTGAAAAGGTAAATATCTCACCTGTCAGGTGATTAACACGAAAAACGAAAGTGGTTATATACTCTCTAGACAATGGTCTATCATTTGGTATATATGGATTTTCCCAAAACTGCATCTTAAGCGGGTGCAAAAATGCTACATTGGCACTTGCATAATTATCCGACACGGTGTTTTTTTATACATTCATATGGATTCTTCGCCTATGCATTTTTTAATTTCTGTGAAAAGGAAACTTGATAGGTGTACTTTGAATATTTTGCTTCCATTTTTTTAAAGTTTAAACAAATGTACGATATAGGTAAGGTTTAATATATTGAAAATGATATAGAAATTTTATAAAACTTGCCTGATTATTGTCATTATCTTTTTAAAAGAAAACTATCCGCACGAAAAAAAAGTGTTCCCCAAAAAACTTACTTCTTTTTTTTTTTAATAAGGTGACCTAAATGTAAGTGAGTTAAAGTTTACAAACATATCAGGATTCCGAGAGTTAATATAAACTACAAGAGCTTTGAAATAAAAAAAAAATGATACGATGATACATTGCCTTAATACGAGGGTTGTTCGGAAATTATTGAGACAACACAAATATTTTCCTTTCTAAGTGACAAATTTTGGTGAGAATAGGCATAAACATTGAAGAAACCTAAACAAATAATTAAACAAAGTAATATTAAACAAAATATTTGAAATTTTGTTTTCGACTTAACATAAACAAGTCGGTGGCCGAGGTACCCGGCGCAGGCATAAACTCGGAGATTAAAAAATAAACTATTATTTACTAAGTGTTGGTAGACCAACAATTAATAGTAAAAGAACTCAAATTATATATGTTTACTTTGCTTTTAATTGTCATTTACTTGTTTGCAAGTTTCATTGCTGTTCGAGTTGAAATACGGAGATAGTACAAAAATATTTATTAAGCAATAGAAATCTGACCACGACGGTTTATTGAATTTTGACGTCAAGGCGGTGCAACGAAGAATATTGACCCGAGTAGAAAATTAACCCGGGGGTCATTTTTCAACGTTGAATATTGACTCAAGGGTCATTTATCAACGTTGAAATTTGAGAGATAAAGTCGTGAAATTTATACCCGGGGTCATTTTTCAACAGCTAAAAAACATTCTCTAAACTCTGATGACTGACCTCGACACGTTGAAAATTGACGTATTGAAATAATTTATTTCAAAGGTGGATGTATTTCAATACTGGTTGCAAATTATTTCTTATACTGAAATTTGTCATCAACCACCATAAACTATTTTTTTTCCAAAAGTAACAGTAATAATATTAATTACTGCTTAGTTAATAATATTTTTGAAAATTTCTCTCGGTAAATCTTTTTCTACTTTTAATGCTTTAAATTAATATCAGAGTATATTATACATTATAGATATTTAAGGCTATAAAAATTAGGTCCCAATAATACATTCCCTACTGCAATTGAAAAAATAATTTCAATAATAGTAGTATTTCAATAATGGTTGTAAAGTGATCCTTATAATGAAATACACCCCAACCACTATTTAAAAAATACTTCCAATAGTGGTTCTATTTCAATAGAGGTTGCAAAGTGATTCTTATAATGAAATACATCCCCAACCACTATTGAAATAATTTATTTCAATAGTGGTTTTATTTTAATAGTGGTTGAAAGCGATTCTTAAAATGAAATACATCACAAACCTCTTTTGAACTACATCACCAACCACTTTTGAACAAATTAATTTCAATAGTGGTTTTATTACAATAGTGTTTGCAACAGACAGGTGAGTCTGGCTAGACGATCGAGTCGGGCTAGTATTGTTTTGGACACATAATTGTTTTTCATTACTTCATGAGTCGAAATAAATAGTGACTAAAGACAGATTATTAGTCTTTACTGGCAGTTTTTTGTAGATAAAAGAAAAACGGTTTATCTGTTTTGAAGCGAATAAGAACAGAATACAAATTAATGTCTCTATTTTTAAAAACTGATATCAACCTTCACTCTTCTCTTTATCGTGATATGAACTTATAAACTTGTCATTATCTCTGATAAATATGTCCAACAAATACTAGTTTTATATTAATTATTAATACTAGCAAATAATATAAAGTTATTTTTCAAACAAATTGATATAGCTAAATTCTGGTAATTCATAATATTTTCCTAAAAACATAATGTTAATGAACAGTTGTCATATTTTTATCTGACAAGTCGTCAACAATTTTTAGTTAATTTATTCAACTTACAGTAATGTTTTGTCAACTTGCCAAACTATTTTTGAAAAACCAGCTAACTTTCTGCATATTCAACCGTGTAAACCAATATTTTTATTAAAAAAACGATTTTTTAAAAAAATATAAATATCACTCAAAACAGCAATTATACGCCAAACGTTTATTGTGAATATGAATAAATATGAAAAAATGTAATGTTTTTATAACATAAATCAAAGTTATAAATATCAATTCGATAATTTGTGGGTATTTTTTGTTGAATTTAGAACCGGTTTCATGATCAAACTTTTTCGATATTCAACGTTGAAAAATGACTTCCGGGTCAATTTACAACTCGGGTCAAAATTCTTCATTACAGCGGCGCAGCGAATCTACATAAAGTTGGTTGGAATCACGGAAGAAGACCTTTACAGGCCAACCAATTGCTTAATCAAAAACCAAACAATATAAAGGAGTCAAGAGCTTCATTTTATCGGAATTTTTTTTTATTGTTTAACTAGAACTAAAACAAATAGACTAACTATCTACTACATTTTACACAAAAACTGATGTCAACAGTTTTGAATATATACAGAATGACTGTAAGAAACGTTTCACCGAAAGTTTACTTTTTGGTACATATTACTCGATTTTTTCACAAAAAAAGAATGGAGAAGATATGTAAATGTTGATATTTTAAAATGAAAAAAAATAGATGAGAAATGAAAAAAAATATAGTTTTTCATTTGTTTGTAAGGCGTTTAAAACATAGGAACAAGAAAACGTATTAAAATGACGTCGCGATGAGTTTGGGGTTACTCCGGGTCACTGGACGTGAGCAAGTTTGTCAGCTTACTAGAAATGATCTAATTATGCCATTGACTGGAAAATTTTCATATTAATAAATGGTATCATGGATTACTTTTTGATGAAATTTTTATGGTTTATCTTTTTTTCAAGAGAGAAGATGTAAATGTCTAAATAATTTCCGAACATTCCCCGTATTTAATATTTGTCTTTGTTTAGGTACAGATGCAATTTTAATTCGATCCACACCTAGCTTTGTGAGTGAATGGAGACCGATGACCGCCAACTCCGAACATTCAAGATTGACCCTCCGGCATGGCCTTCATGAAGACCCTGTTTATGTCAAGGTCGAGGCTCGTACGGAGACTGGGTTTATATTTCCCGCGTTTGGATCCGCCCAGCAGGATGACGACACTGGTGCTTTGTATGGGGGCGTGGTGTTTGTCTACAATTTCACTCACATCGATATATTTGTGTCACATAACAACAACAACAACAACAGGGGATTAAAAAGGAACTGGGCAGCAATATATACAGGTAAACAATTTTCTATAAACGTGTGTCATTTTCTTAGTCAAAGCTAATAAATATCTATGAATTCTAGATCTCTTATATCATTAAAATTATTATGGATTTAAAGAAGGATAGGCTATTTACACAGGTTTACGACATCTATCAAAAGCTTTGATACACTTAACTTTTTTTTAAATAAAAAATATGTTTCTGAAAATTTTAATGTAACTTCTAAGCATATCAGGTTCCTATTTTAAAACCTGAATAAAAATTGGTCTTAACAAAAACATGCAAATTAACTGAAACATGAATATAATGTAATGTGATAAATAAGATCTTATATAAGTGGTTTTAAAAGGAGTGAAAATTCTTGCAAATATGTTTCCTTATATGTCGTATGAATTGCAGAGTTTTTTATTTTTGTTTGAACTTTAAAACGATTGAAGAGGTCAGATTTTTGACGTCACAACTTTTGATTGACAGTTGCGTTTTATAAACATAAAAACACTGTTATATCTATAGTTGAAAATGATTTGTGTTTCTCCTAAGTAAATATAGTTGGTTGGCTCTTCAGGTTCCACTAAACTTGTTAACGTGCCCAAGCGCAAGATCATATCCTGGTAAACGTTATTACTTGCTGTTTATTTTTAACACATTGTTTTACATATTTTGTCATTTAAACTCAATAAACAATGAGAAAAGATGAAACGCTCCAAAAACAATATGCATCAGAATTATAAGTGTTTTGTCATTTAAAATTTGTTAGGAGATGAATCTAAATGGAGTGGTCCAAAAAACCTTAATCGGATGTATGAATCCATTGCTGTTCAGGCAAAGGTGTGGCGATTACGTGACCTTCCTCCGCCGACATGGAGGAGTCAGAGAATTGAGGTTACTGAACGTAAGTTTATGTTAATCTTGAAGAATCACTTGTAGAATTGAAACAAATTTTGGTACAATTAAAGCCATATAAACTTGTTTATATTATTAACTTATATAATGTTACGTAAATAATGTAGACAATTTTTTTTCTATTTCCCGCGTTTATCTTATGTGAAAATATTTAATACAATGATCACATTGTCAACCAGTATGTTTTTATACTTAGCGTTACTAACTTGTCTAATAATTTTTTTTATTTATCAAGGGGGTCTGGTTGTTGATGCTAAAAAAACTATCCAACTCTTTCTTGAGAGTATACCAATGTTTGAGAGTTTATTAATGCATTATTCTTCTAGGCATAGATTAGCAAAATGATGTTGTAAAGAAACTAAACTATTTGTATTAAACTACTGATATGTTTCCACAATTACATATTCTAAGTTTGTTGGGGTTACTGTTAGCGCATTTATTATAAAAGATTATTAAATTAGGCTCTTTATCTTGCATTTGTATTATATATTAAGACTTAAATAATATCCTTTGCGAAAAAATCAGCCCGTTTTTATTTTTATTATTATGTCGACATCAACGGTTCTTATAATTTCATTATCATTTTGCTCGATCAGTATGTTTTAAGCACAATTTTCAGACATGAGCGTTGCCGTAATAGAAGTTTTGTGAAGAGGGCTGGATTGTCAAGGCCTTTTCTAGACTGCATTGAATCTAAAGGTTTAAGGTAGATGACCACCTAGCCCTCTTAATTCACACCATACTTGCGTGAAAAAATACATACAAGTACTGACCTCGTTTTAATTAAATTAAAGTTTATCTTATCACAACAGATATAAAAAAAATAAAGAGTATACCGTTTTACTCGTTTTATATCGTTTTGTAAAAAATTTAGGGTTTTTGTAGTCAGGGTAATGTTTGATATACTATTTAGAATATAAATCAAATTGAAATCAGGTGAAATTGGAAGAAACAAAACTGACTCCGGTGTGGGTTGTGAATTTATTTGTGCATACCATCAAAAACAAATTTCCATAATTATTATGACCCTCCCATAAGATTCGAAGGTTATACTTCTAAAAACAGTTTTTGGTTTGGTGTGGTGTGATATTTCTGCTTAGTTGAATATGTAAACTTCAAAAAATAAATAAAACTTTAAACTGGAAAATAACCAGACAATATCAGCATGTGTGTTCACTCTGTTAAAAAAAGCATGAAAAACAAGACAGCCTTTCCTGACAAAAGAAACTTCCCTCCTAAATAAATCACATGACCAGACTCTATAAACACCTATAAATAGAACAGTGACTACAGGTAAATCCCAAAGAGGAATAACCAATGAAAGAATAAACAAACACAATATAAACTGAAAGGTTTTCAACTAAATGATATCTTTATTCTTAAATCATTATTAAATTGATGAAACCATATATAAATAATTGATAGATTACTTATAAAGTAAATTCAAGTAAGTATTAAAAACAAGATATAAATGACAAAAACAACACATAGCGTCCCAGCCTTTATGATTTGGATTTAAGTGTGTTATACACCTATCTAATAAAGAATAGATATTGGTATGAATATATTCAAGCCAACACCTTGGTCATGATTTGCTTCAGTCATGCCTTAACTAATAATAAATTGATTGCTAAATATTTTACATTTTTTTTTCAGAAGGATGTTTGAATGAAATATTGAATCATTCATTAAACAGATATCCTGACTTGATCGTTGTACAAATACGAAAAGGACACACACTATCCCAAGGACAAGGTAAATATGTTAACATGAACTGACAAAATGAATCAATCAGTCAAGCTAACTGCTTATTTTTCATTGTTTGCAGTATTGTTAAGCAACGCTCATATCATTTAGATGTGAAATACAGGTATTTTGGAGATTACCAATCAGTTTGTTAAGTTAGGATTACTTAATTTTGTTGTTCTCTTAAATTCTACAAAATGAATTTAGATTGCATTGAATGCACTTGTTACTATCATAAAAATAATGATCTCTCATATCGTTTCTTAAAGGCTTTAAAGCAATGTGATATTTTGAAAGACCTCTATATATGTATTGCTTTATCGTGAAAAAAAGCAAGAACAACACATAATGTACTAGCATAAGTATGGCTTTAGAAACCAGTAACCCTTTTCTATTTGTATCGCGAGTGCAAATTTAATATTTAAAGGAATCGTAACTTAGCGATAACGCATACCCTTCCCTTAATATTTCAAAACTTAAAAAAAAACATCATATGATGTTAAATACATAACGTGAACAACTAAATCAACTATTTTGAAGCAAGCTATACCGTTATTTTAGACTATTGTGAAGTTATGAACGAAAAAATGTTCGAATAAATTCTATATAAATTCTTAAAACAAAATATTATTGTTGGATTTCATACGTCAGTTCTAATACGCATTGTGAATGTGATTGACTTGATTTGAATTCTACTACATCACTTTGATTTCACAGGATATGTGGTGTTAGGCTTCATTTTTCGTGTCCTGTCAATGAGAATGTTGATTTATTGATATATTCCTCTACTTGTATTAGAATTATTGTGTAATGAGATTGATGCTAAGGAAGGGGATTCTCCTAAGCGAAATTGGTTTAGCCAAATAAAGACTAAATTAAGAATGTGATCGTAAAAAGCACTTAAAGGGGATATGCGGCCATCTTATACATTTGAGAATAAAAATGTAAACATTTCTTGAACTGGCTTGTTTCTGTGCAAAACTGGTCAAAACTGTTGTTTAAAGATGAAAAGGCAAAAAATATGTTGTTTTGTATGCAAATCATGCATTTTAGACACAGTACAATGCTTTTCTAATCACTAAGAAAAGTTGTAGAACTGCACAGCTGCAGACTTGTTTTGAAGATTTAAAAATCTGAAAAAGTAACAGAGGGGTTATTTGATGTCCTCTCTACAACCATTTTTTGAGAAAAAGGTTGAATTTTGCACATTAATTTGGAAACGTTGCCTCAAAACAGGGTACCCTTTTTTTATCAGTCGGCATGGAATCTACTGTGGTTTCATCAATATTCGTGGGTATCAATTTTCGTGGATTTTCTGAAAACCACAGTTTCAAGGATACGTCAATTCGTGGCCAATGACCCTATCAATACAAAATGTTAGTTGATATTGTTCTTCGATGAGCATTTAATTTCGTGGATCAACTTAACAACGAAATCCACGAAAATTGGTATTCAACGAATATTGATGAAACCACAGTATTTTTAGAACAAGAAAATTCCAGGCTATACTTGACGTTATATTTTCATCGATAAAAATAAATGTCAGTTCAAAACAATCTGGACTGAATGTGACAGACATCTCTATACCAGTTCCAATTGTTTTGTTTTAGTTCTATAAGTATAAATTAAAAATTCTTTTTAGAAGTAGTGTAGGGGTCAACAAAATTAATTGCCTTTAATAAAAAATATACATATATTTTTTCAATGAAAATATAACTTCAATGTACCTTTATAGACACTGACAAAAATATCTCGTGCAAATTGATGGTTTTTGAGACTCATTTTAAGAATAGGGTACCCTCTTTTGAGACAGTTTCCACATGAATGTGCAAAATTCAACTTTTTTCTCAACCAATAGTTGTAGAGTGGACACTAATGACCTCCTTTCATATTATTTCAGATTTTTAAATCTTAAATTTTAGTCTGTATCTGCGCAGTTCTAAATGATTTAAAAATGCATTGTACTGTCCTTGTATGCGCAATTTGCACACAAAACATCATGTTGAACGTCATATTTATTGCTTTTGTATCTTTTGACAACAGTTTTAGTAAGTTTTGGACAGCAACAAGCCAGTTCAAGAAATGTTTACATTTTTCTTCTCATAATTATGTAAAAGATGGCCGCACATCCGCCTTAATTTTTCTCGTAAGAGAATCTTAAGTTAAAGTCTTACGCATATTCCTAAGATTTTTTTTTAGAAAAGGACTATGGCAAACGAAACATTCAAAGTTCAAAGTGGGAGCGTTTCATTAAATTCCCAAAACAGCATATCAATATGGTCATTTTTAATCAATGTTCACCTCAATTATTTTCTGAAACCATCAAACTAACCTTGTTGAATTGTGTACACAATACAAAGTTAAGTATTTTAACCCTATATCACTGATACAGTAGTTGATTAACTATTTTCTGTTAAAAAACAATTCATGATGAATTTTGCAAACTGATTACACAGCACAGTTAAGGCTGTCAATAAATTCCTTCAGACAAAAAGTACGGGAAATGTGCAGTATGACATCACAGTATATTACAAACCTCGAAAGTACTTTTTAATTCATTTATAAGTAAATAAATTTATACTAATCTTTTAATTAAAAACAGCAAATGCTATTACTTACAATTTCGATGTCCGTTATATCGTACACACTTAAAAATAAGCGAGAGATCGTTCTCGCTGTACTACAAAATATGACGTCATATGCTTCATAAGTTAAGTCATTGAAGGCTATCATGCAGTTTTTTAGCGAAGAAAAATAAATGTAATAGATTAACGGAAAATTATAAATGAATATTTTGTTCAACATTTTCATTAGTAGAATGCTACCTATTTCATCTTATTTTCAATTTGTTATAATGATGCATTGTATAATGAGGCAACCTCAGTTTTGTATAAAATACCGTATGTCTTAAAGCTGGGTACCTAATTAAAACATTAATTTGCAAGAGCATACACATATCTGATGACGACAAACATTTATATGTAAATTTGAAATATGCTATGTAATTTAAAAACTTCTGCGATCCTTGTAAAATCTTACAAATTAGTTATTTTTTAATGAAATTAAAACTGTGACCTTCAAAATTATTTAAAATATACATCATTAATATGGTGTCTACTAACAAATAATTTTATCTTAAAAAGTTCGCAGCATTTTTCGAAATCAACGATATAACATCAAGTTATTTTATAGTTCAGTTGTAAATTTTGACATGATTATGCCGTTGCAATATTGAAATTTTTAAATGACCTCAAAACCACAAATACATCTGCTTGTACCATGCGACTGCCATATCACGTGACCACTATGAACAAAAAATATTGTACTTTTATATATATATTTCAGAAATATGTTGCATTTGAGCGACTGTTATTGATTTTAAAAAGGACATGCCCGTTGAACGTATAGTATACGTGTTTCCATCACAAAAATTCACCGATATTTTTATTGGCCGTCTTAACTGTACTGCGTAAAGCCAATACTTCTGAGAAAGTAAATCGATTTTTTCGTTTTCTTGTCGTCATGTTTGCCTAGATAGATCTTTTTTTACCGGCCGCCAGAAGTTAGTTGTTTTTATTATACCTCTGTTAGCATTATTTTTGTATGTAAAATTTAAACGAAGAAACATGTAATTCTATCTAACCGTGATATAGTTTCCGTGTTATCCACCACTGCGAATGTGTTCGGAATGTTTTCTTTATCGTTGCTAAGAATGTAATTAATCCAGAGGTGCTCGAATGAAAGTTCACGAGACTTCGCCGAAATTTGTTCAGTTCCTGTGAAAATTCGAGCGAAAGTATACATGTAAGTGTTCGGATAATATTCTCAAAATACGTAAGTACTGGTCGTTTTTCATATCATATTCTACTTTGATTTATGTTATAACATGAACATCTATTAGGATATATGTCTTATTTTATCATCTAGCGGTTATTTAAACTAAACTATGATATTCAGAAAAGAGTTATCGTTCGTGTTCAACCACTCTACACGTGGTTGAAAATGTAAACATTGGGTTGCTTGATAAAATCATAGCCATTTTTTATACTTTTTATGTTCAAACCATGCTTTTTAAAAGAAGAATTGGTGTCTGTTTTGTATAAAAACTAAGAATATCGAGCCATTTTCAAGTAACATTCAGCATAATGTACGTATAGTCTGTTTCACTATTGACGCTATTACTAGGTCAGGCGCGGATCGAAAATTAATCCTTAGGGTGGATCGCTCCTAAGTATGTTAATTGTTGCAACAACAGAAAAAAAACCCTATATTTTCTATTGTCACATTTATTTTTAGATCTCTATTTATCCACCAATTAATGAAGATAAAGTTTAAAATCAATAAACGTCTAGATTTTATATTTGATTACAAATACCTATATTCTAGGAAATAGACTATAAACACGAGTCACGATTTTTTTCCCTGCGAAACTGAAAGGGTCAAATAAAACCACATGGTCTAAATTTAAATGACAATAACATTCGCAGGGGGTGTTATCTACCCATGGTGAATAGTAATCGAACTATTTTACCGGCGGCATTCGATTCCCCTCGTTTTTAAACTCTAAACACCTTTTATGTAATCCGACTCGCTACGTGAAATTCAAAGCTCGAAAACTCGAATTTGTTTACCATCAACACAAAATTTGCATCCGAGGAATAAAGTTTTCTTCGCTTCTTGAAATAGTTGCTTTCTCGGGGAACAATACACTTGCTATCGTCCTCATAGCCAGTAAATAGGTATACACTCAACAAAACTTCTAAGTGTTCACCCAGTATAATGGATTTCCTATATGAAATTAGCACATTTATTTGTCTTGCCGTCAGGGTGACTGCTTTCCACTTTACTTTTAAATTTTTAAGAATGATGCATTGACTTGACCTCTGGTTGCGATCCGATACCTTGACCTTTGCTTAATATCACTAACACTTCCGATGTGGTTAATTTAGTTCAAAACCTAAAGATTGTTTTAAGTTGCCGATGAAAATGATAATGCACTTAAGAAATAGAAAAATTATATCAAAATAACGTTTCCTTCGGATTGCTTGATATTTAAAACAATGTCAAGGACAAAATAAACAGCAAATTTAAAGTGAGTACAATATGTTGTAGAAACAATGCAGACACCAAAACCCCAACGGCTCTGGCTGTGTTCTCAGTGATCATTTTGACCATGTTAAGTGGTTTTCTTTTAAAACTATCACCAAAGACTAATATCAATCAGAAAAAAATAACAATCATATTAAGCATGCGCAAAAAATACCAATTTAATATTTTGACGTTTCGTCACGGGTAAATGATTTTAATCGATGTTGTTTTATTTTATCTGTGCTATTGATAAGAAGACAAATCTATTACGAAATGTTGAAAACATTTTACATCATTTTAATTCGTAATTTCAAAATTATTCTATTTATTAAGATGAACACTTAGAAGTTTTGTTGAATGTATAATATCATATGAAAGTTGAAAGTGCATGTGCGTTTTTACAAAGATATTTATATTACAGTTTAATCTATCACAGTTTACGGTTTTTCATCATAGTTGTGGCTAATTTCTCAAACCCTATATTTACGTGCATATTACTGACAATTTATATGATTTTAGTTGATGTTTTCTTTCAGGTTTTGTTATCGAAGCTGCTCACGATACTATTACTTATTAGGTTAGTTACTGACTGACTATAGAAATATATTGGGTTGATCAATCTCATAGATGTCGAGAAGCCGAGTCGTCTATGAGATTGATCAACCCAAAATATTTCTGTGGTTAGTCTGTAACAAACCTACTCAGTGTTTTGTTTTCCCGAGGACTATCAAATCATTCAAGTGACATATTTATTCACAAATAGGATGATGTACACAAAGCAATGTACAAGATGCCTAAAATCTTGTTGAATTTAACTCAATTAAACTCTTTAAAAAAATCAATCTCACTTGTCAATTATTCTTTAAAAATCTTCGTTTCACCCTTATTTACTTACAAAGTTTTGTTGCTATTCAATTTTAAACGTTTTCTCCCTTTCCTCTGCAGAGATTTGGGCAAATTTCGACGCTGCCATATTGTTCTGGTCTAGACACAACAATGTGACGTCAATATTCAAAGGGCAACTACACTAATTTTAAAGATTTTCGAAGGGCAACTACTCCAAAATTTTAAGACTTTACGGCATGCGATTTCTGTATTAAATAATATGAAATTTCGAAATGAGTAGGCGAAGCGTCGACCAATGACGGTCATATTGCCTAATATTAATTCTCACCGAACTAATATAGAGATATATGAGGCAATCACGTGCTATGTTTAAACCAATGAAAGTGTGACATATCAGTCCAAGGGAAAAAAATAAAGACACTTATAGTCATTGTTGAACACTTCTGTCATGAAAATAATTTAATATGTATTTACTCCAATATATCGTGGTGTTATATACACGGTTAGATGAAATAAACATGTGTATGTACGAGAAGTTTAATGCTGACAACCACTTTGTTATTATCTATGTGAGCGGGGTTTTTTTTTTAAAGCAATGCAATAACTCGATTTTTTTTAATTTAAGACTTACATGTGCACTTTTTTTAAAATAAACAATTGGTTTCTGGTCGTTGTTTTGAAGCTTGTGCCAATTTGTATTTGTTTATATAAAAACAGGTTTGTCTTCACTGGGCTATATAACATCGGAAGTATTTCACTTTGGCGGAGTACTGTATGGAACAAATCAGTCCTATGTACAACTGTGGTCGGCTTGTGACGTGACAGGAAAGTTGAAATGTATTTGATCTCTTAACTATCTTAGAAACCTTTAAAATTTTGCCTATTTGAAGACATGTGAAAGATAACATTGCAAAAAGATTGCAATTAAAACAAAAATTGTTTGCTCGTCATTTCTTTGTTCATTGTTCACGAAAACACCAGTCCCGTTGAATACAATGTACATGCATTTGAATGTGTATTAGTCGGTAACTCTAGTTATTTATTTTTTATCATGTTAATTTATTCAAAACCAATACAGGAAACAGTGGAGTTTTTCTATAATTTATTATGTCGGCGATCGAATGTTTTGACGGGATGAATAGGACCAACTGTGAATGATTTATCCACCAATTTTCAAATTTTTGAAGATTCCTGTACTTTATCGACTATTAAGCACTTAATCAACTTCCTCGTTATCTTTAATTTCTTGTAGATAAATCTTTAATAGCCGTCGCAGATGGATGGGGAAAAAAGGATTTTAATTTACTTATTCGCGATGGATTTCTTACAGTCACTGCTTGGGATCTGAAAGAATATCGTAGAAATGAAAGGGTTCTAATAAAACATTTGAAAGACATTGAAGCAGATAACTTCCAAATGATTATGGCAAACTTAACATCTTATAATTTGATTAATATTCAGGTATGGGAAATCTGAGCAAAAAGTTGGACTTTTACTGAAAAACTCATCAATATTGTAACATACTATTTGTTCTCATAATTGCTTTAGATATTTATGACTGCAAATAACATAAATTAAGTTTAAATTTAAGTTTAATTGGTTTCAAATTGGTTTTTATTGATGAAGCTACATGTACTAGATGGCGTAAACAAAGGTTTCCGGTTTGATGGCGTTGGGTCGGTGATGAATGAAGCTCCGCCATACGGGGGACTCGTGTACGGTTACAACTACTCCATGGTAGCGATCTGGGTACCCAATGGAATCATCGAAGAGTCTAGATCTGCTGTTTTTATGTTCGGGGAATCTTGGGGGTCAGGTTTTGAAGAACAAATGACAAACAATGTGTATATTGTTATTAATGTCATGGATATGTTAGGTAAATTTGGAATATATTTGTATAATTAACAAACGTATAATAATACGTATAATTTTTCAACTCAAACCTTTCTAGATACATGATATATACTAGCGGAAAAAAGAAACTGTGCATTATAAATTTTAGAATAATTTTCTTATATATATTGTTTGTATTTATAAAATTTAATCAATCGATAATGGTATTGTTTTTGACAATATCGGATGGTAACCGTCCGGGTGCACGGACTTTTTCATGGTTAGTGAGCACCTGTTGTTTATTGAAGAATTTGTACGCACGAGTTTTACGGGCCAATACTGTTTGGAATAAGAACTGTAAAAGATTTGTTTGAACTTTTTTGTTAAGGAAATCACTTTAGTTTCAACAAAATTTACCCCTATGTCATGCCACGACTCAACGAAAACCAACGTAATCGTGCTGTTGGGATGCTGCAAGCTGGAATGGCACAAAATACTGTAGCAAGACACTTTGGAGTTCATCAGAACACCATCCAGTCATTATGGAGACGTTTTCCGCAATCTGGCAACACCAAGGATCGACCGCGCTCTGGGCGACCTCGTGTGACGTCACGTCAACAGGACAACCCCATTAGACTTGTGCATCCGAGAAATCGTTTCCAGACAGCAAGTTTGACTGCCTGTAGCATTCCAGGGCTTCGACCAATTAGTCCAAGAACTGTGCGTTATCGTCTGCGCGAGCAAAACATCAGACCAAGACGTCAGCGGTGCGCCTAGTACTGCTTCAATGTCATCGTATCGCCAGACTAGCGTGGTGCACACGACATCTGCGATTCAGAATACAGGACTAAGCCAATATTCTGTTCACTGATGAATCCATATTTCATTTGGATAGCAGTGATGGTCGTTGTAGGGTGTACCGTCGCGTTTGGGAGCGTTACCAGGACGCTTGTGTTGTGCAACGTCGACAATTTGGTGGAGGTAGCGTTATGGTGTGGGGTGGAATATCAGCACGTGGAAGGACCCCTCTACAAATTGTCAATGGAAATCTCACCGGCGTACGCTATTGAGATGAAATTATTCAGCGTCATGTGATACCCTTCATACAGAGACATCAAAATCACATCACTCTGCAGCAAGACAACGCAAGGCCACACGTTGCACGTGTAGTCAGGGACTTGTTTGTTCAACAGAATGTCAATGTCTTGCCTTGGGCAGCTGTTTCCCCCGATTTGTCGCCGATCGAGCACGTCTGGGATGAAATGGAAAGACGTTTACGCCGTTTACCAAATCAGCCAGTGACATTGGCTGATTTAGGCCAGGCTTTAACCAACATCTGGAACAACATCCCTCAAGCATTTCTGAACACTTTAGTGGCATCAATGAGTCGTCGCTGTCAAGCATGCGTGAACGCAAATGGTGGTCACACGCGTTATTAATTTTGTTAATTCAATTTCAAATAACAGTGACTTTCGAGTGTGCTGAAATTGACGTTATTCGACGTTGACATTAATGTGTTATGAGATGTTGTTACGAATACATGTGTTAACAGTATTACAAAAAATAAAATATGTTCATTGTAATTTTTAAATGTTTTTTCATATATTAAATAATGCACAGTTTCTTTTTTCCGCTAGTAATCTTTAAGTACAAAAAAAGACTAGCTTTAAAAAAGTCTAGAAATCAAATATTTGATGAATTACAGATTTTAACGTTTTGATAATCATCGCTGTAAAAAAACAATTGCAGCGGGAAATTAACGTGGAAGAATTGTTTTACATATTTTTAGTTATAGGTAATTTACTTTGTTTCAACAAAAGCAGAACTGGGTTTTGGAAGATAATATCTAGCTGCCATCTAGATTTTCATTATATTTAGTATTAGTTTTTTCCTATAGGTATGACATTTCTGAACAGTTAGACTTTGACAATATGGTTTATTAACAAAAGTATATATATATATATATATATATATATATATATATATATATATATATATATATATATATATATATATATATAAAATGATCAGTGAATCTTACGTTACCAGGTAAATAGAAAAGATTGCATTTATGTATAGTCAATCGGACTTAATATGTTCAGATGGACTTATAAATGCTTATACTTGTGGTCCTAGATTTTTTATTAAGGGGTGTTTTGTTGATATTTGTTAGGACGATGGTCTTTATACTTTTTAGACCACAAAGCATCTATTAAAAAATTAAAAAAGGTTATAATTCTTATCTGTGCCAATAAATAACCTCATAAATATTCGAAATTATGAAATAATAAAACAAAAATGACTATTTTTAAACATGCTATATAAAGACACTGGTTTATAAGAATAGGCAATCAAATATTTTACTATTTGTAAGAATACATATTTTTGTAGTGCCTACCTGTCTACTTGAAGTTGATTCATTCAAAACACGCAGACTTGAATTATCCAATCATGACATATACAATGATTCCATGTTGAAGTTTTCTGTTGGAGATCAAATCACATTAACATGCAAAACTGGTTTATATGGTTTGGAACAGAGTGTGACCATGGTGTGTGCACTTAGAAACAATGGAAGCTGGGATAGGCACCTACCAGACGAATGTTACAGTAAGTAATCTGCATAAAATCGTTATTGACTTCTCGGAATCTTTCATATTTACTTTAGTAAAGATCTTTAAGAACAATTGATTTTTATTGTCAATTCCGTTAGAATTGTGTCCACATATCAACACCACAACGTTGAACACAGAAATATTGCAACATGATAACACACCCGGAGGAAGCGTTTTGTACGCATGCTCACCTGGATACAGACACGTTAGTGGCGATCTCATTCAAAGATGTCTTAAGGATGGTAGTTGGAGTGGAACACCGCCTCTTTGTGAAGGTAAGTATTGTTTAACCGTATGTCTCAGTGACCTACCTATACTAAAGTTGTTCTACAAAGCTTTGTTCGTCTAAATAGCCATCGTTGAATGTCCAGTACCGGATGTTCCCAATGCCGTTATAATCACGTTGAACAGTTCTCTTGGTGGGGTGGTCAGTGTCTCCTGTGTGGACGACAGACGTCACAGACACATCGGTGGGGATCTGAGACGTACTTGTATGAAGACTGGAGTGTGGACCGGAACTCCACCTGTCTGTAAAGGTAAACCGTTGGTTAAGGTTAACATCTAGTCAATGAAAGGAGCCTACAGGTTTCTGAATAATGAGATATAATTCTTTCAATGATGCTTCATAAATGAAGCCCACTTTTATAAGGTGTGACGCGGCTTAATTATGAGTGAACACAGTGAAAGGTGGTCTTATAAACTGTCATTTTTAATGAAATATGAAGGAAATCGTCTACAATATCTCGGAGTTTTTTTTTCATTTTTAGTAAATGATATATACCCATAATGCCTACAGTCTCTCTAAAAGCGGGATATGAAATATACTTTACCTCTTCTTTAAAATTATATTACATTGGACATAGGTATTGGGCCTGCTTTCTGTAGGATTTCAAATGGAATGTCAAGAAAATGTTTCTTTGTCTATATAATTCTTTTATTGTCATAAAGAACAGGAAAAAGAAAATTAATCAAATTAAATCAATAATGACATCATAATGGATCTAGCACTAAACATTTCTCTCGAATCATATAGTAGATCTTGACCTTAAAAAAGTTATTTTATGAAATTTTGAATCAATTTACATGTATATTTATAGAATTATATACCACTATATATTTCTATATTAGAATGCAAGTGTCCTTGTTCATTGGTTGGAGCGGTGCCTATCAAGTCAAACGAAACAGAAAACCTCGAACAACGAATCAGAGAGCTACGATCTTTGTTGTCTGTACAGAAAAATATGACTACTAAAGCTAGACGACAAAAAGTATGTGCCTCTGACCCTCGACCTTCTGCCAAGATGTTGGGAATAGTGTTTTGTGTGGGAGTTATAACGATTGTTATTTCTGCCATTGCGTACATGGATTTGTCTTCTTTTATTTTTATCATCTGATCAAAACTGCAGTGAATACACCTTATGCGTGAGATTTGTTTGCTTGTTTATAGAACTTGTAATCTCTTAATGCAGTGATTAGATATTTTTTTAGAAATAGCCTCTAAGCTGTAATAATATCATTTTTCTTTTTATTACATAATGGTTTTTATTTGAAAACAGTTTTCAGCAATTGTGCTATCACTATTTAAACATTTGCATTCGTTTACCAAAAAAATGGTTTACTTATGTTAACATTCAAAATGATATTACAATTGATCCTTACCAAACAATTCAAACTATATCAAATGCTTCATAGCATATACATACCTCTAAAAGATAACGGAATGTCATAATCAAAATAAGTCAACTGTATGGACAGTTTTAATTATGGTTGCTTTTCAATCTTTTATTTGTCTCAAGTTTAATAGAACATATAGTGTAGCGTAAGAGAAGATGCAGCACGCCTCTGCGTTTTTTACAACGTTATGGTCTTAATCCTTGCATCACTTTCATTATTAATTCTAAACTTAAAACGGAACAAGTTGAAAAATACATCTGTCCCCCGGTCCCTCGCCTACTGGTTGATTAATTATATTTCAAACTTTAAGAATTAAAACAAAAGGCTTATAAAATGATCCAATCGTTATCCGCCTACACGCTTCATTTATTATGACGCCAGAATCCGGCTGATTTTCTCCGGTTTCAGTCTTTAACACCTGTATTTATTTTAAAACTATACTTGTCATTCCTTAAACTAATTGATCCACATGTTAACCTAACTATTTTTTCATGTGATTCTAAAAACAACATTGAAAAATAAATAAAACATCTTAACTTAGATATTTGTGTTCTTTAATATACAAATACAGTGTATATGATGAAAATCACCCAAAGTAAGATGATTTTTTAAAATACTGAGGAATTTTCTGATTTTTCTGCGTTATAACTTGTAATGAACATTCTCTTTGTAGATCGTCGATGTGTTTTAGATGTGTACTAAACAATCATAATTTCATAGTATCATACATATTTTGATTCATTTACCTTTTTTTTAATCCTTAATTGAGATCATTATTATACATTTTATGGTAAACTATTTTTCAATGATGCACTCTTTAATAAAGAGTTGAATTCAACATTTACTGAATAGTTACTGCTTTATTGTTTCTGAAATAATTATATTTCTGAATTTTTAATACTGTTGCTTTATTTTTTATTTAAATACTCCACAAAGAGGTTTATGCGAGTGGGAAATGAACTATATAACATCCAAGTGGAAAAAGTAGATCATCTCATAATAAATACAATAAATATATTCATCACTTATTGAAAAATCGTTACCGTTGATTTCAAAGGACCTACCATCCATAGGACATAAGACACTATCACGGATTTAAACTGAAATGTAAAATTTGGATGATGAGAATTCCATCATCAACTTATATTGCAATAAGGGAAATGAATAGAAATAATTTTGATCCAATTTAGTTGGCAGAATTAGGTAAATATTCGATTTCAGATTATAACAGTAGCCAGACATTATTAAATGAACTATGTAAGATTAAAATATGGCATTTTTAGCTCACCTGAGCTGAAAGCTCAAGTGAGCTTTTCTGATCAAAATTTGTCCGTTGTCTGTCGTCGTTGGCGTTGGCGTCGGCGTCGGCGTTGTAAACTTTTAACATTTTCATCTTCTTCTCCAGAACCACTTTGCAGATTTCAACCAATCTTGGCACAAAGCATCACTGGGTAAAGGGGATTCAAGTTTGTTCAAATGCAGGGCCACACCCTCTTTAAAGGGGAGATAATTTAGAATTATTTAAAATTTTTAGGTATTTTCAAAAATCTTCTCAAAAACTATTAGGCCAGAAATTCTGTAACTTGTATGGAAGCATCCTCAGGTAGTGTAGATTCAAGTTTGTTCAAATCATGGTCCCCGGGGGTAGGGTGGGGCCACAATGCGGGGATGAATTTTTACATAGGAATATATTGAGAAAATCTTAAAAAATCTTCTTCTCAAAAACTATTAGGCCAGAGAAGCTCAAATTGGAGTGGAAGCATCCTCAGATAGTGTAGATTCAAGTTTGTTCAAATCATGGTCCCCGGGGGTAGGGTAGGGCCACACTGGGGGGATGAATTTTTACATAATATATATAGAAAAAAATCTTTAAAAATCTTCTCAAAAACTATTAGACCAGAAATGCTCCAATTTGAGCGGAAGCATCCTCAGATAGTGTAGATTCAAGTTTATTCAAATCATGGTCCCTGGTAGTAGGGTGGGGCCACCATTAGGGGATGAATTTTTACATAGGAATATATAGTGAAAATCTTTAAAAATCTTCTTCTCAAAAACTATTAGACCAGAAAAGCTCAAATTTAAGTGGAAGCATCCTCAGATAGTGTAGATTAAACTTTGTTTAAATCATGGTCCCTGGGGATAGGGTGGGGCCACAATGGGGGGGGGTGAATTTTTACAAAGGAAATATATAGAGAAAATCTTTTAAAATCTTCTTCTCAAAAACTTTTAGGCCAGAAAAGCTCAAATTGGAGTGGAAGCATCCTCAGATAGTGTAGATTCAAGTTTGTTCAAATCATGGTCCCCGGGGGTATTGGGGTCACAATGGGGGATGAATTTTTACATAGGTATATATTGAGAAAATCTTTTAAAATCTTCTTCTCAAAAACTATTAGGCCTGAAATGCTCCAATCTGAGCAAACCAGTCTCAGATAGTGAAGATTCAAGTTTGTTTACATCATGGTCCCCGGGGGTAGGGTGGGGCCACAATGGGGGATGAATTTTTACATAGGAATATACAGAGAAAATCTTTAAAAATCTTCTTCTCAAAAACTATTAGGCCATAAAAGCTCAAATTGGAGTGGAAGCATCCTCAGATAGTGTAGATTTAAGTTTGTTTAAATCATGGTCCCCGCGGGTTGGGTGGGGCCATAATGGGTGGATGAATTTTTACAAAGGAATATATAGAGAAAATCTTTAAAAATCTTCTTCTCAAAAACTATTAGACCAGAAAAGCTCAAATTGGAGTGGAAGCATCCTCAGATAGTGTAAATTCAAATTTGATTAAATCATGGTCCCCGGGGCAGGGTGGGGCCACCATTAGGGAATGAATTTTTACATAGGTATATATAGAGAAAATCTTTAAAAATTCTCTTCTCAAAAACTTTTAGGCCGGAAAAGCTCCAATTTGAGCGGAAGCATCATCAATCTATAGTATAGATTCAAGTTTGTTTAAATAATGGTCCTTGGGGGTTAGGGTGGGGCCACAATGGGGGGATGAATTTTTACATAAGAATATAAAGAGAAAATCTTTAAAAATCTTCTCAGAAACCAATTATTAGGCCTGAAAAGATCAAACTTTTGTGGAGGCATCCTCAGATAGTGTAGAATCAAGTTTGTTTACATCATGGTCCCCGGGGGTAGGGTGGGGCCACAATGGGGGGATGAATTTGTACATAGGAATATATTGAGAAAATCTTTTAAAAATCTTCTTCTCAAAAACTATTAGGCCATAAAAGCTCAAATTGGAGTGGAAGCATCCTCAGATAGTGTAGATTTAAGTTTGTTTAAATCATGGTCCCCGGGGGTTGGGTGGGGCCATAATGGGTGGATGAATTTTTACATAGGAATATATAGAGAAAATCTTTAAAAATCTTCTTCTCAAAACCTATTAGACCAGAAAAGCTCAAATTGGAGTGGAAGCATCCTCAGATAGTGTAAATTCAAATTTGATTAAATCATGGTCTCCGGGGGTAGGGTGGGGCCACCATTAGGGAATGAATTTTTACATAGGTATATATAGAGAAAATCTTTAAAAATTCTCTTCTCAAAAACTTTTAGGCCGGAAAAGCTCCAATTTGAGCGGAAGCATCATCAATCTATAGTATAGATTCAAGTTTGTTTAAATAATGGTCCTTGGGGGTTAGGGTGGGGCCACAATGGGGGGGATGAATTTTTACATAAGAATATAAAGAGAAAATCTTTAAAAATCTTCTCAGAAACCAATTATTAGGCCTGAAAAGATCAAACTTTTGTGGAGGCATCCTCAGATAGTGTAGAATCAAGTTTGTTTACATCATGGTCCCCGGGGGTAGGGTGGGGCGACAATGGGGGGATGAATTTTTACATAGGAATATATAGAGAAAATCTTTAAAAATATTCTGGGAAAGTTTTCAGTCCAAAAAGTAGTAACTAAATGTGTGAAAGCACGGGTTGTTCAGATTAAAGTTTGATCAAACCATGATTCCCTAGAGAAAAGTGGGGCCACAAAGTTGGGGGGGGGGGTTATATAGGAATAGAGAAAAATCTTCTTACAGGTACAACAACAAAAGGTGCTATGTATTTACCATAAAAATATGTGGATAAAAATCGACAGATGTTTTAAATTTTTTGAGCAAGATCTACTGTACTTAGTTGTCTAGATATTTTGATTTTGATACTGTAATGCTAATTTGATCAGAGTTAAGGTTATTGTTGCTCAGGTGAGCGATGTGGCCCCTGTATTATGTTTTTCTTTGTGTTGGTGGTATATTATAAACCATAACCACAGCAATGAACGAATAGTGAAGTTTATGACTGAAGGCTCATAGAATCAATGTTAGGCTAAAATTAAAAACTAATTAATCACACTTTTCCTTCCCACTCTGGACGTTAGTTTAAAAATTAAACATTCGGATATTTCTAACGAAAATGGTTACCTATTCACCACCATATGCATGAAGTGACCCCTTATAAGGGCTTTGAGATTATGATTCCCAACAGATCGAAAACATCCATTAAAGTATTCTTTGCGATCGAAATAGATGTCTCCCAGCGTTTTAAACTACTAAACTTAACAGTCTCGTGGGGACGTAAATTCATTGTTAATTCGTGGATGAGAGGTACCCATGGATTCCACGAAAATTTGAGTCACCAAGAAATCTAATGATTCCACGATAGTTTTTAAATAAATGCTTAAAATGTTCCTAATGATCAGTCTTATAACCCTATATATACTAGCGGAATAAAGAAACTGTGCATTATAAAATTTAGTATGATTTTTCTATATCTATTGTTTGTATTCATAAAATTTAAACAATCGATAATGGTATTGTTTTTCACAATATCGGATGGTAACCGTCCGGGTGCACGGACTTTTTCATGGTTAGTGAGCACCTGTTGTTTATTGAAGAATTTGTACGCACGAGTTTTACGGGCCAATACTGTTTGGAATAAGAACTGTAAAGGATTTGTTTAAACTTTTTTTGTTAAGGAAATCACTTTAGTTTCAACAAAATTTACCCCTTTGTCATGCCACGACTCAACGAAAATCAACGTAATCGTGCTGTTGGGATGCTGCAAGCTGGAATGGCACAAAATACTGTAGCAAGACACTTTGGAGTTCATCGGAACACCATCCAGTCATTATGAAGACGTTTTCAACAATCTGGCAACACACAGGATCGACCGCGCTATGGGCGACCTCGTGTGACGTCACGTCAACAGGACAACCCCATTAGACTTGTGCATCTGAGAAATCGTTTCCAGACAGCAAGTTTGACTGCCCGTAGCATTCCAGGGCTTCGACCAATTAGTCCAAGAACTGTGCGTTATCGTCTGCGCGAGCAAAACATCAGACCAAGACGTCCAGCGGTGCGCCCAGTACTGCTTCAACGTCATCGTATCGCCAGACTAGCGTGGTGCACACGACATCTGCGATTCAGAATACAGGACTGGGCCAATATTCTGTTCACTGATGAATCCAGATTTCATAAGAATAGCAGTGACGGCCGTTGTAGGGTGTATCGTCGCGTTTGGGAGCGTTACCAGAACGCTTGTGTTGTGCAACGTCGACAATTTGGTGGAGGTAGCTTTATGGTGTGGGGTGGAATATCAGCACGTGGAAGGACCCCTCTACAAATTGTCAATGGAAATCTCACCGGCGTACGCTATCGAGATGAAATTATTCAGCGTCATGTGATACCCTTCATACAGAGACATCAAAATCACATCACTCTGCAGCAAAACAACGCAAGGCCACACGTTGCACGTGTATTCAGGGACTTGTTTGTTCAACAGAATGTCGATGTCTTGCCTTGGGCAGCTGTTTCCCCCGATTTGTCGCCGATCGAGCACGTCTGGGATGAAATGGAAAGACGTTTACGCCGTTTACCAAATCAGCCAGTGACATTGGCTGATTTAGGCCAGGCTTTAACCAACATCTGGAACAACATCCCTCAAGCATTTCTGAACACTTTAGTGGCATCATTGAGGCGTCGCTGTCAAGCATGCGTGAACGCAAATGGTGGTCACACGCGTTATTAATTTTGTTAATTCAATTTCAAATAACAGTGACTTTCGAGTGTGCTGAAATTGACGTTATTCGACGTTGACATTAATGTGTTATGAGATGTTGTTACGAATACATGTGTTAACAGTATTACAAAAATAAAATTTGTTCATTGTAATTTTTAAATGTTTTTTCATATATTAAATAATGCACAGTTTCTTTTTTCCGCTAGTATATGTAAGGAAACAAGATGATTTGAAAGAAGACATATCAGGTCATTAAAAAGGTTGTAAATATTTAATAAGACATCCCCGCCAGGCAATAACAAATCACCATTAACGCACATACATGTAAGCCGTGCAATGTTTTGCCTGATGATATGTTGCCATTCTTCCCGCAACGTAGGATAAAGCGCCCAAAAGGTTCTGATTAGCTAAAATACATTGCTATAGAATGTTCCATGCATGATAAATCGGTTTAAGAATCTGGAGCACGACTTGGCCTGTACCTTCGCTTTATTTTTGTAAATTTTCAATTACTCCTAAGCAATTCAGTCCCTATAAGGTTAAGCAAATTAATCCCTTGCCCAAAACACCATCTTCGCTTGCTTAGGGTGACGATCTATAATGTTTTTCTATACACCGTTCTCTGATTGAGAAACACCGTGGAAAGCAAAGATGCCAAAACACATGTTACATGTCTAACAATAGAATGAAAAATACTATCCTGTATTTTAAATGTCAAGTATGCATAAATCAGTTTTGTAGTCCACAAAAGGGACAAAATACAATTTTTTAAAGATAGAATTATTTGGCTATGGTCATACTCCCTAAAAAGGAATCTTTGATGAAATCCAAAAGGGGTCACTTTTACACTTGTATCATTTTCAATACTTTTAAATGTATAATGTGTACATTTCGAAGTTCCTATTTTTTCTATTGTAGCCATGGTCGCTATATTTTTGTCCCAATTCGTCTTTCATGCAATTTGAAAAATAGCAGTTCTCGCAACGTAATTTTATCCTTAACAATGATTAAAACACAATTTAAAAGAAAATAATATAAACTGTCTGTATCTGATTGAAAAACGTTTGACCGGCAGCAAATATATGGACATCATGCATTTAACGTATCAATAGTTGATCGTTAAGTTCTGACAAAAAATTGAGCGACGAAAACTAAACGAGCTTTATTCATAATATTTTTTAATTATTAATCAAATGAAAACTCATTCACGTACATCCAGCACATCACAAAATCAACCTAAAAGAAAATATTAGTTTAGCAATCACAAATTCACTTTTAATGTATGCGTATGATGATGGTTTCGACTTATTCATTTACGATTTACTCTTCATTTGATATCCAATTTTATAATGTCTTCACCAATTATTTTCATTAAGGAACAGCAACTTAATTTAACTATCACACTCAGTGAGCTCACCATTGAGAGTAGATCTAGAGTCATTTATTGTTATTACACCTACAAGAAAAAATGACAATTACAAACTGTCAACCATCTCAAAAATCCATAAAGCGAAATACAAATTCAAAGCACAGCAACACGGACCTAAAAAAAAAAATAGAGGTGGTATCAGGTGCCTAGAAGGAGTAAGCAACCGCCGTGTGCTCATTGTCAAGGTCATGAAAAACGGAAGAAACCATAGTCAGTCCGGTGTATAAATAATGGTCTAACAAGTATGAAAAACGTCTGTCAGCTTATGTCTTAATGAATCATAGTACTTGCTGACAAGGTCATTGTATCGACCATAGAACTTGCGTAAAGATGATTTTTAACGAAGTTCTTGATATTCTTGTTCCAACAACTTGTTTAATAAATTGTTAACAAAATGTAGGACGTGCTCTTGCATAACGAATAAGCTGAGAGACATGACGATGGAAACATTAAAATCAATAACGTTTATGATATAATTGTGTTGTTAGGTTACCATTAACGTCTTTGTCTAGTAAAATATTCAAATATAAACAGATGTTTCATAATCTGTGGTATCATTTGTGTAAAGCTCACTGAGATATATTGAGTTTACATAAGAGTTAAAGTAACAGTTGTTAATGGATAAAACATCATCAATATATCTAATTATCGAGTTGAAGGTCACAGCAAGATCTTTATTCTTTTCTTTTTCAAACTTTTGAATGAATTCTGCTTCATAAGAATATAAAAATAAATCGGCCAATATAGGAACACAAATTGTGTCCATGAGAATTCCGACTAATACAAATAAAACACGTTTTATCATTGGTGTATTCAATATTAAAATAACAAAAATGTTTATAATTTATTTTAAATTCCTTGAAGCTTAAAATATTTTTATGGATTTATAAGAGCTGTTCTTCCACCAATATTTAAACTATACCTATATAAACCAAAAAGTTAGGTGATTGATATATGCCTTAGGCAGTTCTATATGAAAAGTTTCGAGGCCATTTAGGCAAATTTAAAACAATTCCATTGAATTCCATTGTTGATTTACCTGAGACAGTCCGATTTTAAAGGATATCAGTACTGTAACCACTGGTATTGGTCTCATATTAAGAAGCTCACTAATATCAGGACTGTCACGTGTACAATTTTAGACTGTTGGAACAAAGAATGACATCACAGCAGTGTTTTAATAGAGTATATACAAAAGAAATCAGTTTAATGTCTGATTTAACTTACTGGCAACGCGAAGATATTCCATACAAAAAAACAATGAAATATATGGAACGCCTCAACTGCCTTATGTGAATAAACTTTATTATATGATTATACTTTATCCTTTAACATTATGTGATGGTACTTTAACATTACGTGATGGTACTTTAACATTATGTGATGGTACTTTTACATTACGTGATGGTAATTTAACATTACGTGATGGTACTTTAACATTATGCGATGGTACTTTAACATTATGTGATGAAATAAACCAAACTCAAATAAAAAAAAAATAAAATGAACTTTTTGCACTTAAAAAACTTTTTAAAGAGGTGTCTGCCCTTTAAGAAAATTTTTGAAAAATCATTTTCTGAAAATATGTATGGTGATTTATGAATTATTTTAGCATATTCGAAGAAAGGAATCGCTTTTGCAATTAATTTTTAACAAGAGAAATGTGAGAAAATTAAATTGTCCTAAAAAAATATAATTATTTAAAAAATGCATTTTCTCCATAGACTTCAATCTTGACTTCAGCAAATGATAAATTTGTAAATATTATTTTTTTTTAATTTCAAAGATTAATTTTATTATTTAAAAAACCCTTAAAATCACTTTAAGATTTTAGTGATTGAACTTGCAATCTATTAGATATGAAATATGATAGTTATTGAATGGACTATCTTAAGAGTACGGACAAGATTCCGGTTGTTTACGACTTTGGAATAAACGAGGGTCCAACATTGACGAGTTAATCAACGGAAGTAGTAACGCAGTGACGTAGTGTGATGCCGTGATGTAGCGGCGTGAATGCGTGGAGACGTGGTGACGCAGTGACGTGGTGTGATGCAGTGATTTAGCGGCGTGAATGCGTGGAGACGTGGTGACGCAGTGACGTGGTGTGATGCAGTGATGTAGCGGTGTGAATGCGTGGAGGCGTGGTGACGCAGTGACGTGGTGTGATGCAGTGATGTAGCGGCGTGAATGCGTGGAGACGTCGTGACGCAGTGACGTGAAAACCGGCGAGATGCCATGGTGGAAACATGGTGGAATTGTATCCACAACTCATGGACATTGTGTATTTGAGCAATGAACTAATGTATTACTATTTTGTATTCGTGTAAATAGTTATATTGTATATACATGTATGATAAAAACAACAAAAAATTTTGTTGGTTTTGACTGATCAGAAATCATTTATTGTGACAGTTGCCTAGGCAAGTTCCTATGAAAAAACAGCTAATCAACTTTAATTAAGCAAGGCATCCTTTAATTTCTAATCATTTTGTAGCTTTTAAAGTTTAATTCATGGTTTTCATATCGCCTTTTATCGTCATAAATATTTTTTTAATACTTGAATGACATTAATTTTCCTCTATCAAACTGTTGCCTTCTTTTTTATCATTTCATCTATCTAAAAAAAAGAAAAGAAGAGAAAACAGAACCCTGTAATCACTTCCGTTTACTGAAGATATTACGAGATACACTCTTAACTATGCGAAGATTCTTAATATTTCCAATTCTATGGATTATTCAAAATACTGGTACGTCGGAAAACGTTTACCAAGAATTTTTTAAATGTTAATATTTTTAATACTCGAAATTTATAATAAATATTAGTTTGACTGAAAGTTAATCTACCGTATACTTTATTTATTTATTAATTTATTTATTTATTTATTTATTTATTTTTTTATTTCAATAGAATCTTTATGTTAGAAATCTCGCATTTCGAGAACATTCCATGAAAATAATGTTTTAAACTCATCTCATAATTTAAAAAAAGAGAGTCGTTTGAAATATTAAAATAGTGTTTTAACCCAAAATTTGCTATTAAATCAATAACTTTTTATAAAGTTATTCTGAAAATTCGTACAAAACTTCCATAACTTGAAATAAGGATTGTGTTTTTGATATGAAATGAAACTGAAGAATATACGCCAAATTAAAGATATACTTAAGGTCTGATCTGTAAAGTGTGCCTTTTATTTGTCATTTTAGACATCTATCAATGTCCTGTTTCTTAAGAAAACTGCTAATGACAGAAAATCTGAAAAATTATATTTTTCTATAAGATAACTTTAACTTTTTAAAAAATGAATACTATTATTTAACTCGATTTAATTATATTTATATTATTATTTTTTATTTATTATATTTTATAATCGATGTTAAATGACAATGCATGAAAGAGTAAGATTCTTAAAGTTTTTTAGAATTGGTTTTCTTATTTAAGATACACTATTAATTAAATCCATACCAAGCTATGTGAGTAAATGGAGTTCGATGACCACTAACTTGGGCACCTCCAGAGTGACTCACCGTCATGGCCTTCAAGAGGACCCTGCCATGTTCAAGAGGACCCTGCCTATGTCAAGGTGGAGGCCCGGACGAAAAATGGGTTTATATTTCCAGCGTTTAGGTCCGCCCAGCAGGATGACGACGCTGGTGAAATTTATTGGGGCGTACGCGTGGTGTTTGTCTACGATAGTACTCGTATCGATGTATACGTTTCACATTACAACAATGGTGGACCGTATATGCTTACGCAATTAAGCCCGGCTATTAAACTAACGAGAGGTATTCATTTTGTTTGCACAGCCAGGTTAGTTACAGGACAGACGATTTTTTAATAATAACAAATGATATCCCGCACATAACAAATGATATACCGCACATACGGGGAAAACACTTTACACATTAATGGAGTTTGTATTTTTGTACATATTTATATTTTTATACACGGTGTCCAATTTTTTTTTACCAAACCTAATTCTTTTCGTTGCAGCTGACTGAAAAAATTACAAACTCTTTTGGCTTTTCACTATTTGTTTCGTTGCAGGTTACTGTTGCAATTGAAAATATTTTCATTTTTGTATTATCTATTGTATTAAATGTCAACCACCCTAAATCGCATATTCATGCATGCCCAAGTATTTTTATTTTAACCCGAAAGGGAGATATAGTGCGTCGTATCCCTTTCTAAATTTAATTCTTCAAATCTCAATATAATTTCTAAACACTGTCCAAAATAAGTTTTTTACATTTTTAATTCATATAAAAGACTACAAAACAAAACAAAAAATAGGGGAGGTGGTTGAACCCACTCAGCCCCCCTCCTTAATTCAGAAACAACTTCCCCGTTTATGCATACATCATTTATTCATATTGGCCTGATTTCCTAGTAGAGTTGTCAACACAATCTGTTGATGGTTTATAAATTTATCATTACAATATAAGACTATCAATCTGTCAGTAGTATACAAAATATATGTAATCTAAAAACGCGAGAACATGCATGTTTCTTAGTATATTAAGCATAAGTTTTCCGATCTAAGGCATTTGCCCGATGCATGATGAACTTACTCTAAACTTTCCGCCATGATGTTAATTAGTTCGGCCGCGTTCTTGGAAAGTTCTTTCCATCATAACTAATATCGCACATTCAAGAAACGAATTAGCTCATTTTTCCCCCAAATTTGTAAAATTTTAAATTCTATTATTTCTAAATAAGTTACCTCTATATATATAAATTATATTATTGGATTTGATCACACCCCGACCAAAATTATCACCTCATAATATTCAAAGAATGATTCCTTATTTCTTAAATATTATTTCTGTTCCCTCAATATTTTGTGTTATATACTTCATGATCTTTACTATTTATATTATGCTTTTTAATCTTTTTCACATGAACAACGAATAGAGCTATATCTATGATCTCATTTTGATTACACACAAAAATTGATATGTAAAAATATATTTATTAACGTAAGACGTTTCATATGTGCATGCAAAGGGAACGAGCATAAATGGATTGGCCACCAAAACATTTCCCGATTGTATGAGACAATCACAGTAGAGGTGAAGGCTTGGAGATCACGTGAAATCCGGAATCCTCTGTTTTTTAAGGACTTTTAATTAAATATTACTCTTTGCCTATCTTTATGATTAGTATATGCTTTGGCTGGTTTTCTTTTCATTTCAGATTGATGTTTAAATGAATCACTGGAACATCCGTTACATAGATATCCTGACTTTGTTGTGATATTATATCCATGGCACCTGATCCTACCTCTATCTTGGTGGTCCGTGTTGCGCTGCTTTGAATTTGTATTTAAATATTTAAAATCTGTTCACCGAGATCTGGATGAAGCAGCGGAAATGGACATACGTTTATTCTGGCGTCTTGTCAAACAAAGGCGACCTCGACCTTCTAGAATATAACCAGAAATTTGCGACGCCAGTGGTACAACCCACAACGATCCCGACGGCGTAGCAAATGCTTTTGCAGAATTTTATGAGGAAATTTATCACCCATTGGAAGACGATCATTTTGATAATCGCTTTAAACATGTCATCGAGAGTCATTATATGCGCATAAAAACAAGTGTTTCTGAATCTTCCAGTGAAAATGACATTACACAAAATGATGTAATAAGTGCAATCTCTTCTCTTAAAATGCGCAAAGCTCCAGGGATTGATGGCGTAACAAATGAGCATATTGCGTTCGCTAGCGACCTTATCACAAAATTCCTCTGTAAGCTTTACAATGCGATAATGACGTCAGGAACCGTTCCTTCTACGTGGAAACAAGGATTGATTGTCCCCATTTACAAAGGTGGTGATAAACCCAAAAATTCTTGCAATAGCTACAGACCTGTTGCTCTTCTGCCTTGTATTTACAAACTGTTTGAGAAAATTCTGTCTAATAGAATATCTACCTTAGAAATAACCAATACCTTCCCCAATATACAACAACAAGGTTTCCAAAAACAACTAGGATGTATAACTGCTTCATTCAATCTTCATGAAACACTGAACCATAATCTTGAACAAGGCAGCAACATATATATCAGTTTTTTGGACACAAGTAAAGCTTTTGATACAGTCTGGAGACAGGGACTGATGTACAAACTCCACAACCTAGGTATTAAAGGCAAATTATGGCAGGTTATCGACGACTGCCACTGCAATACTGTGAGTGCCGTTATCGTAAACCAAAAACAATCCAGATGGTTTGATGTTCATCAAGGGGTCAGACAAGGTGGCGTCTTGTCGACATTTTTGTACCTTGTTTTCGTCAACGAGCTTTTAGACGAACTAGAACACTGCAACTCAACATCACTAAAATGCGTTCTGGATCCCAAATACGTGAGTCCTACGCTAGCTGACGATATTGCTTGCATTGCCACATCCCCAGCAAATCTTCAATCCATGATGAATATAGCTTACACATATGCATGCAAATGGCGCTTTACATTCAACGTATCAAAATCCTGCGTTCTAAAATTCCGTGCCAAACACAATAGTGCTCCGGATAAACCAATACTTCTTGGAAAATCTGAAATACCATACGGTCAAATATACAATCATTTGGGTATTATCATAAATGACAAAGCAAAAACAAAAGACTGCATCTTGAACGCATGCAACAGAGGGTGGAAATCCTTCTATGGCCTATCTGACATCGATATCTCGTGTGTTAATCCTCTTACTATGACTCATCTCTTTAAAACGATTGTCCTTCCATCTGTACTCTACTTGTGTGAATTGTGGAGCAGTTTAACACAACAGGATCACAGGCGTTTAAGCACTTTTCAACATGGGGTTTGCAAGGCTGTCCTAAATCTGCCCAAGCTCACTCGATCTGACATGTGTGAACAACTTATGGATATACACCCCATCCATGCCGAAATTGACGCCAGAAAACTGATGTTTTTAGGAAGGCTATGCAACATGAGCACTCTGTGCCTCTCAAAACAAATCTTCATCTCAAGACTTTTCTCCTTCCTGACACAGCTGGTTGCAGATCCAAGGGGCTTTATTCCAGATATCATCGATATTCTCAGGAAATACAGCTTACACACTTACCTGCTTACCTGGATGACCACAGGTATCTTCCCGCATAAATATTCTTGGAAAACTATTGTTATATCCACGATCAACGACTTCCACATTCAACAGCGACAAATACGAATGCTCATGGATCCCGACTTTCATCGTTTCAACTCTGGTCTTTCGTGGATAACGCAAGTGATATTCGAAACTTCAAGTTCACTTGCAAATTAATTGTATCAACGAAATATTTATGTCTTTCAACGTGTCATCTGTGCAATTCCACATATGAGGACATTTTCTGTCACATAACGTTGTCCTGCGGCGCTCTCTCTGACTGCCACAATGAATGGGGGAACACAATTGTTAATTCATTCCATATTGACCTTGGAGCAGAACTGTGTGGCCTTTGTGAGACAGATCTTTTTTCTGGTTGTCCTGGGGCGCGAACCACTAACCGTTTTACCTTTATCTCAGGAAAGAAACTTCAGAATTCTAAACTCGAAACTGTTAGTTCGTGCATGCGCACAATATCAACGGCTATGTGCAGCGCTCTCGCGCATATGACTTGTGTAGAACAAATGGAACATTTGTATCACTTGATAACTTTATGTTTATGATTTATCTGAAAATATCATTCATATTGTATATAGATTAATGTGTTAATTAACTTAAATCTTAATTCTGTATCTCTTTATAGAGGAAATAAAAGATGAATGAATGAGATGGTTGACGATTTGTTATTGTCATATTTTCATATATTGATATCAATTGGTTTTGCTTAAAAAAAATAATGATATCAAAAGAGAAAATTTACTATGATGTTTGTTATGTGTTGTATAAATACACCTGTAAAATGGTAGAATTTAAAAAACTAACATTTAAAGGGACTTAGACACAATTTGAGCTCAAAATATTATTTTTCCATTTGAAATGTTTAGAAAGGTTAGTATATGTATTTTAATGCTTTGTCAAAAATATTGAGTTATAAGCAAGATAAGAGTTTGAAAGTCTTTGTTTTATGTAAACAACGCTCAAACTTTGTTATTGTTTACGTATGTGTTTTATTGGTATAAGTTTCAATCAAATGTCGCCTTCTTCTGTTGATAATATTATTTATGAACACATTGAATCAATTTACCTTGTTTGCCACAAGTCAGTTTGTGAAAGAAATGGTAATTCCATACTTTACATTATTTGTAAACAAAAATAAAACTCGAGTTTTGTTTACATAATAATGAATTTTTACATCTCTACCTTTCTTATAACTTGAAATCTAACATTCAAGTGTTGATGAATCATTCAAAATGCGCAAGGAAACCATTTTATTCATAAAAAATAGAAAATAAAATTTTGATCTAAAATCGTGTCATTTAGTCCCTTTAAGGTCCGCCTTTTATATAAAAAGATCCCTATGACAACATTGTATTTGTACATTTCAATTGTATAAGTATTTGTTTCGTAAGTAAACGAATCTAATAAGCTCGATTTTTAACATACACAATAAGATTATGAATATACATCCAGTTCAGGTTCAGGACATATTGTTATATCATGCTATTTTTCATTCAAGTATTTATGGTAGTACTAAACACCTGTTACCCTCATTATTTGAATTATTTTCTCAGTAAAAAAAAGTATTAGCCTTATACTTTGTATAAGGTTTTTCCAGTATTTTAAACGGGCGTAGTCACAATTTTGGTCAAAATTATTTTTTTCGGTTTTAATGTTTACGTTGCTTTAGAAATGCATTTCTAATAGTCAACCAAAAATGTGATTGTCAGTCGTCGAAGTTAAACGTGATACGGAGCTCACAGTTCTGTGTTATGAAAAAAATAGGTGATGTTTTTGTATAATAACAAAATATAAATCATACCAATTTTAAGTACTCAAGGAAGACAAAAATGAGATACAGCATATTTTCATAAACTAAAAACATACATTTGTAAAAAAAAATCTGAAACTTGCGTTTCATATGGTGGCATATCTCTGCCCCTAGTGTGCAAGTTATTTTTCTATTAATTATGTCGACATGCAATATAAATATGTCGACATGCAAGATAGTTATGTCAACATGCAACATAACTATGTTGACATGCAAGAAAACTGCAATCAAATAAGAATTATAAAAAATCTCAAATATCGCCAACATGTGACGTCCAAAATGCTAGATGCTACCTATTTATGTCGACATGCAACTTATTTATGTTAACATGCAAAATAAATATGTTGACATGCAACATATTTATATCGACATGCAACTTATTTATGTTAACATGCAACTTCTTTATGTCGACATGCAACTTATTTATGTCGACATGCAACTTAGTTATGTTTACATGCAAGATAAATATGTTGACATGCAACATATTTATGTCGACATGCAACTTAGTTATGTTGACATACAACTTATAAATTGCATGTCAACATATCTATCTCGCATGTAAACATAACTAAGTTGCATGTCAACATATTTATCTCGCATGTCAACATAAGTAAGTTGCATGTTGACATAAATAAGTTGCATGTTGACATAAATAAGTTGCATGTTGACATAAATAAGTTGCATGTCAGCATATTTATCTTGCATGTTAACATAAATAAGTTGCATGTCGACATAAATAGGTAGCATCTAGCATTTTGGATGTCACATGTTGGCGATATTTGAGATTTTTTGAGATTTTTTATAATTCTTATTTGATTTCAATTTTCTTGCATGTCAACATAGTTATGTTGCATGTTGACATAATTATCTTGCATGTCAACATATTTATCTTGCATGTCGACATATTTGATAGAAAAATAACTTGCACACAAGGGGCAGATATATGCCACCATAGTTTCATTCATAGTAAAGACCTGAAATTTTAACACAACCATGTGTTCATGCGTTTTGTCCATTAAATTTCAAATTTCAAAAACTTATGGTGGAATATTACTTATATTTTCGTAATTATTCAGTTTTATGGTCTTAACAATTGCTTTTTGATTATAATACATCCGTACGAAAAGGATTTGACCACCACGAAACATTTTTCTACTTTTAGCAATCTTATAGAAAAAAGTATTTGTTCTATGAATAAAGAAATTGAGACGATTTAACAAGTGCTTGGATTTTAGGCGTGCCATACTCCAATTGGACAAGGCGGGGTCTATGCATGGTTACTAGCAGTAACTTCCAATCATTAGCTAAATAATAGATATGAATACATCAAACGCAATTTACGACACTTGTTTGACTTCATCTAGGACATTAAATATATTGTTAAAACAGCATCAATTTCACACAACAGAGCAGAGCTTTGAATAAAAAAGACAAATTACGATTTTGACAGTGTATGATAATTGACGAGCTTCTCATAGCGAATCAGAAAGAAGGTACTGAATATTTGCAATATTACGATGAACGAACTAGATTGTTACATCCCACCAAATGTCCAAGCTCTTGTTATCAGGGCTGTTTTAGTTTTGGTCTCATAAATGTATTTCTCTTTTGTTTTAATTTTAATTTTTTGTGAATAAAATGATTGATTTTTCTGAATCGTGTTGGTTTTCGCTGGCATTATCTATGCTGCAATTCGTTATTTAAACAATAAAATACTTTCTTTGGTGATTCATGCACGATAAAATACTAGTACATAACCCGCGTTGGCGTTTCTGCAATGATCGCTGCCTTTATAACCCGCATGAATAATCAAATAATTAAATCATTTTACTGTTTATATTTTCAATTTTTAAAAAAAATAAAGTAATACATTAATTGTGAAAAGTAAGTTAAGTTCACTAAATAACTGTTTATGTAATCAGTATGCTAGTTTAAAGAAATAGCCAAACCCTCTCCTATGTGAATTTGAGTCTGACATCATGATTATTTCGTGCAGTCCGTGATTTTCTTAGGACGCTGTAGGTTTTGACCAATCGATAAACGGGTCGTGTAGATTTCAGTCTCGCTGCTTCCACTGAGCTATGAATAAACTATAAGTTTCCGTAAGATATAGAGAGAACCATACTCGGGTAGATGTTAATATATACTTATGATATTAAGGTTGATCCTTCCCGGCATGGCGTCATCAATCGTTTTAACTATCGAAAACCTGTATCGAAAATATGCAATGATTGTTATTATTGATTTATTTTCCTTTTATATAAAAGTATACACAATTGGTTTTAATATAATTTTAAAATTGATCATTTTTCAAATCATAAATGGAAGTAATTGACTGTGGTTTACGAGAAGTTAAAAATGCAAATTAAAGTGTTATTTGACCAAAAGGTGGTAATTAGCGAGCATTTATTATTTCAACCAAAGCTAAACTTTCCAAGTACATAAAAGGAACAAGTTTGCCTACGAACCGGTTTAACCATATCTTTGATTTTGTAATTGATTTATATATGTGATATGTGATTGTGTCCATGTTTTAGATAGATTTTCTATAAAACATAATACTTAATATTTTTTTCATTACATTGTTTGGACATGTATGGACTCCAAATTTCTCAAACAGAATACACAAATTAGTAAGAATAATTTATTACCAACAATGGTATAATACAAAGTAACAATAATCAATAAATGTATAAATAAATATTGCATCAAAATAGAAGTCTTTGGCCTGCTGTAACAATGATTCAGAATAGTCACAATTTGAGGAAAGAAATAAAAGACTATGGGTGGACTTTTTTAAGGCTAATTGGTTGCCTATGCTCAGATCTTAGAACTTGCTTTGATTGCAGGCAGCACCAGCTAGCAGCACCCATTATAAAGTTAAAATATAGATATACATGTACTACCTGCAAGTTTCAGCTCAGATTGTTAGCATGCTTCTCATAAAATGTAATTTAGGCAATATCAGAGTAAAACCAAATGTAAAGTCAGTTTCTTACTCTGGTACTGTTTCTATACACTATGATATGTAAATTTTCTTCTTGCCCTTGATGCGGCAACAACAAAATGAGCACAAGTAACATTTCTCCCCACAGCTCTGGCAACAACAGATATGACGACAAGGTAGAAACAGGATGTTTGGGTCCTCGCAACGACACACCATACATGGCCCCATATCTACAAGATACACAGTAAAATTCAGCTTATGAAGAAAATGTGGTTATGAATTAACTATTATAATTTGAAATTGTCGAACACATCATACAACCATCCCTATCATGGTTCATAAGTAAAAGTTGTTATTATAGCAGAAATATACATAGAACTGCTTTAGATGGTTATGTAACTTTTTTCTATCTTAATAATATGTTTATTGTCCATATGGACCATTAAACATATTTAAACATATAAACGTCTCTTTTTGAATGTCTCGCATATTTCATTAAAAGTTTATAAATAAAATATACTTAAAAATCATTATTTTCAATTATAATGATACATAAAAAACACAGATAACTAGTAAATATAAACATAGTATTTGAAATGAAATTAAGGTATTTTACATCTAAAAGGCTACAAAAAGGGCACTAACAAATCATATGGGTAAAAAAATGACCCTAAAACTCATGTATTATGTAACAGGATATGATTCTTATATTAATCTGTCCGTTTTGTATTACCTAGCCAAGATTCAGGGATAGAAAATTAAAGTTTTTCTTAAAGATACTATATGAATAATGAGTGTTGGCTCATACAGAGTTTGAAACAAAAAATTACCATGATAGATAAAAGTTCAGTCTTTGATAATTATTTGAGTCTTTTGAATATCTCAGTTCAGTTGAGAATAAGTGTCACTTCTCTTTGAATTTTAAATAAAATTGACCCAGTGAATGGTTCCAGAGAAGATTTTGGAAATGTTTTAAAAAGATTACAGAAAAACAGACAAAATGTAATCAGATAAGCTTACTTTAGCTTTCAGGTGTTTTAGCTCAGATAAGTTAAAAAAAAATAAGGGGTTAGGGGGCAAAAAAGAAACATTAGACAGCTGTCTTCTACATATATCTTAAATCTAAGGAGTCAGGGCTTCCTCCACTTTCACAATTGACTTATGAAAAAGATGAACCAATCAGAGGAGGAATAAGCAGCCGGTGACAGTAAGCATTAGTGTTAGCCTGTGACAGTAAGCATTAGTGTTATCCGGTGGCAATAAGCATTGTGTTAGTGACAGTAAGCATTAGTGTTAGCCAGTGACAGTAAGCATAAGTGTTAGCCAGTGACAGTAAGCATAAGTGTTAGCCAGTGACAGTAAGCATTAGTGTTATCCAGTGACAGTAAGCATAAGTGTTAGCCAGTGACAGTAAGCATTAGTGTTAGCCAGTGACAGTAAGCATAAGTGTTAGCCAGTGACAGTAAGCATAAGTGTTAGCCAGTGACAGTAAGCATTAGTGTTATCCGGTGGCAGTAAGCATTAGTGTTAGCAGGTGGCAGTAAGCATGAGTTTACATATGTAAAATTAGCCTGTGGCAGTAGGCATTACCTTACATATGTAAAGTTAGCCTGTGACAGTAAGCATTAGTGTTAGCCAGTGACAGTAAGCATTAGTGTTAGCCAGTGACAGTAAGCATTAGTGTTAGCCAGTGACAGTAAGCATAAGTGTTAGCCAGTGACAGTAAGCATAAGTGTTAGCCAGTGACAGTAAGCATTAGTGTTAGCAGGTGGCAGTAAGCATGAGTTTACATATGTAAAATTAGCCTGTGGCAGTAGGCATTACCTTACATATGTAAAGTTAGCCGGTGACAGTAAGCATTAGTTTACATATGTAAAGTCAGCCAGTGACAGTAAGCATTTGTTTACATATGTAAAGTTAGCCAGTGACAGTAAGCATTAGTTTACACATGTAAAGTTAGCCTGTGACAGTAAGCATTAGTTTACATATCTAAGAGCAGCTGGTGGCAGGAGGCATTAGTTTACATATCTAAGAGCAGCCGGTGGCAGTAGGCATTTATGTTTAGTTTACAAATTTATATGCAGTCTGCAGCAGTAGACATTAGTTTACATATGTACGTGCAGCTGTAGGCAGTAGGCATTTGTTTACATATGTAAGTGCAGCTGCAGGCAGTAGGCTTTAGTTTACATAATATGTAAGTGCAGACTGCTGCAGTAAGCATTAGTTTACATGATATGTAAGTGCAGCCTGAGGCAGTAAGCATTAGTTTACATATGCAAGTCTCACAAGTTTAATGGAGAGACTTAACCATAAAATATTATCTAATTTCAAATTGAAATTTACTTGGAACATGTTGAATCTCATTTTCTGTTTCATTCTGGAAAAGGTACTTCAGAATCTCTGACGCAGTGATGTCATCTGTACCTGAAAATTTGAATGATCAGTATTCAAACAAAAGACTTCATGGTCATCTTAGCACTGTAGCCTTGAGTTTAACAGAATGACAATTTAATTAACTTACAATACATTAATAAGTAAATTTATTTTTTAATGGACATTCATGAAATACATTGAATCTCAGCACCTTTTTCATTAAGATGGTATATAGAAATCCAAAGATCTAAGGAAATGTTTTAAATCTATAGGCCTACTTATAAATTAAGACATTTTGCCAATAAACTAAACAAGAGGCCCATGGGCCACATCGCTCACCTGAGCAACAATAGGCATGATAAAATCAGCTTAATGGAGATCGACATAATACAAAATATCTGGACAATGTAGTAATACATGTAGATATTCTTATGTTTATAATCAAATCCCTTTTTTGACAGGATGATTTTATATTCATATCACATGTTGAGCATCGCAGTTCTCAACAAGATCCTAGACAATTGTTTATACATGGGATATAAACCTACATCAAACTCTGAACCCCTTGTGAGGCCCAAGAATCGTCCAGGGGCAAAAGTCTTAACAATTTTAAAGAATCACAAATTGGCAAAATGTTTGCATATAAGTAAAACCATATATATTATAACATTTCAGTTTTTGTGAATTAAAAATGTTTTCCTTTGTAAAATTGGATCCTGAATGTGGCCCCAATCTACTCCTCAAGATTTTTATTTTAACGAATTTGAATCTACACTACCCAAGGTTGCTTTTACTAAAGTTACAAATTTTCTAGACAAATGGTTTTGTAGAAGATTTTTCTCCATATATTCCTATGTCAAAAATTTGTCTCCCTCCCCCCTCCCCGTTGTGACCCCATCCTACCCCCGGGGATCATGATTTGAACAAACTTAAATCTACCTAGTCCTTACCTGAGGATACTTCCACATAAGTTTCACCTTTCCTAGCTACTTAGTTTTAGAGATTTTAAAGATTTACTCTATATATTCCAATGTAAAAATTCGATCCCCATTGTGACCCCACCCTACCCCCTGGGGTCATGATTTTCACATCTTGATTCTACACTAGCTGAGGGTGCTTCCACATAAGTTTCAGCTTTCCTGGCTGATTAGTTTCTGAAAGGAAGATTTTTAAAGATTTACTCTATAAATTCCTATGTAAAAATTTGACCTCCCCCCATTGTGGCACCACCCTACACCCGGGGGTCATGCTTTTCAAAACTTTGAATCTACACTAGCTGAGGATGCTTCCACATAAGTTTCAGCTTTCCTGGCTGATTAGTTTCTGAGAAGAAGATTTCTTAAGATTTACTCTATATATTCCTATGTAAAAATTTGACCCCCCCCCCCCCCATTGTGGCACCACCCTACTCCCAGGGGTCATGATTTGAACAAACTTTGATTCTACACTAGCTGAGGGTGCTTCCACATAAGTTTCAGCTTTCCTGGCTGTTTAGTTTCTGAGAAGAAGATTTTAAAAGATTTACTCTATATATTCCTATGTAAAAATTCAACCCTTATTGTGGCCCCATCCAACCCCCGGGGGTCATGATTTTCATAACTTTGATTCTACACTAGCTGAGGATGCTTCCACAAAAGTTTCAGCTTTCCTTGCTGATTAGTTTCTGAGAAGAAGATTTTTAAAGATTTACTCTATATATTCCTATGTAAAAATTTGAGCCCTCATTGTGGCCCCACCCTACTCCCTGGGGTCATGATTTGAACAACTTTGATTCTTCACTAGCTGAGGATGCTTCCACATAAGTTTCAGCTTTCCTGGCTGATTAGTTTCTGAGAAGAAGATTTTTAAAGATTTACTCTATATATTCCTATGTAAAAATTCAACCCCCCATTGTGGCCCCACCCCACCCCCGGGGGTCATGATTTTCACAACTTTGATTCTACACTAGCTGAGGATGCTTCCACATAAGTTTCAGCTTTCCTGGCTGATTAGTTTCTTCTAAGAAGAATTTTAAAGATTTACTCTATATATTCCTATGTAAAAATTTGACCCCCCATTGTGGCACCACCCTACCCCCGGGGATCATGATTTTCACAATTTTGAATCTACACTAGCTGAGGATGCTTCCACATAAGTTTCAGCTTTTCTGGCCAAATGGTTCTTGAGAAGAAGATTTTTGAAAATTTCTCAAAATTTTCCAATAATTGCCAATTATCTCCCCTTTAAAAAGAGCGTGGTCCTTAATTTTCACAACTTTGAATCCCCTTTGCCTAAGGGTGCTTTGTGCCAAGTTTGGTTGAAATCGGCCCAGTGGTTCTGGAGAAGATGTTGAAAATGTGAAAAGTTTACGGACAGACAGACAGACATACACACAGGTGATACCTTGTGCAAATTTTTTTATGTGGGGTCATGTGTAAGTACAAATCTACATTACGAGGTTCACCTTCAGAATTCATACAGGAGGAGCAAGATGGGGTTCTTGAAAAGTTACACACAGGTGCTACCTTGTGCAATTTTTTCTTGTGGGGTTATGTTCAAACACATAATGAGGTTAACCTTCACAATTCAAAGTAATAGACAAGAATGGAAAGAAAACTGTTGGAATCCCTGAATCAACCTCACCATTAATAGCTTACGTTGTATAATATCATTAAATTAATGTTCTTGCCAATCTCGGGGAGGGGGGGATATAATTGCTGCCAGGTGTGCATACAAATGAATAAATGCACTATGATAATTTGTCTCTAACCATGTTTCAATCATATCATTAACTAAATTACAAATATCTTAATTACCGTTTTGCATATTCCTCTTATTGATGAAACAGCATCAGCTGTTCGAACCCAGTTAAAACCATTTCTTTTCCTGTAGCATTATCCCCCCCCCCCTCCCCCAAAAAGACACCCTCTACCACATTTCAGGCATCTTACTGTGCAAAAAATTAATATATCATATACAGAAAAATGACTTCAATAAGATATTATTTTCAATCCAGAAAATTCTATCAGTACTATATCAGAAATTAACAATGAGAGCATGAGTTTCTCATATTGCAATACTGCGATGTTACCACAGGTAGTCTATTGATGACCGAATTATGTATTTCCCAATGCATCTGTGCAAGAAAAAGAAAATCCTATGAAAGTAAACATTAGATTTCCCTTTTTGTTTAGTGATGCACATGTTCATTAAGGACTGGTGTGGTACTAGTGTTGCCCTGCAACAAACATACATGATAAAAAAAAAAACAACACCACTAATAATTACATGAAACTTTTATTCTGAATGACAAGTTTTTCTAATTTGAAAGAAAAAAGAAGAATTCTTGGAGTTCATTCCAATAAATGGAAGCAGTGTACTATAATAAGTATCTCCGTTAAAAAATCACAATCAGTGTATGCAGCAAAAGACCACAAAACACAATATTGGGAAAAAATAAGGTGTATATGCTTTGTCAGCTATTTAGTCATGGTAAAACAATGCAACCTCCCCAACCTTTATATATTCAAAGAATTTGATCAATAATGTATGTCAGTGGCTGTCCCTATTTGAATAACAAAATTTAATACATGTAATTAAAAAACACAATAACAATTATCCTAAATTAAAAAGAAAAATATATTTTAACTTAAAATCTCAGTTTCACACTTTCAATTTTGAAAAAAAAAATATACACAAGTTTTCTACCATTTCAATGCTCCTTGCATTTAAATCAATACACATATTAGATTATAATACCTTGACAAGCGTTTCTTAAAATAGAAATTAAAGTGAACTACATTTTCAAAATGTATGATATCTATTGCAGATAAACAATTAAAACATTTTTCCTGATATTCATCCATCAGGTGTTATTAAGCATACCACAACTTTTTGCATTCAATTTTAACAAACCTGAAAAAGTTCAATTTTTGGAAATGTTAAAAAAGATCTATTAAATTATAAACCTCATACTCAATGTAAACGTCATACAGATAAATGGAAAACAAATAATGAGCTATATAAAAAAAACCATGGCCAAGTAACTGAGGGAAATATTGTGTTATGCATTTGTAACAATTAGGTAGACAACACAAGCATAGTTTTTTTTGTGTTTTTATGATCACATCAAAGATTGATCAAATATAAATCGCTTTAAATTCTGCCTTTCCATGCAAAAAAAACCCCCAAGATAAACAAGTACTACCGATAATTGTAACGGTCCCCGTTACAGTTGTTTCCCAAACGCTCCCCATACTCCCTTCAGTGCCCCATTCATCTTCCGTTGAATAGACCTCAGTTACAGCAATCGAAATATTGACCAATCAGAACTCTGCACATGAGCATGCATGTCATCATATTCATTTTTGATGATGCCATAATATAGGGACTCATAATATTTACCTACACACTGAATTTTGTTTTATTTATTGAAAACTATGAAAGTTATAGCCATATACATCAACAGCCAATCAGATTTCGGCTCACGTGAAAGCATGTTTCCTAGATTTCTCACATATATCTTCTTTCAGTGCCTCACAAAATATACCCATTTCTTAAATTTCGAAGTATTTCATTGAAAAGTAAAAGAGTTACAACCATTTAACTATTAGCCAATCAGAATGCAGCACACATGCATGCATGTCCTTTCATTCATTTCTGATACAATCATATTGTAGGGACACATTAAATATATCTATATTCTAAATCTCATCTACTAAGAAAGTTATAGCCATTTATAATTTCAGCCAAAATCGTAAGGCTTAAAAAAATCAGTGACCTATTTTGAAACCCCAAGAAGTTGAAAACACAACTGCAACATGCAAAGAAATCTACATACAAAAATCATATTGAGGTACAAAAGGTTATAGAATGGCTATGAAATTGCAAAATGATGTTTAAACATTCTCAATATTAACAAGGACATACAGTGTTTTTCATCAGATTATTTTTTAATCACAAAGAAGTACCAAAATGGATAGAGATGAACTAAAAATTACCTGTTTAATTTATATATATATATAATAGCAACATTGTACCCCGTTCTTCACCCACTTGAATGACTTCAATTTTCTATATCCTTTTCTACCTTAACCATCTTTTTTCTTCCTCATTTTGACCAACATCCCACTAACTTTCTTTTTGATATTGTCCCTTGGACGTAAGTGGATAAGCCCCCCCTTTTCCCTGCTCTTTTTCATTATTTTTTCTATCTCCAATTGTTTGGGACAACAGTCTTTTTCAAAATTAGCTTTGAATAGTTTTTTCAGTTCGTCCTCCTCTTCCTTGCTCCACCGCTTTCTTTCTGTCTTCTTTGGTTTTGAAACTGTCATAAAATAAATGTAAAAAAAAGTTGTTTTACATTGATGAAAAGTGTATAAACCCTTGCACATACTGTTTATCATTAATATTTTTTTAAGATGGTCATTTAGTGATTCCTTTTTAACCACATTTATTATTACTTGTATACCATGATCCATATAATGATATCCATGCTGAGTATAATGAATCATATACATGTATATAGTTTATCTAAACTTACATCCATCTTCATCATCACTATTCATGGGATTCCCATTGTACTCTGGAATAACGCTGTCATCATCTTGCTGCTGTTCAAATGCTGGCTTTACTTGAGAACCCACATCTGGAATAAAGCTGTCATCATCTTGCTGCTGTTCAAATGCTGGCTTTACTTGAGAACCCACATCAGATGTTCTTTCACCAGTTGAAATGATATCTGAAAATGTTTTGAAAATTCAAGATTTGTGCAAGTGTAAATCTTGTACGTAAATCTACGTAACATTCCATTACACAAGAATGATACAGTACATCCCAGTTTGATCCAATAGTGTCTTATATTCATTTGGATCATCATAAAAATATTGTTTGTAAAAAGGTAGTAACAGCTGAAATTAACTAAATTTTGTATTTCTCTTAATGTCAAAATCTTTGAAAATGCAAATTAATAATGCTAGCTAAAATGAGGTGCAGAAAAGTATGCAGCCAAATGAAATCTATTTCGTTTAGGATTAACACCAAGTCAAAGTGTGTGAAGGTAGGATTGGACTAATCAAAACACCCTAAAAAATTTGTGTATTGTCTAATGAAGTCTAAAAATGACTTTCCAATTTGTAGCTATAATTACATCTGACGCGTTCTGTCTGGTGCATGCTATGACATCATATTATGAATTGTTGGTATACATCATGATAAATAGCTAGGGTGCAAGTGCTTACTCAATCAAAAACAGCATGATTTTTGCCGAAATAAATATTTATCACATTATTACACTATATATTCAATGCTGCTGGACAGCTCAAACAGTAAGTTACGGCTTTCAATTTTTTTTTATCATAGATCATAAAATTTTAAAATCATAAAATCATAAGATTTTGATGATTAAAATACAAAAACAAATGAATACAACTGATTAAGTCCAAACATGAAAATGCAAGATGTATATATCGATTTACAACTCTGTAGGATATTTCAATACTGTTAAAAATCAAAATAACTTACCATCCAACTGAATATCGGAAAGTTTTCTTCCCACATAATGGGGCACTATTCCAAAATCTTGAATCAACAAAATCTTTGCTACTTCTGTTCTTTCTAGTACATCAGATGTTTGTCTGTAATGGTGTAAATGCACATCCATATTATGCCCAAGGTGTTGTATGATCCAACTCCTCTCAGCTTCACTGGTATCAAGAGCCTGTTCGTAAAAGTATGTACATGTAGTGTAAAATGGCATTACACCATTTTGTTCACACCAGAAAGAATCAGTCCACATAACATGGTAATACTGTTTTTTTACTAGCGTGCATTGCTAATCTACCCTTGCAATGGCATGAGAAAAAAGAAAATATATGATTGAGGGGTGTGGGATGACCCAAAGCACACTTCCCAAACTGAGCACTTGATGCATCTCGACATACAACAAGAAAATATAATTATGGTTTACCAGTGAGAAAGTGAACGGTTTTCAATATATTTGACCATTTATAAAATAACAATTTGTCCAACCAACCACAGATCAAAGATTATGGAAAGGATATTGATTTTTACCTGAACCATGGTGGCCATATATTTCCTCATATTACTTGTACGAATAAGGCTTGGACTTGACAGCCCAGCCTCTTGAGCAACAGTTGATATGGCATCATACGCCCTGAATACACCTCCAGCTGCAATAAAAATTAATGGAGAAATAAAATACATCTAGCCATTCAAGATTAATTTCTTAGCTTATTGCCAAAAATTGTATAACTGGTAACCTATTTATAACATTTAAATCTTTCAATTTAATGCTGTCCAGCCAGCATGAAATTGTCAAGTACAATATCTGGCAAACCTTTGGCTATGTTCGTTTCTGCTATTGTATGAAAAGGATAAGAACTGTTTTTGGTCGTCTTATGGCAACTTAAAATTTGTTAGCTAGATATTTACCAGTACCGACAGAAAACTGCAAAAATAAAAAGTTTCTGGAAAACTTTTGGCAGCTAATAGTTTGCTACTCCTATTAAATCACTGCAAAACATGCAGTTTTGAATTAAATTGCAGAAAATTTGCTGCAATTAATTTAGTCTAATAAGGTAAAGGATTATTTCACGAATTATTGAATTCAGTGGAGGGGGATAGCATAATTTACTGTCCACAGGCAGTCAAGCTATGAATTATCTGAATCCCCCATTTTATGTATAACTGATTTATAAACATACACACTCTGTACTTACTTTTGCTACCAAAAAGGTATGGAGATTCAACTGGAATGGAACATGCCTTTCGGACTATCTTGCTTGCAATAAAACTTAAAGCCTGGCGCGTTTCCAGAGGTAAAATAACTGGAACACATCTTCCAACCTAAAATAGAAACTCATGGACTTAAATCATTGACTTATTGTTCTACACTGAGTGGCCAAAAGAATTGCAACAAACATGGTTGATGTCATCCCTGTAGGCATCTTTTTGGTATTCATATTCTATTTTAATTGGGATAGACAAAATGCGAAAATATTATCTTTAAGTGCATTTTCTAATGGAGATAATTATCATTTACAAACCTTTCCTCGTATCTCAACAACTTCCTGAGTCATTAAAAGGTGTGCTTCAAATGAAGTCAGCTCTTTCATCAATTGTGCCTGAACATCATCTTGACCAGTTTTTCTCTGATTGTAAGCCTTCAATCTGATTAAAGAAACATTGCATATCAACTTCTAAAATGCAGCAAGAAGCTATTCCTTTAAATTCATACTTTTATGAATGGACTCTCCTCACATTTCTAAAACCAACCTCCCTGCACAATTTGCACAGAACAAAATACACTATAACATATTTTACTGTTTAGATTTTGTGTAAAGGTCAGTCAACAAAACATTATCATATCTGGACCACAAAACCTAAGTTTCATAAATTGACTTTTATATCTAACGAGCAATACACATTTTCTCCGAATGTTATTAGGCCAAAAAAAAACATGACCGTTTCCTGTTACATGGAATTTTAAAATAGGGTAGGTAGTGCAATTTTTTTTATAAATGTGGGGTGGGGTGGGGGTTGGAGATTGAATGTCTATTGAACATAACAAACAAGCAATAAATCTACATTTAGTCAAAGTCTAACCCAGACATAAAATTTAGGGAGTCTTTACACCTCTCCCTTAAAGCAAATTCGGGAGAAGTTTTGAAAATTAAGAGGGGCTTGATACATCCATGATAACTATTTTAACTTCCTCTTATTTAAAACATTATAAAACCATAAATTTTTAATTGATATGAATAAAACTTTGTAATTAAATTCTAATTCAAATCTACTTAAAGAAAAATCAATATGCAGCAAACCATATGGTTGAACATTCTTTAGTTTTATTACCAAAAAAAGTTAAGCAGACATTTTTTCCGTGAAAAATATTTTTTTCCTTAAATTTTTATGCTTAGTAACATTAAATATAGAACAAATAAATAATATATTTCCCTCACTAGGCCTATGTTATTGATAGAATAAAAAAAAAAGATGATTGGATGGCATTTTTTGTTCGTTTACTGATATTAGTCTGACCCATATCTATATTTACGTCCGTGCACAGTAAGCTCATTGACAATGTCGTGATATCTGTAATTGTTTTCAAAATCAGTATAGCATTAGGTGTCTTAAATGGCATGAAAATAATTTAATAATTAATTTCAAAAACACTGATGGTTATTTATGTTGCATCACTAATTTGATACGATCCCATGTTGGTTCCTGCTGTTATTTTCAGGATTGCTACGTGAAAACGGCTTTACTGGAGACAATTCATTACATTTTCCTCTCTAAATTATTAGAAAAGGATGATTTTACGATTATATTGACGACATGAAACAGCAAAGAACACAGACTTCTTGCAGCCAACAAATGGGCCGCCATTACGAATTAGTAAAAAAAAAGAGATGGTTATGGAAACTGGCAATTTTCTGGAAAAAAATGTGTAGGGTCAGGAATCTGGCTTGAAAAAAATTGGGTGGGTTGGGTGACCAGAAACATACATGGTTTTGTTTTGCCTTAACAGCATAAATATCATTCATTATTTTCCATTTCATATCTCCAACTCTGTCCATGTACAAGTATTTTCATTTTTTTTTTTAACCAGATTTTGTTTTGGAATCGTAGCTTAAATCTTGTCTTTACAATTTAACTATGTACTGTTTTGATATACATACCTTATTGCCTGAACCTCATGGCACCTTCTCCTATTGTACAGTGTGATCCTGGCCAAAGTCAACACAGCAACTTTTTTGTAGTTAGCATATGAAATGTCAGTAAGATCAAGGTTGCAGATCTCCGTTTTCATAAATTCTGTTATTTTCTTAATGTCTTCGGGTGTCGGCAATGACTTGGGCTTATTATACTGTCTTTCTTGTAAAACCATTCTTGCTAGCTTCGTTACTTTCACAGTCCACTGCATTTTCATTAATTGCAGAAAATTTTCTGCCTCTTTTTGCCTCTTTTCATCAGCATGTATGATAGCACCGGCTAGTTTTGCACTTGCTAATGATTTTATATCATACCCTAATTTAATAGCATTGCTTGGTGACGAAAGATCTTCTTCATCGATGCTGTCTTGGTTTGAACATTTTAGAGCAGCTTCTGCCACATTTACAAATTGAGAAGGTTGGAGGAAATAATTAAGATCCTCATCATGTCCTGTTGTTTCCTTCAGAGCAATTAGGAGTTTTGCAGACAGTCTCATAGCCTGGCTGGTATAATATTTCCTCATTACACGGTTTCCTCTGTTACGGTCCATCAACTGATTACCAAGGCTTATGATAAGTGGGTCCGTTTGGGCCACTTGAGATACATGGTCAGGCTGCATGATAGTGAAAACTTCTTTCACAACAAGTTTTGAAGCCTGGTCCAAAATTCGTCCCACTAACGTTTTACTCTGTATATTGAGACTGGTTTGGCTTGAATATGATTCATCAGCATCATACTTTGGGCATAACTTTTGATGTCTCTTTAGGTTTTTCAATTGATACCAAGCAAAACACCTTGGACAAGGACCTACAGCATTAAGATCAAACTCCCTCTCTGTACTTCTTCTGGCAAGGATTATTTCACCTTTTCCTTCACTTATCACATTAGTGTTGTGTTTATGAATACCACGAAGGCGCAGCAGTTCAAATTTGGTCTTTCTTTCTTTTACAGTTTTTTGCTTTTCTTCTTTCGTCATTGTGGAGTTGACCTTTGGGATAGCCTGTACTTCTGCTTCATTCATGTGAAGAGAACTCATTAAATGATGCGAAAAATTGGTTTGCATCTTGCCACAGAAAATACAAGGGTAGTGTGAATCATACACTCTTTCAGTCTTCTTCTTTTTGCCTAATTTGGTTGTTTGGCTTTTCCGTACCAGTTTAACATATATCTTTGGAAACTTTTTATCATAAGCAACAGTCTCAGGATCTATATTTTCATCCTTTAAAGAGACATCTGAATCATCAGCACTTGAAAATTCATCATTTAAAAATGGCACTGGAAGCAAAGATGGCTTAAGCGCACCGAAATCTGGATACTCCACTGATATATCACTATTGCTATCACTAATTACTTCATCATTTTCAGCTAGATTCTGTTCTTTTAAGATTCTTTCTTTCTGGCATTGGGTTTTTTCCCCAGTTTTTCCTTCAGAGTATTTCAGGGATTTTATTTTTTTCTTTATTGGTGAAGATTCACAAGCTTCTAGGTCACTTTCATCCCATTCATCATCTTCAGGAATATATTCACTACCAGAAGAAAAATCCAAAAGGTCATTTGAAAATTCAGCATCAGATGTATCACACATGGTCGTTTTCATCGGACCTACATCTGACTTGGGAGAGTGGGCAACCATATTGCATGCAATAGATCCTGGAGTAACAACTGTTTCTGAACCAGATGGTGTCGCCCAACTCATGTCATCAAAAACACTTTCAATGAACACTACAACAGAAATGAAAGTATACATGTAAGAACAACATCAGTTTTTTAATACATACTTGTCATATCTGACAATTATATTCAGAGGTAACTAAAAAAAATAAATTACCTGCAGATGTATCACATGTGGTCGTTGCCAATTGACCTACATCTGACCTGGGAAGGTGGGTAACTGCAATGCATGCAATAGTTCCTGGAGTAACGACTGTTTCTGAACCAGATGAAGTTGCCCTACTCGTGTCATCAACATCATTTTTCATGTATACTACAACAAAAAAAGAAAGTAAACATGTCACAACCTGTTTAGTATTATGAGACAAACTTGTTATTTCTGACAATTAAATTCAAAAATCTGTAAATTACCTGAAGATGTATCACACATGGTTGTTGTCATTTGACCTACATCTGATTTGGGAGAGTGGGTAACCATATTGCATGTCAGAGTTCCTGGAGTAACAACCATTTCTGAACCAGATGATGTTGCCCTTCTAATGTCATCAAAAACACATTCAATGACCTCTATAATAGAAATGAAAATATGTACATGTATGTAAACACTTCATCAGGATTACAAGACATACTTGTCATATCTGACAATTCAGAATTAAAATAACAGTAAATCACCTGCAGATGTATCACACGCGGTCTTTGTCATCTGACCTACATCTGACTTGGGAGAGTGGGTAACCATATTGCATGCAATAGATCCTGGAGTAACAACTGTTTCTGAACCAGATGGTGTCGCCCAACTCATGTCATCAAAAACACTTTCAATGACCACTACAACAGAAATGAAAGTAAACATGTCAAAACCTCATAAGTATTACAAAACATACTTGTCATGTCCGACAATTAAATTCAGAGGTAACTAAAAAAAAAAACAACTGTAAATCACCTGCAGATGTATCGCACGTGGTTGTTGTTTTTTGACCCACATCTGACTTGGGAGAGTTGGTAACTGCAATGTAAGCAATAGTTCTTGGAGTAACAACTGTTTCTGAACCAGATGATGTTGCCCTTCTCATGTCATCAAGAGAACTTTCAATGACCTCTATAATGGAAATGAAAATATTTATGTAAACACTTCATCAGGATTACAAGACATACTTGTCATATCTGACAATTAAATTCAGAATTAAAATAACAGTAAATCACCTGCAGATGTATCACACGCGGTCTTTGTCATCTGACCTACATCTGACTTGGGAGAGTGGGTAACCATATTGCATGCAATAGATCCTGGAGTAACAACTGTTTCTGAACCAGATGGTGTCGCCCAACTCATGTCATCAAAAACACTTTCAATGACCACTACAACAGAAATGAAAGTATACATGTAAGAACAACATCAGTTTTTTAATACATACTTGTCATATCTGACAATTATATTCAGAGGTAACCAAAAAAAAAATAATTACCTGCAGATGTATCACATGTGGTCGTTGCCAATTGACCTACATCTGACCTGAGAGGGTGGGTTACCATATTGCATGTCACAGTTCCTGGAGTAACTACTGTTTCTGAACCAGATGGTGTCACCAAACTCATGTCATCAAAAACACTTTTAATGACCACTACAACAGAAATGAAAGTAAACATGTCAAAACCTCATAAGTATTACAAAACATACTTGTCATATCCGACAATTAAATTCAAAGGTAACTAAAAAAAAAAACAACTGTAAATCACCTGCAGATGTATCGCACGTGGTTGTTGTTATTTGACCCACATCTGACTTGGGAGAGTTGGTAACTGCATCGCATGCAATAGTTCTTGGAGTAACAACTGTTTCTGAACCAGATGATGTTGCCCTTCTCATGTCATCAAGAGAACTTTCAATGACCTCTATAATGGAAATGAAAATATTTATGTAAACACTTCATCAGGATTACAAGACATACTTGTATATCTGACAATTAAATTCAGAATTAAAATAACAGTAAATCACCTGCAGATGTATCACACGCGGTCTTTGTCATCTGACCTACATCTGATTTGGGAGAGTGGGTAACCATATTGCATGCAATAGATCCTGGAGTAACAACTGTTTCTGAACCAGATGGTGTCGCCCAACTCATGTCATCAAAAACACTTTCAATGACCACTACAACAGAAATGAAAGTACACATGTAAGAACAACATCAGTTTTTTAATACATACTTGTCATATCTGACAATTATATTCAGAGGTAACTAAAAAAAAAAAATTACCTGCAGATGTATCACACGTGGTCACTGCCAATTGACCTACATCTGATCTGGGAGGGTGGGTAACTGCAATGCATGCAATAGTTCCTGGAGTAACAACTGTTTCTGAACCAGATGAAGTTGCCCTACTCATGTCATCAATAACATTTTCCATGAATACTACAACAGAAATGTAAGTAAAATTGTCAAAACTTGTTTAGTATTATAAGAAAATTAAACTTGTTATATCTGACAATTAAATTCAAAAGTAAAAAAAAAAAGAATCTGTTAAAGTACCTGCATATGTATCACACATGGTTGTTGTCATTTGACCTACATCTGATTTGGGAGAGTGGGTAACCATATTGCATGTCATAGTTCCTGGAGTAACAACTGTTTCTGAACCAGATGGTGTCGCCAAACTCATGTCATCAAGAAAACTTTCAATAACCACTACAACGGAAATGAAAATATACATGTAAAAACCTCATAAGTATTACAAGACATACTTGTCATATCTGACGATTAAATTTAGAGGTAGCTAAAAAAAAACAAAACTGTAAATCACCTGCAGATGTATCGCAGGTGGTTGTTGTTATTTGACCCACATCTGACTTGGGAGGGTGGGCACCTGTTTCGTATGTGATTGTTCCTGGAGTAACAACTGCTGATGAGCTGAAGCAATCTGTTGATGTAGCCCAAGTTACATCATCAAGAAAACTTTCCAAAGTGTGTTTTCTCTTCTTGAGCACCTCTGAAAAATATATGTATAATATATAATATATTGAGAAAGATAATATATTGATAGAGTTATTACAACCATATCAATTTACTAATCTTTACAGTGAAATGAAAATCCATGCTTATCCAACTATTTCTGACATGCAATTTGCAGATTGTGCTGTTTTACACAGCATCAACAATATTTTAGCCATATTTTGGCTTTAAAAATAACAATTCAAGATCCTGAACATTCAAAAAGCAAGAGACATGGCTTGGCTCAAGGGTTTTTTTTTATTCCAGAGTAGTCAAATTTCTCGAGGACTGTCCTCCTTTTTATTAACAGAATTTAAGGACCTTGTCAGTCCAATTGATGATTTAATGTCAATCCAGAGTTAGATGAATTAAATTTTGATCCAAGTACATAAAAGGAACATATTGGAGAAAAATGAGACTCAGATCATGATTGAGCTTATCTCGCTTTTATTATCCATAACCCTCACAAATTATGGGTTAAGACAAGATTTTTTCCCAACAACTCTGGAATCTAGTACATGTACATGTACCTATAAGAACAAAGTAAAAGAACAAACAATAAATCCCAAACCATCTTTAAAATTATATATATATATATATATATATATATAAATGTGCACCTTTACAATGCAAGTGCATTTAAGCAATTGTACATCAGCAATAATCCACTATAGGCATCAATCAATCATAAGTTTTATAACAGTCTGAGAATAACAAGAATTAGCGTTAATTTATCTCTTATTCATTTACTTGTTTTCTGAGCTTAACACATTGGGAAAAGTTCCATGACAGAGGAAAAAAATCTTCGTTTTGAGATAAATAAGCAGAAGTGATTAATATTACTGACATGCGCATTACAAAGTAACCCCCCCTTCCAAAAATAGGATGGGGATGACTCTCAGGGCCCAATTCAATGTACCACAATAACTGCATTTGTATCCAATACATGCTACAGAAGACCCTATGTCAATTTCCCACCACTTTAAAATTTTAACCATTCACAACAGCAAGTACAATTTTTCACATTTTTATAGTTCTATTGTAGAACCTTCCTGAAAATATTTCTTGGAACTCCCATATTTAAAAAAAGTGAAAGTGGACTGCAGCACTTAGAAATGTGGGCCTATCAATCAATTATACTCGATATGAAGTCAAAGGTACCTTATATTTATCACTATTTGAAGAGTGTGAATCAGAAATTTAGATTACTGTTGATCCTTGCAACCAATTCCTGTTGCTTCATGTTCGTTGAATTTACATTCACAATTAAACTGTGCTTTGTAAGCTTACAACTTAATACTAAATAAGTGTTTATCTAAAGCAGCAGTGTTTACAAAAGTGCATTCAACAAATGACAAGTCAAAAGTAAACGGTCTCAGAATGTTTCCGATTCCCCTCTCCATATAGTGAATATTCTATACGCAATATGCTGAAATCACATTGATTTAAATGCACACACATTGTATAAACATCCATAAAGGATCGACACAAAACTTTAGTCCTTTAGTCAGAGCTATCATAGATAAAATAATGCAGAATTAGTTACCACTGCAACTTTCTTAGGTTGGCCTAAAAGAGAGATATAGCATTGTTGCCAATGAAAATTAATGACAACAATATTCATGTTGACCAAATTAACAACCTCTAGACCATAGAACCAAAAATTTCAAACATTTGTAGAGGCATTTTTCTCCATATTGATGTAGGCTTAAAAAAAATTAATCTTTAGTTTCTCAGGCCAAAAAATTCAACATTTATGCAGCAGACATGGTTTTGCTTTTTTTTTTTACTTAGCTGTAGCATGATTTTGTACCAAACCTGTCGAACTTTTGAAGAAAAATTAAAGTTTGAGGGCACCTAATGGAAGAAAATTTCCAACAGGCAATTTACAGAACCAATAATTTTTTAACTAAAAAACTTGAGTTTTGTGTCCAACCTTCGTCATCATTCAAATGAACTGAAATTCAAAACACATTTATTACGTATGCCTTTCTCCTTCCATTTTTTTATTTCTGAAAATGATTCCACTTTTGTTGCGGTCAAACTGTAAAATGAAACATGGAAGTCAATGTACCTCTGATTGAAAAAAAAAAATTAACTATACACTATGCAAAACAGATACTTTTTGGTGTTCGATGCTCTGTAAAAAAAAAAAAAAAAAAAAAAAAACGATGCTGTGTATAAAAAAAAAAAAAAAAAAAAAAAAAGCCATGAGCCTCATTGCTTACCTGAGAAACAATTTTAAAAATTATATCCTTCCTATTCTAAAGCATAACATTTGTCTATTTGATGAAAAACTGAGAGTCCTCATTGTGTCCATTTTTCATACCCCTCACGTTGGGGAAACAACTTTAAAATTTTGAAAACTAGCTCATTTCCATATCATCATGCCCTACACACGCTATATTTATCTAGGTTAAAATCTATGGATTCCCTGTCTGATCATTAAAGCTGAACACCGCTCGTAAATAGGCACTGTCCGCCATATTTCTCTTTCATCACTGTTGTCCGTACAACCCCTATATAAGGAACAGACCTCTAAACAGTTCTAAGTACTTTGCTGTAGAGGTCTCACCTGTGTGGACGTACATCCTGCCGCGCCGTGTTACTCGGTCACGATGAAATTATCAAATTTTACACACTTTTTTTTCAATCCATGAGAATACTAACACCAAATAAATTGGTCAATGCATTAATTACAAACAGAATATGCACATGAATAAGAAATAAATGCATAAAATCCAAAGACCACGGAAGGAATACTACACGTCGGCCACAAGTTTCAGGTGTGCAATCGGATGTAACGAAATCGAAGGGTTTATATACCAGGTCCCTGTGTGCCAGTGCCTATTTACGAGCAATGTTCAGCTTTAAGGGTCATAGTAGGAATAAAGAACTTTTCTAGATACAACCTTACTTGCATAGTTATTAACATGTTTAACAAATAACTGATTCAAAATTACTCATTTTTTTTCCCTATAATTTCTATGCATTTAAATTTGAACCCTAATTGTGGCCCCTTTCTGACTCAAGGGTAATTGTGTAAAGAAACTTGAATCGTCAATATATTAGCATGTGTCTAATATTAGTTTGACAAATTGCACCCTTGTTCTTCAGATGTTTCTAATATACTGGTACGACTTTATCAAATTTTGACCCTTCCCCCCATTTTGGTCCCATCAAAACCTTCTGGGGGGAGGGGGGTTGGTCATGGTCTAAACAAACCTGAAACCTCTCATACTAACTTGCTTCCATATTATTTTAAAAATTATAGCCACATACTCTTCAGAGGATTTTTTTCTATATATTTCTATGTAAAATTGGACCCCTGCCTCTAACTGTGGACCCTCTCTGACACCAGGGGGAGATGGTATGAATCAACTTTAAATCCCTTCATGCTATTTTGCTTTTCTTTGGCTCTGGTGAGCTAATCAACGTAAAACTGGATAGATATGGCAGTAAACTTACATAGCTTGGTCAGCATTGCAAAACACTGTATATTTGCCTCCATTCTCCACCCCTTCAAGCCTTACAGGCCACATCATTGTTCTGGGGACACCTTTTACCTGGGCCCACACAATCCTTCCTATTTTTTCTTCTTCATGTCCTTTACTTTTAACTGGTCTTTTTCTTTTTGTCATTTCTGGAAGAAAAAATTTTCAATAAATTAAACTGTAACTTGAGTAATTTACCTAGAATATTTGAATCAATTTGACATAAAATCCTAAACAAGGGTAACTTGACATATTAAGTCCCAGACTTCTTATTTTTCTACTTAGGGAGATAACCCAACCAGTTATAAATATAACTAAGGTTACTTGTCTGTTTATGCATTATGGGGTTTAACATTGTGGGGTTACTTGTCCATATACACATTGTGGGGTTTAACACTACAAGGTTTCTTGTCCATATACAGATTATGGATTTAACACTGTGAGGTTACTTGTCTGTTTATGCATTATGGGGTTTAATTAACATTGTGGGGTTACTTGTTTATATACACATTGTGGGGTTTAACACTGCAAGGTTTCTTGTCCATATACAGATTATGGATTTAACACTGTGATGTTACTTGTCTGTTTATGCATTATGGGGTTTAATTAACATTGTGGGGTTACTTGTTTATATACACATTGTGGGGTTTAACACTGCAAGGTTTCTTGTCCATATACACATTATGGATTTAACACTGTGAGGTTAATTGTCTGTTTATGCATTTATAATGGCCATTGTGGTTTAACATTGTGGGGTTTAACACTTCAAGGTTTCTTGTCCATAATATACACATTATGGATTTAACACTTTGAGGTTACTTGTCTGTCTACACATTATGGGGTTTAACACTGTGAAGCTACTTGTCTGTCCACACATTACAGGTTTATCACTGCAAGGTTACGCATTATGGGGTTTAACACTGTGAGGTTACTTGACCGTATACATACATACATCATATATAGCACAAGTTTGAAGTTTGTCCTCTGTTCATGATAAGGGACTCTCATGAAAGCACCAACTCACTGCCCAATTATTATAATTTGTGTAGAGATTCAAACCAAAATACTTGTAGGTACATGTGTATTTCTCTAATACATATATTTCATTTACACTTGACCACCAAAAACTTTTTTTTTGCATTTCCAAATAGATGTGATGCAAACACTCATGAAACAAGCTTACCTTTTGTAGGTATTAATTCAAATGAGAAGATATTTTTCAACACTGAATGAATTCAACTGACAGTAAAAGCAGCATGCATCAAAATCTTCAATATTAAAGAAGCACAAAAAATTGGCTCCATTGATAAAGATTTCCAAGACATCAAGATCAAAGTCGGAGCAATATAAGCACACATTTACAAATGCCTCATTCGAATCAAATCCAATAAAAGCAGTAGGAAATTCCATGTTCTTTTTTTTTCTGTATCATGTAGAACTATGGCTGACAAACATCCTCTACATGAGCAAAAAATTAGGACAAGCTTTGTGAGGTTACTTCTCTGTCTATACAATGTGAGCTTTGGGTTCAAGTTTTAGTGCACTATGTGCTATAGTCTTTTATCTTAAGATCCCACTGTAGAAGTTCACAAATTGATATAATATAATGTAAGGAACATTATTAAACTAGGAGTATAGTAACCATTACATAATCCAAATATATGCATAAACTTACCTATTCACAATTAAATGGAACTTTTAGTTTTATTAAAAGATGTGTGATTGTCTCTGCAACTTCCAGTGAAAAAGTTCCAAATCCAAATACAATTGAGTCACTGTGTATTTTTGTTAAAAGTTTACATTTTATATTCAATTATAGAAAAACAATGAAAATGAACCTCAAGTTCTCCTGATCTTTAATGTATACTTCATACATCAAATCATCAATCATGTTGTTCACTGGAGATCATGAGTCCAAAGATGGAAAAGTGCTGACCATCTTCTAAACATCACAAACATCAAGACAATGCCCAATAAAAGTGAAATAAAAATCAAGAAAAGTAGTGAGAAGAGCAGCACAAAGAACCAAACCTCCATTTTTATTTTAACTGGAAGTTGAAAAACAATTTAAATATGTACTTCCTGTTGTCTTTATATGATCATGATGATCTGTTGGGTTTTCCTAACCCCATAAAGGACTATATATGGTTTGAGCCTAAAATGGCCCCCTAAAATGAACATCATCATTTTACTGTAATTCTTTGTTTTCTTTGTACAGATATACATTTGAAGTTTATTCATAATTTTTATTTTGAATAAAGTGCCCACAATTTAAAAATATGACATCATAAAGTTTACTTTTTCCCGCCATTTTTGCATTTTTAGCGTAAAACGGCTGGTTTTCAAGCAGTTTTTCTTTAAGAAAACATTGAGCGATTCCTTGAACAAACAAAATATTTTCACCAAAGATGTATCTAGTCAGAACTTATAAATGACAAAAATTTTGTTCTTGTTCAAAGCGTCGCTCTACATTTCCCATTCGAAAAAAGATAAGAAAAATGTCAAATAATGACTGATTTTGATTGAATTATAAAAATAGCGTCACTTCTGACGTCATATACTGCCAGTGCGTGCAAATTAATCAAATAAATAGGTGAAAAATATAGTTTATATCAACTCTTCTAAAAAATAACACAACAATTTAATGTACCTGAAACACTTTAAAAAATGGCAAATTATGGGGGCCAAATTTGACTAATATCATATATAGTTCTTTGTCCGATAAGACATCATGGAAGGTTAAACTTGTAAAACCCTATCAGCATGTCCCTACAGGAATTGTGGGGTGTTCTGTAACCCCAGAAGTTTGCCCTTATACAATATACATAGTGAAAAAGAGACTTGTCGGGTAACCCCATTGCTTTTACATAAAATAAGGTTCCGTGCCATATACACAGGCACCTGAAGTGTGGAAAACATACCCCCCTCTCCCCCCCCCCCCCCCCCCCCCCCGATTTACCAAATATTCTACCGAGACTATAATTTCTAAAAAATTTGTGATTTTCCCGTCAATCATGTATGTATGTCGTTCTGTGATACCAGTTTGTACTTTTCTTAACGTTTGTACTCTTCTTAACGTTCTGATTGGCCATTTACGGGTATAATAAAAATACAAATGGTAAAAAACAAAATCATGTAAACAAACAGGGGGTCCTTGCTTTGAGACTGATTCTCAGAGAATTAACAGCAGTACCTACGAAATTCCAGTAAATGTTTCATGAAGGTAATAAAGCTTTACATGTGTGTTCAACTCTGAAGCCCCAAGTCATGGATTTTATTAATCGTAATCTTGTGTTACTTCAGCAGACCCCAGCTGTTTTCTAGTCAGCCTAACAGGAGGTTTTGACAAAGTGTATCTCTGACATCTTCCTAACTGTTCAGGAAAAGACTTTCTAGTGCAATCGTGCGTTTTCATTGCTTAATGTTAAATAACATTGACAATGACAAAATAAACTACCAAAATTTACCATATAGCTATAAACGCACGGTTTGGAGTATTTCACACCTTGGATTCACTTAGAAATTCTAATTACTGCTTGTATACACAATGTGGCTTGATTTTCTTGTGAATTTGACCTACAGTAGACGACTGATGGGATTAGTTATGCTCCATTGCACATTACACCTGTGAATTTGATATAATTTGATATAAAATTGACTTACTTCCTTGGTCAATCTGTACTATGCAATGTTTTCCCCATATTATACTTGACTGCTGACTTAATTTGTAACATTGTAACAAACAATGTAGTGAGATAATTATTGAAGAAATTAGGATTAATATTGATGAATTTTGAAAAAGGGAAATATGTATTGGGGGAGGGGGTAATTATAAATGCAGTAATTTTATTTTTTTTACCGACCTGTTTCAAATGAAAATAGTGGTTTATAGCATATAATTCAAAATATGGGACAAATATTCTTTTCCCATGAATTTTTGCGTCCCGCCGTGACAGGGCTCCCACTGTACCAAAAATCCTTTTCGCCACTTTAGTGCGGCACGAAGAACGACCCATGTTTTACAATTATTTCTATCATATCACATATACATGTGCATGTATATGTTTATGCAGGCCTATATGTTTTAGTTATTAATATTTTGAACTTTTTAAATATGCATGTATTGACCAATTTTGTGGTATGTACTGTATATGCACTCTCCTCATTGACATGTTTCCATTTGCATCACTAAATGATTTCCAAGAAGTATGGTGTGAAAGCTTTTGAAAAGTTAAGATACTAAATTTCTACAGTTCTAAGTTTGAGATAAAATAAAAACCAAAACACTTTTCATATCAAGAAACAAAAACAAAAATGCCATTATTGATTCATACACATACTAGATAAGAAGATGGAGTGAAATCCACAAAGACAATAATTCTTCTGTTCTAGACTAATTTAGAATAAACAAGCTGCACGTTTACAATTCCTCATGACAAGCCAGATGTAAAAATGAAATATTCTGCTGGGTTTTATGTCAATAAGTTGCATACAACCTCATACTACACAGCTTCAATAAAAAAAATTTTATCAATGTGTTTTTTACAATAAATAAAATCCTTTGAAGAACTGCCTATATTTATCCCATTTTGGTGTGACTTTGAGAATAAAAAAATATTTTTGGAAGGCAAATATGTTGCTGTCTGTAAGTGAAGTATGTTCCAAGAAATAAGAAAACTGTCATCACTTGCAGTACCCTGATGATTTCTATGGCAACCGGCTGCACTGCAATAAGTATTTAATAACTTCTAAACATGGGAACAAATATTATTTAAGATTTTTTGCTTAAAATTTTATGATGCATATTTTATTCTGTTCATAACTAAAGAAGTTTAGCAAGTTTAACAGTTTAAATTAATTTGGCCCATTCTTAGATTACGATCTCGCACCTTTAATGTGAAAATGGTTGACTTCTATTGTTTAACAATTGACCACTGCAGTGAGAGCACCCTTCCAAGTGTTATATAACAATTGATGGTCTGAAGCCATAAATAGCCTGGGGCTAATCTATGGTCAGAGCTGTGTGCACTGAAGCGATGCGAGATTTCCAGTTGCACGTGGTGATTGAATTAACACAGACTATAACCGAATAAACAAACGGGTGGGAATGTGTAGTTTTTTTTTTAACTTTTGTAAGGAAATTACACATTTGCTAATATAGAAAAAAAAAGTCCCTGAATATTTAACTCCAGAACTATTGCTCTTGGGTCAAAAAATTGGGGATGGGAGCGATTCCCCACGCCAAAATATTTGTCAGGAGAGCTATAGTTCGCACGGTGATCCGTTACAACTGAATGCAATAAAATATAAATGATGCTAATCACAAAATTTGATTCCCCGCGTATTCGAACAGAAGAAATGACTTTCGAGATATTTTGGCAAACTACAACAAATCATGTCGGTGAACAAGCGTAACGTTATGCTCCCCGTAAATCAAAGTCTTTAAATGTACAAGCTGTTCAAGAATTTTATGTACTAAGGATGTGTTACATCATAAAAATTAGTAAAACATAACTTACCTGGCTTAACTCAACATCCGTCCTTCTGCAATGACGGGTCTCTTCTGGGGTTACTGCGCATCCGTATAGGGTTAACTGCGCATGCGCATGACGTAGAAACCCCGCCACATTGTCCGAGAGATTTCTAATGATCTTGTCCGCGGACAACGTGGTGTCAAAGACGATTTACACTAAGACAAACTGCTTATGGGGTTAAATGTCATACTTGATTTTTTGAACCCCTGAAGGTATTCTGTACACGTAAAAACAAAAATTTTGTGAGGTTAACCCCGCAAGCAATTATAACCCCACAAACACCAAAAGTACTCACAAATGACCCCACTTGGAATACTGTGGAAGAACAGACAGACAGACGGACGGACAGACGGACAGACAGACAGACAGACAGACGGACGACAGACAAAATGTGATCAGAAAAGCTCAATTGAGCTTTCAGCTCAGGTGAGCTAAAAATGCCTGCACCAGAGTAACTGCTTACACCTTTGGTATTTCAACACGTGTGATATGATGTCTGTAAGCTATAATTGAATTCTACCTGATAAGTCATTAGTATAAAATTAATTAAAAACCTACTTCCGGTTTTGATAAACCAGCCCGAAATAGCAAAATTTAAGTAAGGTGGTGGACACGCTTTGGCAGATCAAAGTCAGTGGGAGTTGGCATCAAAAAATATACTTGCAATGAAATAATTTTGAATGATTACCTAATGGGTGAATACCGGTACATGTACTAGGAACTTACTTAGAGTAAGTGCATAGAAGTTAAGAGTTGACAACTGTTGAATAAATAAAATAAGGCAATTTGTTTCTTGAATGTGCGATTTTAGTTTAGACGGATGGAACTCATTTTTTTCCAAAGCACAACCTCTGGTGAGAGAATAGGATAGAATTTTCCACAACAGGGTATAATATCAAAAATAAAATGGAACAATTTAATGCAATTTTAGTTTTGATGAAAAGAACTTTCCGGAAGGGGGTGCCCAGAAACGAGCGTTGACTAATTAACATCATGGTGGAAAGTGTAGGGAGAGTCAACCATTGGGCAGAAACTTTGGATCTGACAACTTTGGTTTAAAATATGCATATAAATATGCATACACTAGCGTTTTTTAATTTCATACATTTTCATACCACTACAGATTGTTAGTATACCTCAAACAGTAATTTGTAAACAATGAATACATTGTGTTCTACGTCTATGTAAATAATATATGATATGAATATAAATATAATATATGAATATGAATAAATGATGTATACATAACACGGTGGAGCTGGATCGGGGTGGAGGGGGGGGGAGGATAATAGTGAAATTTGACATAAAGAACCCAATTCAGAGATACGACGCACTAAATACCCACTCACTGGTTTGAAATAAAAAGGTTTGTTATTTTTTTTCCAGTCAGCTGCAACAAAAAGAATTAAGGCCATGTACATGTATATATCATCCATTTCGGTTTAGATTTTTCATCCCTGCCCGCTCTTCTAAAACTCCAGCCATGCCGTTGGTTTTTATTTCAATTTTAACATGTTTAAAGAATAGGTTGAGAAAGCAATTAAGAAAGAATTTGGACACAGTATATATATACAAAAATGAACAAAAAAATATGGTAATTAACATATTAAGCATTGTATCATAGTAAAATGTAAAGTGTTAATTCCCGCGCTTGCGTGGGATATCATCTAGTATATATAAATAATTGATGTTTGAAAGAAAAGATGTGCTAATATGTCATAGTTTTAAGTGAAGTTAGGCTTTTATACAGTAACTTTACCCCATGTTTTCTTTTTCTCTGAAGTTTGAATTATGGTTATGCATTGTACAAAACATAGGAGGGGGGTGCATCAAATAAAAAAAAAATCTGAAAGGGCTACATATTTTCAACTAGGGTGATGGGAGGTGACTACACTGGCACAAATATAGAAATACTACCAGGTAGTATAGGGGTTAAGTCACAAATACATGTACAGGGGTTATCATGGTTATGGTCACAAATATAGCGGTCATAATCACAAATATTATGCTTATGGGTGGGATGTGAACAGTTTTTAATACACATACAGAGACAGAATCACAACTAAAGGAAAAGATGCGTTATAATATTAATATTCATTATCTTACCAACATGTTTTGCTTGCTGTTACATTCAGGTGCTCTAAGTAGGGATTGTAAATTATAAAAAAAAAAATAACGCATTTTCAATAAATCAATATAGCCTTGCCCTAACACCAGAATCCCAGGTGGTCAAGCTAAATATCTGAGTTGGGATATATTTAATATTTCAATATAAAAAAGAAAACCTCACAATTAGCTTGCATTAATTATAATATTGTAAGATATAAAATTACAAACTTTAGTTTAAGATTCTTGAAACTGAACTGTTTCTATGGTGCATTTACTCACATCTACAGGAAAGCAGTTTGGCAACAGCTCTTTCTACATCGATCCACTGGAATCCCCACTCCAGTACTTCCTTTACCACTTTTTCATCAATCAGACTTGTCATATTCATGTGAGAGGTTGGCTATGTATGAATTTAATCACATGGATCAGCATGACAAATTGTTTTTCTCGATTACATAAAAAAAGACAGTCAATCAGTTGAATGATTACATTGAATTGTCATTTTGTTTTCCAAGAACATTTTTGAATAGCTCAAGAATCTGCTTTGATTTATTTTTTTCACTAGAAAAAAAACACAATATATTTTACCATTCTTGCCCTATATCTAATTTCCTCCATAAAAGAACACCTTGGATTCAACTGCTTGTGTCGTGAAAAAGGCTCTACATCCTTAGTCCAACCTGCTAGCTCTAGATCACAAAAGGCGCAACGCACCCTGTCTCCACGTCCTGTATAGTAAAAACCAGCGAGTGCCATATCTTCTCTATGTTGTGGAATCTGAGAAGGCCAGCATGAATATGTGTTCAATCTATCAGTAAACTGATGCAACCTGTTATCATCACGGATTGATTGGCTAAGATTGAATTCTATTGGGTTTGACGCTTTGCTTGCTTGAACTGAATGTTCCTCAGTGTTCACAGACTCAGAATTCTCTGGAACTTCTTCAATAACCAATCCTTCAGGGGGCTGTGCCATCTCCTGAGCCTCAGGTGGCTCATTACATTCGAATGGCATATTGTCACTACATTCAACTGACACATTAGTGAGTTCCGCTGCTGCCACACTTTGATTAGAGTGATATGTTTCATCTAATGAACTAGGATTGTTTTGCATGTCTTCTGATGACATTATATTCTTGGATTTTTTATCCTGTTTAATGTAATGTGGTAAAATGGTGAATCTGTATCCTGATGAGATACAAAAATTTTAAAAATGCTGCTTTAATTGTGTCTTGATCTTTCTTGATCTCCTTCAGCCCTCAATCAATATTCACATATTACCAAAGACTGCATTTGATACATGTGATCTACTGAGTGAGAGTCATCTGTGTCTTTGTAATGAAGTTAAGGACTCAGAAATACTTTGACAAATCCCTGCAGATATGACTGGAAACCTTATATAGGAATCCCAGGAGTATACACTTTGGACAGCAACTTGACAAGTAAAATTTCTCAAGGAATGGTCTACACAGACACTCATGTAGTTGTTCCTTTATTCAGTATCTGAAAAAAGAGATAATTATTTTTTTAGCACACTGTATGCTTATACATGTACATATGTTATTTCAATAAATCTATGCAATATCAATACAACTATTTTGCCATATTTTCTGCTTTTTTTTAATGACTGGGAAACCTGGTACGATATATACATGTACTAATATTGTAGAAAACTGTTCATATTTTTTTTTACAACAAATCAAATAGTAACTAGCATTTATATGCTGATAGAGAATGGTGTGTATATATATACCACTTATCATTCTCTCACCAGAGGTCGTACTACAGTCCCTGTAACGTTCTACTTTCCCACTTGAACGGCAAGCGCTCGCTGAACGAACGTTGAGCGCATTCTGAGCTTTAAATTTAACATTTTATCTATTTTCTGCTTCAACAACTGGGCACTATGAGAAAAAAATGATCAACACGTGTAGATGTTGATAATAAATTTAACTTAATTGAGAGGTACAGCACCTAGACAATATTCACTGTTAACTTACACTGTGACCCCAAAAAATACAACAGTATTGTTGAAGTCATAAAAAACAAATAGAAAACAAAACAAAACAACATTTCTTTTTGTTTATTTGTTTATATTTTACTCAAGAATGTGTTCAACAAATTTAAATTCTGATTAAAATGATGTTTCTAATGTGAAATGTAAGTTTCCTCCACCTTTACGCACATGCTGTGTCCTCATTTTGTTGAAACTCTCAATCCTTTCACTTTGGAGTTCCGAATGATAATAAATGAAGAGGGACTGAATGATTAGGTGAACGCTTAAAACGGTGAGCACAAGCTGAATGTTTTGTGAATGCATGGTGAGTGCTCAAGAGCGCTTTCTGAATGGTGAGCGCGAACAGAGCGGAGAGCACAAGTGAACGCACGGTGAGCGCACAATGAGCGCACTTTGAGAGCACATTAAACGAACAGAAAAATAGGAAAGTAGAACGTTTCAGGGATTGTACACAAGCTTCACTTGTAAGCACGGGCACTGGCAGTTATTGTAGATATATTGCATGTACACTTACAATATATTTACAATAACTTCCAGTGCCGCGTGCTTACAACCAAAGCATGTGTAGCACGACCTCTGGCGAGAGTGACCATTTATATCAATTTATTGTGTTTCATACTACGATCTAGTCTTGCAAAAACGACACGAGTCTGTAGATTTTACCACAGGCACCTGAATTTTTATCAATCAGTCGCTCAATAAGCCAAATACATGTATAAAAAAAAATCTACCTCCTCCATATATATATATATATATATATATATATATATATATATATAGATAGATAGATATATATATATATATATATATATATATATATATATATATATATATATATATATAATTAAATTTTGGTTGTAACGCACTTTCTGATTGGTTAAAAGATTATTTTATATCGTATAAAGAATGTTGCGTACGTCATAGTAGACTAACGTCAAAAAACGTATCAATCCGCCTGAAGTTACGTTTGAATTTTGTACAATTTGATGCAAAATTAGATAAAATTGAAACTATAGCAATACATACCTTTCTAGCGCCTTTAAGAAGTCAAACTGGTTGTCTGTGAAGCAACATTCACGACAAAGGAACTTTAACAGGGGCTGGGACCACGTTTTCAATTGCAAAGAAGACATGGGGACACAGTGATTGTGAACCCATTGGTTGCATTTGCAACATTGGATAGTGTCATTATGACATTGTTTTTGACATTGGATGCAAGGGTAGCACCCAGCCATGATGATAGCAGAATGCAAAATGATACAACTTGGAATAAAAAATTTTAATTTAATTTAATTATGAGATTGAAATTATATGTTTCAAGTAAATAATTGGACAGGTATATATAATTGTGAGACAGGAAATTGTTGGTTAGTTGGAAAATTATGAGATGAACATGTAATTGGACCCTCTGATATTGTAAAAACATGTAATTAAATGTCTCCATTAGTTTAAATGTATACCATAGTCTAGTCTAGAGTATGGCTTCTCAACATTGCGTAATGTAATTGATCAGTAGCGTGTTGTTTTAGTGGGCGCGTGTCCCGTCACGGTGGACAAATTGCCATACGCTTATACGAATGTATACCATAGTCTAGTCTAGAGTATGGCTTCTCAACATTGCATAATGTAATTGATCAGTAGCGTGTTGTTTTAGTGGGCGCGTGTCCCGTCACAGTGGACAAATTGCCATACGCTTATACGAATTATTAATATTATTAAATGATTGGCAATCAATTAAATTAATAATTCTATAATTTACATTATTTATTTTGGGTTTAATCTCAATATTTCCTCCGAATGCAAATTTTGATTAAAAGGTGACATGTTGTTGAAAGAGACTTTAAATAAATATTTAACTCGGGATTTAATTTTGTTTGGTTATGAAGCATTTTCCTGAAAGATATACACGTATAATATAATATATCACCATAACAAAATATATGAAATGTCATTTCTGTATATTTTAATGTCATTCCGATAATTTTCGGTGTCATTTCGGTAAATCTTGTCATTTTGGTAGTTCGACGTACCGCAATTTGATGTCATTTTAAAGGTCAAATGACCGTTTTTATCTACAATTAATAGCAAAAAATTAAATTATAAGCAATAAATTCAAATATTTATTAGTTTTATACGATATAAAATGGTTTGGAACAGTTAACGCTTTTTTATAAAGCGTAAACTGTCCCCAAACCATTTTATATCGTATAAAACTAATACATATTGAATTCATTCCTTAAATAGAGAGGAGGTAGAATTTTTTTTATATTTGGCTTATTGAGCGACTGATTGATAAAATTTCAGGTGCCTGTGATTTTATTATGACAGCTCTAAAATAAAAAAGATAGCACACTGCCCCCTTGCTTTTTGATAGTTGTCAGTATATATATGAAGGGGCGGGAACGTTTTATACATGGATGATTGAACAGTTGATCTACAGGCACCCGAATTTTTATCAATCAGTCGCTTAATAAGCCAAATATAAAAAATTCTACCTCCTCTATATATAAATACACACTATTTATATATAGAGGAGGTAGAATTTTTTTATATTTGGCTTATTAAGCGACTGATTGATAAAAATGCAGGTGCCTGTGGTTGATCGAAGACGTTGAAGTTCCTAAACTTTTATTTCAAATGAAAATACGCCAAACTCCTGTGTGTAAACAGCACTTACCTAACATATGCAGTTGTGGTAATGAGAATTGAAACATGTCACATGCATTAGGGCTGCTGATTAAACAAAAACAACACCACCTTCGTTGAAAAATGTTTACAAACATGTCACGAAAAAACATGTGGTTTGTTAGAGAGCGCGTCGATTTACCCAAATGGACCCCAAAAACCCAGATGGCGACCCAAATGGAAAATCACTACAAAAATCTTTATCATCGATCTTGTTACTATTTTCATAATGAATTACATTATAAAAAAAAATTTTAATCATGCATGGGCTTTTTCGCCGCTATTTTAAAAAATTAAAGATTATGCCAATACCATACTCTTACCACGAGGAGACCACTCTTATTTATGTTTTTGAAAATTTGCTAACATTTGTGAAAAAATATCAAAATTATGTTTTTAAAAGTGGGAGCGGATATATCCATGCACCCTCATGGAGCATCTGTCATTAACACAACACCGGTCACTTCGGTTTTTTGGGGTTTTTTTTAAGATTATTTGATTATTTACTTTACATATACTTATATCACTTTTGTTATATTGATACATGTACATGTATACAGAACAGTATGAGGCACCATCAAATACTTTTGAGGTATTTTCTGATATCAAAAAATAAATATTTGATATCAATAATTCGAATTCTTGATATCAAAAAATAAATTCTTGATATCAAAAAATAATAATTCTTGATATCAAAAAATCTATTTTGTGATATCAGAAAATCAATTTTTAGAACAGATGGAGAGTGGTTTGCTCAGCTTACCATGCAATCTTACAGAGATACCCTAAAGTTTCTTTATCCTGTCGGTGTGCTATGAAAAATACCTCCAATAAGTCATAGCTTCTGTTTAGTTCTGTCATAATGCTTTATACTGCAGTTGTCATAGTACAATTTGCTGCCATATTCATATAAATGTGCAATTATTACATAAACATATGATGGGGCGCCGTTTTAATATTTTTGAGGTATTTTCTGATATCAGAAAATGATTTTTTGATATCAGAAAATGATTTTTTGATATCAGAAATTCAAACTGATTTTTTGATATCAAGAATTATATTTTCTGATATCAGAAATTCAAATAAAATGGCGAATAAATTTCAAGTATTTAATGAATACTCCCTTGACCTAAAATTAAATTGCTGAACTACAGAGCCCGATTTGCATCTTAATATTTGTTGTTTTTTATTTGAATATTTATTTAATGTAAAAATTTATTAAGTGTTTTTGATAATTTTGGTCATATGTATGGAAAGCGTTAACTGTACGCCAGTATAATTCCTTTATATTATGCGACGCCATCATGTTTTAAAGAATTCCATTCAATATTCACAGCAAATCGCAAAGAAAGCAGTGCTAATCATTGTATATGTGTATATACCCTTGCCAAAATGAAATCGGGTTTAGAATTAGGCATATATTATTATTCTTAACATGCATCTACAGGTTTGAAAAACAATTTCTTACAATTAAATTACAAAAGTTTCATCACAGGGAGCATTCATTAAGTTGATAGTAATGTTATGTAAAAAATCGATTTTCTGATATCAGAAAATACAAATGATTTTTTGATATCAAAAAATGATTTTCTGATATCAAGAATTCGATTTTATGATATCAAAAAATGATTTTCTGATATCAAGAATTCGAGATTTTTTGATATCAAAAAATCAACTTTAATTCTTGATATCAAAAAATCTATTTTGTGATATCAGAAATTCATTTTTTGATATCAATAATTCGAATTTGTGATATCAAAAAATGATTTTTTGATATCACAAAATAGATTTTTTGATATCAAGAATTATTTTTTGATATCAAGAATTATTTTTTGATATCAATAATTCGAATTATTGATATCAAATATTTATTTTTTGATATCAGAAAATACCTCAAAAATATTAAAACGGCGCCTCATATTTTTAATATCACAAATTCGAATTCTTGATATCAGAAAATCTGTACAATATAACTCGATCGCTATAGACGGCGCTGTGCTGTTTCTGTAAATTAAACATTGGCTAAATCTGCCAAGGGTTGTAGAGGAGCAGAGTGGATCGTAAACCATTGGCTATCGAAGAGAGAAGGGGAGGCCAGGGTCTTCAAAAACAAATATTACGATTTATTAAGTGATGAGCAACGTACGTTATTTCAACGACCTGTCGTCCATCCGAATTTTTTCAGACCGGGAGCTATACAGACCTGCAGCTATTCAACGACATGTTAAATATTTATCTTTAACTTGACGTATGAATAACGGCCAACAACCCAACATATATGATTTTTTAATAATTTCATTGTGTAATTCATTTTAAAATCAGTAATATTATTGATGATAATGATTTTAACGTTATGATTTTCCATTTGGGTCGCACGAAGAGTTTATTTCAGTTTATTTCAGTATTTGCCCTAAAATTCAAAAGTTGTTTTCATGAAAATGTACATATGCCATCTTGAATATGATTGTGTGTAAATAAAGTACCAAGTTATACACTTTAATCTTGTTTCAAAAAATGATTATGACTTCAACATTCTGGCATATTTCTAATATATTTTATGTGATATCACCTGATATAGAGAATAATACATACCCTTTTCCATATCACAGCCAGTATCAGCCTGAGACTCCAATATCAGCCCGAGGGCCGAAGGCCCGAGGGATGATATTGGTCGAGGGCTGATACAGGCTGTGATATGAAAAAAGGGTATCTATTATTATATTTATTACATACTTAGTAATAAAATTAAAACAAACATCAACTTAAACAAATTGATTTTATATATTATTTGAAATTAGTATGTACATGTATTAAATAAAAATATAATTAAGATCTCATTGTTTTTAAAAACATGCATCTACAGAACCGGAATTTCCTCAGGTTTTAAAAGTTAACTGCACCAAAACATTTGCTAGCATTTATAGTTTTCAACTGCACTTAAAAATGTCGACTGTAACAAATGTTTTATTTTTTGTCTGGAAACATGCACAAATGCTGATACGGAAAAAGTCAGAGGAGTTCCGCAAGGGGTGTGATAAGGATCCGCATCAGCCCTAGAGGGCTGATAACCTGTATCAGCCCAGGAGGCCGATACGAGTTTTGTGATGTCATCTGTATCACATATGCAAAAAACCTGTATTTATCACTAAGTATGTAATAAAAAGTTATAATGTGAGTTTCATCGTGGGCGACGGCTGCAGACATAATTTTCTATCCAAAAACCACTAAAGAATTGGTAATTTCTGCTCAGTTTTATAAAAATTACGAGAAAATGCACTGCTTATGACGTCACAGTTACCCCTGTGAAAAGTCTTATCATGTTACTATTTATAGATTCTTCGTTTATGGGTGTTTTTGTGTAAATAAATGTTGCATTTCCATTTTTGTGATATTTTTAAAAATCACTCTAAAACAGGGCAAAATATGACTGAAACCGTACTTAGTTCACTTGAATGTGTTAATGAAAAAATATGTACTTTTTTGCACATCTAGATCTAGAAGATGAAATCCATTTTATGTTTAATTGTTCGTCAAACATTACATTATGGAAACATTTTATAGAATCCTTGGATAGCTCATGTAATAGTTTTAAAAATCTATGAAATTAAGACAAGTTTATCTGGCTAAATAAACAATAAAATGCTTTCTTTGGTGATTCATGCGGGATATGAAGGTGGCGAAATTGCAAAAAAAAAAAAAAAAAAAAAAAAAATACATAACCCGCGGTAGCGGATTATGTTGTAAAAAAATTTTCTGCAATGATCGGATCTCTAGCATCATAATCCGCATGAATCATCAAAGAAAACATTTTATTATTCATATTTACATCTTTCTTTTAACAAATTAATAAATTGATTGTAAAAAGTAAGTTAATTTTTTTATATTACTGTTAATGTACAATGTACATCAGTACGTTAGCTAAAAGATTTAAAGAAACTGCCAAATCGTCTTCTATGGGAATTTGAGTTTGACATCATATTCTGCATGATTTCGTGCAGCCCGTGGTTTTTCAAAAGGTCTCGACCAACGATAAACGGGGCGTGTTGATTTCAGTCCTGTTAGTTTCAGTCGCTGTAAGTTTTGACCAATCAATAAACAAGCTAGGCATGTAGATTTCAGTCTGGCCGTTCCTTTTGTCTAATGAATGTGATAACGTTATTAAAAATTTTGCAAAATATACATTTATAGTTGTTTTCAACTGAGAAAAGCCTTGTGTTCAACTAAGCTCAGCTATAAGACTAATAGACTAAAATATTCATCTTTTATATAAATGTGAAGTAATATTAATTCAGAAACCTTCTCTATTTTTGTATGTGGGTATGTGTTGTTGTCTTTTATTTTGCTATATTACCAGTGTATGCCCAAAAGCGTCCATAATCTGGAATTAATTATATTGTCTTATCTTATCTTGGGTCCAGTTGGATTAAACACCGCAACGTTTGCCGGTGCCGGGGGAAGACCTAAAGGTTATATATATACAATGTCATGTATTTCGTCCAAGCTCAGGGATCCAGGGGTCGAAGAATAATCAACATCACGTCCAGAAAGTGCTACAGTTTACTCCAAGAAGAGACATCATTCGACAAGACCATAAATGTTGCTGCTGCAGTAGCTATATTGGCTTCAGGTATTACATCAGTAAATGTTTTCATCTTATAACACTTTAGAGGGAAAACATCTTTAAAATCAGTTTGTATTTCTCTTCACAAAATATTCGGAGTAAATGTTTTTGTGACCTATCTCATCAGCAAACACCAAAGAAAGTCTCAAATTATCTAGCTCAAAACAGCTAGGGCTACCCTCAAAACCACGTGTTTTCAGTTTGTATGTAAACAGACTGCACACTCCCTGGGAAGTTGCTGCATGTGCCTTGAAAGTAGTCCCTATGAAAAACGATCATCATCTAACAAAATATATGAAATATCCTTCTCGTGGTACAACTATTTTGAAATCTGAGTAAAGGAAAATGGAAAAAATTCAGTCAAGGAAAAAATAATTCTGAAGTATGTATATGGGAATACAATCATTTTGATTGATCGATTACCGGTGTGATACCTCGAAGAAGAAAACACCGTTAAATGTCGTTTGTAATCCGACTGATCGAAATTTTATAAATAAAACTAGCAATTTGATGTATAGATTACATTTTTTTTCATTATTTATTTTTATTAATTAATTAAACGCATGCAGAAATTAAAAGAAAGATAACTCTTACTTGTTATTCAGACTTTTCTTTGTTCGAATCTCGCTAGGGTTTATATAATTTTACCTTTCCAACAAAAAGTAAAAAAATGTTTTGTTTGGACAAATACTGCAAAATTTAAAAATTCTAAACAGGTGAAAACATCATGGGATTAATTATTACAATGGTTATTTATCGCAATTGCGTTCATTCATTCATACATACATGCATTCATAGTATGATATTGGTACGAGTGGTCACATGGTTACGTTTGGCGGGTGGATCGGTGAATGAAAGGGTGTGTTAGACTGGTTTTTGGGGTTTTTGTATGCGAGTGTGCATGCAGAATTGCATAATGTAAAACTTATCGCACGAATTTCCGATAATTATTTTCATGACGCCATCGTAAACAGACAGTATTTAATAGCTTCTTAGCCTCTTCGCCTGACTGATTATTTGTTGATAATCCATATCTTTGCTATACTTGGTGATTATTTTACTACATTTTATGCAATTTAAATATTATATAATCAAATGTAGAACTAATAAATTTATATACGGAATGTGAGTGTTTTAATAATTAATGTTTAATTATAGATTGATCACCATTGGAAACCAAATCCGTTAATATAAGATGAACTGCAAGTTATGCAGAATAATTTTTTTGGCATATACTTTCATATGGCATAATTGGAGTTCTTAGATTGACCCAAGTAACATAGGAAAATAAACAAATCTACATGTATATCGGCTACATACCCCTTGACAAAAGTATTTTGATTATAATGTACTTTTATACACATTAATATCGACAGGTGTCTCGTACCACCTTAACACGGCTTTCATGATTCACATATCGCAAACCTTACATTCAACCTTTGAGGTACGTACCTGCACTACATGAGTAGGCTGATTATCGTTTTACAACGACTTCTTCCCTCTGAATCCTGCTTGTAATTTGACTTCTAACATTCAAATTTTGGTGAATATTTTAAAATGCAGAAGTTAACACTTGTATACATAAAACTGAAAAATAAAATTTCCATCGTAAATCATTTCTAGGTCCTTTTAATTAAGAACTTTTCAAATCTGCCACACAACACACTTCTATATTTACCTATATATTTATTATAGCTGATTGATTTAATGTAAGCTACTTAATTAGAAAATAAAAAAGTCATTCTAATGGATGCATCCGACAGGAGATCCATATAATATACCGTTTTCAGATGGGCGTTAATGATTAAAACATACAAGCATCACAACCACGGATTGATTCTATGAATGGATTCTAATTGTTTACACAATTACAATACTTCTTAAGCTCAAAGTTTTGTATACAATATGAGCCATCACGATATCTATTGAGTCTGCTGATGTCGCTCACTAAATCCAAAGCCATGTATTCCTCATTATGCCGGAAAGTCCCTTCGAACACCCCTCCCCCTGGCCGTGTCCGAATAGTGACCTGGTAATCCACGACAGGGTTCACAGGGTCCCCGTAACGTATCTTCTGATTAAGAACCTCGTTCTCACTATTTTCAAACTTCAGCAAGCTGTCAAAGGGTCTTATCAAGTAGGAAGAGTCGATACTATCCAAAGATAGAGTTGCACATTGATCACTTACGTTCATGAATTTAGCATTAATTATACCTACAAACAAATTTGAAATCCTTTTTACAATGGAACTGTTATTTGGAACAATGGTTATTTCAGTACACGTGCACCAGTGAGATGAGATCATGGCGCTTTGGCATGTTCTGTTTAAAGGTATTGTATTCATTAAACTGATTCCATAAGTGGGTGATAGTTTGTAATCATCCAAATATAACAAATGTAGCAGGAATTCGTAAATATCAAACGGGGTTGTAAGTCGATTTGTGTTAGTCATCAGATTGTGCATTTCTTCAATACGACCCTTTGCAAAACGTTTGGGAATTATAACATCCAATAAGGGTAAGCGTTCTTCCAGTTTTCCTATGTAGGTGTTTCTTATTTCACCGAATCGCATCCCATGGTCACTGAACAATACAACAATGGTATTTTCTAGAAGTCTGTTAGCATGAAGGTCGTCAAAAAACCTATAGATGGAGTCGTCAATGGTTCCTGCGTCTTCTATATAATCGTGGGTCATCCTAGAGAGATACACCAAAGCAAAATATGGATGCTTGGACATCAGTCTTATAGAACTATAAACGTAATCTAGTAATATGTCTGTCTCCAACCTATCCAGAGCACAGAAGTGATTTTCAAACCATATGTCGCTTGTTTCTTCCATGGCAACAGCCATGGGTCGGTTATAGAAATCAGTCGGTTTTTTCTTAAAACCCGCTTTTGCATTGTCAAACATAGCCGTGAAAGGTGAGTCCTCTACAAACAAAGTCTTGAAACCCTTGTCTTTGAAGTCATTCCAAAGAAATCTAAACGAGTCAAAAGTTTGATGACGAATGTTTTCATTCCATGGCAATTCTTTAGCAAATTTACCTGCTAGCAATGGAACAAGATTAACAAATGTGTTATCGGCGACTTTGTTATATCCTACAAACTCCAGCGCTTCCAATTTTAACATTACTTGACGTGTTTTCTTCATATAGCGCAGATAATTCATCCTTGACACAGAATCAACACCAACTAATAACACGTTAGGTGTTCTTGTTTCTGTGGGAACTTCAACGCTAATTTTACTGTAGAGAGGATTTATAACATAATGAAAATTTGTGTAAATGACATGGTTAGATGCGTTGTAACACTGAACACGTATAAATTCTTCGCTTACGTTCACCCACTCCCTGAATTGATCGCTTTCCACAGAATAAGAGTAGTCATTGTGTTTTTCGTTCTCAGGGTGCTCTATTGACTGATATCTGCAATACGAAACCATTTTCCCTTCCTTCGAGTATGAAATGTTTACCGCTGTCCAATTCACAAATAGTTTACCGCCAAAAACGTAAGTCAGGGACAAGTCACGTGGGCAAACCACCCTCATTGGTTGACGCACCCAGTGTCTGACGCTGATATCCAGTGGATCAAGGTTTGGGATCTTGCAGTATGGAGTATCGACTAAGAACGGTCCGGCCATGTTTGTAAAATTAATGACATCTCCATCGTAGCCGTAGTCACTGAGCTGATGAAAACTTCGAGGACGAATAAATTCCTGCAGGTGATGTGAAAGAACGTAAAGTACAAAAATAAAGCAAAGAATGCAGCCAAACAACACGTGGTTTCTCGTGAAAAAATATTTCGATTCCATTCTTTTGTAAAGAATCATAAGAGAGGGAGATTTTATTAGAATTTACTTGATGATGATTTGCTTTATGATTCCTTCTGCATAAGATAAGGTCGTGAACACAAGTTGAGATAAAGTAACAGGACGACTTTCAATGCAAGTCTAGATAACAAAACTACACAGGCTGTAATGTTTGCATGCATTTGTAGATAGATAAAACAGTATTTGCAACCTCTGAATATTTTCTCCTCTACATGTAATTCTTAAGAAATCAAAGTTTGGTCATACTCCTACTAAAAAATAATGTTCTAACCAGTTCAGATAACTTTTTTTTATCATGAATATAATTATGTTATTCCTGGACTTTCTAAAACTAATTTCAAACGTTGTTGAGCAATGTTGAATGCATTGACAACGTTTATCGAATATCTATATATCATTATTTCGCGCTACATGAAAAATAACAGTTAAGGTGGCATCAACGTTTATTTATCAGAACAATTAGATGATTATCGTTTGATTGGATTTTCATTGTTACACAAAAAATATCACACCTTGTTATGGTCCCATTCCAGCATCTTCATGACAACTAAGAATGTTTGTATCCAGATACTGTTTTTTTAAAATGATGTTTTAATAAATGATGATTAACATATATCATTTTACCCCAAGTGAATCTTTCTGTTTTGATTCCCATAGTATATTTAACCGACATAATTTATGTTACGTGTAACAAGTACACAGTCAAACCAAATAAATGTCCATTGTCTGTCAAATGCTGCATTTACATGTACTGCTATATTCATATAACTACCCGATGTACCTAAAATAAAACCTACTGAACATACAACTACCTTGCAATATTAGATGTTATTTCTGTATGTTTTTATTTAACTAAATAATATCCCGCGCTTTTAGCTTTGAAATATGATACAATGCTTCATGTTTGTTGCAGCTGACTGGAAAAAAACCTGCAAACTTTTTCATTTGATTTCAAACCAGGGAGTGGCTTTACAGTGCGTCGTTTCTCTTTTATAAATTTTTTTCTTTAGGTTTTTAAAACAAATTTCACAATAACTATAAAGGAATTTCAGATAAAAGACTGAAACCTTAACCGACCCGATTCAAATTTCTGGTTTTATGCATACATCATCTTAGATAGAATGTTTAATCGTTAAAATGGCAGATGTCCTACGGACCCGGTTAAAGAATTCGTCCCATATACTCGCTTCGTAGCAAATTAAAATAATATATTGCGCTGTATCTCGCCTAAATTTTCATATGATTGGTCTTAAATACCTACAATGTTGCTCTTTCAATCCCATTTTATCACATTAACTTTTTTTTGCAACAAAATCACTGCCACTCTTAACATCATGTCTGAAAATTCGCTGTTTACGGTCGCCATGTTAATGATAAAATCCGATACATTCCGAGTGATATTTCCGACAAAATGGCAGGCAAATTATCAAAATGCCTTGGTACGACCCATTAAATGGATATTTTGTGGACTAAACTACATATGCATGTTCAAAAAGATTTGCAATGTATAAAATGTGTTTTTCCCCTGCAGATTTTAACAGACTTAAAATCGACGCGAAGCAGATCCGCTTCGCCGTTGCTACATTGCAAGTATATGGGACGAATTGTTACTGTGACGTGAGCGTAGCCTGGTCACAGTAAGATCATTCTTTTTAACATCATCTATTCATATTAGATGTAGAGTTGTTAACACGATTTGTTTATGTTTCACAAATTAATGTACATGTACATAGGGTTTACTACTAATCTGCAGTGGTATAAAGATGTTTGTAATTTAAAAACGCTAGAAAAGTATATATAAACATATTTTTTGCATATCTTAAACTAAAGTTGTCAGATCCAAGATAACTGCCCGATGATTAACTCGCCCTACACTTTCCGCCATGACGTCTATATATTAGTCAACCCGAGTTCTTGGTTACCCCGTTCTGGCAAAACTAAAATCTCGCATTCAAGAAACGATCGAATTGACTCATCTAATTTATTCAACATTTGTCGTATCTTAATTTCTATGTATACCCTAAATAAGTTCCCAGTAAATATACTCACTCTTTACGTAATCATTCAATATTATTCAATTGCAATCATATATTTGATGCAAATTCCCACTGACTTGGATCCGCCAAAGCGTGTCCACTACCTTACTTTCATTTTTGCTTTTTTCGGGCTGGTTTATCGAAAATGAAAGTAGTTTTTAGTTTATTTCTCAATAATTACTTATTAGATAAAATTCAATTATATCTTACGGACATCAACTCACATGTGATGAAACACTAAAGATGTAAGCAATTACTCTGGTGCAGACATTTCGTTGCATAGCATAATGTAAACGCCGGTAAAATACGTAAATTAAGAATATTTTTTCCTAACCAAAGACTTTTAGTTTAGACCTATTAATAGTTAATTTGCAGCAAATAAAAAAATTAAATAAAAAACCTATATGAAGTCAAGACTTTTCTTTGATCGAACGCTACGTACCAGGAATTGTTTAATATTTTACCCATAGAAAATGTACGTAAGAATTAGAATACAAATACAAATTTAATCTTTTCTTATTAAGAGAATGCACATATATTTCATGGGAAATGTCAAATGCTTAGTACATGTACCATAATTTTTAGTCAATTTCAGCAAGGGTGAATATTACATATGAGTAAATATTGTTGAAGTTCTAGTTCTTGTTAATGTGTTTGTGGCACAGTAACAACATAGTACTTAAAATACAACTATATTTCTTTACAGATCCCCAGCTGAAAACGATATGGGGGTAGACAAATTAGTTTTGCCTATTTGAGGTATGAGTGGTACCGATTGCAATCATTTTTTAATCTGGAAGGCAACGAATCGACGAGCTGCCTTCGCTTGTCAAAATATGGATTTTATCATACTGTTCATACAAAATTGTTACAATTGTTAATATGTATTGGATGAATAGTCTGATGGATGAATGCATACCTGATTACTGTGTTGAACAATGACATGTGGTGATAACGAACAGTGTTCAAATAAAAAAAAAGTCCAAAGGAAAATTACAAAACAGGAGCAGAGTAACAAATCATGTAGATAAAACTGTATTTAATAATTTAACGATTGACGTTCAATCTCAATTATGACTTTATTTTTCATAAAACTTCTTGGACTCCTATTGCTTATAATATAATAAATATAATACATTGTTTAAGTCAGACAAACCTTTTCTTATGTAACTGATAACTTTAACATCTTGTATCACATGCTTTCATATATTTCACATCGCAGTTCGGTCATGTTGAGGAACTTTTTATGTTAAACATACCTTGTTAGGGCCCCATATGAATTGTGGAAGTCGGACGTCGAAATATGAATCACATAGTCCATCCAGAAATGATAAAACAGTTTTTTTGTATTTCTTATAAATCTCTCACTGAAGACATAGCTTTGAAAATAAACCGCACCCTTTTAATTTGTAAAATATGATTGTTCTTATTAATCATTTTCGCAAACATGATTCTCTCTCTCTCTCTCTCTCTCTCTCTCTCTCTCTCTCTCATTTGAATGATTATGATCCTTCTGGTTTTCCATACGATGACTAACAAAGGTTCTTGTAATTTTGTCTGTATTAGCCGATCTTAGTTATTACACTTTATCACTGATAGTAAACGATTAAGAAAAAAACGATATTAAGATAACATGATTCTGATTTACAGAATATTAAAAAAAATAGTTTATCTTGGGGAAAAAAAAGTTTGTTGCATTCGCCATTTCGGTCTCTTAAATATTTGGCCCAGGTAAGTTCGCCCCTGTATTTTGTTAACGTGCCAAGTTATTTGGGTCTTGTATAGACACCCCTGGTACACTGTTATCACTATAACGTCAAATTTTTTTATTGTAGGTATTTCATTTCGCATTAGATAATATTTGTAATTCAAGTTTAGATGATTGTATTGAATTCAGTTACTGAATACCTTCTAATTCTGTACATTTTATAAATAGTATATGCACTAAACACAGTTTGAAGGAAAGTAACGTATTTAATTGCAATTACATTCATACAATTTGATATTTTTATGATTTGGATACCAGTAATTTGTAAAATACACTACAGATTGATGTCTTGAAATGGTTTACGAAATATAAAATCAACGTTTGCTTAATATTTTTAGCTATTGAAACTAACAATTAATCTCCTATAAATAAAAAATAATAATATTTTTGAGTATATAGGTGGAACTTTACTGTCTATTTATAAGTTTTGCACAACATATCATACTTTAAGAAAGCAAAAAATTGAGATTCTATAAATTATATAAAGTTTTATTATTTGGTATCATAAGGAAAAGTATACTTGATCTAATTATGATCTATGAACGTAATTAGGAAATAACAATTATGCAAAAGAAAAATAATACAATTCCTCTATAGTGTAAAAAAAAGTTGGTCTCTATAATTATGCCTGTACAAAGAATTGACGCGTATTACTAAATTATTATGTATTCTGAATGGATTTTTTTCTGTTTATTTTTACCTTTATTTTTCTCTTTCTTATTATAATTTTCATTTAAATTTCTCGTTCACTACATAATGCCTAATTTTGTTTTATGTTCTCTGTTCACTAAACTGAAGTGGATAATGCTAGTTACTGACGCACGCACACACTAACACTCAGGTTTTTATTCATTTCGGAAAGATATAATGATACCTATGGGGACACGATTCTACATTTCCATGGCAACGATACATATTAATATGGATGTACACAGATCAACATCTAAATTACAAAGAAATGATTGTTGGTTCAGAGATTACATCATGATACGTTTTATTTAATGGTGTAATGATCAATAACAACTTAAATATTTTTTATATAAATCCTTATCTTTTGATTTCCACAAATTAACATAATTAACAGACACAATTTACAATCATGTTCTCTTATGTAGTTACGTAATAAATATTCACCTGATGCAAAATCTTCCGGTTTGTTTTACTCCGCTTTATAGATCCAAAAGAAATATATAACTGTAAAGGCATTTCAGTTATACGTTTCATATAATTAGTCACTAGATAACAATTAAATCTGTAAATTAAACGTGGATATCTATTGTATTAATATTTTTACACAAACTTAACCTACTGATTATTGTGAATTAACTATTTCAGAAAAAGGAGGACATGCAATGTCTACAAATATGGTGAATAAAAACAATAGAACTTACTTGGGAAAAAATGAATTTGAACCTCAGAGAAGGACCTTTATGTAAACAAGCATGGCTTTGGTTGCAAATACCAGTTAGTATATAAACACATACTTTAAATTGGGGCGAATCGACTCTGGACGAAATTAGCCGGGATCTACATTTTATAAACTGGTTCTCTGTCTCTATCTGCCATTGAGTAATATTTTGTACACTAGTACTTTGTAATAAATATGCCTGAATAGAGAATATGTAAAACGGTAATGTAATTATTTCAGTCTTTAAAATTTGTAAATACTATATTATGTATATATACTAGTGTGAAGCAGAATATATCTGTACTAATATCTAAATAATGTATTGCTACTTTCGTTTCGTTATTAATTTTTTATCGCATTGTGGACTAAATGTGGATTAACATGATTAAAATATATTTTTTAAATTTTAAAAATTATTTATATTAAACGTGTACATCTTCTAACCAATAAAAGAAGTCATTTGTTTCAATATATGAATACTTTATAAATGCCCAACTTAAATATCTATATGGGCGCCATTTTATTTATAAAATATTAAATTTATGAAGCTGAATAAAAAGGAATTTCTTAAAGTTCTTAACTATCCTTCTGATAGAAAATGCTGATAAAGATGTAATATTTGGTACCAATATTTAGCTTATAATGTCTGGCACATAACAAAAAATGTACAACTAAGCAATTCACTATTTTACAGATCCTAACCTGAAAAACGATATGGGAGATTTGCAAATTAACTCTGCTTATTTTAAATATGAGTGGTACCGATTGCAATCATTTTCTAATGTGAAAGGCAAAGAATCAGTTAGCTTCCTTCGCTTGGCAAAAGTTGGATTTTATTATACTGGTCACAACGACCTTGTGAAGTGTTACTTTTGTGGATATGAATGGCATGATTGGTCTCATGGAAACATACCTGTGCATTGTGTTGAACGGAATGAGAATATCCCCATACATTCAGATGGGACGCAGAATTTATTAGTGCCAAGTGGACAGTGTTTATCAGGGCACACAACAACTCATTTCAATCATATAATACGGCCTACAAACTTTCTAGAACGAAATGTCCGTGCCACAGATTTCTATAGACAGAATCATTCTGAACGGTTAAACACAAGTCGTAATATGCACAATGATAAACCATCTTTATGTGAAAGTTTTCGAAAAAAATTTGAAAGTAACGGAAGAAGACATACACAGCTTCAAAATGAAGAACATAACAATAGTATATCAGACACTGCAGTAGAGATTGAAGGTTTTGCTGAATCAAAATCTACACAATGCACTGCACATGCAAGAGTAACATGCAAACCTCCCACAAAATCAGACACTCGAACATCAACAACACCTATTGGACCACAATGCTCAACACGAAACAGACACACATCTGTGAACCACACGGTTGTGGCACCAGAAAGTAGTTCTGAAAGGTCTCAAATAAACACTGAACCATGTCGAAATTTCGAAAATGTCACCCTGCACCAAGTAGCAAGTCATCCATTGCCCCAGCTTGGCAAAAGAGTAAATAAATGCCCAGGAGTACCTCAGGTGTATAGAGACCGGCTTGCCACATTTCAAGGGGTGTCTCTTCCTCAACCTGCAGACATCCTAGCGGCGAATGGATTTTATTATGTAGGGCGTTCTGGCGCAGTGAAATGCGCGTATTGTGGAGAAGTATGGCATGTGAATGATAGCAGACAGACTTCAGTTACTGTTCACACGCCAGCCTGCAAGTTCCACTCGACTCAAGAGGTTTGTTCTTTTAAATTTAAAACAAATCTAAACGGTTAACCTAATAATGCAAAAAATTCCATAATAATTGAATATTATGAACTGAAATAGAGTTCATGGAATGGCGAGTTTATTCATATTTAACTATGTAACAATAGCATACTTGTTTAACCTTTTAAACAAAGGGCCTGAAGAGGAATATTTATTTTACAAATGTATTATAATTCAAAAAATACAATTTTAGGTAGCCGAAAGTTGTGAAGCGTCATCTCAGCCCAACAGTTTGTCTGACAATGATGTATCAAGTCTTCCCGCAGTACAGGAAGTCAAGAAAATTGGTTTCCATACATCAGACATCGTTAATGCTTACCGTGAAATGGCATCAAGAACACTAGGTAAAAAGGGTGTCTTAATTCCTTAGTTCTGATAAGATTCTTAAATACATCCTTGTTTGGTGTTTTTCTTTTCATTGCAGATATTCGAGTCATTACCCAAAGCGAAATTCTGAGATACTTTTTTGAAGACGACAATGTGTATGGAATTCCTGATGAAAGTTCGTTGAATTTTTTAATTCATAAACAATAAGAATCGTTAAATAACGGTGTATACCAGCTGATATAAATGTTTGTTGCAACAAATGTTTATGACAGAACATTGTCATTGCATTAAAGACGAATGGATTAACATATATTTTAGTTTATATCAGAATTATGAAATATACCAGCAGATATGAATTTTAAAAGAACAGAACCTTTACATGCTAATATTTTATTTTACTAGACCATGTTAATTATTTTTTTCATTCACATTCTGTAATCAAATACAATCATTATTTCTAAATAGATATTTTGCTTGTTTAAAGATGAGACTGGTTGTACGTGTTGTAACTGCTCACGGGAAGTGATTTCCGAGATGTATCTCCCCTGTCGTCATGGCTGTTGTCATGACTGTAAGTCACGTGTTCTTCTTCACTGCCCAAAATGTGACGCCATCATCAAGTCAAAAATCGACATCTATACATAAGAAGTTAGAAATACCAGTCTGAACTGAAAAATTTTAAAAAATTGGACATTTTGTCTTTACAACTTTACGTTGTGTTGTGTTTTGACGATTGGTCAGAGAAGAAACCAATGTGTGATGTAGAGATTTTGTACCTGACACTGGGAACAATAATTCATACGAATTAGCAATTCATATTCTCCACTCTTGAGAAACAAATTAGCGAATTTGATATGCTGTTTATAGATTGTTTACAAATGATATAATATATTACTGTTAAATAGATAATAGGGAAGTTATATATATATATATATATATATATATATATATATATATATATATATATATATACTGTTGAGTTGTTGTTTGCTTTTATATGTAAATGAACATGATGCATTTTTTCACAATATTTTCTATTTAGCTTAATGTTAACAAAACACTTTTAAATAGCTTAAAGTTTTGTTTGCTTTTTCATTAGTTTAGAAGCATTAAACTATTGTATATAAGATTTTCATTGTACTTTATTTTTTTTATATCCTAAGATTGAAAATATTTTTATGCCAACATTTTCACACGAGTTTATTGATTCAACCTCATTTAATCAGGGTAAAAAAAGATTGTCTATTTTAAAATGTTCTTTACCCTGATAAAGTGAAACAAGCAAAAAATATTTTTTATATATTTATTTATATTAATATTAAATATATTTATTTTCAATTACAGATATGGAATGACATTTAAATACTAATTTTGTTTTCATTATTTGGAACTTATAAATGTATTATGATTTCAGTTGTGCATCGCCATTTCATAAACAAATAAAAAGAGTTGTCGAACTTTGACAATTTATATGATGACATTTTGATGCTCTCAAATTAGGAAAAGTCTTCTTTTTTTCTTTGCTCAAGAGCTTGATTCATTATATTTTTTTATATATAAAAGTTTATGTATGATCTAATGTTGATGTTCTCTGTATATACATCAAAGCAATAAACGAAATCATTAAAGCATTATTAGTAAGAACTTTAAAAATCTTAACAAGAAAAATCGAATGTATAGAAACGAGTGTAAATCGCAAAGCTATTCGTAAATAACATTTTAATTCAACATATATTTTATATCGTTATATAAATATTTAACTATATAACTAATATTTGCTGTATCTCTTGCAACAACAATTCTGCCAAATAGTTAAAATGTTTCAATATCCATTTACAAATTAAGAACAATCGCCGTTAAAATCTTTTGCAAAAAAGTATTCATATATACTTCTCCGCAGTAAGTAACATTTAATTACATCATCACCATTAATTGTTCAAAGGTTTGAGTCGTTTTGTATGCCATAAAGCTGTTTACTTTTCATGTTTTTATATAAATTAGTGTTTTACAACTAAGAACTTGTTATTGCTAATTGTCCCGAACTGTAATCTATTGTATTCATTATAATATCTTACTGGTATTTAAAGGGGCATGGTCACGATTTTGGACAAAAATTATTTTTACGATTTTAATGTTTACAATGCTTCAGTGAGGCATTTTTAATAGGCAGCCAAATTTTGAGTGTCATTTGTTGAGCTATAAGCGAGTTACATTGCTTACAATTCTTTGCTATGTAAACAAAGCCTTTGTTTACATTTTGAATGCTGAAGTGAAAATTCCAGTTTAACACCTAAAATGAATGTGTTAAACGTTAGGAAATGTTTATTTATGTTTAAAATGAATAAGAAGATAGACAAATCAGCTTGAAAAAGATTTTTAGTGGTATTTTGAACCTATGTAAACAAAACCAGGGCACGAGCCTTGTATACATGACAAAGAATTGCGAGCCCTGTATCTTGCTTATAACCCAACGACTGACTCTCAAATTTAATTTAATTATTAAAAATGCATTCCTAAAGCATTATAAACAATAAAAACAGAAAAATAGAGTTTGACCAAAATCGTGACCATGCCCCTTTAAGAGAATCCAATGGTCATGGCCATTTGTAGACTTTATTGATCTCCTTTACAAGAGCTTTATAAAAAAATATATGAAAATATGGTAAAATATGTGGATTTTTTCTGTACTAAACAATAGTCTATAGCTAAAAAACATCATATTCTAAAATTTTAGGTGATGGTTGATTTGTTGACCATCCAACCTCATTAACGAGAAAACGACAACTATATGGCAGGTCAACGTGTTTATTAGCTCACCTGAGCTGAAAGCTCAAGTGAGCTATTCTGATCACATTTTGTCTGTCGTCCGTCTGTCTGTCTGTAAACTTTTCACATTTTCAACATCTTCTCAAGCACCACTATGCCAATTTCAACCAAACTTGGCACAAAGCATACTTAGCCTAAGGGGATTCAAAGTTGTGAAAATTAAGGACCAAGCACTCTTACAAGGGGAGATAACTAGGAAATAATGAAAATTTCGAGAAATTTTTAAAAATCTTCTCACGAACCATTTAGCCAGGAAAGCTGAAACTTATGTGGAAGCATCCTCAGGTAGTGTAAACTCAAAGTTGTGAAAATCATGAACCCCGGGGGTAGGTTGGGGCCACAATAGGGAGTCGACTTTTCACATAATGGGGGTTTTACTTTTTACATAGGAAGATATAGAGTAAATCTTTAAAAATCTTCTTCTCAAGAACCATTGGGCCAGAAAAGCTGAAACTTATGTGGAAGCATCCTCAGGTAGTGTAGATTCAAAGTTGTGAAAATCATGACCCCCAGGGGTAGGGTGGGGCCAAAATGGGGGGTCGACTTTTAACATAGGAATATATAGAGTAAATCATTAAAAATATTCTTCTCAAAAACAATTTGGCCAGGAAAGCTGAAACTTGTTTGGAAGCATCCTCAGGTAGTTTTTATTCAAAGTTGTGAAAATCATGACCTCTGGGGGTAGGATCGAGCCATAATGGGGGGGGGGGTCGAATTTATACATAGGAATATATAGAGTAAATCTTAAAAAATCTTCTTCTCAAGAACCATTTGGCCAGAAAAGCTGAAACTTATGTGGAAGCATCCTCAGGAAGTGTAGATTCAAAGTTGTGAAAACCATGACCCCCGGGGGTAGGGTGGGGTCAGAATGGGGGGTCGACTTTTTACATGGGAATATATAGAGTAAATCTTTAATATAATCTTCTTCTCATAAACCAATTGGCCAGGAAAGCTAAAACTTATGTGGAAGCATCCTTAGGTAGTTAAAATTCAAAGTTGTGAAAATCATGACCCCCGAGGGTAGAATGGGGCCACAATGGGGGTTTAACTTTTTACATAGGAATATATAGAGTAAATCTTTAAAAATCTTCTTCTTAGAAACAATTTGGCCAGAAAAGCTGAAACTTATGTGGAAGCATCCTCAGGTAGTGTAGATTCAAAGTTGTGAAAATCATGAAATCCGGAGGTAGGGTGGGGCCACAATGGGGAGTCGACTTTTCACATAGGAATATATAGAGTAAATCTTTGAAAATCTTCTTCTTAGAAAAAAAATCTTCTTCTCAAGAACCATTTGACCAGAAAAGCTGAAACTTATGTGGAAGCATCCTCAGGTAGTGTTGATTCAAGGTTCTGAAAATCATGACTCCCAAGGGTAGAATGGGGCCATAATGGGGGTTTTACTTTTTACATAGGAATATATAGAGTAAATCTTTAAAAATATTCTTCTCAAAAACAATTTGGCCAGAAAAGCTGAAACTTATGTGGAAGCATCCTCAGGTAGTGTATATTCAAAGTTGTGAAAATCATGACCTCTGGGGGTAGGATCGGGCCATAATAGGGGCGTCGAATTTATACATAGGAATAAATTGAGTAAATCTTCAAAAATTTTCTTCTCAAGAACCATTGGGCCAGAAAAACTGAAACTTATATGAAAGCATCCTCAGGTAGTGTGGATTCAAAGTTGTGAAAACCATGACCCCCGGGGGTAGGGTGGGGTCAAAATGGGGTGTCGACTTTTTACATAGGAATATATAGAGTAAATCTTTAATATAATCTTCTTCTCATAAACCATTTGGCCAGGAAAGCTGAAACTTATGTGGAAGCATCCTCAGGTAGTTTGAATTCAAAGTTGTGAAAATCATGACTCCCGAGGGTAGAATGGTGCCGCAATGGGGGTCTAACTTTTTACATAGGAATATATAGAGTTAATCTTTAAAAATCTTCTTCTTAGAAACCATTTGGCCAGAAAAGCTGACACTTATGTGGAAGCATCCTCAGGTAGTGTAGATTCAAAGTTGTGAAAATCATGAACCCCGGAGGTAGGGTGGGGTCAAAATGGGGTGTCGACTTTTTGCATTGGATTATATAGAGTAAATCTTTGAAAATCTTCTTAGAAACAATTTGGCCAGAAAAGCTGAAACCTATGCGGAAGCATTTTTAGGTAGTGTAGATTCAAAGTTGTGAAAATCATGACCTCCAGGGATAGGATAGGGGCCATAATATGGGGTCGAATTTATACATAGGAATATATAAAGTAAATCTTCAAAAATCTTCTTCTTAAGAACCATTTGGCAAGAAAAGCTGAAACTTATGTGGAAGCATCCTCAGGTAGTGTAGATTCAAAGTTGTGAAAATCATGACCTCCGGGGATAGGATAGGGGCCATAATATGGGGTCGAATTTATACATAGGAATATATTGAGTAAATCTTTAATATAATCTTCTTCTCAAGAACCATTTGGCCAGGAAAGCTGGAAGCATCCTCAGGTAGTGTAGATTCAAAGTTGTAAAAATCATGACCCTTGGGGGTAGGGTGGTGCCACAATTGGGGATCGAATTTCTAAATAAAAATATATAGAGTAAATCTTTAAAAATCGTCTTCTCAGAAACTAATAAGCCAGGAAAGCTGAAACTTGTTTGGAAGCATCCTCAGGTAGTGTAGATTTAAAGTTGTAAAAATCATGATTTTTGGGGGTAGAGTGGGGCCACAATGGGGGTGGAATTTTTACATAGGAATATTAAGAGTAAATCTTTAAAATCCTTCTTCTCAGAAACTAATCAGCCAGGTGATTATTTAATATTATTTAGATTTTAGCTTCTGGATGATTCCTGGACGATTTGGTCTCACAAGGGGTTCAGAGTTTGATGTAGGTTTATATTCCATTTATAAACAATTGTTTAGGATATTTTTGATAGCTGCAATGCTTAACATGTGATATTACAATAAAATAATCCTGTTAGAAAAGAGACTAATGATAATAAACATGAGAATATCCAGTGGAAAAAATTGATTTTTATTTATACAGGATCTACATGTATATTATACTACATTGTCCAGATAGTTTGTATTATGACTCCATTAAGCTGATTTTACCATACCTATTGTTCCTCAGGTGAGCGATGTGGTCCATGGGCCTCTTGTTTAAAAAGTCGGCTTGTAAGATCTGCTTGTCGTCTTGTCAAATAATTATGTCGACTGGTCAGAAATCAATAATCAAAGGTCATTTCTAGTCAATAACTGTCTTTACTAGCTTTCATATTTTTTTTCGGCATAAAGACATTGAAAGTCGATTATTTGACTCACTGATTATTATGAGGACTTGCATCAAGGTCATGTTGATTTTTCAAATACATCGTATTTATGTCTTAGAGGAAGAACACAATTTTGATGATAAATGGATCACAAAAGCAGGACTGTGTACACGTTGTTGAGTGACAAGTCGACAGAAAATCTGACAAGTCGACATTAGGATCGCCAATGCATCGTAATACTAGTGTCTAAATGGTCGACGCTATGTAATGGATATATGCCGAAAACAGTTCTGTATGAAAAAATATTAGACAGTTTCGAGGCCCGTTAGGGCCGAGAACTGTCTGATATTTTTTCATACAGAAGTAAGTGTTTGAGGCATATATCGTACTTAAAACACTGCCATAGAATTTCATTGTTGATTTACCTGTGACAGTCCGATTTTGAAGGATATCAGTACTGTAACCACTGGTAACTGATATTAAGAAACTCACTAATATCGGACTGTCACAAGTAAAATTTTTGACTGCTTGAACAAAGGAATGACATCACAGCAGTGTTTTAATATCTGATAAGTGGTAGCGGAAGTATGCCACCATTATTGCATGGATAAACGATTACCTCTGTCCTTCCTAACCTTTTATACCTGAACTTGGTACCCATTTTGTCATTACAAGGTTGTGCAACATGCGTGGTGGATCAAAATATATAGGGAACATCTACCTCACGTTCGCCAAAGGTTAGTAATGGCATTATATTACATATAAAGATCAGAAGGAGCGGGATTTATTCAGATGGGTTTTGAAGTTTGTAAAAATGCTTTTTTCACTGTGGACTACGGGATCTTCCTTCGCCAAACATATAGACCTTTCTACATTTCTGGTTCTTACATTGTTCTTTCTAATCGTCCTCAGTGTAATTTCCACTACACGTGCCGACATACCCGGTCCCCTAGTTTTACCGTTTGTTGGAAACATGATGCTTTTCTTCGCATGGGCACAAGACAACACGAAGAGTATTTGCGTTTATATAAAACATATGGCGACATATTTCGACTGTATTTGGGAAACGTATGTTCAACACAATATGTAGATATGAACATATTTGTGACGCTTTTGTGAGGCAGGGAACTTTATTGAGCGACCGTCCAGAGGGGTTATTTCACCCTGGGCCCGGGTATGAAAAGTCAGTTAATGACATTTTTAACACATAAACATTTGATTCAAATGCAACATGTTGTTTTGCACACTTTTGATAAAAGTAGTTGATTTTTTTTAATTCTTTACATGTAACTGTTTAACCAAGCGTGTTGTGAAAAAAAATATTTTTATTGTGGTTGTTGTTGTTATTGTTGTTAATGTTGTTCAATTTTGAATTAAAGATACAAACCGACGCAAATTTTACTAAATATATTTGTATGAAGCACCTGGAGTGCTGTTTACAAGTGGTGAACATGGAAAAGAAACCGTCGGTTTGCAATGCAGACACTGAGAGATATCGGTATGGGCAAGAAGAGTCTGGAAGAGGTCATTGCAGATGAAGCTAACGTTCTGTGTGCTGATATCGCCCTTTTCAACGGTAAACCGATCGACAACATCCGGGACCTTTTGGGCATGTCCGCCAGTTACATTGTGCACTATGTTGAGTTTGGATATAGGTGATATCTTATCGTTGGAAATATGTTGATTCCGTGGAGAAATGTTTGAACATTAACACCAACAACGTTTACACAATTTTAATCTTTCCTTACAATAGATGTTATCATGAAGACGAGCGGTTTTTGACCACTATTAAAGCTTCTGAAGCGATCTTCACAGCATCTAACCTAGGCTTTCATATATTGCCCAAATTTGTACAAAGCTTTCTCGTAAGTGGAATTTGCATTCTACTCTGATAATTGATTAATGCAAATATATTATATTTGTAGCCTCTAAATATTTCTAATCCTCAAAGAAATCCTTTGTATTTTTCCGTATATATGATCTTCTTTATCAAAAAGTTAATTTATGGGATTTAAAAAAAACCCTTGAGAATTATTCAAGCATAATATGTTATTTTCTCAATAATATAAAATATTTCGATACTGGTGTTACAATACTTTATTTTAAAACTTTGTATATTCATGTAATACGTATTAACTTTTGATTTCCTTATCCTGATTGTTTTTTTTAAGTAATCGAATATTTGTATTTTGCTTTCGGCTTTTTTTCTATTTCTTATATAAAATGTTGTAAAATTAAATATTTCTGCTGATTTTTTATTTTCTACAAAACAAGAAACACGCTTAATTTTGTGATAAAGTTTTACAATTCTGCAGTATATAAGTTTTAGCAAAATGAAACCTATACGCTTCTCTCCTTTTCCAGGGAACTGGTGAGGAGGAAAGACTGAGGGCTCAGGGAGATGTACCCAGTTATCTTAAGAACCAGATTGAAGAGCATGAGACAGAAATAAAATCAGAGACCTGGTGGACCAGTTCATGGCAATTATCCCTCATGAGGAGGATTCCAACCAAAAGTGTAGGAAAACGAGAGCATTATGCAGGATTGAAATAAAAGATATATTTTCGAGAAAATAACTTTAACTATAAGGTCATTTAGTTATATGGTTATTATGTAAAGTTTTATACATGAAAAAAAAATGAGCCTTATGTTAAAAATTTGATAAAACTGACAGGACTCCAAATCAGAAGAGAATATAGGCCTCGCCATTCTCGTTTCTAGTATTACGTATGTATCTAATGGTGCTGGAGCTGTTTATAGCCGGAACCGACACGACCGCCACTATACTGGAATGGACGATCCTGTACATGATGGGCTACCCCAAAGTACAAAAAGGTATCATAAAGAAATAAAGAAAGTAAGTTTTTTAATCGCCGTATCCTTCATTATCCTAACGTTGCCCTTCTATCTGCCCTTCTACAAGTCTCTTACCAATGGTACCTGTTTATTCAAGGTTGTAGGGCTACAGAAGCGTTTACTACTCCGACAAGAACACTTTACCATTTGTGGAGGCAGGAAGTGCAAAGATTGTCCAGTACCAGTAATGATATTGATCTATTAAGTTCTGATTAGTTACTTATGATAGTCCTTAAAGATAGAGTTCATGCTGTCACGAATGTTAGAATCATTTTAATAAGACTTTGGACTTTCGGTTGGACGTAACAATCTATTTCTTGCGTCAAAACAAATTAAGCATGACGCTGGTTTCAAGCGAAATATGCACCGATTGTGTAGTCTTAGCTCAAAATCCAAACAGATCTTGTTGATTTCAATGAGCCATGGCTGAGTTGCCTGCAATACGTCACATTGCTGTTTGACACAACTACCCAAAGTCCAAGCTCTTGTTAAAATGGTTCTATTAGCGTAAACTACCGTATGGTGTTTTGAGAAAAGTCACATGTAAGCCATGTTTGATTTTCTTCGATATTGTTTTCAAAAGCTATGTCCTTGTCCTATGTATCGGCAGCGTATATCTTTATTGCTGGCTATCGGATTCCAAAAAATATCATGGTAACAGCATTTTTTGCATCCGTAAATTTGGATCCAAAATTTTACCCAAACCCTAAAAAATTCCAACCTGAGAGATTTCTTGGAGAAAACTCCGGAAATGTGAATAAAAAGGAAATGATCATTCCTTTCTCAATGGGTAAAGTAAAACAAAGCCAAAGCAATGTTTTAAATATATTACTTTTGTGTGTTTAATTGTTTGTCTGTTTGATACATCTTGTATGTATTGTCATCATTTGTTTCACCTAGGTTCAAGAATTTGTCCTGGAGAAACACTAGCGAAAACTGAAATGTTCATAATTTTGCAAATTTGATTCAAAAATTCAAATTCTGCAAGGCGTCTCCGGATGACGAGTTGTGTTTTTACGGAGTGACTGGCCAGGTTAGATACGCTCGTTCGTACAGGGTCAGGGCGGAACCCAGAGACTGACCAGAGGGGCTTTTACGATAGGATACTCTTGGTCATACAAAGTATTAATGAAGGCAAAGTCTAGAAGCTGACTGTGAATAGATGGACTTCAAAACAGTACTTATTAACTGAGGTGGTGGGGGGGGGAGGTGGGGTCTTTCACATACATTAAAAATTCGGTTTAAATTTAAGAAGCATTATTGTACGTATTTTTAAAAAGAATATCAAGCACCCAGGCTGGTTTAATACTTCTCACAATGAAAACTTTTGAATAGCATGTTTGTTGGGTTTCCCTGTAACATTTTAATATGAACAAAACAACAAAAAGATGTACGGTGAAAAGGATGTCTAGTGAAATAATCAGGTCTAGGTTTAAAATGATAAACACATTATATAAATAGTGTCTGCTAAGAAGGGTACCAGTATATAAATAGTGCCTGTTTGGGAGGGTACCAGTTGAAATTGACACCCCGAGAAACCATTGTCAACCGACGCGAAGCGGAGGTTGACAATGGTTTTTGAGGGGTGTCAATTTCAACTGGTACCCTCCCAAACAGGCACTATTTATTTTATTATACTGAATGTCTTAACTTTATAGCAATCTTTACTGCTTTTATATAGACAAGCTTATCTTTTAAAAAGATTGGTGAGCTAGCGCTGTAGCCATCATAAAACACAGAAGCATCGGCAATGACATAGCTCATTGACTGTGCCTTAATCATTATGTATCTACTGTAATTTCAACTTCGAGGTGAAAATTTTCAAGAACCATTGGTACCGTTTTGTAGCAATCGTATCTTCTCGGGCCTTTCCGTCAAGCTCGGAAAACATATCAGAGATTGTTTTCCGAGCTTGATGGTAGTTAAAATAAAGCTAGCTATTTATTATAATATTTAAAATAACTTTGCATAATAAGACCTAAGCGACTGTTACTATTTTGACATTTACAATATAACACAAAACTTCGTGTGAAGATGATAAAACGAAATTCACATGGTACAGTTTATCTACAGTAGTACAGTATTCCCAGAATCCCCTACTATGGAGTCGAGCATGCGTATTCAAGTGAAAAAGACTAACGTAGTTGCTAGCGCTCGAGAGCGCTAGCAAAAATACGTGAGTTCTACGACGAACCGTACGCGCATAATTTACGCGCATGCAACAATTCGTTCTATCGGCCCGTTGCCAAGTGTGTTGCTAACGCTGAGGGTATGAGAACGGATTGTCAACTGCGTCTAAACCAATCAGATTTCAGTATTTAACATGAAAGTATAATAATTGAAATTGACATTGACAACAATGGGGCTTAGCCCCCCCCCCCCCCCCCACTGTTTTTGCAAATTCATACATACCAAAGACCTTTTTTTTTGCTTGTCAAGATTTTTGTTAAGTCTAGCCCCCCACTTTCTATTTGCTTCCGCCGCCACTGGGATATGATTATAATGTTATATTTACATTCACTAAGTATGATTCCCTCTTTTTCTTACAAAAATTGATCGTAATTCATAGCTCTGTTTAAACAAACTGGCAGGACTGAAATCTACACGCCCCTTTGATCGATTGGTATATTATACGGAACTATACATGTATAAAAATCAATTTTGTATAAGTTTTTATCAGGAATAGAATTTAACTCGTAGACATGTACATGTAGTTATCTTTTTACAGCGGCATTTTTTTATTGGTTGAATTATTATTACTCAAACAATTTTGTCTAATAATAGACTAATAATGTCTATATTTTATGTCTCTTTTTTAATATATGATATCAAGTGACAATTGTTTTTAATGGTGAATGCGTCAAAGTTGAGAGAATTTTTGTTCACATCTTATGTATGTTAGAAATAAAATTGTTATATGCAATAAAATTAGTTTGTAAAAAGAAGCATTAACCTTGTCTGTCAAATAGAACATCTACTCAGTATTCACACCATACAGTAATCTGTGGCCTTTTTATATACATTTATATTTAATGATGAATCAAATCTTGAAGATGTCAGCACTATGTCTAAAGTATAAAACAACTCCCTAGAGTCTGTGACATAGCCCACACAAAAATTTAAAAATAATTATGTGTTCAAACCTCTTGAACACATAATAGAACAAAATTAGAAAAGGATATCATTTTTAACCGATGAAATAGCATGTTTAATACATGTTTACAGTGGGTTAAGAAATCCAGTCCAATGTTAAATGAACGATTGTTCTTGCGGCAAGGAAGCTATTTTGAGCCCGATCAAAAATCCCAAAATCCAGCTACTTTTAATACAGAATAAGATATATGGAGAAGCCATTTAGCAGGATCTAGGGATGGTAACATTGGTGAACCCTAATCATAACTTACCACACTCTAACACGTTTAGCAATTGGTTCTGTTTGCGCCCGATCATTGAAAAAGGATCCTATTCAAACTTTCAAGATGCAAATACTCTTGATGTTTTTCAATAGATTTAATCATCTATAACATATTCTCAAACTATGTACTAACATACATGTACATGCAGACATTATCATTAACAGTATGTGTGTTCAGTGCATCAACTGACTCGACTATGACTATACATATGAATTGCATTCTAAACGTTGCAAAATCTAATGCGTTTACGTTATTTCTAAAAGCCATTTAATCTTTTATTGATATAAAGAATGTGTCTTAAACTTTGTTTATTTTCAATTAATTTTGTTTTTATTTAGAAACTCGCGTTCCCTATGAGAAAACACTGTGACACGAGAACTACTATTAATCATTTCAGTACTTGTTTCATTTCTTTTATCAAAACAATTTACTATGTGTTGCAATTGATGATGAAATATTGTAATCTAGTTAAAAATTGTACTCTTAGTATAAAAAAACAATTAAAGATGTGCCCTGTCGAAAAGCTTTTCGATATATTCAGGGGAAGATTTCTTTGAATAATAATCAGCAATATTTACATGTTTCAGTGTCTTTTTGTGTAATAACACTACGTATCGATTTTGTACTATGTATAAATCCAATAACTTCATATGACGTATATTTGGGGTGCCAGCGGGGTTTCCTTATTTATTTTCAAATATTTATTCGTACAATGGCTGAAAATTATATAAATGGTAATAAGGAATCATTCTTTGAATATTATGAGGTGATTATTTCAGTCGGGGCGTGATCAAATCTAACAAAGATTTGATTAAAGCCCTTTTGGCTTTATTGGATTTGATCACGCCCTGACCAAAATTATCACCTTATAATACTCAAAGAATGAATCCTTATTCCTTAATTAAAAGCAAAAAAACGATTGGCAATATAAAAATATAAAAACATAAACATAAACCCGTCCTTAAGAACCTCTTTAACGGTAATTTTCTTTTGTTCTACCACGTAAAGACAGAAAGTAAAAGTATTATTGCAAAAATATATATGCTGGATGGAACAAATGTTCCCGATGCTGAAATTGTTTTATAGATGGCGCTGGTGTCGCTGGCGTAGACGAAGCGGTGATTGAGAGGCTGTGTGGGCCGGAAGTCGTTAGAAATGTCTCTGTCTGTCTCGTTGGCGTAGTTCCGGTGCACGTTGTGACGAAACTTCATGAGTTGATCCTCGGAGATTTTGATGGTCTCCTTGAAGATGGTCCATATGACGCTCTCGGAACACGGCGGCGTCGTCAGACTACCGTGATAGCGGTAGTAAACCTTTAGATCCCCCGGAAACAGTTCAGACAACGGAAATGTATTTAAATCCACATGGTCAGCTATTATCGACGAGAAAACACGACGTCATCATGTAATTCATCATCAGTAGTATTGTAGGAGAGGTATGGCCATCTTGTACACATGTGGACCAAAATGTAAACATTTCTTAAACTGACTTTTTTTAAAACTGCTGTCAAAGGAAAATATGAGGATTTACGTTTGGTGTTGTACGCAAATTGCTTACACAATAACAGAACAATGCATTTTGCAATCATTTTGAAATGTGCAGCTGCATAATCTATAAAATGGGGGAAACATATGAAAGATTTTCAGTAGTGCTCGATGTATAATTACAAGCATAGTACTTTTCTTGTATGCATAATTTGCATACAAAACGAATGTAAAACCTAGTTTTTTTTCATTTTTTTTCTTTTGACAGCAGTCCTAGTCAGTTTTTGGCATTAACGAGTCAGTTCAAGAACTGTTTTACATTTTTGTCCTCATATGCACAAGATGGCCGTACATCCCTCTTAAACGTTTATAAGGTTTATCAAACTATGTTTCTGAAGCTATATATATCAAAATATGTGAAGAAAAACCCTTCCAAAATTTTATCAAAATATACTCTGAATTTGTTTAGCTACATGTGTAAAAAGCACCTCGTTCAATAATGTAATTTAAATGTAAAGTATTGTTTGTATAATTATGAGTAGACTTTGGCACGTACCCTTGTGAGCAATTTGGTAGAAATGGCGGATGATTTCATCAAAGTGGTGGTTGACGGCACCGACCTGCAAATGCGGAAAAATTCCCTAAAACCATCTCTTCGAAATGTGGAAATAATTTTGAATAAACAACTGAAGAAATTAAAATATGCTGCATATGGGTTTTGTTTTCAGCTAATTTCTAGCTATGTCGTTAGGTTGACCTTAGAACTCAAGAAATCAATAACATGCTTGTTGTATAAACATGTTAATGAACACCTATACAATTTGGTTATTACTAGCATTTAGATATGAGGTACAATTCAATAAATTTGTCTAAATTCGAAGACCGCTTTCTGAGCATGATGCAAAGTTTTTGATTTATAAAGACTTTGTGAAACACGTTAAAATGGTTTAGTGTAGATTTTAAAACCAACCATTTAAAGGAATTTATATGATTACAATAGTGATACAATCCGCAATGAGCTGCATGCATTTGTTACCTCAAACAGGAACGCCAGCACGTGCAGGCCGTTCGTCTGGTTGACCGCCTCCTCAAACGTGTCGTACTTGGAATTGTAATGTACCACGTGCATCTAATGGACAAAATACTTTTATTATAAACATTTTGATATTGATGCCACTCTCAATAATTATGTCTCGTTTATCAGACCTTGCTGTACGTTTAACCGTTTTATGTAATGTGATTTTTTTAGAATCACATGAAGGTCACATTTGACGGAGGAGGATATGTTTGTTTTGAAGCTATTTGCGGGGTCATACACAAGACGTACCTCCATAGGAAAGTGGTTATCGTTGATGTCGTGCTCGGAGCCCCGCTTGTCCTCTGACCCCCAGTGGAAATGGAACTGTTTGGCCCGGTAGATGTCGCTCACTCCTCCGCCAGAAATCGTCATCAACTTGCCAGTTAAGTCGATTTGTACTGTAACGAGAATAACAGCGAATTTTTTTGGATGATTGTTTGGTGTTCGCTGAAAACTGTATATTTAAATTATATATTTGTGGGTCAGAGGTCATTTTGTGTTCAAATGACCATTACTTCGATCTCAAAATAAACAGAGAGTAAAAACGTATAGAATAAGATTGCAAGAATCTCGTAAATATTTTATAACCGAGGATTATAACTGTTATGTTATAACTGTTATGTTATGTCATGGTAGGCGCTGGCACGATAAAGAAACCCCGATGTTTAATCACAGGGGCATGCCCCTATGGTTCAATGTCATCTGACACAGAAAAACTCACTACTCACTGTTTATGACATGATGTAATAATATGAGTAAAACTGTCTCAAAGGAACGCAAAGTCAAGGACAGGAATAATTTGACAATTTTGTACCATAGAAGTCAGAGCCTTATAGATGGTGGGGATCTATATCGTGCTATCACCTACATGTATATTTGCATCCCTAAAACCAGTTGATACCACCCAATATGACAAGTAGTTAATTTATGGTTTTATCGGAAACAACTAAAGAGTTTAAATGGGACATTTTTCCTTCAGGAACTATGTTCGACTAAATTACACAAAATGTTTATGTTTCGGAATTTCATCAATGTTTTAACTTCATTGATAGAGGTTACTAATTAATTAAACTTGTGTTGACATTTTAACGTTGTTTGTGCGTTAAGAGTCATTCTGTCCGTCCGTTACACTCCCTCACCTGTCTATCCCGTGACACTCCCTCGCCTGTGTGCATGGACACTACCTCACCTGTGTGCCCGTGACACTCCCTCACCTGTGTGCCCGTGACACTCCCTCACCTGTGTGCCCGTGACACTCCCTCACCTGTGTGTCCGTGACACTCCCTCACCTGTGTGTCCGTTGTTCTTCATGCTCATACTGACGTTGTTGACGCTATCGTAGCCACTGAAGGTAAAGGCCGTCAGATTTTTGTCAAGGACGGCTGACGATGTATCCACGGAGATAGGTGACTGGCTGGATCCAGCACATTGTGGGTAGTCCAGTTTCCAGGTGGACGGGCCTGAATCAAGGACAGGGACAGAATTAAGGGATATCTTAGTGAACCCTTTACGAACTTGCAATTTTTTAGGAAATTTTACGTATCTGAATAAACAGTCCTGCATTGCCGTTATAATTATTTTTACTTTATTTTACGTTTAATTATAATTAACAAATATCTGTGATCTTTGTAATCCAGAAGGCGTCTATATGTAAATATAAATTTAAAAAAAAGCAACAGGCACTTTCAGTTTATAAGATATCTTTTTTTACTTTACTAAAATTCTGTAATGATTTTAAAATGCATAACATATTTATTATTAAAACTCATTCTCTTTAATCAGCTCTCTATAAGAAAAAAATAAATTTATAAATGAAGAAGTCAATTGCAACTTCTACAAGTTCTATCAAGTTTTATAAAGAGGGTGGTTGTCATGGACGCTTATGTAATACATTCGAGATGTTTTTCGAGCTCTGGTGGATTTAAAGGACCGAGAAGTTGCGATTGAAGAAGTTTCAATATATGAAGTACATGTAAACTGTGCCTTTGATGTATTAAAAATGTATTGTACCTAAATTTAAGATATTGAACAATCCTACAGAATCTTATAAAAAAAATCAACAGTCCAATATAGGTCGTTAATAATGTGTATAGCAAACTGCGGGGTTCCGAAAATTTATGTCATTGGTAGTTACCGTCTTTCTTGGAAGACGGTATAAAGAGTTGAAATAATTTACAGTATCCGGGTCGTGCGCTTCCTCTCATTTGTGATTGGTAGAGAAATACATGATGTGAAAATTGACATTTATTTCATTGGTTAAAATACTGTTCGGCGCAAGAGAGATAAAATTCTGATTATCTTTTAACATACGACTTAACAATTTTCATAGATTTCAAATCTTAAACAAGTATTCCTTTTAAAGGAATGATCGGCATGTAATATCATCGGTCAGCTCTATATCTGTAAACGTAATGCGAAAGTATTACGGTACATGCAATAAACATGATAAATACTATTAAGATAAATCGCAACGTTTTTTTGATTTCCGAAATAGCAAGACATGAATAAACTTTACTTTTAGTAGGTGAATGGTACTTCCGAATAATATTCCTACGCATGTAAAGAAAACAAGAGGCCCATGGGCCACATCGCTCACCTGAGCAACACTAGACATAATAAAATCAGCTAAATATAAACCTACGTCAAACTTTGAACCTTATATGTGGCACAATAATTATCCAGGTCCACAGTCTAAACAACTGAGAATCAACAAATGTCAATATGATTGCATATTAGTAATACTATATACTAAATATTTTTGAGATTGATCAAATTTATTTCCAATGTAAAAATATGACCCCCCTCCTTTATAGTTTCACCCTTTTTTATTTGATTTTTAAAGATTTCTCTCTCTCTCTCTCTCTCTCTCTCTCTCTCTCTCTCTCTATATATATATATATATATATATATATATATATATATATATATATATATATATATATATATATATATATATATAACATTACCTGAGAATGCTTTCACTCAGGTAACAGCTTTTCTGCTTTATTGATTTTCAAAACTAAGATATTTCTCTTTACATTCCTATGTAAAAACTTGACCCCCAATTGTGGCCCCATTGTACACCCGGGGATCATGATTTGAACAAACTTGAATCTACACTACCTGAGGATGCTTCCATGCAAGTTACAGCTTTTCTGGCCAATTGGTTCTAGAGAAGAAGATTTTTAAAGATATTTCTCTATATATTCCTGTGCAAAAATTTGACCCCCAATTGTGGCCCCACCGTACCCCTGGGGATCATGATTTGAACAAACTTGAATCTACACTACCTGAGGATGCTTCCATGCAAGTTACAGCTTTTTTGGCCAGATGGTTCTTGAGAAGAAAATTTTTAAAGATATTTTTCTATATATTCCTATGTAAAAATTCGACTCCACATTGTGGCCCCATTGTTCCACCGGGGATCATGATTTAAACCAACTTTAATCTACACTACCTGAGGATGCTTCCACACAAGTGACAGATTTTCTGGCCATTTGGTTCTTGAGAAGAAGATTTTTAAAGATATTTTTCTATATATTCCTATGTAAAAATTCGACCCCCAATTGTGGCCCCATCGTACCCCTGGGGATCATGATTTGAACAAACTTGAATCTACACTACCTGAGGATGCTTCCACGCAAGTTACAGCTTTTCTGGCCAATTGGTTCTAGAGAAGAAGATTTTTAAAGATATTTCTCTATACATTCCTTTGTAAAAATTCGACCCCCAATTATGGCCCCACCGTACCCACGGGGATCATGATTAGAACAAACTTGAATCTACACTACCTGAGTATTCTTTCATGCAAGTTACAGCTTTTCTGGCCAATTGGTTCTAGAGAAGAAGATTTTTAAAGAGTTTTTTCTATATATTCCCATGTAAAAATTCGACCCCCAATTGTGGCCCCCAACGTACCCCCGGGGATCATGATTTGAACAAACTTGAATCTACACCACCTGAGGATGCTTCCACGCAAGTTACAGCTTTTCTGGCCAATTGGTTCTAGAGAAGAAGATTTTTAAAATACACCATTATTTTTCACTAATTCCTAATTATCTCCCCTTGAAAGAGGGCGTGGCTCTTCATTTGAACAAACCTGAATCCCCTTCACCTAAAGATACTTTATGGCAAGTTTGGTTGAAATTGGCCCAGTGGTTCTTGAGAAGAAGATGAAAATGTGAAAAGTTTACAACAACGACAGACAACGGACAAATTGTGATCAGAAAAGCTCACTTGAGCCTTTGGCTCAGGTGATCTAAAAACGTGATCTACAAATAATAAAAAATTTACATGAAGCTGTCATTGCATAGTAAATAAAGTAGTGCAAGGCGCAATGCGTGCGCAAATAGTAAAATTTGCCGGATGCCCCATATGGACACAACTGTGATCGGCCGAAGCCGATCACAAAAATGAGAAACGAAAAAAATGAAATTTGCTATGAATGAAATTCAGGCTTTAATTTTTCAGTACAACTAGTTGATATCCGTAAACAAGTTTGCATATTAGATACGATAAAACAAATATCAGTCAAACAGATGGTGTTAACTTTGATTTTATTAAAATAATACGACCCTTCCTAAGATCTCTCTTTACCTAATATAATCGATCTCAACAAACAAGCACGTTAACGTTGTACACATTTCTCAATTTTTGGCACGCACGCTTTAAAGGCTCACATAAAAAAGTTTCACACGCCATGGCATGTAGAAGAAGGCGACATTTATATAAAAAAAATAAATAAAATATTCTTCGATAACTATTGCTGTTACGAGTTTGCTCTAAAGAGGGTAAGCTTTTTTTTTTAAAAAGCTTAACTTGTACATAACATTTGTTACATCCCTCTGTTTTACGGAAAATACTCACCAATACCAGGTTCATATCCCCATTCATTGCCTAGAAATAAAAAAGACAATCTAATAATAATGAAAACTCATGCTTTATTTTAAATTAATCAATTTGCATGAATAACCTCTATTACCAAATGAGACAGATCAATTTAGTACCGAAGTACATACGTTTCTTGTTACAGCATCACACTAAACAAGCTGGGCTATCATCTTAAAACATTAATGATGCTAATAAATGTTGCTAGAACGTTCAAATGTCAAGGTTTGATTACAAAATAGTCAATATTTCATTTATCGATAAAACAGTTTTATACATTACTTAACATTGAAAAAAGGACACAAGACTAAGATTTTTGAATATATCCTTAAAGTCCTGTTTGAAAAAAAATGATTTATCTCAGTATTGAAATAAATTGCGAAAGCTTTCTCACCAATACAGATTATTCGGTGGAAATCAGGCAAACAAAAGCGAAAAATAAGTAATGTGTATAAATTATGATAAAGATTCTCTCTCTCTCTCTCTCTCTCTCTCTCTCTCTCTCTCTCTCTCTCTCTCTCTCTCTCTCTCTGTGACATTTTTGTAACGAAAAAATATTAATTCGTGGAATTTATCCTTCATTTTTTTAGAATGCATATATGTATAATGTCATAGCGAGTTGACAATTGCTATGTGTGAAAAGGTCATTGAACTCGGCACACTTGGTATTTGAATTTTTGATGATGTTCAGATACATGCTTGGCTAACGTCAGATGGCCGGCTTTCCACCTTAAGACCTGGGTCTAACAATGACACGGGTAACATAGGCGATTAGAAGGAAAATCATCCAAAGGGGGAAATTGGAAATTCGTCATTAAAATGAAAATTACAAATATTTGAAATTCGTCATTGAACTCGAAGGTTATCGACTGTAGGAATCTGTGGCCGGTGGCGACAACTGATCAGTCTAGAGATAGGTCGTTCCTGTAATGATATACTGAGACACTGGATGTGTATATTTTTTATTTTTGTTGTTTTTTACGCCATATTTTAGACATCTCAATAACCTTTAAAGTCGCAATATGGCAGTGACGTAAAAACACGGTAGATTATGATAATGATACAAGACGAAAGAATTATCTCTAGCATTGATTGACGTAATGACTGTGTCATACATTGATGCTTCTGATGAACAGCACGGTTGTTTTCAACACTCTTACGCATCTGACTATTTGTTTGTGACGCATTTTAACAAAACTCAATTATTTATTACACTCTTTGGTCAATAACTGAGTTTCCAGGAATAACAAGGAGAGCTTCTGTTTTGTTTACTTGCAAAATCATCACTAACATGATAAAAAGAATTTCCAATTTCAAAAAGCGGTGAGAAACGATTTTTAAAATTGAAATATTAATTCATTAACTGATAACATTATTGTATCATTTTTACATTTTTATTTTTTTATACATTACCGTACCTCCGCCAGAATTAACAAAGTGTTCCAAAAAACAAAAGAATACTCCAGACAATATCGCCTGCTTAATTGTCTTCATCATTTTAAATGAACTGTATTAAGATAAAAAGATGGTTCCCTTTCAAAGCGTTACACAGATGAATTCACATAAAGGGGTTCAATTCAGAAACTTGGCGGGTTTATGCGTGGATGGCAATAACCCAGGATTAGGGTCTTACTCGGAATCCAAAGGAGGAGGGACAATATAATGGTAATTTGCATTCATTAAGTGTGCCCAATCCACAGTTATCATTTAATATGAGCAATTGTCATTCCAATACCCCCAGGAAAAAGAAAATAAATACGAAAAATTCCTCGTTATTAATCTTGCCGTATGGAGCTCTTACAAAGCTGTCATTGCGCCGGTCTAATATTCCCAATATCAGGTATTGTAAATTTTTCTATTTCAATGTTTATTGAATGCTTTGCACACAAGGATCATTTGTTTCATTTTGCGCATTTCATATACAGGTATACAGGTATATATCAGGTACCGGACAGGTACAGGTATGTTTCATTAAGGACAAAAACAATGCAGTCCCCTTACTTTTACTGAATAAAAAATAGCAATTACATGTATTATGACAGCAGACGACAGATTTTCCTTTAAAAAATGAATTTTTTTTTCATGGAAACGGGAAAAAAAAACCAAAAAGTTCCTTGAAGAAAGGGATACATCGCCTATTGTACTACATTGTATGTACATACGGGTTTTATTGTTACTCTATTAATTTTTGAAATAAAAAACAACTAGATATAGAATAAGAAATTTAAATGTTTACATCCGAGTATTTTACTATTAATTATGCAAGTTTGCCCTTATTCTGATGAGTTTAATTTTATACGAGATTGATTCATTGAAAATGTTGTTTGCATTAGATTTCGCAAATTTCCTATTTTCTTTTTTTTTTATCCATCGTTTTTAACAATACATGACACTCTACCCCAAAAATATCAGGTAAGTGATTGAAATATGAATTCAAGATTCTATTTTTTGTTCAATGCTTTACAAAATTTATTTCTACCAAATATTGTTGATTGGTCGTGTCGTTGTATTTTCAGATACACTAGTTTCTGCATTACCTATATACACATGTAGAAATGAGAAATTCTAGCAAATGCAGACAGTTAAAATGATATCATTGCGTGTGTTTGTCAGTAAACATGCATAACATTACGAGGTCAAAGACAACAAGAAGTCTTTTTTTATCTTGGTTCGATCTAGTGACCCGTCTTTCACCTGACACATAGCGGGACGAGGGAAGGAGGGTGAGGTTAAAAAGCTGCATGGACTGTGTTGCATTGCAAAGTTAGCGGATATTGCATCCTATTTCATATGATAAACAAGTTTGAGTGCTGAATAAAAAATCAGAACAAGGAAGGCACTTCTTTTTTTTACCTTTGCGAACACCGTCATGTGTGCAGGTGCGATGTTTTAATGTTGGTTTGATATCTTAGCAATACTGCAATGTTAATTTACAACAAAACGCGAGATCTGTAGCAGATGCACGCTGATTGGTTCACAGGTAATATCAGCGAAACCGGAGCCAAGGACTTTATGCATGTCAATTTTTTTAATATATTGATGTTCAAATAGTAAAAAAAGCATGGCCAATGCACTTTCCCAAGAGCCATATCTCGAAAATGATAATCTGCCGGCTGGGATTAAGTTATCCGATGATGACTTAACTTTATATTTCATCGAAGAGATTGAAGTGTTATAACGAATAAAACTTAAGCTATGTTTGACAATCATTATTTAGCATCGTTGATTTTTTTATTTACAAATGCATATAGGCAGCGCACATAAAACATCCCTGCACTATTTTTCGAAGTTTGTGACCGTAATAAGAGATAAGTTTAGTGTTCTATTTGCTTCAATGCGAAGTTATGATAAAACCCTTGAAAGATAAAAATATCAATGATTCGGGTCCTTGCATATAAAACACAAGTTATCATAAACCATATGGATCAATTTTTGTTTTAAATAATCAGTGATCTGCACATGCTTTACTTCTATGTGCTTTTTATTAGCCATATCTTATGATAATCTCTGTCTTATAAATTGTTGTATTAATCGCCACCATGAATCAATCAACAACACATACACATTAGTTTTCGGTCATGTATATATTGCTCTCATGTATACGTTGACCCTATCTCGTGGTTTTTCTCTCATACATTTATGCACAATATGGTTTCTGCCTCCCCCCCCCCTTCTGAATTTTTTTCCCAATATCTTATTTGTGAGATTTATCACACTACTTACGATTCAATCAAGTCAATTTTATTTCATTTATTTATTTTTTTTTTATCTTTTTTTTTACCAAATAGTGAAAAAATAAATTTACTGTAAAATTTTATACTATTTAAAAAATGGCGATGATTGTATAAAAACCATATAGATTTCTATAAATATGATGTTTATGACAGAGCGTTCACTTAGTTGTTGTGATAAACTTACCACTACCAGACTCGGCGATGGATATCCACGCGGCGAACACAGACAGACAGATGGACACTGACCCACACATGGTTAACTCTCCTCTGGGTGGGGAATGGCTGTTACGTATCCTTATATATCAGTTACCATAGAGACCTTTCAAACACTGACTACTCACGCCCCTAGCTTCTCCTCCTTGCAACTATATCCGCGTCGTGTAAATTTATAACCTTCTCCAGCAACAGATATTGACGTTCTTGCAACGACGGATGCCAGCAACAACTTTATTGTGTCATGAAGCGTTTTAATGCACGGCCGCGTCAATTTTTTTCACAGTGAGAAAACCCTACCTTTCTTCGATTTTGATCACAGAGAGGAAATGAAATTCACCTATGCCCTAAGTAATGAATACTTCTTCGGCCACAAGCTTTGGCTGGCGGCAGACTTTGCAGTAGTCACGGGTCCTGTTATCGGAAGGAGATCTGCACCAAGTGGGTTTTTTTATCTTGCATAAACCAAACAATTCCGCCTGGGCTTTTCACTCAAGCAAGGACAACTTCAAGATGTAAAGTACGACTAAACATTTATCATTTTAGAGGCGCAAAACATTTTTTTGTTCTTATTCGATGACAAAATGTTTCCCTTTCATTCACAATTCAGTGGGTTTCGGAGTCTTTTTCTCTAGAGGGTGATTTCATTTACCATTTTGTAGTATTGGAATAATACGTATTATCGCATATATACTCACTCATGTGTGTATTTTGATGGATTGTCTTTATTCGTTTTCATACGCTAACCAAATAAATTTGGCTACAAACTACGAAGGATGAAATAATTATTTAATTAAACCGGTGATTTATGATTTGGTTCCTTCGTATATAATATTATCCATCATATATACAGATAGCATTTTATTGTTTTGTAATTGGCTTTTTTTTTTGGGGGGGGGGGGTTGTTGTTACGTTCATATCAGATAAAAATCGCAAAAATGTATGTTAAGGCACGTTAAACCTGGGCCCGCCATCACCAACTTTCCTCAAGTCAATACTCAGCCTCAAGTCTGAGTTTTTACCTCAAAGTCATGCACTTTTCCTTTAAGGATTTAAGTTGAGGACCGAATTGAGTGATTTGAAAATTTTGGTGACGGCGGGGCCTGATGTAATAGAGAAAAGTATGCTTGTGCACACACCAGAGTGCATATCAATTGCCTTTGATTTAAAAGACAGCTTGTCCTTCTCTCAATTCCCTCGCAAACCTTTTATTTAACATTTTTTCTATAACTTTTTGATTTTATTTTAATTTTATTCTTTTTTTTTTCTTTTTTTTTTCTTTTTAAAATTCATTTTAAATTTTAAGAATCTCTTTTTATATGTTGTCATGTATGCATAAAAGTGTATAAAAAGATCCTAGTATAATAAAAGTTTAGAGTGTACAAGACACTTGGTAAGGATGAATCATTCAGATGACATATTGTTGAGTTTGCCTAATTTAAAAATAAGATAGAATAGACTCCTTGGGGTCAATTTTGTATACAATCTTCATTTCCGGAAGCAAATTCTTTTTTCTCTCATGGAAATTAAACTGTGTTAAATTTAGATTGTGACCTGTAGCAACTATTTTCACATTCAGGATATTCGTGATATATATGACACACTTCTAAGATTAAAGTTCATGCAAGGCATTGGATGCCTATATAGAATTATTGATAATAGTTGGAATTTTACGTAAAATCATAAAAAATTTAAATAAAAATTAAAAGACTTTTATAAATTGATGTATGTAAAAAAAATAATAAAGACAAGCTTTTGATTCAAGTATTAGGACAAAAACTTGTGGAGAATTTTTTCTGCGATATAATCCCTGCTTCCTTAACTTGCATCAAGCATTCCAATAAAACATCACCACAGAGGCGACAGATAAAAGATCTCCTCATTACACATGTATTATTACATTTTCCCCGTGCGCAGTTTAATTGTTCGGCTTTTATTGGTGCTACACACGATAAGTTGAAGTTTGGTAAAGGCATTTTTATTGGATCTATTTGAACTGAAGAATTTCAAATATACGAATATAAATATTTGACCCAGGGTCAATTTCAAACCTTAAATTAACAGGACTTGAGCGAGCTGTTATCAGAACATGCACTCTGATCAAAGAAACCGCAGACATGTCCTGGATATTTCGATAAATGTCAGAGTAAATTGGGTCAACATACGCTCTAGGTCAAGCTGTCAAATTCTGTAATACTCTAGATTAATTTAATTAAACACATAACTGTTACATCATAAATGATAATTAACTCAACTTTTATTTTTGTCTGAATTTAGAATGCTGAGGTGTGTAGATTTTCACTGCCTACAGGTGTGAACTAACTCCATTGTAGACCGTATTCAAGTTTTAAACGTAGATCTACAGTGTATATGTAGGTTGTGCACGTAGATTGTGTAAGAAAGACACTGAGTTGTGCCTGTCACATGTACCTTCTGGGTTTTATTTTCAAAATTTACTAATGATTTACAATGGTTCAATCTTTGATTTTACTTCACATATACATGTATCATTAATGACGTCTGTCATTTTAAAATAGTCGTTAAACATTGAAGAGAAAATATATTCAGAATAATGTTGAGAGAATGGGCTTAATATACTAACATGGGTGGTGTCAAATTTTGAATCACATAAACTGCTCATATCATATGTTTAATGGTTCGGGTGTAGATAAATCAACCTGAGTCTGGACAATATAACAACATTGTATACAATGTTATTTGAATTAAACCAGATTCACAATTCAAAACTAAAATAAATAAGATATGTCCACCAAATCCCTTATAAATCTTGCCTAAAGTGAAATCATTTCAAACTTCAGAAGTTTACCAGCATTAAATTAGTTTTCTTAGGTTGTAAATATGTAGGAAGTTTCCGTTTAAAATGCGATTGATTGGCTAGGAATTGAAATATCAAAGATTAACTGGAGGAACAATACTTGTAAGATCAAACAAAATGGGTGGGTCCTTGTAGATTTTATTCCTTTTGAAGAAATGTCGCGTTTACGGTAAAAAGCCAGCTTTGGACTGACCAAACATCGAGGGTTATTTGGTATTCTGAATAATCTCATAAATTGGAGGAGTTTTGCTTCTAAACCTCTCAAGTACAATTGAAATTTATTTTCCCTTTATATATATTTTTTCTCTTTTTGTGTTATTGTTGATGTTTTTTTTTCTGTTTTGTTATATAGATATCCAGTATGCAGTAAATCCTTTAGCCGTCAGATTTACTTCTACACGGAACTATAACACAACAGAGAATGCATAAAGGCGTTGTGCATACGGCATACAAATGAATTGTCTCTGTCTGTAAGATTGATCAGGTAGTTGACACTCATATCACAGATAAGCAGGTGGACAGGTAAGGCTGTATACAGCCGTTCATTAAATTCTCTACACCTAGGTATCCCCTATTTCCTGCATCTTACAAATAATGGAAGAAAACCAACCTGTTCAAAGCTTACAATTGTTTATTGCTTTAAATATTTCGTCACATCATTTGTGTTATTTTTATTTAAATGATATTTTTAAATTTTAAATCATTTTCTCTTCTTTATTCTCGCATTGGTATCAATTCAAAGAAGGACAGTGATGATTTTACATATTACAGAAACAAAACAAAAAACTAGTATCTATGGATACAAACATGCACATAGAAATATCACAGTTGGTACATTAGTCGATAATGTGGAAGCGCCCGGTACGTGTTGGATCCAGCAATGACGAGCAAGACTAAGGAGTTCATTTGTACGTGTAGTATCGACGCGCACAGCAAGAGATCGGCGGCGTTACACTACAGTATAGTGCAACGAATTGAATGTTACAATGGTGTGTATTATAACTGATACCTAAACAGATAATCAAAGCATTCAAGTATTTCTTATGGTGGCAAACAAAACAAGTGTACAGTCATATACATCAGTTCCATTACATGTATATCTATCACTTTTTTATGCGTCATCGTTGATTCAAATAAAAGATGGTCAACAAGAATTATGTTGGAGTACAAACGGACTGAGTATACTTCAAATACAACTACATTGTTTTCACTATTGTGTCATCGTGGGTCAGGATTTCATGAGAGAAATTGAACAAGTAAGAATAAGACGAGCACGTATAATATTGAGACGTTAAACACTGCCCCGGAGTTGAGAGGATTGGACACCGGCGGAAGTTGTTGGGTCCTTCCGTTGATATTACTGGTGTAAATGTTTCTGTGATTGAGAGGTTGAATAGGCCTGAAATCGTCTGTTAGCTCAATATCCGGTTCGGTTGGGAGATTCTGCTTCACTTCGTGCCGGAAAATCTCAAGCTGTAACACATAAATGTATGAACTAATATTCTACCTTTAAAAAAAAATACCCTCAAACTAGTTGCTACCGGTATATTTTCTCCTTTAATTGTTGTATCATCTGTTTCCTTTTTTCAGTCTGATTCTTAATTTGGATATAAACGATCGGTAAATAAATGTTTTTGCAGACTAACTCCGACTAGACAGTGTATTTGGATATGTTGTAATGTATATGTTGAGTTTGTCGCAACACAAATATAACCTCAAAGTTAGTGGGATTAAAAGAGGCAAACAGGAGACGCAAGGCATCAGGAATAAGGACCCTCTCTTTGGTCTCTCTCTCTCTCTCTCTCTCTCTCTCTCTCTCTCTCTCTCTCTCTCTCTCTCTCTCTCACCTACCTGTCGCTCGGACACCTTGATGGTCTCCTTAAACACGGTCCAGATGACCGTCTCGTAACAAGGGGGCGTGGTCAGACTGCCTAAGTACCGGTAGTAGGTGCTCAGGTCGGCGGGCAGGAGGGAGCGGAGCGGGGTGGCCTCGATCTCGACGTGGTCGTCTAAAAAAACATAAAAAAGGTCATTTCTTGGAACCATCACCACAGAAAAAATGGCATCTTCCATAACGGAAACAGTGTCATTTCCAATGACGCAAAGGGCAAATTAACATGCCACATTTTTTTATTACTTTCCTTGAGTCTTCTACTGTTTTACTTGATATTTCCCCATGGTTTATAATTAGAAGCCATACTATATTATAAACCAATGATTTATTAGACGGTATAAAGAGTTGAAATAATTTACAGTGTCCGGGTTGTACACTTCCTCTCCTTTGTGATTGGTAGAAAATACATGTTGTGAAATTTACATTTATTTCATTGGTTGAAAAACTGTTCGGCGCAAGGGAGATAATTTTCTGATGATCTTTTTTACGTACGACTTAACAATTTTCGTAGATTTTTAATCTTAAAAAGTGAGAAAACGAAAAAAGCAATAAAATTAGCTATCAATGAAATTCAGGCTTTAATTTTTCAGTACAACTAGTTGAGAGCAATGTTCTATAATATCAATTGAATTTTTTTGTTCTTTTCTTTTTGGATTGTTTATGCAAGTACAAAAATATGAAAATTTGATTCGGTATGTCTAATATCAGTAAAAAAGATACGGTTCGGGTAAAACTAGAACCATTTTAACAGGAGCTTGGACTTTGGGTAGTTGTCGCAAACAGCATTGCGACATAGGCCTGTCTATTTCATTGCTGGCAATACAACCATGGCTCTTTGAAATCAACTAGATTTGTCTGGCTTTGGAGCTAAGACTACGCAATCGGTGTATATTTCGCTTGAAACCAGCGTCATTTTAAACTTGTTTTGACGCAAGAATAGATAGTTACGTCCTACTGAAAGTCCAAGGTCTTGTTAAAATGGTTCTAATATCAGTAAAACAAGTGCTGAATGCTGTTGTATTAAGTTTTATTTTATTAAAATAATACGACCCTTCCTAAGATCTCTTTTTCCCTACTATAGTCGATCTCAACTCACAAGCACGTGGTACGCATTTCTCAATTTTAGGCACGCACGCTTAAGGTACATAAAAAAAGTTTCAAAAGCCATTGCATGTAGAGGAAGGCGGCCTTATATATATAAAAAAGAATTTAATTTTCTTTGATAACTAAATGCTGTTTAAAGTTTGCTCTAAAGACGGTAAGCTTTTTTAAAAAGCTAAACTTGTGAATCTATCAGTATCGATATAGATTTTACCTTTGTGGGCGATTTCTTTAAAGTGGGAAATAATTTTCTCAAACTCTGCATTCTCTTCGCCAATCTAAAACAAATGACCAACATAGGGTTATTTGGACCTTCAATATGGTGATCTTAGCGAATTCTACATAAAAGAACGAGATATCATTTTTCACAGAATAATTAATAATACAAGACCAGCGGACTCACCTCAAAGAAAAATCCCAGGACTTTGAGTCCTTCCGACTTGTCCATGGCCTCCCCGACCCCCGTGTAGTGGGTGGAGTGGTGAACGATGTGCATCTAAATAAAGGATAAGAACTTACTTATAGACACAAACTAGGCAACATAATGAAGACGATCATATATGGACGGACAAAATCGCAAGGTGTTTTGCGCATTGCATAGCTAAAGCGAGACAACTACATAGTCCCCCTTAAGATGAACTACTAGTAAACAGTTTCCTTCTAAGTGATGATACCTAGTCTTAACATTTACACCTTCACCAGTATGCTTTAAACAATTGAACTTATGGTCTCGCTTTCGTCTGTATACATATATACACACTTGTTTTGTTCAGAACAATTCAAAAACTTCTTCCGGTTCATATTCCTCCCCAGTGTGCGCCTTTGTTCTGTTTTCTGGAATTTTGAAAACGAGCCCCAACGGTCCAATTGTGTTGCCTCTCCCTAGGTTTTCCAATGAAATACTCGTTAACAGGACAGTTATGACATCCTCCCGGGTTTATGTAGTGAGTCTTAACTCCATGGTTTAATAGTACAATAATATGATACCCCTGAACCCAGGGTTTGTGCTGTGAACCCTATTTACATCCAAGGTTTAACAGTACAATTATATGAAACCCCTGACCCCCGGGTTTGTGCTGTGAGTCTTACCTCCATGGGGTAGCGCTTGTTGTTGAGGGCGTGTTCAGACCCTCTGTCGTCCGTGGACCCCCAGTGGAAGTGGAACTGTGCGGCCTGGTAGTCATGTGACAGACCCCCGCCCCTGAGGCGTGGCTGGACTCCGACAAGGTCCACTTGTACTGCGGGGAGAGAAAAGTTCTTATAAGTAGGCGTAATGTTAAAATATATTTTTAATCTTGGTACTGTATACATCTAAATAACAAATGTCATTCATTCAACAATAATCTGTACTATCCGTATTCTGTTTTGATGTCTTTTCTATATTTTATAAATTCATGTAAACAGAAATTAGTTAAATAGAATGCAAATAAAATGTGTAATAGGTTAGGTTTCTCCATCGAAAAATGCACCTTATATTTAAAACAAAACCTGTCTTTTAATTGTTAGTAATAAGATTTGAAACTCTGAGTTTGAATTTATTATTTTCACAGCGAGGCTGTGTTTTAATTACCCGTATGTCCATTGTTTGTTAGGCTCATGTTGAGATTTTTGATCTGGTCGTAGCCGTCCATCTCAAACTCTGACAGTTTGTGGTCCACGAACACCTTGTGGGTCTCGATGTGGACCGGGGACTGCCTATCACCTCCACAGGTGGGGTACACCGCGTGCCAGTGAGTGGGTCCTGAAAAGCAAGAAATCATTTTCATGAGATTTTTTAATACACTAAATTAAAGCTTTATGAATTTATTATCTTATTCTTTGACAGAAATATTGTCTTCTTCAACATTCTGTTTGTCAGCAAAACACATTGTCAAATGAGATTTAAATACATACTGATTTATGGAATAATTAAGAATGTGTTGGCTGCATTAAAAAAATAAATCTCATTAAGGTCTCTCGACAGAACTAATTATAATTATCTTTTACATGTATTTTTCCCTGGAACTCATGTAAGCTTTTTCATAAACAGGTTTCCACAATAATTTAATAATTTAGATTAATTAAGTCTCTCTCTCTCTCTCTCTCTCTCTCTCTCTCTCTCTCTCTCTCTCTCTCTTACCGTGCTCCCCTTCGTAGCTCCACTCGTTTCCTGTAATATAAGGAAATGCAATGATGAGTTTTAAAGTTTTTTATTCAACATGCATTGAATGTCTCGCAGCGACAATTTTAACTTCAATTCAATAAATCAAAGGCCAGAGTAGCTTGTGTTTTTTATGACATGATTTCACAGGAATCCTAATTTCATTTTTACCACACTAACCATTGATTGATTTTGGTGTCAGTACGACCGACTTACTAGATATTTCACTATTGAAGCCCTTTGCCGCTACGTACAAAGTTTACTTAATTGTCTCACAATTTGATATATTCAGTGTTCATAGGTGGATATTATTTTCTAAATGTTTTTGTTTGGTGTTTTTCTTTAGATAAGGATTGTATACCTATATGATCAACAGAACATCTACATATAGAGAGTATTTCGGATTGTATAAATTGTTGCAAATTAAGTCAGACAAACCTTCTCGTCAGCGGTTCCGAGTAAGGCCATCTTTAAAATTATGCTGTTTTTATTCTGAAGAAATTTATTTCCGAAATAAGTCAGAATCAACATCTCATAAAACTATTTACAATGTTTTAAGGTAACTCTCTCTTTAAGGTTTCTATCAAATAGCATACATGTAGCATCTTCACCACGAGCTTGATCACTGATCAATTCATGCTTGTTAGATTTAAAAAGTAGGCGTATCAGAGTTATTGTAACAATCATTTCCATTTGAATTCAATTTAAACTTGATTGCTTTAGTGAAAAAAATGAAGAAAAAAAACGTGCAATAAATCTTAGTTGAAACCCATACATTCTCAGAGTATATCTATGTCAGTTGCAATACATTCAAAATTGCAACGTCTTTAAGATAAGATTAATTAATCTGTAAAAACGAAACATCGCAAGATAACTTTTTCTGGATCTCTTACCATGATGATGGAATTCAATTACAGAGTCAGTCCTGGTCAAAACAAATGACGTCACAATAATAACAAATTCGAAACAATATCGGGAACTTCTGGACAAGTGCATGCTGGTATTGCAAATATTCCTGATAGTACCTTATTCCCGATCTGCTTGCCGTGCAAGACAAGAAATCACGCGACTCGTGGGTTCATGTTATATTAAAAGAGATCGAGACGTCACAGATATCAATCCGACCGAGGGATCCTTCTAGGAATACCAATGAGAGAACTCGATGACTTTTACACAAAAATAATGACAGGTCCCCTTGAATGAATGAATGAATGACAGGTGATGCAGCGACTTACTGATCTGAAGGAGCTTTCAGTGAACCACCGTACTCTAGTTTTCTATTTTAAGCAAAGGATGGTAATTAAGTTGGTAATAATCATTAAAAAAATTATTTTAAATTGAATTTCATAGCTAAATTTGTGCTTTTATATGGTTCAGGAAAAGTCACCTATTTCACTAGCACTTATTTTTAGATTTTCGAGGAAGAAGTTTTAAATCGTTCATGTGGTTTGAGTTCCACGCTTATTGCTAGTCAAATGCAGTAGCATTATCTTATCTTAGTTAAAATTTACAACAACAACAACAAAATTATTAACATGGTTGTAATAGTTGATATTAATATATATATATTACTGTAAAAAAATTTTGACCAGGGGCGACCATAATGCATGTAGATAAGTTGTACAAGTTAAAACATATGTTACAACACCTGCGACAAATAATGACGTAAGAACGATTGATTGTAATCACAAGAGTTAACAGCCCCATTCCAAAGCGCTGAACGTTGAAATTTTCTGTTTCTCAGTAAAACCACGGAACTACACGAAGATTGTTTTTAAAAGAAGATGAATATATATCATAAGACAATTTCTTTGTGTACGACGCAGTTGGATAAGCTGGATTTACAATTTTAATGTCCGTAACAAATAGATTTTAGATTTTAAAGTTAGTCGTTTGTTGCTTACCTTCATTGGTACAATCGCGGTTTCAAGTATTTTACATGATCATGCGATGCTTAATTTGATAGTTGATGAATTTTAATTTAAACGCGACGTCCAAAAATAGAAAAACTTAATTGTAATGAAGTAAAAGTTAATAAAATACCAGTCTTTTTTCACTATATTACACAATTAAGTGCTCTAAAGCTTCAGCGGTAGCAAGCATCGCGATCTAAGGCTAACTATCCAAATGCCTGACTGTGTGTGAATCTCGTCCGTGTTTGTTGCAATCTTTGCTGTTCTTATTACGGATTTAAACATTAGCCCCTGTATAAATTGATAAAAAAAACCACAACGTGTCTTGTATACATTATTAAAACTTTTAAAAATGATTTTCGATAATTCAGCGGTTTGCTTTTTTTAATCCCTGTAGCGACCTTGCTCTCGGTTTATTACCAGGATCACCACGGTAATTCGGATTGCGTAACGGTTGCTGCTGAATTGATGGATTCCATTATTAACGTATCAGCCCTCGACCGCCAAAAATCTTATGACTTTTAATAGCTTCTTCAAATGTCATGAAAGATAAATAATTGTATACTATCAAAGGACAGGGCTAAAGTATAATCGTAAATTAAAAATCACGGGACAACGTTATTCACAGGAATAAAAAAAACCTTAAATTTATGCATTTTGTTTTGTTTCAAAAGCATTTTACAATAAAAAAATATATTCATCTTAGTGGTGTCTTCTTCTGTAATTTAGCGTTTGGACATTAACATTTTCCGTTTTAGATACGAGTGATTTTAAATATTTGCGATTGATGAACAGTTCGACTGGGGAAATCATTTAATTCCATGTTTCACAGGGGCAAAATTTGTTTAACAAATGATTTTTTTTTGTTTTAAAAAGCCAAACACGCCAAAACACCGACATTAAACGTGCAAATTTTTCAAATATTAAAGCTTTGATAGTTTTCTGTTTAACATCTCAAATGACTTGCAGTAAACTAATTCAGATCTTACCTGCTCCTGCGTTGGTAAACTTGACTCCCAAGTCTACTAACAGAAACAGAGAGGCGAGGGCCGGACAATACACGTGATGCTTCATAGTGGCAGATTCACTTAAATTGAAAAACCAGATCGCTTCCCCTTTATATACCTAGACAAGTCAAAGATTCTCGGATAAAAGAACTGTGACGTCATATTTCCAACCAAATGGCACGCGTCTGCAAAAACGCGCGGAAACAGAGGGCGACACCAAAAGAATTTCAAAAGAAACAACGAAATTGTTCATTGTGGTCAGAGCGTTGTGAAATAACAAAAACTAAGACAATCTGTTAAAAGTACAAAGGTTTAAAATAAAGGTGTTGTTTAGGAGTGTAGTGATATACCAAATAGATTTACCTAATCAACCGTAGATGAGCCATCAACACAAGATCTGGTCAGCGGCTAGGTCTGTTTGGCGCAGTATATTTGCATATATATGTTTTACACAATTAAAACTGATAACTGTGATAAATCAACTTAAAATGGTTATAAGTATAAACATTTTTTAATCATTTCATCGCAAGTATGAACATTTTCTTCTATCATTTTATCGCAATTTGTAACTATCTTGATAGATGTAGTTTTCACGCCCTTCAGGAAAAAGGTCAATGAGGCGTGTCCATTCGGGTTTCGCTGTACTCGTTTCTGGACACCCGATTTCCTTAACAAAAAGTTCTAGCATTCACTGTGTATTGTAACACTTGGGGAAAAAAGATGAAAAATTTAAGTTTGAAATTTCCAATGTCTAGTTCTTACGAATTCTTTTCTTTTTCTTTTTAATTTTTTTTTAAGATAATAAGATTGCGACTAGCTCACCTTCAATAGGCTAATGAGATAAATGTTAATTAAGTATGATTATAATTATACATTTAGAACAATTTTAACAAGGCCTTGGACTTTCAGAGGGAAAGGACTAGAATTTGACTGCGAAACAGATATCATGTATCGATTAACAAAAATAGTTTATATATGTATTCGAGCTTCCTACGTAAGGAAATTTAGATACTTCTCCGTACAGAAATGAAATATTTTACGTACGTGCGTCACAATATATTTTTAATAACAAAACTTTTAAATTTTTTTTTCTATTTGAAACCATAAACGAATTTACTCATAGTTTGCAATCCTGTACTTTTCAAGAAGAACTTTATTATTGTTATTTAATTGCAATACCAAATGAAACTATATTTGAATTTTAGACCATTTAAACCACGACCACTGACTTGAGTGTTAAGTTTAATTTTTAATTCAAGGAAACGGGAAAATTGCTAAATGGATTTTTTTCTTCTACGTTCATGTAACAAAAGGGACAAACCAAAGAAGAGAACATGTCATCTACAAGTGCATGTCTTATACAAATAGTCAAGCATTTAAACAAAATTATTTCATCCCTTATACCATTTTAAAAGCTTTAGATTAACTAAAAAAAATCAATGTACCATTTTTGCTTTATAAATAAAAGTTCAAACCTGCAGCTGAGGCGGGAGAGGCGAGACACAGGAGGGACACAACGACCAAATATCCGGCGGTGCTCATTTTTCCTTACCCTTACCCTTACTGGCGGTGGTTCCACGGAGGTTCTGGCTGAATGTGGAAAGTTAGAGCCACCCCTTGCTTATATATGCAGGAACACCGGAATAAACTTAGAATTTATTATCACTTAAAAAAAATTTGGCTATTGGCGAAAATATCAATTAGATATAGTTCAGACTTCTGGAGGCGTGTCTTTTGACCTAAAAATCCAGCGACCTCGAGTTGAATCAAGATCAACCTCCTAACAGGTAGGTCATTGGAGGAATAAAAGTAAAAAGTTAGGAAAAATGTTTATAAAATTATATTTTTCAACTTTTTAAAAGTAAACCGCTATAAGTTAAGACAAACAATATTGAAGAATTTTCTTCCATCTGTGTATTTGCTTAGGAACAAGATAGACGCCTGGTAATAAAACATCAAAAAGGGCCCTGAATTCTCTCAGTGTAGATTGTATAACTTCCTTGCTGTCGTTTTGCCCTCCCTTCAAATAACCAGAACTAGACATGTTGTTTACTAAGTACTTTTCTTTGGACATATTGTGTCATTTTTACTTTTCTCAGAGTTCGGGGTCAAAGGGACACCCTCGAAGTAAAATTTATCATCCTTTGTAAATTTCAGGTTTATAGTAAACGTCAACCGGGAAAATAGAACCATTATCAATAATGTAAATAATCTCTTGACTTTTTTAAAACAATAAAATATAGTTTTTGAAGCAATTGACTCTGTTTGACGTTCGATACCCGGTAACTAAGCGTGTGTACTTGCTCATTTATTGAACCCAGTAGATGTCTATATAAAATATACATCCTGTGTAAGTAAAAACTACCAAACATACCGAGTGAATTGTGGCAGGAAAGCAACGATGAAATCAACTGTAGATTAGCAATGCCCAAGCGATAAAATTCACCTTACTGATTTACAAAACAATTGAAAACAGTCACTAGACGAAAATTATACATATGAGAGAGAGAAATAGCGAGAGAGAGAGAGAGAGAGAGAGAGAGAGAGAGAGAGAGAGAGTATAAAACACAAGTATAGATGTAGTGCATTAGTGCCATATGTCGGTGGTACCCTAGGGTGTTATACTGATAAAGAGATACATGTATTATAAATTCCTATGTATGTACAATTCATTATATGTTTTAGAAAAAGAGGCCCATGGGCCACGTGTCTCACCTGGTTTTACGTTTTCTCCTAAAATTTAATGTCTCATTTTAAATAGTCTTTTATTAGATTTCGAACTCTTATTTCATCTTTAGAGCTCCATATATATTGTCTTGCGTAAAAGAAAGCATCCCCATGTGTGATTGGGGCTCCACAATATTATACTTTCATGTTAAATACTGAAATCTGATTGGTTTAGACGCAGTTGACAATCCGTTCTCATACCCTCAGAGTTAGCAACACACTTGGCAACGGGCCGATAGAACGAATTGTTACATGCGCGTAAATTATGCGCGTACGGTTCGCCGTAGAACTCGCGTCTTTTCTATATAAAAGCAGTAACATTTGCTATAAAGTTAAGACATTCAGTATAATAAAATAAATAGTGCCTGTTTGGGAGGTACCAGTTGAAATTGACACCCCGAGAAAACCATTGTCAACCTCCGCTTCGCGTCGGTTGACAATAGTTTTCTCGGGGTGTCAATTTTGACAATGATGGTTTTCTCGGGGTGTCAATTTCAACTGGTACCCTACCAAGCAGGCACTATTTATATATTAAAACATTTAATCCACGTCATATCAGGGTTCTGTCATTGTAATTTCCTAAATATAGTTCAGAGTAGAACGTATAAAGTTTTCATCCTACCGGTACTTATTCGTAGGTTGAACTTTGCACCTTTCTGTGTCCCGAGTGGTTTGGTTCATAAAAGAGGGTTAACTGTTTGAACGATTTAGAATCCAGTCTATATAAAAGCTCCCTTGTGAAGTGGTGACCCTTTTGAAGATGTTGATTCCCCGTCACCTAAGAATATTAAGTGCCAAGTTTAGTTGAATCGATATCTAGAAGACATTTAAAGTTGACAGACGAACGGATGGACAACGGATGATCAGAAAAAAAAACTTACAGCTTAGGGGACCAACAAATAGAACCCGAAGCAAAGATAAGTTTGTTAAGAATCACAGAAAAAATAGCTTACATTAAATGTATTACTGCCGACATATTTATTTGGAGCAGAATTAAATAGTTAGTTTTTTAAGTCTGAAAAATGCTGTGTAATAAATGTAGGTAAAAACACACTAGCCCTTGCATAAATTGAAGAATTAACAAACACTACGCAGTCCAGACCAAGTATCAAAGGACATCGGTCGCACCCCTCAAACCACAGAGTGATGGGCGAGGTCAAAGAGCATCACGTGGTGTGCACTCTTGAATAAGAGGCAAAACAATGCACAGTACTCAAAAGTGCACAAGGAGCAGATACAGTTCGTCATGACATCAACAAAAAAATAAATCTCAATGTTATTTCCAGTGTTCAATCGGCTTGACTCCCAGTCTCAGAGACATAATTACCATAAGCTGTATCTGGCTAATTCGTGTGTAGTTCTCACATCACGCCTAACATATTAACGGTGCAAAGACACTTAACGTTATTGTTCTTTTTTAATGTACGTTGATAGTTCTCCTTTTTGAAATATCCTTCATTTTAATGTGTTAGTGTGAAGAATCAACTATTTACATATGCATGTATTAGAAAAGACATTAAGGAGGACCTTCGGTCACAACGATTGGTGTCCTCTCTCCTCATATGTAAAAATTTTATGACTCAAAAATTTATATTTATCAACCTGTGATCAGGGCTGTGAAATGGAATCCATATTACTCTATTTTTTACAGGTGATATTGAATGGTCAATGCTTTATAATGAGACGATTATAGTCGGTTCAGGGTCGGTTTTTTCTCTCTGGGGGTAGTATCACAATGAGAGTCTGTCTCCATTTAGGTCTGTTATCTGCTAATGTATTATTATTCACGTATCATGTTCATTGCTTTAGAGGACATCTAAATCATGAATGTACACATGAAAGTACTAATAATTAATCGTCATTTTATTATTGTAGGATGTATGCATTATTTTTTCAAGTTGCAGAATGTTTTAGAGATAAAATAGAATTCTATAAGGCAAAAATCATTATGATATATGCATAGTTTCTTAATTTAATTAATTTTTAAGCTAGACATTGTGAATGTAATACGTAAACATTTACACGGTAAAAATTAACCTACATGTATCGACGGTTACCGTAGTTTGGTGGAATTTGTTTTAGAATTCGCGCGCTGATCGATGTAAAGTCCTTGCAAGATCAATGAAAGATTTGCACAAAAATTTGAAGGAAAACCCTCTTGTACTAGTTCGTCATTGGTGGATAAAGTACCCGAACTATTTTTTGTTTCGACCATTATCTGCCGTCACTTCCTGATTGCGTTAACCTTATGACACTTGTCTTCGAAGCATGCGTTGTTAATGAAATTGATGTACAGTTTACAGCTTCAATATATTCATGAAATAACTTCATGGAAATGAGAGATCGATAACAATATGATAGATATAATACAAAGGTCTCTACTACAATGGTAAGCTTCTTGAAAATGACGTCATCAATGCATTTTTACATTCATTAATTGAAACGAACCATTATGTCAGGGCGCGAACTTGGCTTTACTATACTTTGCGTGCATTGAAAATGCTTACGTCAAACTTGTTAAAGTTTCCCAAATAAAAGGTTTAACAACCTATGGAAATTGCAGTGAACGAGTCAAAATTTGAGCTCGCTACTTTTTTTTTCTTGTTCATTTTTAAACCATGATACTGCTACATTATCAAAAGATAAAAATTCAAACATTTAGCTTTAATGAAATATTTTTAATCGGTTAAATTTCTAAAAAATGTGTCAAAAAATGGCGATGATTAGAGATATGTTACTGTATGTTTAACCCAGAGTCTGGCTCTAATGGTACTCCGGGTCGTTCATCAGTGCCGTACCATCCGCGGCTCTCAAAATGGAATATTGATAAACGTAATGTTATACTAATGATACAAAAATCCCCATTAGAGAGGGCGAGTATTGATGTGGTCTGATGGTAAGTCAATGTCTGCTCACTGACCAGTGACTATCTCGACCCTCGGGGTGTACCGGACCACGCCGACGACACGTGAAAACGGGGTAGGCTCAATTCGCCGGTGTCCTCACGTTGGATACAATGTGCTACACTGAGTTACTTTTATATGATGGTTTTATAACTTCAATTGAAGTACGACAAAAGCCAAAAAGGACATTCGCATGTCAGTATATATACATCTATCAATATATTTTTAAATAGATCTAAATATAATATATCATATACACTAAACACCTTCTTTATATAATTTCATTCAATACGTGATTTACAAATCCAGTGTTTTCTACGTACATTGTACATCTCGTATACGAGTATATATACGCTCGTTTTTTCCGTGTCTCTATATGTTCCTGGTTTCATTTTCTTTTAGATTGAATTTTGTGGTTTTTAAAGCAAGTTCTCGTGGATGCAGTTGTCCAAGAAAAGCCTTTAAATGATTTGTGAAAAATTTTGCAAGTTAACTTTCGTGGTATATTCTAAAATCGCTTAATCTTCATACATGTTAGCCATGTTTTTATAATTTTCAAATTAACAGAGCAGAAACGGTAATCCTTAAAAATTGCAAATGTTATAGAAGCGGTCGAAACTGCGTTAAATTTTAGAATCGCGGACACTGATAAATGTGAGTCTAGCAGAAATCGTGCAGACAACCATAGGGTGATTTCACCATGCATCGGACACCCTTGGATTTTTCTCTTTGATAACGCATCAATAATTGTCCAAATAAAAACAAAACTTGTTTTAAAAGTTACAGGTTTCCCTCTTGCTTAATTTTTGGAGAGAAAATAGTAAAATTGTTAAAAACATAGAAAATAAAGCAAATAAATGAAGTGTTGCACTATTTCACCATGGATCAGACAATATAAACCAAGCATCGGACAGCTATACAGGAGAGATTAAATTTTTTTTTAAAATTCTGGTTTTAATGCGAAAATACAGAGGTTTGTAAAATTAAATTTATTCAATTGCTATTCAGATTTCATTTAATGTAAAACCTCGAATATACAGGCAGGAATTTAGACTAGTGCTTCTGTTTCAAGGAATATTTATCATGAGGGGTCTTTATCGTGCCAACACCTACAGGAACTTTGGATTATAAAGGCAGTATCCATAAAACTCAAATTTTAAGTGGTCTGAAGAAAATGTTTGTATCAATTATTTTTTATTTAACATTAAATTTAACGTATATCACAAGGAATGGGCACCTAACATGTGAATTATTAGAAAAAATCATGCATTGAAAACTGTTCGATGCATGGTTAATTTGTGTCCGATCCATGGTGAAATGACTATATGGAGCAAAAATGACCTTGACATTAATTGTTCAAATTTCTAAGACTTATTTTAACCAAATTTTGTTTCAAAACTAACTTCTTCTTAATTATTTTAGGTAGAGAGTGCATTTTCAATAATACATAATCAAATGCACAACATTCAAATAATGCTTCTGTGTAAAATCTTCGTAACTAAATTTTCAATAATGGCGTATTTGACGTCATTTTACGATGCCTATATTGCTACTTTGATGACAATGTGACTGTCAAATTCATTATAATCATATACATGTAGTTCATTAGTTCTAATTCAGGGATATACGAAACAACACATGAGCGCATGAAGATTTATTTGTATATTTTTAACCAAAGTTGTCCGATCCAAGGTATGTGTCCGATGCATGGTTAATTCACCCTAAGTAGTTTTCAAATTTCATTAAAGAAAGAAATGTACGCATTTAAACAAAGAATGAAATAATGCAAACGTTTTCATTAAATTAATTATATCAATTCGAATTCTAAAAGGAAATCTTGTCGTGAGATTGTTAACACTATTTCGATGTGGGTTACGAAATGGACCTTGTTTCCATTTTTGGACGGGTGTCGGTTATTGGAGCGGAACTTGTAACCTAGTTCCCATTTCTTGGACATCGTCACTGAAGTGTAGCATTTAACCTTCGATTTGGAACAAATTTTAATATGGGACACATTACTGCCCTGCTGACCTAGTCAGCTCTCGTCTGCGTGCTGTCCATTGTCCCTGGGGGTAGGGTCGTCTGATCGCCAGTGATGGGTGGTGACCTAAATAAAGATCAATACAATGAAGCGTGATAAAAAAGCCTGCTTACTGTTGTTGTAACTAATGTCATTTGAGATTAACCGCCAAGGACCTTACAATTGGAAATTGCTTTTAGTTATTGAGTAAGCTACTTTTCACGGAACTACTATTTAATTTAAAATGACCATCCCTACCCACCCTCATGTAACACCTGTTTATCTAGCCTTTAATAAAAGGACATTTACATGACTGTATAGACGCCTCCATATCAAACTGCAACAGGAAAGAACCAGCTTTATGATAGTGCTTATTGTTCGGCGTCAGACTTTGGGATTTTGAAACATCTTATTGACTCAGCTATCTAGGGAATAAACTTGTCAGCTTATGGCGTCATCGCAAGTCACTCGCAGACCTCATGGTCCTATTAAATGCTTGGCTGACGAATATGACTGACTTTTTAGCACTGGGAACAGGGGAGACATCGACTTGAAAATCTTGAAAAACTACTTGAAAATCTACATTCCAACTGACATGATCATTTTGGATTTTTCAAAAGCATTTGACAAGGTGCCTCACCAGAAACTGCTGAGGAAGCTGGATAATTATGGGATACGTGGTAACATCTGGAGATGGGTCTCTGCTTTTCTCAGCAACAGAGTGCAACAGGTTGTACTCGATCGTGAGGTATCCAGTTCAATACCGCTGGTCAGTGGGGTCCCCCAGGGGTCAGTCCTTGGGCCTCTTCTATTTTTAAATTTCTTAAATGACTTACCATCATCTGTCATATCTAAAACTAGGCTCTTTGCTGAACGACTGTATTCTCTATCGACCTCGACTCTTTTGCTGATTGAAAACATACTTGGGGGATGCAATTTCATCCTCAAAAATGTAGTGCTCTCAGCATCACCAGATCTCATACACCAGTCAAATACAATTACACTTTAAAAGGACACACACTAGAATCGATAAAGGCAGCAAAATACTTGGGTATAACTTTTTCTTATAATATGTCATGGGAACCGCACATAAATAATATAACTTCTAAGGCAAATCAAATACTGGGCTTCTTAAAGAGAAATTTACAGATAAAGAATGAAGAAACCAAATCTTTGGCATATAAATCTATGGTTAGATCAAACATTGAATACTGTTCTTCAGTCTGGGCACCACACACAAATAAACTTAAAGACAAACTAGAAAATGTACAAAGGTACAAAGACGAGCAGCACGCGATGTCACACACAATTATCATTACACTAGTAGCGTATCTACATGCTTCATCACCTTATTTGGTCATCACTAGACCACAGAAGAAGTATATGTAGGCTATTAATGTTTTATAAAATTACACACCATTTAGTTTCTATAGATCAAAACCTTTATTTAATTCCACAGACAACCATCACACGTAATACTAGTCCTCTTCATTTTCAGACCTTCAGTGCACGGACAGATGACTACAAATACAGCTTTTTTCCTCACACGGTGACACTGTGGAACTCCCTTCCACACTCAGTGGTGTCAGTAGCCTCTTTGGACCAGTTCAAAACTGTAGTCCCAAAACTCTTAAATTTTTATAAAGTGCTATGCAAATACATAATTATGTACTTTTTCATGCACAATGTTAAATGTTATTTTTTTGTTCCAGCACTTAGTTGATATATATATATATATATATATATATATATATATATATATATATATATATATATATATATATATATATATTTTTTTTTTTTTTTTTTCTTTACCGTTTAGTCCGCTCGCGCAGCGCCAGCATATAGTCATCAGGATTGATGGAATGCTGTACAATGTAGATGTAGATCTATGGAGCACATGCTTGCTCAAGTACCATTTTTTACTATGATGTGTATAAATATATGAACAAAAACTTGACAATATATTTGTTTGCAAAATTGCGAGAATCAGCCCATTTTAGTGACGTCATAGATGAACAGCTATTGGACAATGATGACTAATATCAAGACTAATGTGATATGCAATCTCAGTATAATGTTTTGTGAAGATTTGATTTTGATACGATACTATTTAAAAACTGGCTAAAATGAGGGGCAGATATTTGACCATATCAAATGTAGTCCTTTGACTCTTTCAATGTTATGATAGTACGGATGACAACAGTTTTTTCTTAGTTAAGATTGCTATATCAGCTATATATTCACAATCTGGACTGCGTTCAAGATCGTAGCAGCTAGACTAGTCCATGTAAAGCTAAGTCGAAGATATCTGAGGTCTATTGAACAGACCGCTAGGTTAGCCGCTAAGTGATTTAAAATTGGAAATATTCAACTAGTCTTGTTACATATGTATATTGACATAATTTGTTAATTTCGAGCAGAAATATACATGTCAAAATTCATAATAACTTGTAGGATGAACAAATTACATCAATAAATTAGATTAATTTCATGTTTGTTACAAAATGGTAACTATAATTAAGGTAGATATCTTGAATTGATGCTAATAGCATTAAAAATTTAGGATACGAATATCTACGTAGTGGCTAGGTTAGCTTACCGTTCAACAGCGTAGCTGCTACGTAGCCCTAGGTAGCAGCTACGATCTTGAACGCTACCCTGTTATTTGTTAATGTGTATAACGAATTCGTAAAAATATACAAGATAAATTTGTAGTATCCAGGTTTTACATTTAATGAATGCCGGCCGGTCGGGGTACTTGACTAATGCCGAAAAAAAACTGTTCTTTGATTGAAAAAAGGAGCGTTTAAATAACGCAAAAAAATTATTTTTTTTTATGATTGGAGCTCTTCCCTGCTATGGATTGTTTATCATCTTCCTGTTATTCATAACCCCTATGGGAAACTTTAATTAATCAATGTATATTACGTAAATTCGTTATATCTGAGTTAAGTAAAAACTGTTCTTTGATTGAAAAAAGGAGCGTTTAAATAACGCAAAAAAATTATTTTTTTTTATGATTGGAGCTCTTCCCTGCTATGGATTGTTTTATCATCTTCCTGTTATTCATAACCCCTATGGAAAACTTTAATTAATCAATGTATATTACGTAAATTCGTTATATCCGAGTTAAGTAAAAGGTTGTGGCTATCCGGTACCGCCAAACTTCCGCCAGAGTTCGTTTGTACCAAACCGGAGACGCAGAGGACTATGGGTAGTATGCCGGTACCGCTTGCAGGGAGGCAGGCAGGAGTTATCTTTCTATGTGCTGGTATGAGTTATCTCGCTTACATATTAACTCGTACACATATTAGTTCTGTAATAGGCTAAGCATTTCAATCGTATATATTACACATGTACATGTTAATCCAGAAAAAAAATTGTCAATTAAAGTAACACTTCTGTAAATTATCATTTTATAAAACGCAGAAAAATCTTGGAATAAAATGTGTATCCTTTTATGTGTATCCTTTTATGCAGTTTTAATTTGCATAAGCCAACTGTCACTGAGTAAAAAAAGGTTAACGTATACTTGTATAGTGTATTAGTAGATCACATTGCAAAAGAGTGAATTATCTAAACACTACGATCTCGCACCTTTTAAACACCGAAATTGAAATTTACCCTTTAAAACAAAAGTATTGAGATATTTGAACGATAAAAGTTTCAAGCATGGTCTGCCGGTATGGAAAATTGTCAATGAGACTCTCACTATAAACATAACATACCAGTTAAATAAAATTGTAGGTCATTGTATTATTTGAACAAAAGAAGGCGGGACGTCAATCATGAGTGAGGATAGTATGCATGAGTATATTGGCGTGTGTTTGAGGTGTTTACAAAGAGTTTTCTTTACCGGATACCAAAGCAAACAATCTAGGGGGAAAACACACTTTTTCAGACTTAAGTAAAAGGCAATACTGAAAAGAGGAACTCGTTTTTTTTTTTATATCAAAACTAAATTTTTTTTAAAAAAGTGAGTTAATAGTGCATCCATTCCTTTTTTTCAAATCTGGCAATAAAAGTAAATCCCTATTTGTCGAATCATAATTCAAAATGTTTAACTTGAAGTTCCTTTTTTAACTTTACTGTAAAAAATTGAGAAATTTGTCAGTGAATATAGAAATTTTCCTATATCATTCTGTGAATTTTCTATATCTGTAAAGAAAAATTACTGTATGCAAATACTCATTCAAATAAATGTTAGAATGTTTTATTTTTGTTCTGTAGAATCAACATTACATGTATTTACATACACTCTACCATAGCAGATCATACACAATTTGTATAAATTATGCATCCAATACTTGGTAAAAAAAAAAAAATGATTCAAGCATGTAGACGGAAATTTAGAAACTCAAAGCTGGATTTTTAAAAAATAGTTTTACCATATCCTGTATTCATTGTGGCTTCATTGAAAAACATTCTGCTTTTTTATTAGAAAAGAGAAAAGCCTACTTACTGGCATTACTGTAACGTACAGTGAAACAAAAACAAAAAACACCAATGTTTGCTTCTGGATGCCAGTAAATGGAGTCTTTCTTAAAATATCAGAACAAAATTGTTTAACTGTTGTGTCACACAGTGACGATTTCAATCAAATAATTTAATATGATCTACACAACAACACAATGTGAAGACATCAAAAAGAGTTTTCTGTTTATTTTATTGCATTTTGTACATAGAGTGTTAACAGGACTTTAAATATACAAAACATCGTAATGACACAAATACGGTACTGTACACTCCTTTCAATACATAATATATAAAGTTTCCCCCATCATAAACCTATCAACAATTTGCCCAGCACCAAAATGTCCAGTGAACTGTCTCACTCACTTAGTTGTCTAGTTTTGTGACCCGGTTTGTGAGAGGTGCCGTATAACGTCAACCCAGTCCCATCCCCGCGGCCTTTCTCCCGAGGCGTCAAGTCGATCAAAGATTTTACGTTTTTGGTTTTTAGTTAACTGTTCCTTTTTCTCTTTTTTCTTGGCCACTTCTATAACTACAGGTTTTTCTTCAATAACCTTAAAACAAAAGGAATTCAAAATTTAACCATTTAGTTCCTTTTAAGCAAAATCTAGACCGGTAATATTATTAAATGATTGCTTCTTAGGAATTGTTTTTTCTTAATTCTAATATTATATAAAATGATAGTTTCAAACAAGATTGCATTTTACTAAATAAATAGGTTCTAAACATTGTTTACAATGCACACCTGTGTGACTGGCTGGGATTCTGGTTGCTCGGCAACAAGGTCATCATAATTCTCCTTGACCCACTCAAACAGTGTGTAGGTCATAGCACAGCCCAGCAGGTCAGGGATCTGGAATAGTGGCAATAGTTAACACTTGTAACACTTGGCTTAATTTGTGAAACAGAATTGTTATAAAAATTACCATCTCATGATCTATACACAGTACTTTAAATTCTCTCAAAGTCCTTTGCATCAAGTAAATAAATAATTTACATACATCTTTGGTAAAGGTATACAGACAAAGGATTAGATTGAGAGGATAAAACAGGCAGGCAGACAGACCAACAGACAGATGGACAGACTGATAGAGGACCAAACAGACAGACGGACAGACTGACGGACAGACTATCGAACATACATACGTATTGACGGACGGACGGATGGTCTGATGGACAGACAGACAGAGAAATTACCTGTTCTTGGAGTCCTTCATTAATCTTACTCTTCACATTAACGTATCTGTAACACAAAGCTTGTACACATCAAATATACAAGTGACTAGGCCTCACATAAAATGAATTCCACATGAAATTCAAATAAAAAAAGCAAACCATAAAAATCACTTTAAACAAATATTACTATTTAAAGTATTTCACAGAAAATATACATCATCAAAAACCAAATGTGAATATGCAATTTAAGATGTACATGTACATGTAATAACAGACAGGAGATTGAGAACAGTATACAATGTACATATATAAAAAGAAGGCAAGAAACAGGTATTCCTGTGATATATTGAGAGTCTGTTGTACAATTGTAATACAGTTGAACTTAAATATCTCGAACACTGATATCTCGAATACAATGGATATGTCGAAGTGATTTGTAAGTCCCAATCACTTATTTTATAAGTATTTTACCCTTGATATCTCGAGTACTTGGATATCTCGAAGTTTTTAACCAGTCCCATCTAGTTCGAGATAACAAGGTTTGACTGTATATTGATAGTGTGACATACATGTGCTTGTTGTAGAATGTGTCCAGATTGACCTGGGGTGGGGTCTCGGGGTAGTCCTCACCCCACACAACCTCTACGTTAAAGGACTGGAATGATCCTTCCTCTCCATACTACAAAATTACAGAAACATTCAATTGGTTTACCTCAGACAGTAGTTAATGAACTATAATTGCTGGGAGCAAGCAGGTTTTTTGACTGTTTTCACAAAAATCTCCTAACAAAAATATAACCTTAAATCATATAATTTTTAAACTTAATGCATGATGTTAGTCTTGCACTGTGCATCTCATTAAAAGTCCTTTTTTCATTTTTCCTGAATTAATTTACCAGTAATTATTACTTGATTATAATATACATGTATCCAAAAATTTCAAAATATAGAAATGAACATATGTACATGTTTAGTACCTTATACTGAAAAGTGGTCAGACTGACTTCTTTAAAGTTGTCATCTCCCTCATAGATAGAATGAAGGACTTCCAGCTCCTCCTAGAGAAAGAATGTGACAACTGTATAGCTCATACTATGTGTACCGAGCTATCAAACCTCAGGACTGCGTTTTACAAAAGAACTTATTTAAGATTTACGACAAAATGAATTCTTATTTATCACAAACTGATCAATACTTAAAAATTAATAGTTTTATATTAATGTTGCTCTTCAAAGATTATTCCATAAGACTGAAAATATTCTTTACCAGGTAATTTGTAGAACAGAGTCCAGGATTGCAAGTTTGAAATAAAAAAGCAGTTTTTGTCCTATTGACATATCATAGGAAAGTCTGCCTGTTCAGCATGTTATCAAAATAATATTCAAATCAAATAGAAATTATAATTTTTCTTATAATAAGAAAAAGAAATAACATGCAGTACTATGATATTTTTACTCCATGTTCTTTTAAAAGTTTAATGATATTCAACTGCTTTATTCTTATATCAAGCGCAGCGAGAGGCAGCCGGCCAAGCAAAGGGAAGCTTAATGTATATAAGAAAATAATTAAGAAATGAAAGTTGAATGAGGGGTACTAACAGATTAAAATTTTCTTTAAGCTATTGATAGCATATTGGCTGCTTATAGTTAACTCAATCATCAAATGACTGGCAGTCGTTGATGTATATTGCCCTAGAAATCTTTCCGTTTCTATCCAAAATAATTTCAGTGAAAACAATTGCAAATCAGATAATGAGATATGTAACAACATAATTTCAATTAAGAATTATGACTTGTTTAACGTATCTATTCTATAAAACCATTACAGGGTCCAGTTCTAATCAGTTTATCGAACAAACAAAACTTTCAGCAACCTATGAAAAATCATGGACTGCACAAAAGTATCATGATCAGATGATGTCAGACTCAATTTCCCATATTAGTCATCTTCGCTAGCCAAGGGTTTTCGGTCCACTCTGCTCCCCATAAATCCTTGGCGGATTTCATTACGAAAACTCGGTGATGCGGTGGCGCTATCTAGCGAGCAACTTGAGTTGCGCCCCTTGTATATTTACATTTTAATCGAATGAAACAACGGGTAATATACACGCTACGGCATAAATACAACTTGAAAACATGTTGACTAGCAAGAATAGGAACATAATTAAAGATGCTATTCAATGGGAATGAAGATATAACCTAGAGAAAGCAAGGAATGTTTTATTTATAGGCCTAGTGTTTGTAGAGACCTGTACCGGGAGTGAAAAAGTCTCTATATATAAACGCATTCAAGCCATAAAACCAGGTATCGTTGTCGTAATTATTGTGGACAAAAGAAATAAATAGAACCATTTTAACAAGACCTTGGACTTTCGGTAGGATGTAACTATCATTTTCCTGCGTCAAAACAAGTAAAAATGACGCTGGTTTGAAGTGAAATATACACAGATTGCGTAGTCTTAGCTCAAATACCAGACAAATCTTGTTGATTTCAAAGAGCAATGGGTGAGTGGCCAACAATGAAATAGACAGGCCTACGTCACAATGCTGTTTGACTCAACTACCCAAAGTCCAAGCTCTTGTTAAAATGGTTCTAAAATACAGCTCATTGAACAATTGAAACTCTAACCATAAGCAGGGACGTACATGTATATACTAACGGGATAGGCAACTTCTTCATTCGCCATGTTTACTTCCCATACCACGATCGCACGAGCCTTGACAAGTTTGTAAATCTCTGTTAAATCCAGTAAAATATTTCATTTTTTAAAGTGATCTGGTTAGACCATCCTTGTAGAGATATTGTACTCGAGCACTTGTGCCTTAACTTGTGAAAAGCACCGAATGTTTTACCAAAGATCACACGTGTATTTCTTTTAAAAGTTTATTTATAAGCGAATGTTTACAACGCTGCGATTGGATCAGCTACTCGCAGCTGCAGCCAATCATTAAACGGAGCTTGTCACCGAGTTTTCGTAATGAAATCCGCCAAGGGTTTATGGGGAGCAGAGTGGACCGAAAACACTTGGCTAGCGAAGATGCATATTAGTAGAATTGGCTATTCCTTCTATCTAACGTACTGATGAATATTAACAATAATTTAGTTACTATTACTTACTTTTTATGATTAATTCAATCATTTTTTTAAAGAAATATGTATATACATGTATAAACAAAAGAATGCAGAATAAATAAAAAATTAACATAAACAGCTTAAGTGGGATACATATTTTTTCTGCAAAATCACTACCTCCATACCCACATTAATCACCAAAGAAAGCATTTTATTGTTTAAATATATTTTGTAAGTTTTGGAAGAATAGAAAAAAATCATGAAATTACATTCTTCTGCTCGGAAATTCTGATGACAAAACTTGTGTACGTTTCAAAAGTTACATGCATATGAAGTCATAATGTAAACTTAGCATGTAAATAGGTGGGCAGATCAAACTGTGTTTTCAAGATTTGTTGTCTGATTGTTTTTTGGGTTTTTTTTTTACCATAAATTCAAAAAAATATCAATTTAATACTGACTACGTTTTAACATTAAAAACTTCGCTTTGTCCAACTGTTTACACATAATCGATGTCTTTACATCCTATTTTTAACAACAAATTATAATAGTTGGCGGGAAAATTGGACGAAGAACAGGCACTGTTTCAATCTGATGGCCATCATTTTTTTATATCACAAATCAAGGGCTTACCTCTTGTTGTTCTTTGCAACTCATTTTCCAGGCATCTATGTTTCTCTGTGTATCATTTTGATCTGTCAACAAGTAAAAGTATCTAGTCAATTAAAAGGTGGGAAACATTCTAGTGTATACCTCAAAGACTTGTCAACAAGTAAAAGTATCTAGTCAATTAAAAGGTGGGAAACATTCTAGTGTATACCTCAAAGACTTGTGACAGAACATTCAACAATGACTATATCATTGTCACTAGGAAATTTGGTTATGGACATAATAAACATTTTATTAGTAAATATAACAGTTTCTTTCACGATAAAGTTTATCAAGAGTAAACAAAATATATGCTGATTAAACAAACATAGATGAGTTGACAACACAAAACCATTAAAATAGGCTTACGAATATTTTCATGCTGACATGGGCGCAGACATATTGGATGCTGAGTAAATTAACTCGTACTGAATATAATTCATTTCAAAATAATGTTTAGATTCATTTATATATACCATTTAATCATTTTAAGAAAAAATTTAGCATTTTGAAAATAAAAAAACTGTTTGACTTACGAAAATGGCTTTGTAATGAAAATTCAGTTCCTATCTCACTTTTCCCGAACTTTTTTTGACCGACATAACATTTTTCTAAACCAATTTACTTCCGGTACAAATGACAAGACGACGCAATGGCATTAAATTAAAAATTTGAAATACTTGAATTCTGTGAAATAAAAGGTATATTTTCTGTAAAATTTAACTTTTACGGCAATGCAAATGTTTCAAAGCAAATGGAATTTCTTATTTATTGAATTTATTAACATTGAAACAAAGATGGGGGCGTTCACGTTGGTAATGATATTAATCACAGGAGTTCGAATTTTTATCAATAAAGCCAAAAAACTTACTTTATTGACTGACCCATGAGCTATGCGTAAGCATAGCTTACGCATAGCTCATGGGTCAGTCAATAAAGTAAGTTTTTAGCTTACGCATAGCTCATGGGTCAGTCAATAAAGTAAGTTTTTTGGCTTTATTGATAAAAATTCGAACTCCTGTGATATTAATGAAGATTAAAAAATATTACTAGAGCATGTAGAGTGCACTCATGATATATTCCACCTATTCGATCTTAAAAATTAAATACTTTTTTTTTTTTTAGATTTCATGCATACTGCTCTCTCTCAATCACCTAGTTGATACTATTTAATGATATGAACTTAAACAGTTGAACTTCAATATCTCAGCATCCTTCTTAAAGGGAATTACCCTTAAAGGTATTGTGATTCAAAGACGAATTCAACATGTCATGGGCGAGTGAGCTTCCCGTGGAACTACAGCGACGCCCCACGGGTCTGGTGGGTTTGACTGGACTGGACATCACATACAATGCCATTCACAAACTCATCTGGGACTCCTTCTACAACAACCGAAGATCAGACAGAGTGCCGCTGCAGTTCAAGGTCTTTGCCGGGGATCACGAGTATCCCAAATGTAGAACAAACAAGGTGTGATATCTAAGCAAGCTGTTTTTTAATTGTACATGAGTAATTATGGTTTTATGACTAGGGTTGCAGAACTTCACATCCTATATAGCTGATGTTAGTTCTATAATTTCAGGGTGTACAGAGTTTCCGAAAACCAGAAAATTCTATCAGTCATTCGGACTGATGACTTAGCATGTTCTGCCAGTCCGAAGCAAATTTTATCAGTCCGAATAAAACAGATATTAGTGCTACAGTAGTTGTTTAGTGTTATGTAACTACTAAACAAAATATTAAAAGCTTTCAATTATTACTAAAAAAAACTCCAAATTATATAATCTAGAATTAATTTCTGTTCTGTTTCTAAAAAAAAAACGCCAAAATATGCAGTCTTTAATTTATTTTTGCTTTGTTTCTATTGATGACTTTTTTACAATTTATTTTATTCTCTCCTTGTTTTTATTCTGCTCCATGTCAGATATACAAATGAGTAGTGTATGTGCCACAAACTCGAGATTGTTAGCCGCTGTACCGGACTGGGTAATTTTCATTAAATCTAAACAAACACATGATTTTTCATGATCATAGACAATCAAAAATAGTGAGAGTTGATTGATGAAACGGCCATGATTGACCCTTCTCTATTATACGGAACAAGTCCTGCCATTAACCTCGCTACATTTCAACAATTTCCTGCTGTTCTGGTTTACAGTATCTTCATACTTTTCTTTATTCTCAATCCTCGCATAGCTGTTAGCCTCGTACAAACAGAAAAGTGATGAACCGTGATCACGACATAATGCTATATTAGTGTAAGATAAGCGCTTAGAAGAAACTTAAACACTCCCTAAAGCGTTTAAGAGATTACTACTAAAAGACAAAAAAGGTGCGTAGAAACAGAAAATTTCCGGATTGTGAAAGTGGAAACTTTCCGGTCACACGGACCGGTAATATATGAAATGTTATCGGACATTTCGATTTTCTATCGGTTTTGCCGGTAGGACCGATAGTTTTCGGAAACTCTGGTGTACATTGCAGTATTTTGATTTTTTGAATTGCTTCATGTACAATGATCAGAGAATGAACTTGCTTGTGGTTTCAGAGACAGTCCTATGAGTGGTACATTCCTAAGGGAATCCTGAAGTCTGGTTGGATGAACAAGCACCTGACCATGGTTCCGGCTGTGGTCGTTGTCTTTTTTGACCTTGACTGGGATGAACCGCTGTGGAAAGAAAAACAGATGGAATGTGCCACAAGAGTGGAAATAGTGAGGTAATTATTTTATTTACGCGTAATTTATTACGAAAGAAACATATGGGGCTTGAACAGCAAGCACTGCCTATACAAGTTCTCTCTGTTATATTCAGGTAGTGTTTTATCATATGGATGGTGTACTTCTACATTCATGAATCTTGAATCATTTTTTCCCCCTGCTTAATCAGTTTTCAAAACTTGGCTTTACAGATCAGATAATCTTTTAAACTTATCAAAAGAATTTTGTTTGCAACAGGAACAGTTTACAGGGACGAGGAACAAAGGTAGCGGTGGTCCTGATTCAGAAGAACGCGCCCCTGCCCCCCGGGGAGGATATGGTTGCGGCGGAGAGAGCGGCCTCTCTGTGTAGTGCCTGTGATTTGTCCGCCAAACAGCTGTATGTGTTACCCCACACCGACCACCTGATAGGCTACACCATCAGGTAATGGACCATCAGATCAGCAGCTACATGTATATCCTGCATAGAACTAAAAGTATCCATGCAGTACTTCCTAAATGATTCAATACAGTATACTCAGTTTCTATAGTTGAGCAAAAAAGAATGCTTAAAAAACTTCTTCTAAATTAATTTACATGTATATCACTCTAATGTTTTTCCAATGATTCTTAAAAGAAAAATTGATTTTTATGTCCATGTTAAATTGAATTATTACATAAACTGATTATTTCAATGTTGATGATTATATGAACCAAGTTTATGTTGTTTTTTTAAGGCTGGAGAACGCGTTTTATGAGCTCGCCCAGAGCTATTACCACGCAGAAGCTCGGAAAGTGAAATCTCACCGAGACTTCCTGAACAAGACCACGCATCAGCTCCTGTTTGTCAGACATCAGTTCAAAATCGCGTTCTTCAATGAGTTAAAACAGGACAGCCACACAGCCCTGAAGTAAGTCTGATTGACTTATTTATGACAAATTATAGTTTAGTGCCTTCTGGAACCAATGCCAGGTTCATGGGTAAGGAACAGTTAGTGGCAATGTTGAAGTTGCAGTAGATTTTGAAGTTCATCTGTTTTTATGCAGAAGATGATACCAGTTTTCTGGTTTTCAGACACTACAAACAGGCATATGGACATCTTCTGGACCTGAGGATGCACGACACAAACCTCCTGGAGATTAAGACTATTGCGGGCTTCATCAGTTACAAGGTACCAACATGTCATTGACAAGTAACTCCAGGGAGACTGTACAGCAATGAGATACTTTCATTTTTCTTTCTTTTAATTTCTCTCTTCTCTCCCTCTTTCTTTCACTCTTGTACAATATGTTTCACACTACACATAGATAAGGAAAATCGGAAACTTTTAAGCAATTTGCACTCTATATGTTCTTTTTGTTACTTTGAGCATTGCTTGCCCAAAGGATGCTAAGTCTTGTTTGTTATTTTGGACTACACAGATCTGTCGACTGTCTTTCCAACACACCGCCCCATTGGACGCTATAGCCCAGTTCAGGAAGCACATTGATTTCTTTAAGTCCCGAGTTGGATGTCCAGAGCTAGCTTTTGAACATAGTGCGTGGATGTCTAAACAGTGAGTTCATGCACCTGCACTGTAGGCTAGCTTGGTTGTTATAAGAAATTAAAGGTCTAGTGTTAGATATCCAATTAAGATTTGATTCTGAAATCACTATCTGTTAGTTAGATGCTTATTTGTCTTGTCCCTACTTCTACATTTCTTAATATGTTAGAAGTATCTTGCTCTGACAAATGAGCTTTGCTTGCGATAGGTTCCAGGTGTTCGGAGATCTTTTTGATGAGGCCATTAAGCTTGGATTGACTGCCATTCAGACTCAGCATCCAGGGTTCTACTACCAGCAGGCCGCCAACCACTCCATCAGCCGAAAACAGCTCTGTCGGGGCCTCTGTAAGGTATGTGTACAGCATCAGACTTATTCTAACAAGGTATCAATCAAGTTACCCAAAGAAACAAATTCTGTCTGTAGCAAGATGCAGGTGTTATGTAATAATTTGGGATACATATTAAGTCAGTACTAAGTCTTATAAATACTTCATAAATTCTAAAGACTTTATATTTAGCAAAATTTAATGAAAGTATTACAGACCCTGAAACGTACTACTACACCACACGCTCGCTGCACGCTCGCTAAACGGTTTACACAAAACGCTGAACGGTTTACACGAAACGCTACACGCTTTCCCCGAAACGCTAAACGGTTTGCACGAAACGCTGAACGGTTTACACGAAATGCTTCTCACACGAAACGGTTTGCTCGCTTATCACACGCTTTGGACACGCTTCGATTTTCGTTTCAATCGGGTTCTCTCGGATTTTTACTTTTATGGTAAGAGTTGTTTTAAAATGGTACGACATAATAGAAATAATGATATTTCACAAATAATTTTTTTTTTTAAATCGGCAATATTGATCTTTTATGAAAAATATTTCAATCACAGAAATAAAAAAAGCTACAGAACATGCACGTACATGTATTCATTGCTCGAAAGAAATATCACTCGTTTTAATGTCGTAGGAAAAATAAAATTGTTCCGTAAAAATAATAATAATAAATACAGAAAATGTAAATGGCTTATTAATTTTAAAACATTAAAATTGATATCCGTATCATTACAAACGTAAATCCATTTTTCGTTTTTCGGCGGCTTTTTTTTTCAACATTAGGAATTGTTTTGAAATGGTTTGTGAGAATAAAATCGTAATACATGTATTTAAATAAATAGTTATTCAATTACATTAATAATTCATAATTATGTAGAAGTAAATTAATCACCGAATTTAAAAGAAGGCTATGCAATCAAACGATTTTTTTCTTATATCGTATCAACCACATATTAAAATATGCTCCGCACATAAAACCAGACAGAAAACGAGACGATTGACATAAACTAAAAAAAGTTTGCATCACTATTTAGGATATCTATTTCTAAAATAAATTCAATAAATTATATCGGATGGAACAAAATCAATTAATTAAATTTCAGACTCAATATACATGTACACATATCGTCGCTTTTACCACAAACTTTTTAAAAATAGTATCATACATATATAAATTTTTAACACAATATTTTCCCCTCTATTCTTTTTCAATTTCGTTATTGAGTTGATGAACGTTATATCATTAAAATGATGTCCTTTATCAAATACTGATTCCGACTGCTTTTAAGTCATTAATTTTTTTTATTGGCTGTTGACAAAAAAAAAAGAGACGCGTGACCATCCAATGAAAAAAATACACAGTTTGATTGACAGGTTTAGTCAGCTGCAGGTATGTGTTACCTGATGTCCTAGTGCTAATTGTACATTGTCGAAAGGTTTCAGTTATCGACGTAAAAATATCATCAAATACTACATGTTTATTACGACTTGACAGTATCACAAAGAGTTGATTTAATTTTTACAAACAAAATGTCAATAGTATACATACATAAGTGTTTTGTTAATCACAAAACATTTCCGGGAAGTCTTAAACTCGGGCGCCATTTTGAATGAACTAATAACTGAGAAAAGTTCTGAATGAAATCTGATGAAACTTTTCTCACGATTCTCGCACGCTTTGCCCGAAACGCTTTACACGCTTTGCCCAAACGCTGCACACTTTGCCCGAAACGCTAAACGGTTTACACGAAACGCTTCACGATTAACACGAAACGCTAAATAGTTTACACGAAACGCTAAACGGTTTACACGAAACGATTCTCACACGAAACTCGCACGCTTTTTTGGTGTAGTAGTACGTTTCAGGGTCTGTATATTACTGGTAATGCTTCATGAATATTGCAAGGAAAACATTTTACCGAGAAATCCCTTTGTGTGGATCACTTATTAAGTTGGTGACCTATATTTCAGCCTCTGACACAGGTGTTTCAGCCTGATCCCTTGGAAAGCCTGAATCACCTGGACTTCTACGGCCAGAGACCATGGAGACAGGGACACCAGAGTAAGAAACTTAACAAGATTATTGGCTCCTCTGCTTTTGATTATGGAGACTTAACCTTACAACATCTACCACCACTGTTCCAGTTTACTGAGCTATCGCATTATTGTTTTCAATAGTTTAATTTAAGACATTTTCTAAAACATTATAAACAAGGTACAAAAATAATGTCTGATTGTCTGTAATGACTTGGGACTTTGTTTCATGTAGTTTCGTCTTATACATATATAAATAAGAGGACCAAGACAAGGTCACCAATATCAGGGAGAATACAACAAGCAAAGTTTATTTATCTTTTTCATTAATTTGTATTGCTGTGATAATATTGTTGTTCATGATGGCTCAATGTTTCTGGATTTTGTAGAAACCACTTATCCACAATCTTACGCCCTCTTTAACTTTTATTGGCATCTGTATATGAAGAAGCTATTTTCCTACCAGACCATTTATCAACAATGTTATATTGGCACTCACAAGATACCGGTAAAATGATTCTACATGAATGACTTGAAACAAATATTTCAGGGTGTGTTTTCATTGTTCTCTGTAGGCATTGAACCTCCAGATATGCAGCGAGAGAAGGAAGGCATCATGGCGCTACAGAGTCTGGAGGTGACCGTTGACCACTCAGTGAGTGTGCAGTCATGCTTGACCAACTCCTTTCATTCCAAAATGTAAACCTAGAGTTATGTACATGTATCTACGTTAGTACAAGGTTGTACAGTCATATATGTATATCTGTCTGATTTCAGTGGCTGACCATTCCTCTACTCAGCAGTGCAGTAGCTCAGTTCAAGAAATACAAATCCCCTCGCATGAAGCGGTTCCTAAGTGAGTAGTGCATGTATTACAGACCATTTAAGATTACAGTGGCCTCCGGGTATAACGAGATGCTGGGGACAAAATTTTACATCTCGTTATAACCAATACTCGTTATATCCAAGGTTGGCATTTCTCAAGGTGACGCGTGATCATTTTTTCTTCACATTTCAAATAACATTAATATTTTATAAACAAGACTAAGTGATAATGAAATAAATATAATTCATTCAAACTTTGTTCAAAAGTAACATACTTGCAGCATATTCATGTAAATGGCCATGGAATAATTACATGTGTACACATGTACAATCGTAAACACGTTACATTCACTTCACGAGAGACGAAAACTGTGGGATGGACGGTTGTTTTGGTTTTTTTAGCTTACCTGAACAAAAGGTTCAGGTGAGCTTTTCTGATCACCTGTTGTCCTCCGTCCGTCCGTCTGTCCGTCTGTAAACTTTTCACATTTTTGACTTTTACTCTAAAACCACTGGGCCAAATATAACCAAACTTGGTACAAATCATCCTTATAAAAGGGGATATTAATTGTTAAAATAAAGGGTGTAACCCTTTTTAAAGGGGAGATAATCGCGAAACAGTAAGTATAGGGTGTGTGTCTTTAAAAATTTTCTTCTCAAGAACCACTGCACCAGAAATGCCAATAAATAAACAAAAGCTTGTATATATAGTGAAGATTCTAAATTGTAAAAATCGTGACCCTCAGGCTAAAACTGGGGCCCCAGGTGGGGTTCAAAGTTTAACATAAAAAAATATTCAAAATTGTGAGAATGCAAGCATTCTTAAATAATGTAGATTCTAAATCAATAAAGCTGTGACCACCAGACTAATACTTGGGCCCCAGAAAGGGGTTCAAAGTTTAAAATAGAAATAGCATATATATGCTGCAAAATAGAATGTTGCAAGGAACTGTTGTTCAGGTGAGCGATGTGGCCCATGGGCCTCTCAATTCAAAATAGAAATAGCATATATATGCTGCAAAATAGAATGTTGCAAGGAACTGTTGTTCAGGTGAGCGATGTGGCCCATGGGCCTCTTGTTTATTAATTCTTTGGTAAGTTTTAATAATGCCAATCAGTTTTCGTTAAACACTAAATATTTACATCTACCAAGTATTATTCCCTCTATTTCTTACGGAGACATATAGTTAATTCATAGCTCTATAGAAACAGCCAGACTGAAATCTACACGCCCCGTTTATCGATTGGTCGAAATCTACAGCGGCTGAAACTGACAAGAAAGTGACAGGACTGAAATTGACACGCCCAGTTTATCAATTGGTCGAGACCTACAACTACCTAAGAAAAATCACGGACTGCACGAAATAACTATGATGATGACAGACTCAAAGTCTCACAGGAGACGATTTGGCTGTTTCTTTTAGCTAACGTACTTATGTACGTTAACAGTAATTTAGTGAATTTTACTTACTTTTTACGCTCAATTTATTAATTTGTTAAAAGAAAGATGTTAATATAAACAATAAAATGCTTTATTTGGTGATTCATTCGGGTTATAAAGGTAGCGATCATTGCAGAAAAAATTTACATAACCAGCTAAAGCAGGTTATGTATTTTTTCTGCAATGTCGCTACCTTCATATCCCGAATGAATCACCAAAGAAAGCATTTTATTGTTTAAAATAATGTGAAATCTTCGGTGTCTGTTTTCTGCATGAAGAATGTTTGAAAAATCGTTATCGCGTTTAACGCACCTTTGTAGAAAATTTTGGAGTTTCTGCAGACACACCGATATCATCACCACCTTTTTAGGTTTCTGTCTCGTCATCATTTTTAATTCACCCAGAATTTTACTAAGTAAATTTAGTATTTTTGTCGAAATACTGTAACCAATGATTCAACACCGACATAATGGGAAGACTCAATGTCGGTGTCGCTATTTAGAGTCACATGCTTTTCTCAACAAGTCCGCTAACTCTTCCAAGCTTTCTAAAATCGGGAGTTTTTTTTAAATCATACAAAATGTACTCGAAGCTAATCTATAGTCCTTTGCAGTTCCACTTTTTGTTTTTAATTCATTTAAACTTTGTTAATTAGATCTTAATAAGCCCTTTTGTTTCTACCGAAATTACTCAATACTTTCCTCTTCTTTGAATTCGAAGCCATGACTAAGAACATTGCTATAAAAACAACTCATCATTATTTCTGAATACTTTTAATCTATTGTCATGTGTTAACATACCTGTGAAAATTACATGGCCATACCGTTAGTTACCTAGAACTAGCATGTGTAATCAAGCGTGTCGCGAGTACCGCGTTATATCCGATAGCGCACAATTTTTTACCTCGTAGTATACAGAGTCTCATTATTAACAATCTCGTATCCAGAATTTTTTCATAGGAAATAATAAAGAAATAATTTGGGACCAAAAAATCATCTTGAGGCCACTGTAATTCTCTTTGATATGACATGCAAATTTTTGATTTTAAGATGTACATGTACATATAACAGTCTCTAGGATGAATTGGATTTTTTTTATACATGTGTAATCAATTGTTGTTTACACTTTTGTTATCTGGTTGCAATAGTTAGTTCTTACACTATATTATCTGATTTCATTTGTTAACATAACCTGCAAATACTGTGGATTCAATAGTTAGTTCTTACACTGTATTTTCTTGTTTCAGTGGTTCAGATGGGAGAGGAATACTACCATGCCAAGGACTACAATAAGGCGCTCATGTAAGTCAGGAGGACAAACAACCCATTAAAATGAATTGTATTCATATAAATTTTGCAGTAAAGACGCCGTCCCCCATTGCATTCTTGCGGCAGTTCAACAGAAATACTTCATGCAAATCAAGCTTTTGTATCGTAGCCAGTCTCAACGCAAGAGATCATACCTCTATAACACTCTATCAGAAACACTTGGTCTTTCTGTAGGTTGTTAAACAAAGTGACCTGGGACTACCGAGGTGAGCGATGGTGGCCGCTGTTGACCTCGATTCTGGACATCTCTCTGAAGTGTGCCTATCTGACGGCTAAGGTCCAGGAGTACGTGTCCGCCTGCCTAGAGCTGGCTGGTCCCTGTATCCTTCTGTCAGTCAGCAAACACCATAGCAGTAAATGAAAGTAAAACCTCCTCAGACATAGATATGTATGTAGAGACAGTTTGAAATTGTATAAAAATTGATAACATTATGTTTCTTTTCCCAAACAATGCAGTACTGTATTGGATTATTTATTTGGATTGAATGTCCTTGACCTCTGACAAGATGTCAAACTGAGCAATGAAGAGAAAACAAGAATCCAGATGAACCTGACCAGGATAATGAGTGTAAGACCAGCAGCCTGCTGTCAATTTATAAGAATTGAGTAAACACATCAAAATTGCTTATAATTGCATTAAATTGTCCATATGTTTAATCAGAATTTCCTCTGTCCCAATAGAATGACCAGCCTGAGCCCGAGCCTGGACTAGATCCGAGCTGTGTAGAGAATGCGCGACTACTGTGGCAGACGTCCCTGGAGTCTCCCTGTGTGTTCACCATGGATGTACAAAACTTTGTTCCCTTTGGTAGGACTTGTCTATATTTCTCTTAGCAAGATAATCAATCAAATAAAAGCATGTCTGTCAGAGATATGCTGTGTTGTAATTGGCGATGTACCAGTATTTCTTTAATTGTTAATACTGGCACTCTGTTTTTAGTGGAGTACAAAGCCATGTTTTCATCAGAGACATGTGGAGCAGACCAGGAAGTGGAACTTCAAGTCTACATCAGGTACTTATAAAAATACATGTAACTCATTGCAAGTATTCATCAGGTACTTGTAACTTATTGCAAGTATTCATCAGGTACATTGTAACTGTAAAATCATTCACATTTGTAATGATTGAACTTTGATGGACCTTGTGGGCACTCCCCAACCAAAAAATGAACATCTTCAATGAATTATGGAACACTGTTTATGATTCTTTATTTCATAATCTTTTGTATATTTCATTATAAAAGTGACAAACCACAAAATTTGTTGTCATTCATTTGAAAATATTTCACAGCCTTTCACAGTCTATACACAGTTGTTTATGATAAGTCAACATCTGATACTTTTTCCAAATAGCTCTCAGGAATAAAATGTATACCCTATATACATTTTTCCAAAATATTGATATTCTGATTCTTTCAATTCCAGGGTTAACTGCCAGTTTCCTATCAGGTTCTCCAAGCTCTCGGTGCAGTTAAACAATCCGATATACAACGACTATTGTCGGGTGACGGATGGACACGGAATTTCGGCGGCCTCCGATGGAGACTTCACTGACAAAGACTTGTACCTTGTCCCAGGAAAAACCAAGCTCTACACATTCACATTTCTACCTGTCAAAGACGACATTAATTCTCAAATTGAGGTGATGATGCAGTTAACACAGGATTTAATGATGTTCTAAAGACTAGCTTTTACTATCAATTTTTTTGTATGCTACCCTTACAAGGCAGAAATTTAATTAAATTGAAGTAGAATTTGCATTCATGATATGCTCGTCTAGTGCAACAGACTTATTCAATTGGTCAATTTTTAAAGTAAAGATAAAATTTGATAAGATAGAATGCTCTCTACTTTTATACCACTCTGACAATTGATGTGACTTTTGTAGGTGACCTCTATGGTGCTGGAGCTGGGGTCGGAGACAGGGCGCTGTGCCCTACTAAGGTGGATGGGAGGGGGTGGGGATGCCCTGCTCACCCCCTTTTTCTCTCCACAGGTGATTGGTAAACCCCAGGTAAAGCATGGTGAGATACAATGGAACAGTGTTGGCGTCCGGCCCAAAACCAAGTAAGTTCTGACAGATCAGAGAAACTTTATAGAAATCACTTCTTTTTACTCAGAGTTTTTATGATCATATTTTCAAGGAGTCATGTACAATGTATGTAGATTTGATTTTGTCTTGTCTGTAGTTTGTTATTGTCTGAATGATCATCATTTTTTTGGTGTCTTTTTATTAAAATTACTAACTAAAATTCAGCAAAGAGTGCCATTGTGCTTTTAATTATTAATTAATGTGCTGTTCATAGATGCCTGTGCTTGTTATAACCTGAGTTCAAAACAGAAATCTAGGGTACACTTCTGTGTTCTGTATATGTTGTGTGTATTGCAGGGTCTTGCCAAGGACAGCAAAGGTTGACCTTGACCTTTGCCATCAACCACCCTGTCTGTTGAATGAGTTCTACTTCCTGTCATTGACAGTAAACAATAAAGAGGACGTAGATATCAGCAATGTCAGGTATGTAAAGGGAGAAGGTAAGGGTCAGGTGTGTTAATCTAGAATTTCAGGTATATATAGGCAGTATGTCACATATTTAAATGTAATATCACTGTATGTCAGATACAGCTAGTATGTCAGATGTTTTAATGAGTACAGAGAATATGTACATGTAACGTTAGGGTGTCGGTGCAAAAATGTTATTATTTATATTTATTATTAAATATGTAGAAAAACTGTTCATTTAGCACTCTGCTTTTACATTGATAGGTTGTCTTTTGGTGTGAAGGAGGATTCATCTACAAATATGGCAGACCAATTAAGTATGTACTAGTTAGTTCTGCACTATCATACAAATGGATAAACGTCAATTCAATTATTTATTATTTCTGAAATCCACACCACATGTAAAAAAAAAGTTTTAAAAAAGCTCTGTAATATACCTTATGCAGTAGTTTCTATAACATGTCAGTGCTTCTTACAGTTCAAGTTTGTCTGGATACGCCAAACCTCAGTGATAAAACAGTCAACAGAATCAGTGACATTGATGTCGGCACCATTCCTAAAGGGGGACAGGTTAGAGATTAAAGAATTTATCATTAGACTAACTTCTAAAGGACTACTTCATTTTTTTCAAAAGATATTATTGTACAAATCTAAGTATTTCAAAATGTTTAAAAATCTCCGTATTTTAAATTGTAATTTCTATGTGGCATGTGTTTGCACAGATATTGCAAATTTCCCAATTAGTATTTGTATTTCTATACCGTAATTATTTTTTCAGTGTACCAAGAAGTTGTACATCAAGAACCTACACACAGGGACAAGGATCGTCTTTTTTAAGGTACATTTATTACATACATGTACCATACAGTCACTTAATATATATTAAGTATTTAATGTAAAAGAAAAAGTCATATCTACCTGAAATGATAGTGAAACATTTGATTCAGATTTAAATCCAGGTGTTACACTTTGAAGAGGAAATGACTTTGTGCTACAGATCAAACAGAATGAAACATGGATTGTAGAAACATTTTTTTATTATTTTTGAAAAGATATCCACAACGTCTTGTTGATGTCTTGTTTGCAAGATATCTCTGTAAAAGCTCAAAAATGCATTCTGGAAAACTTTCTTAAATAATCTGTGACTTGCTGACAGTTAGTGTAGATCTGTGAGGTGTCTTGGTATTGTGTCATTGTCGTTTGTTGAGTGTCCATCCCCAGTAGACAGGGCACCATGACCCACCCCTCGTAGACAGTGTAAGATGTGTCTGTCTGTGTGATTTACTTGTTACTGGTATATTGTTTGATATGACAGGTGGAGTATGAGGTGTCCATCCCCAGTAGACAGGGCACCATGACCTGCTCCTGTCAGAAGGAGGAAGAACTTTCTCTCAGCACAGTCAACCCCTTTGAGGTCTCTGTCAAACTCCTGTCCATGAAGGTAAGAAAATCTTAAGGTCCTGGCTATGGAGGTCAGGCTTAAGTCCATGTACCATATATCTGAGTAGAAACAGCCAACTTTCTGTGATTTACTGTGCTTATAATAAATTAGACATTTTGTAATAATTACTGTAAAAAATTTTGAAACACAAAAATGAAATGATCAACACAATGAACATTCACTTGTACATGAATTATATCTGTGACTGTTATATTAGGTTTTATAAACATGTACTTGAATGTTGTCCATTTTGACAGTTTGAGGCCCTGGATATGGTGCAGATTCACGAGCCATTCTTGTTGAGTCCGGAACTGAACTGTACGTCCCCCTGGACCATCCAGATGTCCGCCAGTCGACTCCGCTTGGTGAGTTAATCCGAACAAAATACTGTACATGTGACCATCAAGATGTCAGTCAGTCAACTCAGTCTGGTGAGTTAATTTAAACAAAAAACATGTGACCTAGCTGCTTTCCTTTGAACAATACATGCTATCTGTTTACTGTAAACCAAACTATAAATGTGGCCTTTATGCTGTTAACTCAGGGGTGCAGATGAAATGTCACCCATTTCATAGAGATCATAATTCTTTTGATGAAATTTATTTGTGTATTTGATAGTGTCACTTTCATATTGTAGGCACCAAATGTCTGCCATGTTGACAAGGATGTGACATCTCAGCTTCAGGGAGGTAAGTGTATGCTCAAACAATGAATTATTATTTCTTTTAAAATTGAATATTATTGACTAACTAAATAATGTAAGTTACAATGTTGTTATACTGCTTATTGATAGAATTGAAACTTGCATTTCAGTTCTTTAGATTAATATCATACATGTACATGTATACTGAAAGAACACTGTTCAGTGTTATTCAATCATTGAATCAATGTGGATACAGATAATCCTATTCAATGCATCTTACCTGGCTGCTTATTATCAAGTGCTTATTTATCAATGAAATGCTTCATTTATTCTACTTCTGGCCTTTTTTTTTACCATGTATACTAGCGGAAAAAAGAAACTGTGCATTATAGAATTTAGTATAATTTTTCTATATCTATTGTTTGTATTTATAAAATTTAAACAATCGATAATGGTATTGTTGTTGACAATATTGGATGGTAACCATCAGGGTGCACGGACTTTTTCATGGTTAGTGAGCACCTGTTGTTTATTGAAGAATTTGTACGCACGAGTTTTACGGGCCAATACTGTTTGGAATAAGAACTGTAAAGGATTTGTTTAAACTTTTTTTGTTAAGGAAATCACTTTAGTTTCAACAAAATTTACCCCTATGTCATGCTACGACTCAACGAAAACCAACGTAATCGTGCTGTTGGGATGCTGCAAGCTGGAATGGCACAAAATACTGTAGCAAGACACTTTGGAGTTCATCGGAACACCATCCAGTCATTATGGAGACGTTTTCAACAATCTGGCAACACCCAGGAACGACCGCGCTCTGGGCGACCTCGTATGACGTCACGTCAACAGGACAACCACATTAGACTTGTGCATCTGAGAAATTGTTTCCAGACAGCAAGTTTGACTGCCGGTAGCATTCCAGGGCTTCGACCAATTAGTCCAAGAACTGTGCGTAATCATCTGCGCAAGCAAAACATCAGACCAAGACTTCCAGCGGTGCGCCCAGTACTGCTTCAACATCATCGTATCGCCAGACTAGCGTGGTGCACACGACATCTGCGATTCAGAATACAGGACTGGGCCAATATTCTGTTCACTGATGAATCCAGATTTCATTTGGATAGCAGTGACAGCCGTTGTAGGGTGTATCGTCGCATTGGGGAGCGTTACCAGGACGCTTGTGTTGTGCAACGTCGACATTTGATGGAGGTAGCGTAATGGTGTGGGGTGGAATATCAGCACATGGAAGGACCCCTCTACAAATTGTCAATGGAAATCTCACCGGCGTACGCTTTCGAGATGAAATTATTCAGCGTCATGCGATACCCTTCATACAGATACATCAAAATCACATCACTCTGCAGCAAGACAACACAAGGCCACACGTTGCACGTGTAGTCAGGGACTTGTTTGTTCAACAGAATGTCAATGTCTTGCCTTGGCCAGCTGTTTCCCCCGATTTGTCGCCAATCGAGCACGTCTGGGATGAAATGGAAAGACGTTTACGCCGTTTACCAATCAGCCAATGACATTAGCTGATTTAGGCCAGGCTTTAACCAACATCTGGAACAACATCCCTCAAGCATTTCTGAACACTTTAGTGGCATCAATGAGGCGTCGCTGTCAAGCATGCGTGAACGCAAATGGTGGTCACATGCGTTATTAATTTTGTTAAAGGGACTTGGACACGATTTGAGCTCAATTTTTTCAAAATTTATTTTTTCATTTTTAATGTCTAGAATGGTTTGTTATAAATGTTTTTAATGCTCTGTCATAATTTTAAAGTCCAATATCGAGTTACAAGCGAGTTACAGAGGTTAAAATTCTTTGTTTTGTAAACAAAGCTCAAAACCTGTTATTGTTTACATATATCTTGAATTGGTAAAAGTTTCAATCTAATGTTGCATTTTGTTGTTGATATAATCTTATTTATGAACACATTTAATAAGTTTATCTTGTTTCCACAAGTTATTTTGTCAAAGAAATGGTGGTTTTTTTACTTTACATTATTTGTAAAGAAATATAAGACTCGAGCTTTGTTTACATAACAACGACTTCTTTCCTCTTTATCTCGCTTGTATCACGACTTCTAACATTCAAATTTTGGTAAAGTCATTCAAAATACACAAGTAAACTATTTAATACATAAAAATCAAAAATAAAATTTTCATCTGAAATCGTGTCCAGGTCCCTTTAATTCAATTTCAAATAACGGTGACTTTCGAGTGTGCTGAAATTGACGTTATTTGACGTTGACATTAATGTGTTATGAGATGTTGTTATGAATACATGTGTTAACAGTATTATAAAAAATAAAATTTGTTCATTGTAATTTTTAAATGTTTTTTCATATATTATTAAATAATGCACAGTTTCTTTTTTTCGCTAGTATATTTAATCAAAGCTTTTGTTTTGTTTCAGTGTCATTGAACAAGTCCGAGTGTGCCTCGGAGTGCTTCTGTCTGAGGACCATTAACCCCGCCCCTACAGCTGTTTCCTTGGGAACGTATGCTGTGTCATGGAGACGGTGAGTGACCTCTTGGTAGATAGGATAGGAGGTCAATGATCTTATATGGCTGTATCTGGTAATCTTGAATCAAAGTGCTCTTTTGCATTTTTTTAATTCTACATTATATAATTATTTATGCATGATAAATGTGAGTAATAATGTGATTAACATGTGCAGTAATTTTATATCCTGGTATTCCCAGTAAAACAGATGAGGACATTCCCTATGTAGACACCATATTCCCGCTACCCTCCGTGGATACAGAGTTCATTCCTTTGTCGGTAGATCTACGCCTGCCAGCCTTTGGCGGGGTCAAGTCCCTTCTACCCCTTTCCTACATCCTCCAGAACCGCACCCCTTACCCACAGGAACTGGAGGTTGCTATGGACACCAATGATTGCTTCATGTTCTCAGGGAATAAACAGGTATGTTCTTTTGCTGTTTTTAAAACATTACAAATTCTGAAGGAACAAGTACAGACTAAATACATAATTGTCTATTACATGTACCTTACAATTTATAAAACTTTTACTGGTAATAATATTATTTTGTGTTTTATATGAAGGTATTTTTCTGTTTTAAATTAAATATTTTATGTTTTAGTATTTCTTCTTTAAGAACATGAGATAAAAGATGTTTAAAGATGAGAGGTGAATTTCCCCTTTCAGTCTTCAGTTAATAATGTGTTACAATCATACAGTGTTGTCAGCCTTCAGTTTTCTTGGTTACAGTTCCACTTCCGAGTCTTGCCTGGTGTGCCCTACGAACTGAAGTACAACTTGTTTCCGCTGGTAGCGGGGCATGTGAACCTACCCAAGCTCAACTTTACCCTGATTGGCTACCCTGATCCCATTGACCCAGTTCTACAGAAAATGTTACCTACTCATATCTTTATCAAGGTAAAATCTTTATTACTTATTACCCATTCTTATCTTTAAGTTAAATCTACAGACAGTGTTACCCACTTGTATCTTTATCAAGGTATAATCATCAAAGTCTTATGAACAATTGTCCAAGAATATAAAATCTTTAAAAAATGCATATGACAATTTTGTTTTATGAATTCATTTCTTTATTTTCTAGCCGTGTGGCAAAGTGCTATCCCAAGGAACCTGAAGAGCTATACAACTGAATCTGATGTGATCCGATGTATCATGTTGTGTTTAAATCGTATCCAGTGGTCGATATCCCACATCACTGTTGACAATCTGTATCATGTTGTCTCTTATATGTACAGGACAGCCCTCTTTGGGAAGTTGTTACTGATCTGTGAAATGTGTCTATGTGTATTGTGTTGACTCTTTTTATTAGCGTCAGATTTATTACATTTGTTCTGTGATGAAATAGCATGAAAAAGCTAGAGTTTCTTCTTTTTTTATTGGTTTGGATGAATTTACAAGACAGCTTCATTATTAAATTACTTATTTTAAGCAACTAAAGCGAGTACCTATTCCATGATTCTTTCACTTTTAATTTGACGTATCAATTGAATTGCAGGAGTATAAAATTGCAAGACTTAGTGCAGAACTTTGGTTGTAATTTTCCCTAGTTCACATGTGTCAATATAACAATTAAAAGCAAGATTTTAAAATCTGCACAGGGTGCTTCTTCCAAATTTATGTGGTTATTTTAAAATTCCTTGCATTTTATAATAGGAATTTATATACAGTATCAGTATATGCTCTAAATCTGCTGTTGTTGACTGGAAGACTTCAATAAAACACTGGCAGGAAATGTTTGAGCTAAGTGTTCTGTTTGTACCATTCCTAATGGAGATGGGATACAGTAATTGTACCATAGTGCTACAGTTATACTGATCAATTCCAGTTAAATTGATGTTTAAAAAAAAAACCAATTTTTATCTTGCGCGATATTTAATTACATGCATGTATTTCACTTGGAATAAAATCGACTTTTTGTGTAAATCATCCATCAGCATTCAATATATTAATTAATGTTTGCTATTTTTTTTTACATAATATTGGAATGTTAGGTTTTCAGTCATGCACGGTTATCAAGGATTTGGGGGGAGGATGAGGCTTATAAATGTATTGGTTAAATAATGGTGATCGATCGAAAAAAAATATCCAGGATCTGCACATGCAAGCTCTAGACAATAAATTCACAATACTGAACTGTTATCAAACTTAACCATATCAATGTGTAGGCGAATATGAAATATATCAATTTGGTCACAAGTTCGAAAAAGCGCAAAATTTTTAGTCAAAGTTCGGAAATAAATAGACCATTGAACTTGTTTTTATTTTTATACACACTTCGCGCATGCGCGTGGTTCTCAAACATCCTGTTGACATTCGCTACAGTATTTGAAAACAAGAAAGAACATGTGATTTTAAATGACAGTGAACGATATAGTGTGATTAAACAGGCTTTTTATGGTGAGTATTTTATGGAATTTGTAATCTGATCCCAAAATTTAAGAAAATATTTAAAAATATTCAGGTCTGTGCTTGTTTCGAAATGCCACTTGTCACAATTTAGGTTTTGATTGATGAATTATTCTCTTTTGAGAAGTGGACAGGCGAATTGGACACTGTTAAATGTCCATGCATATATACATGTATGTTACATTAAACAGTCATCTGAACAGATAATTAAAATATTATTAATAAAATAACAATATATTCACATTGAAACATATTAAGTATCTATCTACTATTCTATAATAGATATGCAATGAATTGAATCACTTGATTAACCACTCTTTAAACTGTTTTAGTTAATATGTATACATCTCTTAAGAATAGGTAAAATAAAAAGTGGATGTGTTTCAGTGTGTAAAAGACTGCGAGTTATTGCATATGATCGACTTCAAACTGCATATCCACACAAATTTACCCTTTTTTTTCAGTTTTTAATTGTTGCATAGACACTGTACAATGGCCTTACCATCTATGCCACACTACTGGACAACCAGGAGGAATGTCTATGAACAGGCCATAGTAAGAAACAGAAACCATGATGACCATCTCCGAGAGAGATGGAGCAACACAGCCAACTATTTCCAGAAATCTAACATTGCGGCCTGTAAACAGAGTGAATGGGAGTCAGAGAGGTCACTCAGATCAAGGTATTGCTCATATATATACATACATGTTAACCTCCAAAAAGAGGTAGATTTAAAACCCAAAAGAGGTAGCATATTGCGTGCGGCCTTTTTTCGCACATACATGTATTTTAAAGGACATATTTTTAAATACTATATATTTCGATAGTTAAGGTTTCTGATTAATAATTAAGTATATCAATTAATTAAATATAAAAGACTTTAAAAAATTAGCAATATCAACACAATAAAAAATAAGTTTGCATGCATTTAACATCAACATGATCAAATTGATTAAGCTATTTTTTTTTTGAGGAAAAAATCTTTGTATGCAGAGAGTTTAGCAATTGCCATTATTCAGTAAACATATTAGGTTAAGTTGCCGAAATTAAACAAATAAGAGAAGTAAGAACTAGTAGTAAATCATATATTCTTTTTCAATATCAAAAACAATGTTTATGTACATGTTTATCACAAATCATGCAGTGTTGCAATAAAATGCGAGTCAAGTTTACTGTTATGGCCAAGTTAATAGATATATTCAGTTATCATTAAAGCCACGTGTGGAATAGCAAAGCTTCTTCTTCCTTGGCAAGGATAATATTGACATATTTTGTAACTAATGTAATCACTTGGGTGGCTCCTTTTATCGTTCAATGTAAAACACATGCTTAAAAAGGTGATTGTATGCCCCCGATTCAAGTCATGAGCTAATTTCAAACCTGACAAGATTTTTGGACCAAAAAAATCAGGCAAAAAAATTAAAACAGGCTCTATCAGAAAACAATGAAATGGCTATCCACAAAACAATGAGCGTGGTTTGAAGAAAAGCGGTAGATTTTCTAATAAAAGTGGTAGGCGGGAGACAGAGTTAAAAAGCAGTAGACTTCCGCGTAAAGTGGTAGGGTTAACATGTATGTGTATATAGAATCTATAACAGTATATCTCCTAGGCATAACAAGTTAAAGTATTCATTGAATTGTATGTACTATATGTATGCCAGCTGTTATGTATCAATACAAAAATCTATTTTCTTAATGTGCTAAGCATTCATAGATATTTAATTGTATATATTGCCAGTCGTGATGTTTTTATTCCCAACAAGTTACAATGATAAATGCCATAGAAATAATATTGCAAAATTTTGTCTTGTGTGTCCATTTATTAAAATGGAGAACTATTCATGTTTGAAGTACTTTGTTCTGCAACAAAACTAAACAGTTATTAAATTCTTATATTTTATATAGTATGGATGCTTATGAAAAAGGCAAAGACACAGAAAAGAAGGCCAAAAATTTAGCTCTACGCAGAGAAAGACTTGCTGCCATGTTGAGACAAGAGAGGTACAGGTTTGAGGTGAGTCCTCTAACAGATATTATATGTAGTTGAATATATTAGTCTGTGCATTAGTTGATTTCTAGGCTCTTTTCATTGTGCTCATTTCTCTGACTTAGGCTGAACTGAAAGGATACTCGGTGGACAATTATGACCGCCTAGAAGACATGAGAGACCGAGTTGACTCCCTTAAGAGTGCTCGTGAAGAAAAACGAAAACATGTAAGCTAGTCCTGCACCTTACCTAAAAATCTGTGGGGCAACATATGTATATTCATCATACATTAACATGCAATATTGACTTAAAATCTCCTCTAAAATTTAAGGACAAGTGCATTCACAGTATCAAAAATGATTTTTTAAGAATTGTTGAAGTTTAAGTCATAACTAGGAGTAATACATCAAGTGTTCAGACCTACAATGTACATGCTTGGATTGATGATTAGATCATTATTTAATGTGTTTCAGTTAGCATCAGAGAAGCTGTATGAATATTGGAGACAAAACAATCCAGATATCAGAAAGGTAGTGTTAACTCCTACAACTAGTACTCCAGATAAGATTTTGTCAGAGAGCATTTAAATCAGCATTCTTTCTGACTGTATATGGTTTTACATATTTAAACTACATAATCCCCAAATTATGAAATCGACAGCAACAAAAGTTTACCAGTTAAAACATTTAAAAAGGCTTTGAACTAAAAAAAGATAAAATGTTTGAAAATTGATGAACATAAAGTATATATATCAGAGATATAAATAGATGACAATATTGTCCTACAATTTTTGAAAATTTTAACTTGTAACTCTTTTTGAGCTTGAATCGGAACAAATGAAAAACCATGTGGTGGATAAATGGAGCTCACAGGTGGAGGAAGTTCGAGAGGTAAGAGGACCGTCTAGGAGGGCAGAGGGAATAACTCTTGTTTGTAGGGGAGAGTGAGGTCTGGGCTTGAATATACATGTATATTATACAACAGAGAGTATTAATGGATGGATATCAGCTACATGTACATGTACTTGTATGTAGTCTGATTGATACTTTTAAACTATATTACTCTGATTCTAGAGTATGTTAGGATAAAGATTATTTTTGAAAATTGATTAAATGGTGATGCTTTGTAAGGATGTTCAAAAGGTTTTTTTTTATTGGTGTTCCTTTTTTTTTTAAGAAAGAAGAACAGGAAAGGCAAGAAAAAGAAAGATTCGAGCGAGAAATGGAAGAGGAGCGAATAGCAGCTCTAGAAGAGGAACGACAAAAGGAAGAAGAGAAGTTAGAAGATGAGAAAAGGTGGAAGGACACTCTGAAGGAACAGATGCTGGAACTCAGAGATCGGGAGGCAGAGGTCAGATTGATATGTAGATACATGTAGAAAAGAGAACACTCAGTGTATATCTACATGTAGGTTATATAGATATGTAGATAAATGTAGAACTGAGAACACTCAGTGTATATCTAGGTTAGATAGATATGTAGATACATGTAGAACTGAGAACACTCAGTGTATATCTAGGTCAGATAGATATGTAGATACATGTAGAACTGAGAACACTCAGTTTATATCTAGGTCAGATAGATATGTAGATACATGCAGAACTGAGAACACTCAGTGTATATCTTATTATAGACTGGGTGACAGAGTTTAGACTTGTGGAACATTTTTTGTTTATCTTACATTTGAGTGTAATCAGCAATATTCTCCATTTATTTTAGTTTGGCTTTTTGCTAATGGTAGAACAATTCCTTTTCACAAAGATTATTTTTTCCATCCTGTAAAACGTTAATCCTACCTATGAATGTTTGAAACTGATATGGTGGTTCTCAAAGGAGAAATGTTCTTTATAAATGCAATCTATTTACCATAGTTGCTTTCAAAGAAACATGTTAGAAACATCAATAGATAATAAAAATTATTGAACTTCAGGCAGAGAGATTGAAGAAAGAACAAGATGCCCTACAGAAGGAACAATGGCGACTAGAAGATTTAGAAGAAGAGCGTAAAAAGATGGAGTCAGCTCGTGGACAGAGAGAAATGGGGTAAGCAGTGTCGTCTGGAATAACATTTTCCCGTAGTCTTAGTGGTGCATTCAACAGTAACTGCTTACATGGTTACTTCATTTATTCCTATAGGTATTGCCATTCATGCCTTCATACACTATGATTGTTCATATAAAAATTTAAATTGAACATGCACAACCTCTTTTACCAGTTATGCCAAGTCCTATTTACATTCATTTAGTTCAATTTTGAAGTTTCGTGACATTTATTAAGGCAATATAGTTGATGTCTCAAGTGTACATATGATTTTTTTCTCCAGACGAATGCTTCTGAGACAACACAAGGCTCAAATGATGAGAAGATCCCGACAAATCCAAGAGGAACTGGTAATATAAAAGTCTTACTGAAATACATTCTTACTTGTTACTGTGTTTCAAATATATAGACCAGCTTTTGTTGGCAATATGAATGTTTTTAGTGACCTTGTTAGATCCTGTTATGAATGCAATGCGCATATAATGTAGTTAAACAAATTAGTGAACTAGAAAAGCATAACTGTAACCATGTAACGTGTGTAAGATGTCTACTATTGAATGTTTTAATGTAGGAACAAGACAAGAAAATGTTAGAGGCTTTGATTGAGAGAGAGAAAGAGGAACGGGAAATTCTGACCACAAGACGAGAAAAAGCTCAAGCTGATGCTGAATGGATGAAGCAGGTGAGAGACAAGATGGTGATTTGTTGTATCATTGAAATACTACTCTATAAACTGAATTGGTTATTCCAGAATTCAGACAGATTGTAAATGCATTGTATACATGCATCATAAAAAAATGTTACTAGTTGTAACAAGTATTCTTAAGTGCATGTGCTAAAATTTACACTGGGCATACTTCCTGTGGTTGTAAATTTCATAATGGTTTTTATTCCACTTTATTAGTTAATACCAGCAAACTGACTTCTTAAACAAACAATGTAATTACTTACCAGGTGATAGAAGACCAGCTACGAGTGGAGAAGGCCAGAGAAGCTGAGCTAGACATGTTGTACCAGTAAGACCCTCCTCTCGCTGTCAAACTTGTGGCTGTCTCATGTGAACAATAGTTCATCAGTGAAATTAATCTGTTGAAATTGATGTAATACTAAGTTAATGATGTAAATGTCCTTACAGGGAAGAGGCTGCACGAATGTGGGAGAAGAGAGATGCTGAGTGGGCACGGGAAAGTAAAGCTCGCGAGAGACTGATGAGAGAGGTTTGTTTGTGTATGACCTACGCATTGTACTACACATCAAAATTTATCTGATAATTTAATTTAATTTTTGCACACTTATGAATAATTTTTGTTGTTTTCTGAAAAATAATATGTGTATACAAGTAGATTGTGTAGATGTTTTTATTCTTATTTAAATCTCAACTCGGTTTTTTGACCATTGGATTTATGTAGTAGTCTCCCATCACAAGGTCAATACTATTCACAGGTATTCAAGGACAGACAACAGCAGATTGAGGAGAAGCTAGAGGAAGTACAGAGAGAGCGAGAGGAGTCACTGCGGCAACGAGAACAGCTGATTGAGGAGATGGAGATAGCCAATCAGATGACACAGCGCGACCTAGAGAGGGCCGAGGAACAAAAAGAGGCTCTCAAGCTTGATCTCAAGGGACAGGTGAGTTGTGTTTAGTATGTCGGTGATTCTGGTTGTTTAACATCAGTTGCTGTTGTGGGTTTCTTGTTGATACTACATTCTACAACTAATTCTCTGTACTCCAAAATCTGAATGATACTCCTTTTATGTGTTTTTTTACTAGTATTTTTGGGAGGAATACCTGTAATATAATGTATTCTCAAATAATTTTCTTATTTCAAATCTGACTTTCAATACATGGTTTATTTTGTAACAATGCTTGTTTATGACCTGCCTGGATTTGTTTTCTGTGTGTTACATGATTTTTTGTGTAATACAATCCTTGCATTGGTTATTCCCCTGTAGAATGTTTTCCTGTATACTATGTTACAGTAACATAACCCTTTGTTCAGACCTGTTCAAATGATTTTCTTTTTTCTGCTGTAACATGGTTCTTGATTATCATTCTGTAATAAATCCTTGGTTATCTCCCTTTAGATGACGGCACGCCAGGAGCAGCAGATGACAGCGCGACAGAGGATGAAGGAAGAGGAAGATCGCGAGCAACAGGAGGAGCGCGAATACGAGGACTTCCTCCAGCATGAGACAGAGAGGATGAGGGTGCGCGGCTTTGCCCCAAAGGTATAACTGTTTATGACTCTTGTTATAAGGTGTTATCTTTAAAAAGCATTAGGCATTTGGTTATATATAGAAAGTTCCTAATCGGAAGTAATATAGAAGTTAATAGTTATTTAGTAAGCATGATATTAACTACATGTAAAAACAATGATACAATGATTTGGTTGTTTTTTGACACCATTCAACTAAATATCATAAAATGGTTTATAAGATGCTTTGTATAAACTCAAATTCCAGTGCCTTGTACATGTATTTAAATACAAGATAAACTATGGCAAGTTTACCTGTACGGGGGAAACGTGATACACATTGCACACTAATATAGTGTACCTATTTGATGATGTACAAGTTCCCCTTTGCTAATACATGTACTTCTGTAAAAGCTTGGTCTTAATAGTACACAGCTGGGTACAATCTAATTCATCTTTGTTTGTTACAGAATTATGGAAGGAGGACTGCCTGGATGTAGGTCACATGACCCTCGCTGACCGGCCCAGCTCACTGCCCAACACTCACACAGGGATAAATCAAAGGCAGACTCTCAGCAAAACCCCTGACAATTGTGATACTCTGTTTACAACATGTAGATCCCTTTTATTGTCCAGAAATCTCATTTTGTGAAACTGTAGAGGAGACATTTTAAATTATTCTCATTGGAGAATGTGCATAACTGAATATATGTAAATATCAATATTATTTACACATCATAGATTTTTATTAAATGTTTTATCAGGAAACATATAGTTTTGTTATTTTATTAAGTATACACCACATTTTAATGAAACAATATTTAGTTTCGTGTTGAATTTATAGCTTTCTGTGAAAAATTAAATGAACTGCAGGTACTGTAAAACTAAGAAGTGTGCTTAAGTTCAAGACATTGATGGTTTGAAAAACTACAGTGCTTTGCAATAATTGAAAATTTGGAATCAAGAAATAAACATGGCAATTCAGCAGAGTTTTTTCATTGAAATTTTATTTCAATATAAGAGATTCCTATATATAACTATAAACAACAGTGTTCTTTGGAATGCATGATTTTTGATATGAAATAGCAATGATAGAAGTCTTTCAATGTTTGATCATTTCCTCCCCTCTTTCTTCATTAACAGAGGTGGACACCAGCACCTTTACCTTTTGCACCTGGAAATTAAAAGAAATTAAGCTTTTAAATAGGGTCTTTACAGCATATATGTGTGTAACTCAAATCTCTTAACCATACAAAATAGTGATATATATCCTGTCCAACGGTGTTAGATGGAAAGTATTTTGACCTACCCAGCATGCTGCTGAGGAAGGAAGCATATGTGGCTGTTCCAGTGACCGCCCCAACCGCTGCAGGGTTACTCCTGGTTGTCTTTACATTGAAACCATTGGGTCCCCAGACTTCCACTTCTACTATGTGCCAGTCTGTCATTCTGTGGAGATCGTTGGAATATAAACACTTGCTTATTAACAAAGTAATCATCCAATTTCATAGTCAATCATTTAACATTGACTTCAATTGAATTTGTGGTTCTTAAAATATTGCAAATTTGACAGAACTGTCGTGTAACCTACTGAGGGTCTGAGACAATGGATCCCGTCACTTTGTCAAATCCCAGATTGTGTGCCGCAATAGCTGCTGCTGCCATCGTGTTCACATTGTTTGGAGCCAGGGGACACAACTCTCTCACAGGTCCTTCAACAAAAAAGTACATCTCTGATAAAATTAAGCTCTGATAATGAATTATTGTGATGATTAATAAATGTACACTAAACTTAAAGCAGATGAATGTTAAATGCAAAATGAATTTATTTTTAGATTGATCATCTTTTTGTAAGCTGTTGTTCCCTTTTAATGATATTTATTGAATTATTTACCATCATACAGAATGACTTTGATGTCCTTGACTTGGTCATTTTTGGTCTTCAAGTCCCCATTTAGCTTGAAGCTGGTTGGATGCTTGGTCATTGTGACCTTCAGGCTCTGTAATAAACAATATCTGTTCTTATTGTAGTTCATGCAACCATATTGACGAACTTGTATATTTCACCTTACTTTTAGTGTCTTATCTAAATGTACTAGGGCTTTCCTTCAAATGTACAGATACTATCACCCTACCTTCTGTCCTACATGTACAGATACAATCACCCTACCTTCTGCCCTACATGTACAACTACTATCACCCTGCCTTCTGTCCTACATGTACAGCTACTATCACCCTACCTTCTGTCCTACATGTACAGATACAATCACCCTACCTTCTGTCCTACATGTACAGATACAATCACCCTACCTTCTGTCCTACATGTACAACTACTATCACCCTACCTTCTGTCCTACATGTACAGATACAATCACCCTACCTTCTGTCCTACATGTACAGATACTATCACCCTACCTTCTGTCCTACATGTACAGATACTATCACCCTACCTTCTGTCCTACATGTACAGCTACTATCACACTGCCTTCTGTCCTACATGTACAGATACAATCACCCTACCTTCTGTCCTACATGTACAGATACAATCACCCTACCTTCTGTCCTACATGTACAGATACTATCACCCTACCTTCTGTCCTACATGTACAGATACAATCACCCTACCTTCTGTCCTACATGTACAGATACTATCACCCTACCTTCTGTCCTACATGTACAGATACTATCACCCTACCTTCTGTCCTACATGTACAGCTACTATCACCCTACCTTATGTCCTACATGTACAGATACTATCACCCTACCTTCTGTCCTACATGTACAGATACAATCACCCTACCTTCTGTCCTACATGTACAACTACTATCACCCTGCCTTCTGTCCTACATGTACAGCTACTATCACCCTACCTTCTGTCCTACATGTACAGATACAATCACCCTACCTTCTGTCCTACATGTACAGATACAATCACCCTACCTTCTGTCCTACATGTACAACTACTATCACCCTACCTTCTGTCCTACATGTACAGATACAATCACCCTACCTTCTGTCCTACATGTACAGATACTATCACCCTACCTTCTGTCCTACATGTACAGATACTATCACCCTACCTTCTGTCCTACATGTACAGCTACTATCACACTGCCTTCTGTCCTACATGTACAGATACAATCACCCTACCTTCTGTCCTACATGTACAGATACAATCACCCTACCTTCTGTCCTACATGTACAGATACTATCACCCTACCTTCTGTCCTACATGTACAGATACAATCACCCTACCTTCTGTCCTACATGTACAGATACTATCACCCTACCTTCTGTCCTACATGTACAGATACTATCACCCTACCTTCTGTCCTACATGTACAGCTACTATCACCCTACCTTCTGTCCTACATGTACAGATACTATCACCCTACCTTCTGTCCTACATGTACAGATACAATCACCCTACCTTCTGTCCTACATGTACAACTACTATCACCCTGCCTTCTGTCCTACATGTACAGCTACTATCACCCTACCTTCTGTCCTACATGTACAAATACTATCACCCTACCTTCTGTCCTACATGTACGGATACTATCACCCTACCTTCTGTCCTACATGTACAGATACTATCACCCTACCTTCTGTCCTACATGTACAGATACAATCACCCTACCTTCTGTCCTACATGTACAACTACTATCACCCTACCTTCTGTCCTACATGTACAGATACAATCACCCTACCTTCTGTCCTACATGTACAGATACTGTCACCCTACCTTCTGTCCTACATGTACGGATACTATCACCCTACCTTCTGTCCTACATGTACAGCTACTATCACCCTACCTTCTGTCCTACATGCACAGCTACTATCACCCTACCTTCTGTCCTACATGTACAGATACAATCACCCTACCTTCTGTCCTACATGTACAGATACAATCACCCTACCTTCTGTCCTACATGTACAGATACTATCACCCTACCTTCTGTCCTACATGTACGGATACTATCACCCTACCTTCTGTCCTACATGCACAGCTACTATCCTCCTCCCTTCTGTCCTACATGTACAGATAATATCACCCTACCTTCTGTCCTACATGTACGGATACTATCACCCTACCTTCTGTCCTACATGTACAGCTACTATCCTCCTACCTTCTGTCCTACATGTACAGATACTATCACCCTACCTTCTGTCCTACATGTACGGATACTATCACCCTACCTTCTGTCCTACATGTACAGATACTATCACCCTACCTTCTGTCCTACATGTACGGATAATATCACCCTACCTTCTGTCCTACATGTACAGCTACTATCCTCCTACCTTCTGTCCTTCATGTACAGATACTATCACCCTACCTTCTGTCCTACATGTACGGATACTATCACCCTACCTTCTGTCCTACATGTACAGCTACTATCACCCTACCTTCTGTCCTACATGTACAGATACTATCACCCTACCTTCTGTCCTACATGCACAGCTACTATCCTCCTACCTTCTGTCCTACATGTACAGCTACTATCCTCCTACCTTCTGTCCTACATGTACAGCTACTATCGCCCTACCTTCTGTCCTACATGTACAACTACTATCACCCTACCTTCTGTCCTACATGTACAGATACTATCACCCTACCTTCTGTCCTACATGTACAGCTACTATCACCCTACCTTCTGTCCTACATGTACAGCTACTATCACCCTACCTTCTGTCCTACATGTACAGCTACTATCACCCTACCTTCTGTCCTACATGTACAGCTACTATCACCCTACCTTCTGTCCTACATGTACGGATACTATCACCCTACCTTCTGTCCTACATGTACAGCTACTATCACCCTACCTTCTGTCCTACATGTACAGATACAATCACCCTACCTTCTGTCCTACATGTACAGATACAATCACCCTACCTTCTGTCCTACATGTACGGATACTATCACCCTACCTTCTGTCCTACATGTACAGATACTATCACCCTGCCTTCTGTCCTACATGTACAGATACAATCACCCTACCTTCTGTCCTACATGTACAGATACATTACCCAGTACATGTTATTGTAGTACACACTTTCCCAAGTCAAGAGCTTCTGATCCGCACTTCTCCTCAAAACCCTTGGCTTGGGAAAATGACCTTGCAATAGTGATTTATTCATAAATTTAGTTTTACCTGTTAACACCTGGACAACATGTCTTACCTGTAAAGTTCCCCTGTCAGCCATCTTCTTGATGTCCTCTGCCCCCCAGAATGCCCCACTGGGAACATACAGACCATGCTTAATGGCAGCTGTCCTTAGACTTGTCTCCAGTTCTTGTGAACTTAAAGCTGTTGGGGAGCCAATCTGTGAAACACATGCACAATTTATTACTTACGAAATACTAAAATGACATAATATTATTTCATGTCATGATGGTGAATACATTTGAATACAATTAAAGGTAGGTATGTTCCAGCTATACTTTAAAGAGGCATGGTCACAATTTTGGTCAAATTCTTTTTTTCTGTTTTTATTATTTACAATGCTTGAGAATGCATTTCTAATGATGAAATGAAATTTGAGAGTCAGTCGTAGAGTTATAAGCAAGATACAGGGCTCACAATTTTGTGTCATGTAAACAAGGCTCGTGCCCTGTCTTTGTTTACAGAGGTGTTCAATATACCTGTAAAAAATCTTTTTTAAGCTGATTTGTCTATCTTCTTTCGTATTCATTTTAAGCATAAATAAACAGTAACGTTCAACACATTCAATTTAGGTCTAAAATGGAATTTTACTTCAACATTCAAAATGTTAACAAAAGCTTTGCTTACAAAGAAAAGAATTGTAAGTTCTGTAACTCGCTTATAACTCAACAAATGACACTCAAATTTTGGTTGCCTATTAAAAATGCCTTACTGAAGCAAATAATTTTTGACCAAAATTGTGCATGACCATGCCCCTTTTAAAATTAAGAAATATCCAAGCTGTTGCCATTGATACATGTAAAACAATAGATAATTTGTTTGATAACTAAGATTTCACCATGTAGTCGGCCTCCTGTAGGAATGTGGGTCCCCACTGCCGAGTGATGTCAGGGTGGGCCACCTCAACAATAAGATCCACATTTCTAGGTCAACAACACAAATTATATGGTTAATTGACTGGTTGATCAAGTAAATATAACTCAAGTTAGTTTAGGAAAATATGACACTTTGAACTTTCTTTAGCCTAATACATGTACTTAAATTTATTAAATAGTAGTATAAAGATGCCTACCTTTCTTTAAAATCCTTCAAGTCTTGTAGGACCAGATCCTTTGGGAATCCTTCTAAGGCTGCCGGAGACCGATTCCATACAAAAGCTAGCTCCAGATCCGGGTGTTCCTGGATCTTCTCCACCAGGAACTTTCCTGTTCAGAAATGGCAAGTATCAACAGAGACATGTATGTCTCTTGTATCAATAACAAATAAACGTTGCTTCATTATATATTCCGAGGTATAGTGGCTGCATATCTAAATGTAATAAGACAATGAATGATGGCAATATGTATGCAGGCTTATAATGAATTGACGCTTACAGCGAAGTGAATTCTATTCCCCGTGACTTAATTATACATGTTGTAAACTTGACGGGTATAACGAATTACGCTTATAACGAAGTAAAATTGCCCGTCCCTGGGACTTCGTTATAAGCGTGTTTTACTGTAATCAACTAAGCGGAAGTTAATCTATTAACATGGGATGTGCATTTTAAATAGGGTGTACATAACATATCATTAAACATTTCACCTACAATCTGAGGGTCCCTGAATTTACCACGTTTACCTAGATGTCCATATCCCACCACGCCTACGCGTCTCATGATGTGCGTTCTGATGGACGTCTAACGTTAAGGTAAAATAAGCAAGATCTGCGAAATTCAGTAATTTAAAAACCGCATGATTAACTGCATGACAATGCTCTGTTTAGAGGAAATTCGAACTAGCCAAGGCAGTCGGATCACCTCGCCCTTTTCCGTCTTTTTTTTTCGGTACATCGATTGGTAACGTTATAGACGTTTCGCGCTGAGACGTTTCGCTCCTAAAGACCTTTCGCGCTGAGACGTTTCGCACCTATATTATTTATTATATATTATTATTACATATATTGCGATGTTTTAGAGATAATATTTAGATAAATATTTATAAATAAATATATATGCGTGTAATAAATATTGACTTTATTGAAAACATATGATCATGTTTATTGTGGCACATTCACTGATAACTTTAATATTGTATAAAACGATTATCCACGTGAAGATGTATAATTATGTTTATTTAGCAATCATTATTTAGTTCTGAATCGGTTTCCTCATAAAGGTGTGAAAATTAATTTGGAGGCGCCCCATGTCAAGCTAAAGAGGAGACGGGTGTTAATTATTATTAATTATTATTAACTAGCGGTTACATATACATATGCGACACGATGAAATACATCGTAATTCATCATATAAAAATTTATAACGGTATATATAATATGCAACTTGAAAACAATGAAAATTAAAACATATATTGTTAATATTGCTTACTTTTAGTGTCGTTTTATCCAGGTTTTATATATAAATCATTGGAAAACAAATTATTTTTCATTTATACACAATGTTTTAATTTAAGTAAATATAATGAGTAAATATTAGTATGAAATACATCGCAATTCATCATATAAAAAATTTAGAACGATATATGTAATGCGATGTTGTAAGATAAATATTTATACAAAATATTAAAATTGACTACATTCAAAACCCTCTTTTTTAAACTGTCTTTGAAAAATTCTGAATTTATATAATGTACCAAATCATTATCCGCGTGCACATATAATTATGTTTATTAAGCAATCATAATTAATTAACAGATTTCCCTTTTTCATAACTAATTTGGAGGCCCTCCATGTCCAGCTAGAAGTTTTCATTGTATATATTATATATTTATGCTTATTTACTATTTATTTACTACCTATCTATTCACTTATAAAATGTACCTCTGACTTTTGAACTGTATTATACTGATTGATCTCATGTACAATTTCATGGTTTGAGTGAATAAACTGAAATGAATTGAGTTATGGGTGTAATTAGTTTACTGCATAATGACCACATAATTAATAGGCGCGAAACATCTCGGGGCGAAACGTCTCGGTGCGAAATGTCTTTCGGGGCGAACCGTCCCGCATTCCATCGATTTACCCAAAAGGACCCAAAAGGATCCAAAAGAAACCCAAAAGGACTTTATGAGAACAATTTTATAAAGATTTTATCAGTTTATTTGAATAAAAATATTGCAATAAACAACTTTTTCAGTGTTTATTTTTCATTGATTTTTAAAAATTCATAACAATTATTTTTAAAGTAATTAACTAATTCTATGTTCATCCAATCAAATGATCGTTAATAATTGAGTTGATTAAAGTATCCAAAAGAATTTTATTAATTACAAAATGAGAATTTAACTTAATTATTAGACGTTGGTATTACAAAAGCAGGTTCTCATTTCAATTATTTTCTTATCAATCAAGTTTCGGATAAATTCAAACTTGAATTTCTAGTTCTACTTGTAAAATTAATTTTTACAATGTATTTTAAGACAAAATTAATTCTACAATAAAATTAAATATAAGAAATTAACCTTGGTTTACATTCATTAATGTTACCAAATGATTTTGATTTCAACCACATTGTTATTTTTCTTGTGATTTTATTGTAAAATATTATTTCACTGTATTATAATGGGTTTTTTTTCCTTATTTTAATTTACTGTTTGTTTGGTATTTCATATTTTCATCATGGTTCGTCGTGGGGTTTTTTCCCTTAAATTTTCAAAATACACTAGCTCAACAAAGAGTTGAATTTTTTAATCAATTTAATGACATTAGTGTACCTCTTCACACTGACTATATTCTTTATGGTAGTTCTGACTTTTCAACTTAAATTGTAATTTTTTTCTTATGCTCACAGTTATATCATAGCTTCTCAGCGTTTTTGACTCTTTTATTTATTAGTACTCTTTTTCATTACTGTTCCTTTCATATGGGTTGTGTACCCGAAAAATCTATAATTATACGCCCCCGCGATAAACCATGGTACGACTCGCTGCTCCGTAAAACTTACGCAAAAAAGCTTTAAGAACCAATAATGATGCCGACTGGACAAAATTCCGACACGTCCGCAATAAAGTAAACAATATGGAAAAATACGCTATAACTAATTATTACGATTATATCGAATCTGCATTGCATGACAGTAGTAGGAATGGTAAAATATATTGGAAATTGATGAAAGATTTATTCAATGTTAAAGCAACAACTGAAATACCCCCATTGCAATCTTTTGAAAATGGACGATCTAAATTAGCTTTCTCAGATATTGATAAAATAGAAACTTTGAATAAATATTTTTCATCAATTTCGAATATTGAATCTGCGAATCGTACATTACCCAATTTATACTATATGTGCAATAAAATTTTGTCAGATATTCAAATAGAGGTTCAAGAAGTTCTTGACATTATCAATATTGCCTGTTCATAAGGCTATTGGCCCTGATAATATAAGTCATAGAATGTTGAAATATACAAAATTTTCCATCTCAAAACCTTTATGTATGCTTTTTTAACAAATCACTTGTAGAAAATTCATTTCCAAATGGTTGGAAAATAGCTCATGTATTACCGCTCTTTAAAAAAGATGATCCATCGGTTGCAAGTAACTACAGACCGGTGTCCCTGCTAAGCTGTGTCAGCAAAATTATGGAAAGGATAATTTTTAAACATGTTTACAATTTCTTTCACGAAAATAATTTATTCTATAAATACCAGGCAGGTTTTTTGCCTGGCCATTCCACGGTATTCCAACTATTAGAAACATATCACAGCACTGTCAAAAGTATAGAAGATGGGAAAATGTGTTGTATGATTTTTTTTGTGATTTGTCGAATTAGCTTTTGACAGGGTGTGGCACGAAGCTCTAATTTGTAAACTTCAAACTTATGGTATAAGTAGACATCTTTTACAATGGTTTAACAGTTATTAAAGTAATAGAACACAAAGAGTAATGTACAAAAACAAGTTATCATCAACGTTATGTATCAATGCTGGTGTTCAACAAGGGTCAGTATTAGGTCCACTTTTATTTCTTATTTACAGTAATGATGTAGCAACGAATTCGAATATGTTATCATTCTGTAGACTTTATGCTGATGATAATTCATTACAACATTGTGATTTATACACTAAAAACATTAAAATTGTATTGAACCATGATCTGAAAAGTCTCAGCGACTGGTCTGACAAGTGGTTATTGAAATTCAATCCGTCTAAAACAAAAGCTGGTTTTTTTTTCACAAAAAAACATGTAGAAGAATTTCCAAAGTTATTTTTACAAGGGTGTCAACTGGACTATGTTTCAACCCACAGACATCTTGGTTTACTTTTTTCTAATGATTTAAGTTCGTCTCAATGTATTAATAATATAGTAAACAGTGCATACAAAAAATTACGACTTTTGGAAAAACTTAAGTTTACTCTAGTAAGTAGAACTAATTTATCAAAAATGTATATCACGTTTATTAGACCAGTTCTTGAATATGCTTCTGTAGTATGGGACGGTTGTAATATGTTTGACATGGAGAGATTAGAAAAAGTTCAATTAAGTGCTGCAAGGATTGTTTTTAGCATCTACAGAATCTCTCTACACAGAAACTGGCTGGGAACCTCTTGTCAGTCGACGTAATAAGGTTAAATTAATAACCATGTTTAAAATTCATACAAATCAAGTACCTGAGTACTTGAGCAACATTATTCCTCCTGTAACAAAAAATGTCTCAATATATCACACAAGAAATAGCGAAAATTATAGTGTTCCAATCAGCAGATTAGAACTTTACAAAAAATCTTTTGTACCTGACACCATTCGGAAATGGAATTCTCTCAAATTAGAAGTTAGGGAAGCAACGTCTCTCAACATATTCAAGAAAAACATTACTGAAAGTATTCCTCAACCTCCAAAATATTTTTCACTTGGCATACGCGCTATTAATATTTTACATACCAAGTTGAGACACAACTGTATTTTAAATTATGATCTGTATAGAAGAAACATTATTGAATCACCTAATTGTATTTGTGGTCAAAAGGAGGATGTTTATCACTTTTTCTTTGTATGCAAGAATTATGTAAATACAAGAAACAATCTATTTGAATTACTTTTTAATAGGCTTGAAGAAACAGTTACAATTAATTCACATTTGCTTCTTTGGGGTAGTGACAATTTGTCTTACAATACAAACTGCTTTATTTTTTCAGCAGTTCATAAGTTTACTAAAGAGTCTGGAAGATTTAATAGTTAAATTTCTTTTTGTTATTGCTTTTTTACACTGTATATCAACATTATTTACTACATATTTGCAATTACTTTGTAAATGCATATTTATGAATATTACTGTTATAAAGTCAACAACTATAAGTAACATGTAATATCACTATGACAATTGTATATATTGTATTAGCATTAGGAGAGGAAGATGTAAGTTGTAAGAACTTGTTTCCAATCCTTTTATGTAATTTACACAATAAAATATGTTCAAATCGAATGAAATCATATGGGCTGGATCATGAAAACTCTATACTTATGTTTGTCTGTGGGTATGAATGAATGAGGTGGTGGGTTTATAAATGTAGGTATGAATGTGTTCATGTATATGTTAAACAACAAATTAACTTATAGTTCATATATGACACATTTTTGTCAAGATTATTATTTAATATCCAAATATCTCTTGTCTTGTATACAAAAAATATCAATAAAATATATATAGAATTTTAAAACCAAACTTTGGCTTTGAGAAGTATCTCGATATTTTACCTGTAAAACTAAGAAAAAAATTAATAAAATTTCGTACATCAAACCATCGTCTCCCTTTAGTGACAGGCAGTTGGTATAACATTCCTTTAAATGAGAGACTGCATTGTGTAATAAAGGTCTCATTTGCGATGAATTTTATTATATTTTAGAATGATCGGCTGTAGAAGAAATAAGGAAAAACTATCTAAACACAAAATATTGGAAATACCAAATTTTTAAGTTCTCTGAACTCATGACCAATTGTAATTATAAATCTCTAAGAAAATTGTGTGTATTTATTTCACATATTTTTGATGCTGTCTGTTCCCCTTAGTTGTTTTCCTATTATGATCCTTAGCATAGTCTTACTTAATTATTGATTCTATTATTTGTTCTTCAATTATTTATATCTTTTTCTTGTATAACAAAGTACATTTATTTAAACAATATTTTATTATGTAAGAATATTACATAATAAGGATTATAATATGACAAAGTACGTATACATGTATGTTTCACGACCGTAGCACACCCTTTTTGCAGCTGAGGCATAAGACTGTAATTTTGAAGAGGGTTTGCATAGGCTTAGCCTGTTGCCCAATCCATTTTATTATTCAATAAAATATGTTTAAATTAAATTAAGATTATAATTCTTGTTTCGAACAAGAAATTTAGGGAGAGTAGTTCTAAATAAAAAGCAATAGAATAACCTCGAGGACAAACATAAATTCAAAATTAATTTGAAAAATCTAAACAAAACAATAAAATACTTTTAAAAAACCAATAAAAATACCTTTTTTGCAAATTTATACATACCAAAGACGTTTTATTTGTTTGTTAAGATTTTTGATAAGTCTAGCGCCCCCCCTCCCCACACACACTTTCAATTTACTTCCGACGCCTCTGTAAGGAGAAGAATTAGTAAGTTGTAGAACTTGTTTCTGATCCTTTTGTTTAATCAATAAAATATGTTCAAAACAAAACAATGCTTTCTTTTTGTATTTCATGCGGTTGTAAAGGTATGTTATTTTGTGCATGTGTCTGTCTGTGTCTGTGCTTGTTACTCTCGCTTTCAGTTCCACTCCTGGCTAGCAGCTTGCTGTGAAAAATAAGCAGAATTGTATTTGTAAGTCTTATTGCCAGGTATATCCTCTCAACAGGTAGACAAATGTGGCCCATATTTGGGATCCTCCATGAGGTAGCAGATGGAAATTGGGTACCTTACGGCCCCAAGCAGAACCACAAGGTCTTGGAGAAAACTAAGCCCCGAAATGCACGATACGCATGGCCCACCGGTGATTAGATACCCACTGGTGCCTGCAATCCTGCAAATTGCATCGAACTACTGCCTTGTAGTTATCTTTGGGAAAAGGAAAGGTGAAAGAGAGTAAACCTTACAGAAATCTGGAGATAATTGTCTAAGGATGTAATGTGTCACCGAGATATGCCGTCCAGGTGGGGACGTTACCCTGGTAAGGCAGCAGGAGAAAATAAACCCTTACAAAAAAGTCTCTGGCTGATCTAGTCTCGTCAGCCATGTAAAGCAAAAAATCTAGTAGAAGTAAACCATAAACAAATTGCTCTGGTCCTCCAAGTTTGGGGTTGGGCACTGAGCTAACAACCCTGTCCTATGAAAACAACCAAGTTACATAATGGCAATAAACATAAACTTAACTTCAGCGTAAGAAGGGCCTTCTGAGTGCAACGAGACTCTTATGAATTCTGGCAATGAATGCCACAAAGACGTTACCAGCAGAATGGGGGAAGACCTTAACACCAAAACCAAGATCAGACATTGGAATGTGAGGACAATGTATGGGACAGGCAAACTTGCACAGGTAACATCTGAGATGAGACAGTTTAACCTCCATGTCCTAGGAGTGAGTGAACGCAGATGGACTGGATTTGGAAAGATAAGAACCACTACTGGAGAAACTGTCCTCTACTCATGGGGGATGACAAACTACACCATAAAGGAGAAGCCATCATACTCAGAAAAGGTGTGGAGCAATGCCTGATGGAATAGAAGCCCATAAGTAATATAATGATGAGTGCAAAACTGAAGGGCAAGCACATCAACATCACACTAATATAATGCTATGCACCAACCAGTGGCAGTAGTGATGAGGAAGAAGACAACCCTCTACAGCCAGTAACAAGCTGAGACGGAAAAGACCCCACCGCACGACCTCATCATTATAGGGGACCTTAAGCCATGGTCGGAAGAGACAACATCGACTATGAAAGGGTTATGGTAAACATGGAGTTGGGAACAGAACTGGTGAGAGATTGTGGAGTTCTGTCCCATGAATAACCTAGTGATAGAGGAACCATTTTCACACACCGAGATATCCACAAACTGACCTGGTACTATCCAACCGGAAGGGAAGGAACTAGATTGATCACCTTATGATCAATGGTATGTGGAGACGCTCTCTATTAGACGTTAGAATCAAGCGATGTGCAGATATAGGCAGTGACCACCATTTGGAGACTGCACTCATAAAGATCAAGCTGAAGAAAACTAAGGCAAAGCATAACACTCAAAAGAGATTTGATACCCAGAGGTGGAGGGACAACACCATCAGAGCTGCCTTCATCATGGAGTTAAAAAAGAGATTTCAAACCTTGCAAGACAAACCCGATAAAAGGCGAGGAAACCAGTGTAGACAACATATGGGCAAAAGTCGTCAAATTGTACACTGAAAACAGCATTAATAAACTAGGCCAACGAACGAGGAACACGAACAAAAACTGGATCCAGGAGGAGACTCTGATTGCTATCGAAGAGATAAGAGAAATCAAGAAAAAGATGCTGCAGACCAAGTCCCCATGACTGCGAAAGAAACAAGAAGAATTTAATAGTGAAGCCAAAAGGAAAGTCAAGAAACTTGCACTCCATGACAAGAGAAAAGCCATTGACCAACTCTTAGCTGTGGCAGAGGAAGTGTCAGTAAGGGGAGAGCAAAAGAGAGTATACAAGATCAATAAATGAGTGTGTGGTAGATAAATTATAGAGGACGCACAGTAGGGACTATCAAGGATAAACATGATACATGTTCACTGCTAAATACAGAGAAAGAACAATAAGAAAGATGGATCAAACACTTCTATTAAGTACTAAACCGGCCATCATCTGACGTAACAGCTGTCATACCAGAACCCACCGAGGATATGGACATCGACACTGATCCTCTAACCAAGAATGAAATAGTAGATGCAATCAAGACCCTTAAGAACGGGAAGTCACCTGGGTATGACAACCTTGATGCAAAACTATTAAAGACAGACCCTGGATTAGCAGCGACCATCATCCAAAATTTAGGGAGCCTAGATCTTTTACATGGCGTCGTAATTTTATACGTATCATGAATTCTGTTGAAGATTACGCCAAGCGATGGGCATAATCTGAAAAAGAAGACATTGATACCTTGTCAGAGTGGGTTAAAAGCATCAGGTGTATATTAAAATCTCGTATTAAACGACTGAGAGGTCAAGTGAAACCATCTATCCTTCTGTTTTCAATAAAGCAGAAGTGAGAAAAGAACTAGATAGATTGCACGATCAATATGTACTGGTCCCTGCTTATAAGGCAAGGAACAACATTGTCTTCGTTTGTAAGGCACATTGTATTAATTGTATTTTCAAAGAACTAGGTTACGATTCTACACATGGTACACAAGTACTCTGAAGTTGACATTAAAAGATGCTGGAGTTGCTGATAGACAACATCTATTTAGTTTTTTGAAATCAGGTCTTCCAACAATCTGTTGGAAGTCCCAAGGGGACCAATTGTGCCCCATTGTTTACAGACCTATTTTTGTATTCACATGAAGCAGAATTTATTAAAAAACTTGTACCTTAAAAAAATCACTCGCTGTGGCCGTCAGCTCGACATTTAGGTATATCAAAGACGTATTATAAATTAACAATTGTTACTTCCATACTTACGTCGACTCAATATAAACCAGTGAACTTGAAATAAAATATACCACAGATTCTGTTTCATCTGTTTCATATTTGGATATTTTACTGGAAATGGACATTGATGGTAACCCAATAACAAAACTTTATGATAATCATGATAACTTCAATTTTTCTATAGTCAACTTTCCTTACTTATGTAGCAATATACCTTCATCACCTGCATATGGTGTTTTTGTCTCAGTTAATTCGATACGCAAGGGTATGCTCTTCGTATGAACAGTTTCTAAGGCGAGGCAAGCTACTGACAAACAAGTTGATAAAACAGGGCTATCAACAGTCTCGTTTGAAGTCATATTTTCGTAATTCTATGGTCGATACAACGACTTTGTCAGCAAATACAATCTTCTACAGTGTCACTTGCTGACTGACGTTTTTCATACTAATTGTTAGACAATAATTCATTACCTAATTGTCTACGGACGTTTCCGTTTTTCCCGATTACGACAAAGAGCACACGGCGGGTGTGACCGGTCAGCAGAGGATGCTTACTCCTTCATGGCACCTGATCCTGCCTCTGAGGTTTTCCAGAAGTCCGTGATTGCTCTGTTTTGAACTATTATTTAAATACCGAATTGTGGACGGAGTTTTCTCCGTTTTTCCCGATCATGATATTTTTCCCAAATTACGACAATTTCCCTGATAATAGCGTTTTTCCCGATTACGACAAAGAGCACACGGCGAGTGTGTACGGTCGGCAGAGGATGCTTACTCCTCCATGGTACCTGATCCTACCTCTATTTTTTTAAGAGGTCCTTGTTCGCTCTGCTCCTGTTTTGTTATTTTCCTTTGGACTTTTGAATTTGAACACTGTTCTTTATCACCACATGTCATCATAGAACAGTGCATAGAGTGGCAGAGACAAAAGTATGTAAACTTTGTGGACTTCGAAAAGGCATTTGAAAATGTGCATCGAGACAGCCTTTGGAACCTCCTACATCATTATGGCATTCCATCTAAACTGGTCCACCTGATTAACAGATTCTTTAATGTTAAACCGGGGCCAGACAAGGACGTGTAATGTCTGCATTACTGTTCAACTTGGTCATCAATTGGGTCATGCGGAAGACAACAGAAGACCCTCCAAGAGCCTTTCCTCAACTTTAGAGGATCTGGACTTTGCGGATAACTTTGCGCTGCTGTTTCACACACCAGCACATTCAAGAGAAGACCAACAGACTGCAAGAATACGGACAACAGGTTGGCCTACGTATAAGTACAAAGAAAACAGAGACAATGACACTTAATGTAGACGCGCCTGCTCCTGTTAAGATCAGAGATGAAGAACTACACCAGACAGACAACTTAATTCACATTCCTGGGTAGCATCATAACACAAGAGGATGGTACAAAGAAGGATATACACAGCAGGATGGGCAAGGCAGGGAGATTATTGAGTATTTATGGACATGAGCAACATCTGGAGGTCTGCCAAAGCTGAAACTTTAAAAGAGATGTGCTGTGTCTACACTCCTGTATGGGTCAGAATGTTTGAGAATTGCAGATACAGATCTCTCCAAATAACGAGCATTCTAAACGACATGCCTGTGTAAAGCAGAATAATGACCTCCGCAGAAAAATGAAGCCGGTCATTGACGCCAGTCATTAGTATATTACGAAGAAAAATGACCCTTTTGCCTGGATAATAATTGTTATTTTCATAAAAATGAGCACACTCTATGTGAAGAAAAGTGACCCCTGTAGAAGAATGCCCCCTTATGAATTTATGTTTTTCTGTATCATTTCTTGTTATATGTAAAATAGTCTCTAAAATATTGTCTGTTTATTGCAGTAAACAGAAAGTCTATTTAAGTAAAGAGGTGGTATATTTTAGAAAATAAAAATGCTTACGTTTTAACAAGATACTGACTTATTGTACCGAGGCATTTATCTCCTCACAGTACCGAGGCATTTATCTCCTCACAGCGAGTTACATGTATCTCATTATTTAATACGAGTTAAAACACAGAAAAAAACAGCCGTGTAGACCTGGGCTATAGTATTTGTTGCGGATGTCAAATGTCGCGACAAAATATAGTTCAGCAGACTGTGAATACATTTTCAAAATCAAATATTGTTTTTAAATAATAAAGCTATATAAAATGTCATTAACCATAATTATTAATGGTAAATAAAGTAACAGGCACGGCTTAGCAGACGTATACGCAAGTACAACGTCATTTTCACGCAATATGTCAACGAGAGAACCTAACTGTTAACAATATGTATCATTTGAAGTGTGTTTGCTACGGATATGAAAAACCTTATACAGCGATTTCTTAACAAGTTCAGTGTTTTTTACTTCAAAATTTGCTGAGCAGAGTGAGAATTCAAGTAATTAAAAAGTCGAATATCTTTGATATGGGGTAACCCATATCTATTCTTGTTTACAGTATGGATCATTTTTCTACGGGGGGGGGGATGTCATTCTCCTCATTTTTGATTTGAAAAAAAATGACTACTAAGTCTTTTTTCTTCAAAATAACCTAATTATTCTACAGCTGGGGGCCATTGTTCTTCTTTACACAGAGTAGTTGCAGAAAAAAATAACAAATGAAAAGTCCCAAGCAGATACAACTTAGAGGACATAGAAACCATCATTACAAACGCCGATGGAGATGGATAGGGCATGTCCTAAGAAAAGACTCTCAGTCAACAACAAGAACAACTCTGCACGTGACCCCAGAAGGAAAGATTTGTGCAAGTACGTCCATATTTTATAGAATTTGAATTTAAGATAGAAATAAAAGCGATAAGATATAATACGCAAACTAACCACATTTAAAACACAGATCCTTTTCTTGTTTAAACCTATGCATTCACTCTCAATATTGCCCCACTCCCATCTCCCCGTTAATAAAAATTCACCAAAAAACTGAGAATTCACCATAATTCTGCCACCACTTGAAGATTTCTCTTACGATCCGCCCCTGTTACATGATCCAACACATATAATCGCTATTTAATGGCAAACGTTTTCATGTAGTGAATTTCAAAGTATAGTAAAATTTACTCTGAATTGTTATGATCACGTGATAAAACGTAGGTAAAGTCATATGCTCACTGCCGATTGAAAATGATAGGGACGAATTTGCTAAGTATATATACGTCCCTGAAAATGGTAAAGAAGAAAGTACAGTTTATTTCAATATTAAACAAGTGAATACTGTGGCCTCACCAATATTTGTTGATTACTAATTTTTCGTGGATTTCGTTGTTAAGTTGAATCACAAAATTAAGTGTAAATTGAAATGAAATTTCTTTTAACATATTGTATTAATGGGATCATCGGCCACGAATTTACGTATATTTAAAACTGTGATTTTCATTGAAACTACCAAAATTGATACCCACGAATATTAATGAAATCCTGGTGTGTAGGGGGTCGAATATCTACAGTCATGAGTACAGTGGTAAATCAACGGGAAGGGAGTCGTAAAACTATACGACTAAAGCGATTTTCTACGGTCGAAAAGCGATTTGACTCGTCATAGAATATTGACCCCGGGTAATGTTTCTACCCATGCGGAGTCGAGTGGTGTCTAACTTATAGCAAGGGACGTGATTGGTTAGATTCTCTGCTTTCTAAGAACTGTTAATTGCTGTGGGATGACGTTTTGTTCTTAAACCAATTTTGCCTTATCCCCCCCGAGAAATGTAATTAGAGCGAATTTACTTGACGTAAGTTTTTTTTTACGAAGATTTAAATTGAAAAATATATTTATTATGGTTATCTATATAAAATAATACATATACCAAATTACTTAAACAAGAGCTTAAGTATATTAACAAATATTTTATTTTCATTCCTATGAAAAAATATTAATAAAATTACAAATCAAACTTGCGCAAAAGATCAACCGTATATTAACACAACTAATAAAATTTGAGAGTTTTGAACTTTATGTATTGATCACTCAGTACAAAATCTGTTTACAAAGTCCACAAGAAATCAATAGAGGAAGTTTTGTTGTACAGTTTATTGTCAATGGAAAGAGGTTTCTGCGAGGTCTTCGACATTCGGGAATGATGAAATATGCAAATAGATGCGGCGAATTTTTGCCAAAGTTCTCTTGATGAAATCAATATTGAAACTGACAATAAATCATTTTACACACCGGCCACATCTAAACACTATTACTGTGAATTATTCAAGACAACATTTAAGCTTAATAACAATGAACTGATTCGAAAAGGGATGAAACGTGCTTTTAATCCCTTCCCAGAACTGTTTCAAACGCGCTATGCTCAATATTGAACTTGCACATCTTTCAAAAATCCCAACTGTATTCTCTGATTTGACGTTAAAAGGCAAGGGGCGTTGTTTAAAAAAAAAAATAAATAAACCTCCTACCCCCATTAAAAACAACAAAAAACAAATCAAAACAAAACAAAAACAAACCCAACGTTCAACTCTCTCTCTCTCTCTCTCTCTCTCTCTCTCTCTCTCTCTCTCTCTCTCTCTCTCTCTAACAGACATGGGCCCTTTTATCACTCGCTACAGAGCTGTTAACGGAAGGTCCATTGATTGGCGATTGGTTTCTCTGTAAAGCTCACCCAATTGTCTATTCATGCCATTGTTTATTAGGACTATTTATGTTTTCATTAGCCAACAAATGTTTTCACAGAGATGGAATCAATGTTCGTGGGTATAGCCTCGTTATATTTATATTGTATGCTAAGCTTGCTTTTTGGACCCCCTTGGATCGTTATAGAACTTGGGAGGAAATGGAATCTCTGCAGATTGTGCAAATGGTTTCATTAACGAATCCCAAATTGCTTTTTAATCGTTCATATTATACCAGTTTTGTAAACATCATTAATTATATCTAACAAATACAAAATCATCTGTATACCATACAGAATCCTCGCATCCATAAAAATGTGTTCAGGTACATTGAAAAATGAACCAAATTCGATATATTGGATAACTTTGTGCGTAAAGTGTGGCTCTATTGTGATAATCGTTAATCCGTTTAAACTAGTGGAAATTGTTTTTTAAAAAAAAACCACATGTCTCCCCTTCTCCCCAAGGTTTGTGAAATGGGGCAAACTTAACAAGTGAAAAAGAATGATGTTAGCTACTCTAAATGTCATATCATCATATCAGTACTCTGGTTAAGTCAAAAATCTTTTTTAAAATTTGAACTTATAAATCTGAAAAATAGATCAGGGTCAAATATTTTTGGAAGGGTTCAGCTATAATTAATATATCATCCATATATGATACAAGTCATTATTGTAAGGAATTTTTTCATATGATGATTGACCTTGAGGTCAAAATAGGTAAAGGTCAAAAAGTAAGGTATGGTTCACTTTTTCGCAAGATCATCAAACTAATTGACAACCTATGTCTCAAGGTATTATTATTGTTCTGTGTTTACAAATTGAAGTCCTTCTGTCAAAGTATAATTAAATAAAGACCGAGAATGTGTTTTTTTCTAATTTGACCCTTATAAAATATTAGGCCAAGGTCAAAGATTTTTGTAGGTTCCAGCTAGGTTATATACTATCTATCTGTGATACAAGTTAAATGTCTGTATGTTTAAGGAATCTTGTGTTATGGTCCGGACAATATTTTTCAGTAGACGCTTGACATTAACGGACAAAATATGTCAAGGTCAAAAATTTTGGTGGCATGCACTCCTTCTCAATACAATCAAACTATGTTCCAAGTTTGAAGGCATAATGTCAAAGGGTATTTAAGTTACGGCCCAGACAACATTTTATTACTTTTTTCTTAATTTGACCTTGAGTAAAGACAAGGGTCAAGGTCAAATATTGAACAATAGTACACTTCAGCGTATTAATTATTGTTCTTTGTTTAAAGTTTGAAGTCCTTCTGTGAAAGTTTTTTCAGGAGATGAAGAATTTTTTTTTTCAACTAACCTTGAAATAAAAATATTAGGTCAAGGTCCAATACTTTGGTAGGTTTTAGCTAGGTTATATACCATCTCTCTGTGATATAAGATTAAAGTCTCTATGTTCAAATAATCTTATGTTATGGTTCGGACACTATTTTTCAGAAAACGCTTGATCTTGAAGGACAAGGTCAAGGTCAAAAAATGTGGTTGCGTGCACTCCTTCTCAATACTATCTATTAATGTAATGTTCCAAGTCTGAAGTCTTAATGTCAAAGGGTATATAAGTTACGGCCCAGACAAAATGTTGTTGAAGAAGAATAAGAAGAATGTCTCCTCTTTGAAAGGGGAGACATAATTAAATCTTGCAAAGAACATGTACAGAAAATATTTATTTAATTATATGTTTTTAACGCACCTTCTCGTGTTTTTAGAATTTTTTTTTTTAAAATGTAGTATTTGCACAAAGTGATTATGGAATTCAAGAAATAAATGTTAACAAGCTTGATCCAACATACAATTTGGACATGTGATATTATAATAACCATTGAAAGAGACACTATAGATCTTCGTTTCAGTTTTGATCATTGCATATTTTAAAATGTATATACATGTATATAGCTGTATTTATCGATTGTGTCGCGTAGAGAGCTCACTACTTTTGGCTGAGTTTGGTTCATCAACATCTGGTACCTATCAGAATTAAAAACGCAATTCGCATACTTTATAAACACATGTATGTTGATATACACGTGGATATGATTTAATTGTACCTAAAAGATTTTGTCATCATTAAGTCATCGCTATGTTCGTGCGTGCTTAATAAATGTATACTTTGAAAACAAACTTGACATGGGATCGATTAAAATTACGATTTTTTGAACTCATGTCACAACAAGTCTACGATGTTGATATCAAGAGCAATGACCAAAATTCAATACATCACAGAAAAGTATTTTGCCGATCAAGTGAATAGCAGCTGGTTTTTGAAATAAAACTTAAATTTTATTTATTCTCTCATATCATATAATATTCGTATTCAATGTTAAATATCATGTGAAACTTTGACTTTCTCAACTTGGGTTGCACAAGATGAACCATGCTTTAATGATTTCTGCTTTTATTATTCTTCCTCTAAGTGAATGAAAATCTAGACTGCAATTAATAAGGATATTTTCCAAAATATCGAAATATAAACAACATAACTAACCGAAAGATCTTATCTTTTTACGGACATGGTGATCAGTGATTACTTAAGGTGGTATGGGACACCTCCATATTGTGACGTATACTTCCTAACAAAAAAAGAACAAAACTAAGTATAAATTTATAAATAAATTCTTTCTCAATTGGTTAAAGCGTTCATCACCAATCTGCAAAGTTCAAATCTCACTGGAGGCTTTTAAAATTTTTACCTTTCCAAAATATTTTAAAACATAATTTTTGGTCAAATATTGTAAAATTTGAAGATTCTAAACCAGTGAAAGTATATTGATTAAAATGTACTTTTATCCACTATAATATCGAAAGGTGTCGCATACAAACCTTAAGAATTCATAGAAACGGATTGTTCAACAATGTTATAAGTAATCCCTGTTAGGAAGTTTTGGTGGACAACTCGTACAATTTCCAAACAACCACAATTCAACCGGCAATGCAAATACCTACATATAAATTTTGTGAATATGAGTAATTTAACTGTTAACTGGCATTTTAATTGGCATAACTAACTCAATTAGGTCAACTTTCTACATTATTTAAGTCAACAACTAGTTCTCTGAATGTTGACAGTCAACTTAAAGTTTTCGTATTTTTAGAATGTACACGTAATTGTAATTCAATGTACATATATATTTATTACATTTTCCATCATTTTGATAACGAGCATTATTATAAATATTCTAATATACCACACAAGGGCATCGTTAAATCATTTAATTCATGTGCACTATTTTAAATACCTATACGAAATTAATAAGCCAGTATAATGTATGACCTATTTTTGTATACTTATGAAGCAGAATTTATTCAAAAACTTGTAGGTAAAAAAAAATAAATCAATCGCTGTGGCCTTTATCTCAACATTCAGGTATATCGACGATATATATCGACATACTTACGTCGACTCGATATATCCGAGTGAACTTGAAATAAAAGATACCACAGAGTCTGCGTCATATGTTTCATATTTGGATATTTTGGAAATGGACACTGATGGTAACCTAACAACAAAACTTTATGATAAACGATTTCAATTTTTCTATAGTCAACTTTCCTTACTTATGTAGCAATATACCTTCATCACCTGCTTATGGTGTTTTTGTCTCTCAGTTTATTCGATACGCAAGGGCATGCTCTTCGTATGAACAGTTTCTAAGGCGAGGCAAGCTACTTACAAACAAGTTAATAAAACTATCAACAGTCTCGTTTGAAGTCATCTTTTCGTAAGTTCTATGGTCGATACAACGACCTTGTCAGCAAATACAATCTTCCACTGGGTCGCATGCTGACTGACGTTTTTCATACTAATTGTTAGACCATAATTATTCACCTATTTGTCTACGGACTACGGAGCAGAGGATGCTCACTCCTCCATGGCACCTGATCCTACCCCTATCTTTTTGGAGGTCCGTGTTGCTCTGCTTTGAATTTGTATTTCGTTTTCTGGATTTTTGAGATAGTTGACGGTTTGTTATTGTAATTTTTTCATATAGCAGATTTAACCTTAATCTACAGATAAGCGTTAGATTAGTTATAGTTTGCGTATGTCGTATTACAAGGTACAAGAACAAGTGTATAAATACCAATACCAGTCACTCGCTGTTTTGATTCACGATACATGCGCCAGATTTTATTTTCTAAAATAATATATCTTAAGAGTTATAATCGAGGAGTCATATTTATAACAAACCCAGGCTGTTACCTTTTATATATAAAAATAAAACTTATACTTTAAATATGTGCCTACAATATTGATTATGCAAAGAATGAAACGTTTTTATTACGAATACATGTACATTCGACCAAAAGGTTTGGTCACGCATAGGGGCCAATAATATACATTCATGTATCGTGACGAGTATATGTGTACCATGGACGAGCTGTGCGTGAATTTGTATATTATATTGATTGTAGTACTATTTATGGAAGATGTATGAGTTTAAAAATGAAAATAGTGGCTATTAGAAAGTTTTGCTCTGTCTATATATATATCCTGGTTTTCTTTTCTGCGCACAATTAATAGTTGGTGCATCTGAATTGGTAGCTAAACTCTTTACAATCTTATTAAGGATGACATTTACTCAGAATGAAAAAAAAATCCACTGATGATAATGAAAAACCACCCGTTGTATGTTATAGACCTTTGATTGTAGTGTTATTTGTCACTTTCAAAAAAGTAGGTCAATGACCTACTTTTTTAGTAAACGGCCATTGAATATTTTTTGATAAATAAAGAAAAATCACTTAAAATTTTACGGTTGAGATTTTTTAAATTGTGAAAATATTACCATTATTAAACTATTTAAAAAAATGAAATGCAGTTTATGAATAGCAGTGGCACTAAATAGATACAAAACATTAAGGTTTTAGCGACAATTTTTAAAAATATTCCAGTCCGAATTTCCTCTACCAGTTTTCAAATTCCTACCCATTTTTTATTTAATTTAACAAAATATTGAATGATGATAATACAAAAACATTTATAGTATTAAACTATTTATATTGACCTTATTCTGCTGGCATAAAATTTATATGAGGTCAATTATCAAAATTTTGAGATATGGTGTTTTTTTATCGTTTTTAAGCATTTTTCATTATTTTTGCATTGCGTGCCATATAATTATCTTAATGATGAAGTGAGATAAAACCAACAGAAAATATGCAAAATGATATTGATTAATATATCAATGATTGACTTTTAATATTACAGTACTGCCAAATATTTTTCAGCGGAAAACAAAATCTGTAAAATTTAGTTCTAATTTCCTCTGTTTTGCTATAAGTCTATTTTTGTTTGAGCCTAATTCCATTATAAAATAAAAATATGGAAAGTTATGTCAATAATAATTCATTTCATAAATACTTTTTGTGTTTAGAACAAATTTACCCGTGATATTGAACTTTATAACAATCCGAATTTGACAACTCAAAGATATCTACATTATTTCAAGTGTTCTTTGACTACCGGTGAAATAAAGAATTTCGACCTTATATAACTGCAGTGCACTTTTCTGTCTTTACTCCATGAATCAAATCGCTGTGCTATCATCAGTTAAGGTATCGGTTGAAGGTTGGACTGTATCAATCTAATATGTACTTCTGTCTTCATTCCATGGATTATCGCTGTGTTATTATATATCAGTTGAAGTAGCGGTTGAAGGTTGGACTGTATCAATCTACTATATTCTTATGTCTTTATTCCATGGATTAAATCGCTGTGCTATTATCAGTTGAGGTAGCGGTTGAAGGTTGGACTGTATCAATCTAATATGTACTTCTGTCTTCATTCCATGGATTATCGCTGTGTGATTATCAGTTGAAGTAGCGGTTGAAGGTTGGACTGTTTCAATCTACTATAGTCTTATGTCTTTATTCCATGGATTAAATCGCTGTGCTATTATCAGTTGAGGTAGCGGTTGAAGGTTGGACTGTATCAATTTAATATAAACTTCTGTTTTTATTCCATGGATTTAATCGCAGTATTATTATCAGTTGAAGTAGCGGTTGAAGGTTTGACTGAATCAATCTACTATATACTGGTTGAAGCACAGGGTTGTCGTCTTCTGGTGTTGTTTTGTTTCATAGTTGAAGAACTTGACAAACATCTTCTGTGTAAATAGTTTGGCAATATAGCAATCTAATACTAGTATACTGGTAGAAAAATTGGACTATAAACATCTAGGGTATTAGTTGAAGGACTATTGCCTATTGTAAAACTGGTTAAAGCGTTTAACTACATAGAGAATTGTCTCCTGGTTCAAGAAATAGACTAAGAGTATCTGAGACATTGGGTAAAGAGTTGAATCCTCCCAGTCTGTGATAGGGTGAACCGTAATTGAAACGATAGCCTAGTGCCCTCTGTGGTTCCGGGTATTTCGTTGTTTTGTATTTGGTGGGTTTTTTGCGTGCACGGTTGCTTAGTTTGAGGTATTGCTATATCCGATATACCAGAAGTATCAAAAATATTAATTTACATTAATTCACGTCATATTTAAGGAAATTGTTTGATTTAGGGTCACCACAGAGTTATTTTTTTAATGAAATTTTCAGAAAAATAAATTATACGGGACAAACGTCAAGCTGAATTCTAAAATTAACCATACCAGTTTAGCTAACTATAAATTTCTGCGATATTATACTTTTGTAAATCATATACGGGAGTCATTGAATGGATTTGGCTAATGTGCAGAAGTATATGAGTATGCAACTCAATTACACTAAAATCAAACTTTATTTCATGAAGTTTTTGTATATATATTAAATCAAACGTTAAATGTAACTTGTCTTGGTTTGATTTTCCGCATTGTGTAGTACAATGAAATGAATGGGAAAAAATCCGAGTAAACAACAACAGTTTATTTTATCTCTTTGGTTGTGGTTTACAACATAGAGAATATTACAAACATATACACCATTTACACTTCATGCGTGAGTAGAATGGGAAAAAAAACCCAGTTATAATCTTATGGTTCTGTACAAAATATATATGAAGTATAAATGTACATTTTTTATGTAGATAAATATATAGGAATTAATAACCAAGAGGTTTAGCCTTCTCGTTGACAATACTTATAAAGAAGATGGGTGAATAAGGCGTGTAAACTGCCTATATGAGGATAGATAAGGTACTATGAAATTAAAATAGCAACAAATCTCATAATTTCTTTCTACATTATTGAAAACAATGTATATTTACCATAACATCGATTTATAACCCTTAAATAAGTTAAATATTTGGAATAGGTTGATTCAAACTGGCGTATGCGTGCCAAAACCTCCAAATAGTGTCATTTTTATAACTTCAATGCCTTTTCTTTTATAGAGTGGGTCTGAGCTCCATATTTTTTTCATAGTCTATATAAGGTTTAAAGGAAATCAAACCGATTTCAATCAACGAAAACGTGGAGAGATGACCCACTATACTTTAAAAATGTCATTTTGTATCACAGCAATTTAACGTTTTAGAAAAATAATACAAGTCCTTAAATTCGTGGTTGAAGTCGCATATAGCATTTAACAATGGAGTTTTGTTGTGACTGAAATGGCTCAGTGGTTAGAGCAGCAGACATTAGGTAACATTATAAAGCTAGGGTTTTTAGGTTGTGGGTTCGATACTATCAAAACTTTAGATTTTTTTTCTTACCGTTTGTTAAAATATTCAAAACTAAATATATTTATGAATTGTACTTTTGTAAACATGTATTACAACATTATCTAGTATATTTAGTTGAAAAAAAAATTAAATTTGAAATTGTATTTTACAACTAAACCAAATGGGCATTTGCGCTATCTTGTTCCCCCATCTTCTTTACATAACTTGCTTACATTGTTTGAGGAAAAAAGCTAGATAAGACAATATTTGGTCTAAAAGATAAAAATTTGGTATATACTTTTCTTTTTCGTTTTTCAACACGGTACAACGCAAAATATAGTGAAATTCATTTCCAATATAATGTCTCTTTTACATAAATTACATAATCTGTTACGTCTTTTAGTGTCATTCCATCTACCAGTTTCAATCGGTAATTTATGGTTTGAAGTTCGAACACCTTTTGAAGAATTATTGCAAATTGATTCCCAGTTTTGTTGAAACTGATCTGTCAGCATTTGTTTTATGCTTTTAATTGGCCATTTTTCATTAACTACTTGGTTATTCATCCAAATATTACTATATCCATTGTCATCTAAAATTGATTTCAGGTTCTTTAGCCATTTAGATTCTTTACCATTTACATATTTAGCATAGAGTAAACTATGCATTATATAACAATATTTTGACTGTTTTCCATGGATAATTTTTAACCAATATGCAATAATTCTTGTCTTGATATGTACAATAAAAGGTACTCTCCCTAATTCTCCATATACCATATAATTGGGAGTAGAAGACTTAAGATGAAGTTTGCAAAATTTAAAGCAATATGAGCTGCAATTTTCATGTTGAAATTTTTTTTTACGAAAATGTTATTTTCTACTAAAATGACAAAGAATATCATGGTTTTTTTCTGTTAGCCATATTTTTGTGGAAAAGGCCTTTAAGAAGCCTTAATTGGAGCAAAATTAAATTATTGTCGTCCTGTACAAATATTGATCTGCTATATATTTCTTAGAAGAGAAATCTTTCCTCTGACAAAAATTAATGATTTTTTCAAATCTTTTTTATTATAAAAGTTTAAATTACATGCAGACTTATCATACTAGCAGGTTTTTGCAGAAAAATAAAATTCTAAAAAATACAGCTCATATTGCTTTAACATAACTATTATATAAACATATCCCCATACTTCACAGCCATATAACAGTATAGGAACTATGATCTTGTCAAACAAATGTAACTGATCGTCTAAAGAAAGATGCAATTGAATACCCGTTTTTAGAATCCCATACATAGCTTTAGTAGCTCTTTCAGTTGCATATTTTTTTGTCTGAATAAAGGAACCGGATGATGAAAATATAATTCCAAGATATTTAAAGTTTTTAACAATCTCAATTTCTTTACCATTGTAATAAAAAAATATTTTTCACCCGTCCCTTTGTAAAAATAAATATTTTGTTTTTTTTTTTGCAATATTAACTTCGTTTCCATTTTTGACAATATAATAGGAAATTATTAAGTTTGTTCTGAAGATCTTCATTTGTTTCTGAGAGTAAAACCGTATCATCAGCAAACAAAATGATCAACAATCTTAACAATATCCCAAGCTCATGTTCAATTTTATATGATAAAGTAGAAACACCAAGATTGTTAGATGTTATCCACAAGGATTCTACATCATTAAGAAATAAAGCAAACAAAAATGGCGATAGATTTTCCCCTTGTCGTACTCCTATTCTGCATGGAAAATATGCAGAAAAATTATTATTTAAAGCAATTCTCGACTTACATTCAGAATACATCTTAACTTTTACATCAAAACATTTTCCAGTAATACCATTTTGTATAAGCTTCTGCCATAGTCCTACTCTCCATACATTGTCAAAAGCAGCTTTAAAATCTATATATACACAATACAGAGGAAACACAAACAGGAGCAGGCGCCAATGCGCGTCTGTATATCGTTCAAAAAGGAACCAAGCTGTCCACGCGCCTGGATGTGCTTTAATAATTGATTATAATCACCTGATTAACTACCATACCTTCGTGTCAACAAATCGAACCCGGACAAAAGCGGGAAACCTGTGAACATCAACTATTTCATTTTCTTTGCAACAACATGTATTATGTGTGTTTATCAGCTGATGCTATGTATTTCACGTACTACTAGACACAAGAGTGAATCGATAGAGCTCTGTCGATCTATCGAGTCCATGTGGGAGTATCAGAATGTCATTGGCTGTCTTCGCCTGACGTCATAATCGCTTTAGTTATAGGAATTAAAAGAGGAAACTTGGAAAATGCATGCATATTCGTTCTTAAGAAATAGCATTGCGGAGCACGAAAACATAACTGCAGGTAAGCTATTAAATTTCTCTGCGTTCATATTTGGCAAAAATATGACATTTCGGAGGTTTAGCTCTATACAATATCGGTTATCCTCGACGCAACACTATAAAGTGTCTAACCGGTATATCTGAGTGTTGATGCTGATGCTGTCTTCTACGGTTTAATTAAGGATTTGTAATAACTGTATATCATGAATGTTTTTTGTTAATTCAAATTTTGCAACCTCTTCAGATCGAGTATATCTGTATTAAAAATCAAACATTCATTCGGGACATGTAAAAATAGAGATTATTTATTTCAACATTTTGCTATCCATTCAAAATATTTCACTGTTATTTCAAACATTCGTTCGGCGCATATGGCATAGATGAAGAGTCTAGAGAATTAAGAGATATACAACCATTGCGTCCACGTAAGGTGTAGATGATCCGTTTCCTTAATAAAAACATTCAACAAAGGAAAAGCTTTTCCCCAGATGACAAAAGCCAGCACAGATCTCACATTGTAGGAACAGACTTAGATTCATCATGAAATGCGTGGATCTAATCTTTGCTTTGAGCAATACATAATTGATAAAACAAAGATTAATTTAAAGACGATGTTTTTGTTATTATTGAACTTTTTTTTAACTAAACAGCTAAAGGCGAATTTCAAATCCTTGGCTCGTTCGATATCTGCATATTAGTCGTCAGATTTGCCAACGGTTGTGTTCTTTAAACAAGACATCCACGATTGGATTGTGCTCAAAATTGAGGAAAGCGATGCAAAAAAAACACCTTGGTTTTTAGTATATTTTTAAAGGGACTTAGACACGATTCGGGATCAAAATTTTATTTTTTTATTTTTTTTTTTTGGTGTATTTTATGGCTTACTTGTCCATCTTGAATGATTCTCTAAATTTGAAATTTAGAAATCAAGTTACAATACAGAGGTAAGAAGCCAATGTAAACAAAGCTTGAGTGTTATAGTTGTTTACAAATAATTTATTATTTCTTTGACAAAATAACTTGTGAAAAACAAGATAAACTGATTCAATTTGTTTATAAATAATTATTAGCAAAAAGACAACATTAGATTAGAATTTATACCAATACAACACATATACAATCATGTAAACAATTACGGGACTCAAGCTTTGTTTACAATGCAAAGAATTCTAACATCTGTACCAGTATCTTGCTTGTAACTCGATATTTATTTGCACATTTTTTGAAAGCACAAAAAACCATATTGATCCTTCTAGACATTAAAAATGGAAAAATAAAATTAGAATACTTTGAACTCAGATTCCGTTTTAGTCACTTAAAGTGTGTTTGTGAAATATAAACTTTGGCATAAAAACCAGTACTTTTTTTACACGCTCTAAAATTTTCTTAATATTGATAATCAGGACGGTTTTGAACATCTTATTATAAAAGGATTTGACTTGTCGGAAATTAATAAATCAATTGCCTTCAAATTTACACCACGATAAAAGATTTAGATACTGATTTTAATGTTTATCTATTTTTAATTTTTTTGGGGGGGGGGGGTAAATCTATAGTTTATTTGACAAAAAAAACCCCATCTGAGTTAATTAATACATGTACGGGACTTTTTATTTAAATGTATATATTTCTTCTACATATGCATCAGCCAATACAGTGAAATATAGAAAACAAGAAACAAAGATGGCTGAGATTTTACCAGAAATATAATCGAGGATCATTTAACGACTAATTGGAGGATTCAATAAATAAAAACTCCAGAGGATCCGTTTAACTACCAGTTCCTTTCAGGCATGGGATTTGGTCAATAGCTGACTTCCGGGAGAGTGGATTTATCAACGCTAAGGGGATGTTCCAAAAGACGACGCAGAGATAACAAGGACTTATTAATCGGTCTCGATGTCTCAGTAATAGTCTGGTAAAACACAGAATAAAATCCACAGACCGATTCTATCACCATAAAGAGGACCATAAAATACACATTACGACAACTAATTTTATAAACCAGGTAAGGTAGTTAGCACCAGAAGATCCCTTCTTCTGATTTAATTTTCAAAAATTGTGAACTGCTCATTGATTTTGAAAAATAAAATCTTACAGACACAAGTTTTTTTTTATCGCGTTGTCTATATCTTGTTCGATAATGATAATAATTGATAATGAAGTACTCTTACTTTGAAAGTAAAACTAATTAGTTTTTGATAAAATATCCTACATCATTAGCACATTTTTTCACCTCCAAAGAAGTAGAAATCTATACATCTCTAGAAAGGCATACTTGTCCTTATCTGTGTTAAAGTTATGAATGCACGTACATATACTTACATTTTGATTTTCAATTCTCACCAGTGTAGGATCAATTCTAGGAATAAACAAAGAAAATACTCGCAGTCATGAAGTTGTCCGTGTTTTCGTGTGGATTTAGCTTCATCGTCGTGGACCTCATCTTCTTCCTCTACAAGACCGGAGAGTCGATGCTGGATGCGACAACCAGACCGTATCTTGTTCGCGCGGTGTGCTACGAAATATTCAAAGACGAGAAAGGCAAAAACGAGACCACCTGCATGAACATAGACGAGTACCCAGTTCTTGAAGACTATATACAGAGTCAGTCCGCCAATTATCTGGTGTACTACAGATTGCTTCTGAACATCCCCGCCATAGCACTGTCTCTGTTCTGTGGATCGTACAGCGATCGCTACGGGAGAAAAATCCCGATCTTGTTCCCCAGTCTCGGGAGTGTGTTTGCCGTACTTTTGTACATGACCAGCAATCTGGTGCCTGAACACCGGATAGCTCTCATCCTAGGGGGGTCAGCAGTACAGGGATTCTTTGGGAAGAGCTCCGTCATAACGATGGCCGTCAACAGCTTCGTGTTCGATTTGTCAGACCCGGGGGATCGCACGCGGAACCTCGGAAAACTCCTGGCTATGAACTTTTTCGGACTGTTTATGGGGTCGTTGTTTTCCGGTATTTTTCAAGATGTCCTTGACCTGAATGCTGCCTTTGTGTCGGTCGTGGTTCTCCACGGGGCTTCCATCATGTTTACGATCATCTTAGTGGATGAGACAGTGGATCGTAAGGAGGTGGACGAGGAAGACCGGAAGTCTCGATGTGAGTTGTGTGAAGTGTTCAGACCGTCAAACATTAAGGAGACACTGACTGTTCTGCTCAAGCCTCGCTCTGGTAATCTCCGACTTATTATTCTGACGTTGTTTATGATATCACTAGTGAACCAGACGTGTAAGGTGGGGGAAATGGACATCAATCTTCTGTTCGTTACTCGGAGTCCTCTGAACTGGTCCAAGTCCTGGTATGGATATCTCTTGTCTTTGGACTACGCAGTTATGGGACTTTGCTTATTCATTTTCCTGCCTTTATTCTCCAATAAGTTCATGCTTTCTGACGTTACCATCATGATATTAGGAATTTGCTGTAAATTCGTGCGCTTGATTTGGGCGGGGTTTTGTGACGAATCCTGGATGGTCTTCCTCTCCGTTGCTATAGGAGCAATGGCGGGAATGATCACGTCTGCTCTACGGTCCTTGGTTAGTAAGGCCGTGCACACGGACGAAGCGGGCAAAATGTTTTCTCTCCTCGCATGCGGCGAAACGTGCTCAAAATTCTTAGGTACCGTTATATTTGTCAACCTGTACAGTGTCACGGCGCATTTATTCCCCGGCATTGCGTTCTTGGTTGAAGCTTTTGTCTATTTAATTTTACTAGGAATTCTAGTTTTTATGTTCAGAGATCTGCGTGACCTTCAGAGCTGGGATCTTTTACAATCGCTCAAAGATCAACCCGATTATGGCGCCACCGGAAATCACCAATCAAAGGGAGATAAACGGTTACCGGAAATAGACGAGATGGAGGAGGACCAGGCCCATCCCTCTATGTACCCGGCTACTACACCTTGATCCACCCCAAAGTTTTCCCCGTGTTTTCGATCAGTGTTTACATGTACTTCTTTGAATCAAACGAATGGAGCAATACTCTGCCTACGAATAAAACTGCCAAATCAAAGACATTGTTTTCTTGTTTGTAACGCGCCGTGTTTAATGATGGCCTCTGTTCGCAATGAATTTTGAAAAGCAAACAACTCTTTAACCTTTTATCTCTCTATAGATTAGGCAAGGTTATACCGACTTAGTCGCTCAGGCCCCACTGTCACCAAAATTTTCAAATCACTCAACTCAGTCCTCAGCTCAAATCTTAAAGGAAAAGTGCATAAATTTGAGGTCAAAACTCAGACTTGAGGCTGAGTAATGACTTGAGGAAAGTTTGTGACAGTGGGGCCAGATCAGTCTGCAAAGCACTCACTTTGTGTTACATGTACACGAGTTCAATGTTAGTTATTATCTGTCGTTTGCTCTTAAATCGAGGAACATATGCTTAATGTGACGTGAACAGTGAATATCTAATACTACTGTTGCAGCTGCAGATCTGTTGCTCTACGGAGAAATTCAGGTTGACATTGCATATGACAACCCGAATTTGTCTGTATAGCTGTTACTGCTCCTGCCATATTCATCCACCATAAAGAAATTATGGAATATACTGCTTAGTGTACACAACATTGAATTGCTGAATGTTGAAGATCCTAGAATTGCACAGCTCATCCTAAATCCAACCATATTCACAAATCAGGATTAAATACAAAATTATTGGAACTTCTCTCAATTATCAGGGAAATTCTGTGTATTGTTACATTTGTTTTATTAGGAAAATATATTTTTTATGTGATTTTGCATCATTTGGAAAAAAAAATGAGATTTTCTGTAGCAAAAAGAATGACACGTAATTCAGAAATGGCACTTGGATAAAATTGAAAAATAAAAAGAATAGTGGTCTTAAAATCCAATTATCTGTCATATTAACATTGTGCTGGCGGCTAACTTATCCCAATGATGCTTTATTTTGGGTTTTATATTCCCGAGTACGTGGATTATCTTTTGACATTACTGATTATTAACTACCATTATAGCGCGCACTTTTCGTATGAGAGAGTAGCGAAAGCGATTACTGAAGGAGTCTATTGATTTAACGATTAAACTATCCAATTCCTGGGTGTTAAGTGTTTATAAAAACATCGCTAACGTAATCAAAGGATTTAATATGAAGATCGAAACAAGAGTTTGTCGTTAGACAACAGATTCTATTTTTTCGATAATTGGTAAATGTTTTTTTTAATGATATTTGAAGCAACTGCGTCATGCCCGCATAGTACACATTTACAGATGTAATAAATTAAAACAATCATCGTTTTGTAAAATACACCACTGCCAAGATTGATTCCTGCGACAATGTACAAGATAGATGAGTTTGGAATACAAAATGCGTTAATTACAAGAATGGGTACTCCGTGCTTTATTGAGGCCTTCAACCATTGAGTATTAAATCCGTGCTAGGCCTTCAACCATTGAGTATTAAATCCGTGCTAGGCCTTCAACCATTGAGTATTAATCCGTGCTAGGCTTTCAACCATTGAGTATTAAATCCGTGATAGGCTTTCAACCATTGAGTATTAAATCCGTGCTAGGCCTTCAACCATTGAGTATTAAATCCGTGCTAGGCTTTCAACCATTGAGTATTAAATCCGTGCTAGGCCTTCAACCATTGAGTATTAAATCCGTGCTAGGCCTTCAACCATTGAGTATTAAATCCGTGCTAGGCCTTCAACCATTGAGTATTAAATCCGTGCTAGGCTTTCAACCATTGAGTATTAAATCCGTGCTAGGCCTTCAACTATTGAGTATTAAATCCGTGCTAGGCTTTCAACCATTGAGTATTAAATCCGTGCTAGGCCTTCAACCATTGAGTATTAAATCCGTGCTAGGCTTTCAACCATTGAGTATTAAATCCGTGCTAGGCTTTCAACCATTGAGTATTAAATCCGTGCTAGGCTTTCAACCATTGAGTATTAAATCCGTTGAGTATTAAATCCGTGCTAGGCCTTCAACCATTGAGTATTAAATCCGTGCTAGGCCTTCAACCATTGAGTATTAAATCCGTGCTAGGCCTTCAACCATTGAGTATTAAATCCGTGCTAGGCCTTCAACCATTGAGTATTAAATCCGTGCTAGGCCTTCAACCATTGAGTATTAAATCCGTGATAGGCCTTCAACCATTGAGTATTAAATCCGTGCTAGGCTTTCAACCATTGAGTATTAAATCCGTGCTAGGCTTTCAACCATTGAGTATTAAATCCGTGCTAGACTTTCAACCATTGAGTATTAAATCCGTGATAGGCCTTCAACCATTGAGTATTAATCCGTGCTAGGCTTTCAACCATTGAGTATTAAATCCGTGCTAGGCCTTCAACCATTGAGTATTAAATCCGTGCTAGGCCTTCAACCATTGAGTATTAAATCCATGCTAGGCCTTCAACCATTGAGTATTAAATCCGTGCTAGGCTTTCAACCATTGAGTATTAAATCCGTGCTAGGCTTTCAACCATTGAGTATTAAATCCGTGCTAGGCTTTCAACCATTGAGTATTAAATCCGTGCTAGGCCTTCAACCATTGAGTATTAATCCGTGCTAGGCTTTCAACCATTGAGTATTAAATCCGTGCTAGGCCTTCAACCATTGAGTATTAAATCCGTGCTAGGCCTTCAACCATTGAGTATTAAATCCGTGCTAGGCTTTCAACCATTGAGTATTAACCAACCCTCTAGAAACCGAGCGTGGGTTAGTAAGCATTAATAATGACTGTCGGAGTCCAGGACCTTTCTTAGATGATGATGATGATGATGATGATGATGATGATTGTAACTGGAGAGAATGAGTTGAACATATTTTATTGACTATCAAATGCCAAAAGGATCGGACACAGTTCTAAAAACTTAGATAGTCCTCTCCTTGTTGTTTACATAATATATTAAATATTAAAACGCCATACATTTAAACATTTTAAACAATTACTGTATAGTACATTTATTGAAATAAAAATAGAATACTAGTTTTAAATGCTTAATATTGTGCATATCTAGGCTGGGTAAGAAAATTACGAATGAAAAAAAATCGTTTAGAAATTTTGCATTGAAAAAATACCTTTATAAATGCTCTTATTAGCGTATATGTAAGATATTAGCCAAGAAATTCAGTTTTAGCATTACAGTAGTTGCATTTAAAAATGTATATCTAAACACTAATTTTTCAGTATCAACTGTTAATATACATGTACATAAGTAATACTTCTAGATTTAATTTGGATCTAGATTCTAAAGAATTGTTTTCAAAGTTAGAGATAAATTCAGTCATAATAATTTCGCGAAACTGATTCCGATGCCAGAGAGTTAAAACAAATAAACTAAAAATTAATAGCCATCAAATGTCAGCTGTCAGCAAAGGGTGTTGATAACACCCAAACATAACTACGTCATTTATTATGGCACATTTTAAATTTTAACATTTTGTGACTAAGCTCAAATCTAATATCCCAAATGAATTGTCAGCTATGGTTTACCTTTGTTTATTAAAACACCGATATTTTAGACACTTGTGGTCTGTTTTTGTCCTCTCTTTAATGGAATAGTCTATACGTTTATGAGTATAAATATTCCTTTCTTTTTCAGAATGCATTCTCATTTTGTTTTGTGAGTTCTAATGTATTTTGAGCCATTCGTTTTCAATATATTGCAGTATATTGCAATAACCACTCCCAGTCGTCACTCGCTGTCAACCTTATCACCCTGACGCGCGTAAAGAAATAGTTCTTGTGGCATTGGAGTCACTTTGTTCTGGTTTATTGGCCATATGAGATGAATTTGCATCATGGATTCGTTTGTTAAACCAAACTCAAATACCACGGAAACTATTTCACGGGAAAAGTTAGCTAGACAAAATAGCAAGTTCATTCGTAGTAATTTTACATAGAAAAATTATACAGAGGTGTTATTGATAGCAAACTATAAATGTATTTCCCTTTAGTTTGCCAAAAATATTGATTTTTCCCTGTTGGTAAATGCTTAAATGAAGGTTCAATCACAGCCTATACGTTTCAGCTTTAAATCACGAAAGATTTATTTTCATCCAGAAAACTTTTAGAGAAAGCACAAACAAAACAAATATAGGCACAACCCAACCCCCCTCCAAAAAATATTACAATATATATATATAAACGGTTTAAGTTTAATGCGCACATGGCAATTTTTTAAAAACTTATAATAATAATAACTGATATTTTTGATTAACTCAAAATAAGTCTCAATTCACTATTAAACAATATTGATAAAGGAATTCAATCTAAAATCAATTAAATAGAAGGTTTTTAAAGTAGTTTAAGTAGTTAAATGCCGTAATTGTAAAATAAGTGTTATTGATAGCAAACTATAAATGTATTTCCCTTTAGTTTGCCAAAAATATTGATTTTTCCCTGTTGGTAAATGCTTAAATGAAGGTTCAATCACAGCCTATACGTTTCAGCTTTAAATCACGAAAGATTTATTTACATCCAGAAAACTTTTAGAGAAAGCACAAACAAAACAAATATAGGCACAACCCAACCCCCTCCAGAAAATATTACAATATATATATATAAACGGTTTAAGTTTAATGCGCACATGGCAATTTTTTAAAAACTTATAATAATAATAACTGATATTTTTGATTAACTCAAAATAAGTCTCAATTCACTATTAAACAATATTGATAAAGGAATTCAATCTAAAATCAATTAAATAGAAGGTTTTTAAAGTAGTTAAGTAGTTAAATGCCGTAATTGTAAAAACCTTAGTTGACTGTTTTGTTTAAAAAGATGGGCTAGTGAGCTAAGCACAAAACTGACGGAAAATAAACAAACGGAACACAAACTAAAGTAAACATTTTGAATACAAAGCTAGTATCAGTAATCCTTACTGTAAATTCAAACTGCAAAAAATATTATGTGTAATTATAACCCCCCTCCCGTCCCATCCCATCCCAACCCTTTAAAATTATGTTAGAATCGTAAGATTTGTAGAAATCAATATGATAGAATGATGCTTACTAGTTTATTCCAAATGATAGGCTGAATTAAGATATGAGGTTCACAAAAAGGCTTTTTAGTTGTTAATAGAAAAGAGTGAAAAAAATCTTGCCAAGATATTCATAGAACCCGTGCATGTCTGGATCACCCAGCTATGATTTAACTGTATTTGCTCACAGCTATATGTATTATCTACGTTGCAGAGGCAGTCTCGTCGCAAGCAGAAAAGTAAATATGGATGTGACATATTATTGAAGCATTTCATTTAAGCATCAAACAGAGTTAATGGGCAATTTTTTGGGAGTTTAACATTGATTTTCTAAGACAAGTAATTAACAAAGGGAAAATGAAGCATGAATTATACAACAGTGGATATCGACAGCATCTCTTTACAACAGAGACCAAGTGTGCCTCAGCGGCGGGTCAAAACCATTTATTTGGAATTAGTTTTGCCATTGTAATCAGACAGGAATTTATTTGTTCTTTCGATTCAGTACACATTGAGTCTCCGTCTGAGGGATTGCTTGACCGGTAATGCGCGCTCTTTTCGCGAAATGAAGACTGGAGACACGGCGCTTGTCTCTGCCTCGGTCATTATCGTTGACACTCGGCACTCCTCAAGCCTGGCCTGTCGTCTTCCATGGAGGATAAGTGATGACGCTAATTCACTTGTTCTGGTGAACCAGGAGAGCGCACACTTACTCACGCATTGCCGAACAACCTCCAGGAGTCGTGGAATAAACATGTCTAAAACAGCCTAACACCCTGACAAATTATCAGAATGATTTCCGTCGCAAGTTACTATATTGTGTAGATCAATTTCCTTAAAAAAATATGTCAAGAGAGATTTTTTTGAAAGTCAAGTTTATACCTCATTGAATTTAAAACAACATGTTTTGAGGGTTTTTTTTACTTCGATTTTTTTTTTCGTGGAAAAGGAAGAGGTTGCATATTTCCGACAACAATGAACAAGCTTACTTCTATTAGGAAAAAATCAATCACTATATTAGATAAAATTTACATTGTACCAAAAATGTATACTTTTTGATACATGTAATATATTGATATAGATTGTAATGACCGATAAATTTACAGTAAAGCAGTATATTATAATATTAAGCCTTCTTATTCATAAAAATAGTTCGTATTGTATACTTATGTGATTCATGAATTAAATTACAAGTGTGTATTTGATAAGTTATATCGACTCTACGGATTTCAAGGAAGAAGGATTTGTATCATATCGAAAAAGAGATGCCGACTTCAAACAATATACCGGTACATACATGAAACATTATACTATCGGGTCTAGAGATTGCAGGGTGATTAAACTCTGCTTATCAAAATTTATAGTGAACATTGTCAATTAAATAAAACGTAGACTTGCCCAGGAAATGAAAATTCAAAACCATAACTGTTCTTTTTTTAAAGATGTTACTATGAATACACACGGTTTCATCAAAACGTTTTTATTTAAGTGATTAGCCTTTCATCGTTTTTAAATTCAATATTATGAGAAACAAATCTTTAACAGCGACATTTTTCCTCAGAAACAAAGGATATATTGAGGCTTATTTATCAATAACTGAATTATCCGTCGTTCAATGGACTTTTACACGCCCCATACTCCCACTTTCTTGAACATAGTTTAAACGAACGCGCTCCGCATGTCATTTACAAACTGAATATAAATAATAAACATTCACTCTCTGTTTAGTTCCATTTGAGACAAACTCAGAGGATTGAGAATTATTAATATCTGGAAAAATAAAACACTCTTTTAATCTCAAACTAAATAGCAAAAGTATGGGTATTTTACTTTTTTGCAATCTTTGCTATCAAATAAAACAGAAAACCTTGTGATCGATCAACGATTGAGGATGATTGGACCCAAGATTATGGGGCATCCATTATAGACGGGTTTGACGTCATGTATTGGATCTAGAGATCTGCTGCTATGCATCAGATGATTCAGTATCAGACTGTCTTATGATACTCTAATTCTGGACCTTCTTAACTTTATCACTTGCAGTTAAAATTTTAATATAAATGCAAAACCATGATTTCCCTCAAGACGAGTCATCAATACGCTATCTGGTCATCTTGAATGGCTTTTCTCCTCCCTGTGAGTTAAGGTTGGTGAGAACAACTTGTTTGTCATAAGTTTAGGATAGCAAAAAGAGTACGAAATCTATTTTCGATCAAACCATGAATGACTTGACAGACTTGGCCATTCACCCCGTTCAATGTCCCCTACTCTCGTCCATTCCGTCATCTCGTCCGACGAGAGGTTGTACATGTTAGACAGAACACATCAGCCCAGCTTTGGATGCTTCATCAGTCCGTGAATCGTTGACCATTTGACCGGAAATCGACAAAAATAACTATCGACCTCTGAACTGTTCACACGGCAGGTACAAGTCCTGTTGTCCTTCCTTAAAGAGGGTAATTGTCTTATTGATTCCTTATCCATTCATTATATAGGAAAACTTCCGAAAAGCAATCTCTTGAATATGTTTCTATTTTTTTTTATAAAGATCTCTTCTCCTCTAAGAGATTAATACAGTCTAAAAATGGCCACGACCATTCGGTCCCCTTAAGACGAGACAATAATGACAATTGACCATATATACATCAAGCAAAAACATGTTTTAAATCTACATTATAAAATGAAAAACACATTTCAGTTGTCAATTTCATTAAGTGATATAAAAACGTTAAGGTAAACGAAAGAATATCAAATAAGAAAATTAAAGTCATTCAAAGTAACTTAAATTATATTTTTGCATTTTCATGGTTACCTGGCTTTTTTCTCTTTATATCTTTGCCGGCTAAAATGTTTATTCCTTTGAAGGAATCAAAGGAACAAAGTAAATTTTTGTTGTCACACACACACACCCTTTCATACTTGCACACATATACTATCAGATACATATTTTAATTGTTTACAGGAAAATTAAAGTTCAAAAATATTTTTCCAGTTTGACCATTTTTTGTCAAAATTTAACATTCACTTGATTTAATTGATATGTATCTTTCAACATTATATTTGAAATAAATCAGTTGTAACAGCCACTTTAAGTAAGGGATTTTTTTTGTTTCAAACAGTTGAAAATACATGTATACTGTTTGGTATATAAAGAGCACACGGCGGGTGTGACCGGTCAACAGAGGATGCTCACTCCTCCATGGCACCTGATCCTGCCTCTGAGGTTTTCCAGAGCTCCGTGATTGCTCTGATTTAAACTATTATTTGAATTCCGAATTGTCGACGGATTTTTCTCCGTTTTTCCCGATCATGATATTTTTACCAAATTACGACAATTTTCCCGATAATGACATTTTTACCGATCTGACATTGGGCGCACGGCGGATGTGACCGGTCGGCAGAGGATGCTTACTTCTCCATGGTACCTGATCCTACATCTAATTTTTTTTAAGAGGTCCTTGTTCGCTCTGCTCCTGTTTTGTAATTTTCCTTTGGACTTTTGAATTTGAACACTGTTATTTCATTATCAAAATTTACAGTCTAATATAATAGTATGTCCTCCACAATTCTACCTTTTCCTATTTTCATTGTATACATTATATATTTATGCTTATTTACTATTTATTTACTACCTATCTATTCACTTATAAAATGTACCTCTGACTTTTGAAATGTATAATTATACTGAATGACCTCATGTACCATTTCATGGTTTGAGTGAATAAACTGAATTGAATTGAATTGAATTTTCTACATCTTCTTTGAAAAAAGAGCAGCAAACATCAGTGCTTACATTGATTTTTTAAAGATAGTAATTTGTAGGCAACATTCTGAAAAGAAATCTGTACTGAAGCCACTGTACTAAGGTATCAGCACTTGTTTTAAAACATACTTTAAATAACTCTTTAACTGAAACATTAACTTCCATTTGCATGGATAATTCAATGCTCCATTTCTGAATGGCATTTGGTATGATATCTTTACTATTAATAAGATTGTACAAAATTTTCGAATATTTTTCAAACAATAAAACATACTCAAAGGAATGTATGGTTAGTAATCGTTTTTAACTTCAGATCTATTTATAGACTAGATATTGCATAAATAACACTGCAATTCAAGATCGTAGCAGTTAGCCTAGCCGCTAGGTAGGTCTATTGAACGGACCGCTAGGTTAGCCGCTAGGTCTCGGATTTAAAGTTGGAAATATTCAACTAAAGACTAATTACATATGTACATCGACATAATTTGTTAATTTCAAGCGGAAATATACATGTTAAAATTCATTATAACATAAAGGATGAACAAAATTTCACTAAATAAATAGATTTCATGTTTGTTACAAAGTGGTAGCTAAGGTGGCCATTTTGAATTTGATGCCTAGCATAAACTATTTAGGCTACGAATATCTACGTAGCGGCTAGGCTAGCTTGCCGTTCAACTACGTAGCAGCTACGATCTTAAACGCAACCCTGTGCTGCGTGTTGTATAGTATTGCATGCGCGGATCCAGAAAAATTTTTCCAGGGGAGGGGGGGGGGGAAGTAACGTAGGATACCTAGAACTAAAACCAAAAAAAAAAAAAAAACCACAAAAAACCAAAAATATAGGAAAATAAAAATATTCCCAAAATCATTAAAGTCCTAATCCATAGGGGGGGGGGGTTACAAAGTATACCTATAACCCCAAAAACCCCAAAAATACTTTTCCCCAGATTCCAGATTCATCAAAAGGATATATGTGTTTGCCAGGGCGGTCCGAGGCATATTTCCGATAATTTTACTATGTAAATTTAATAAATTTTCATTTTCCAGGGGGGGGGGGGGTCGGGACCCCGCCGACCCCCCCCCCCCCCCCCAGATTCGCGCATGGTTTTGTACATACATTATAGACAGTCTATAATTTTGTACACAATCATGCTAAAATGTTAATTTTTGAACTGTGAATAGATCATTTTCACGTTTTGGTATTTATACGTGTGTGATCCAGGAATGGAACGGACCGAAACTGGAAACCTTAATGCCTCCCGGCAGTGGATCGAATTTTCTCGGACTCGACGATGCAGTCGGTATCACCAGCATTCACTCCTTATCTTTAGCTTAGTAGAAACACATTCTGTGAAATAGTTGTAGTTGATCAATTTTGATTTATAGTTAAGATTATATATTGAACTAGATAGAATGTTCTATCGTTAAAGTTACATTGTTGGTAATATTATACATAGCAATTGCGCTCTATTTATGATGCCGAGGGGGAACAAGTGTTTGGTGAGCAGATTAATGGCACCCTATCGATTCATTGCCGAAAGATGCTTTCTACAGTGTTCAATTAACATTCTGTGTGATTTTTCAACAACTGACGCACCAGTTTTTGCGACATTTAAACGAGAACATTGTAGACATATCGACAATGCGCGACTCATAATACAGAAAACTGTATAACCCAAGGTCATATGTAAAACCGGGAAATTACATGAATAAAAAAAAAAAGAACTAAGATAATTTTTTTATTAAACAAGCATATAAAATGGACAGTTAGATTAATTTGTCATCAATTTTATTGCACTTAGGCTATTTTAGTTTATTATCCGAAATCCGCAAGACTTATAAGCTTGTGGGTTTGTAATGTGTATTGGTGATTGGATTTGTAATCATTTGTGGCATAAGTGATACAGTTCTTAACGCCATGCAGAGCTTCATTCAAAGAAGATGGGGGATTTAAAGGATAGCACAAATGCCCATTGGTTTAATCGTAAAATTCTATTTCAAATTTTTTTTTCCCATTTAAACATATCGATTTGATGATTTAATAATACAAGTTTCAAAAGCACAATTTCTAACTAAATTCAGTTCTGATTATAACAAACGATAAGAAAAAAAATTATTGCCTCAAGTTTTGGTGGTAATTAACCACAACCTAAACAGCCAAATTCTATAACCTAAGGTCTGGTGCTTAAACCATCGAGCCATTTCAGTCACAACAAAGTGAGTTATTTAAATGCCATAAGTAATTAATTTACATTTATTTTTGTAATATAAATTTGTTGAGTAGCATTGCAGAAATTAAAACATTATTGAAAAAATATTCTAATCGATCGTTTGTGAAAATATTCAAAACTGATGGAAATGGCTATCAAAGGGCACCTGCTCCAAAAACTTTAACCTGCTCCAAAAACCTTAGCATCCTCCAGCATCTGAAATCAATGGCCCAGTTTTACTATATAAGATACATCAGCGTATATATCCAAAATTTAAAAAAATCCACATTAATTAAGGATACGTATTTTTACCGTGACATATAATTCTACAAGTAAACAATTACACAAGTATTAAAGTTTGACACTTTGCTCTCGCGAATTAAGTTAAAACCAACCCAAATACAAAACTTTCACGTTTAAATTCTCTGTTTAGTGAATCAAATTTTATCTAGAGTTGTAACAGTTAACACAATACATGTATATAAAACACGGATATTTATGTATAATCTCAGTTTTAATTTTCTTAAAAGTTATTTACGACAATAATTTAAACGTGATCACCAGAAAAAAATATAACCATATTCACAAATAATGCTAATTTAAATATATTTCAAATGTGTTCTTATCAGTTTGTTAAGGCACGTTTTTAGCTTTGGTTATATTTGTACTGAGTTCATGGACCAACTGGTTTATACATGTATCTATGTCTAAAAACTTCAAAAAAATACACTGACATTTGAATTTCACATCTAATTGTATTAAAAATTATCTAATATACAGATATAAATTGTATGAGCAGATGTAAGTAAAACTGATTGATAAAACAATTCTTCTTTATTTTTATAACAGCAAATACATGCACATTGCTGAAAAATATCTACTTACAGAATGCTCAAATAATTAACTGACACATGCATACAGAGAAAATACATGACAGAATGACTTTGGACCAGGAGAGCTAATGCTCTCAATAATAAATAAACAAACAAAATTAATTAGTATTATATATACATGTATGCATGAACTAGTTGTCAACACTTGTCCTTGTTTGTGTTTAGTATAGTAATACATGTAGTTAGGCATATTGATCTCTGGTTTAAACATCAAAAACATCACAATGAAATTCATCTCCCACCTCATATCAAATACAACAAGAGGCCCATGGGCCACATCGCTCACCTGAGGAACAATAGGTATGATACAATCAGCTTAACGGAGTCATAATAAAAACTATCTGGACAATGTAGTATAATACATGTACCGGTAGATCCTGTATAAATAAAAATCAATTTTTTCCACTGGATATCCTTATGTTTATTATCATTAGTCCCTTTTCTAACAGGATGATTTTATAGTAATATCACATGTTGAGCATTGCAGCTCTCAGAAAGATCCTAAACAATTGTTTATAAATGGGATATAAACCTACATCAAACTCTGAACCCCTTGTGAGACCCAATCGTCCAGGAATCATCCAGAAGCCAAAATCTAAACAATATTAAATAATCACTTGGCTGATTAGTTTCTGAGAAGGAGATTGGTAAAGATTTACTCTTCATATTTCTATGTAAAAATTCCACCCCCATTGTGGCCCTACTCTACCCCCAGGAATCATGATTTTTACAACTTTGAATCTACTCTACCTGAGGATGCCTCCAAACAAGTTTCAGCTTTCCTAACTTATTAGTTTCTGAGAAGACGATTTTTAAAAGATTTACTCTATATATTTCTATATAGAAATTCGATCCCCAATTGTGGCCCCACTCTACCCCTGGGGGAAATGATTTTCACAACTTTAAATATACACTAGGATGCTTCAACACAAGTTTCAGCTTTCCTGGCCAAATGGTTCTTGAGAAGAAGATTTTTAAAGATTTACTCTATATATTCCTATGTTAAAAATCGACCCTCCGTTGTAGCCCCATCCTAACCCCGGGGGTCATGATTTTCACAACTTTGAATCTACACTACCTGAGGATGCCTCCAAACAAGTTTCAGCTTTCCTAACTTATTAGTTTCTGAGAAGACGATTTTTAAAAGATTTACTCTATATATTTCAATATAGAAATTCGATCCCCAATTGTGGCCCCACTCTACCCCTGGGGGAAATGATTTTCACAACTTTAAATATACACTAGGATGCTTCAACACAAGTTTCAGCTTTCCTGGCCAAATGGTTCTTGAGAAGAAGATTTTTAAAGATTTACTCTATATATTCCTATGTTAAAAATCGACCCTCCGTTGTAGCCCCATCCTAACCCCGGGGGTCATGATTTTCACAACTTTGAATCTACACTACCTGAGGATGCTTGCACATAAGTTTCAGCTTTCCTGGCAAAATGGTTCTTGAGAAGAAGATTTTTAAAAATTTACTCTATATATTCCTATGTTAAAAATCGACCCTTCCCATTGTGGCCCTACCCTACCCCCCAACGGTCATGATTTTCACAACCTTGAATCTACAATACCCGAGAATGCTTCCACATAAGTTTCAGATTTTCTGGCCAAATGGTTCTTGAGAAGAAGATTTTTAAAGATGTACTCTATATATTCCTATGTAAATGTCAACCCCCCATTATGGTCCCACCCTACCCCCGGAGGTCATGATTTTCACAACTTTAAATCTACATTACATGAGGATGCTTCCACATAAGTTTCAGCTTTCCTGGCCAAATGGTTTTTGAGAAGAAGATTTTTAAAGATTTACTCTATATATTCCTATATAAAAAGTCGACCCCCATTGTGGCCCCACCCTTACCCCAGGGGTCATGATTTTCACAACTCTGAATCTACACTACCTGAGGATGCTTCCACATAAGTTTCAGCTTTCCTGGCCTAACAGTTCTTGAGAAGAAGATTTTTAAAGATTTAACTCTATATATTCCTATGTAAAAAGTCGACCCCCCATTGTGGCCCCGACCTACCCCCAGGGGTCATGATTTTCATAACTTTGAATCTACACTACCTGATGATGCTTTTACATAAGTTTCAGCTTTCCTGGCCAAATGGTTCTTGAGGAGAAGATTTTTAAAGATTTACTCTATATATTCCTATGTAAAAAGTCGACCCCCCATTTTGGCCCCACCCTACCCCAGGGGGTCATGATTTTCACAACTTTGAATCTACTCTACCTGAGGATGCTTCCACATAAGTTTCAGCTTCCCTGGCCTAACGGTTCTTGAGAAGAAGATTTTTAAAGATTTACTCTATATATTCCTATGTAAAAAGTCGACCCCCCCCCCATTGTGGCCCCACCCTATCCCCGGGGGTCATGATTTTCACAACTTTGAATCTACACTACCTGTGGATGCTTCCACACAAGTTTTAGCTTTCCTGGCCAAATGGTTCTTGAGAAGAAGATTTTTGAAAAATTCTCGAAAATTTTCATTAATTCCTAATTATCTCCCCTTGTAAGAGGGCTTGGTCCTTTTTCACAACTTTGAATCCTCTTAGGCTAAGGATGCTATGTGCCAAGTTTGGTTGAAATTGGCCCAGTGGTTCTTGAGAAGATGTTGAAAATGTGAAAAGTTTACAGCCGGACAGACGGACGGACAGACGACAGATAAAATGTGATCAGAATAGCTCACTTGAGTTTTCAACTCAGGTGAGCTAAAAATGATTTATTTATTTCTGTATTGCTAACATTGAAAATACAATTACAGTCATGTGTATTTATAATAATTCTAGATACTTGAAGATTCACATGGCATCTATCAAGAGAAAAACAAATTGTACATGTACTTAATCCTCATTGATGAAATAAATATTTCATTATTTAACAACTCTTTTCGTAAATTAATTGTTCATTACATACATTTTCCCCCTTATATATACATGTATTTAATATAATGACACAATTCAAAATGAGTGTATATATAATAAATATAACCAAATAATTGTTACATATAATTTCCATATTCTAAATGCAGTGTATGAAAAATGTAATCCAAGGGTGACCCGGCCTTTGGAGTACAACGTTAACTGGTAGGGGTCTCTTTGGACACTTTATACCGAGTCCATCCCCTACAAACTCTTTTTCTAAATTCATTGTTTTCACATTTTTTCTTTTTTGAATGTAGATAATTATAAAACTGTATAACTTATCTGATTCAGGGGGCCCTAGCCCTCACTTGTTATGTAATTTATAAAATAAAAATTATTAAACAAAAAAAAACTGTTTAAATTTGACTAGAGTATTTGAGAACCACTTTTTCATAATCTGTAAAAAATAATTGCTATTTCAAGGTCGTATGTTGAATTTCCCTATAAATACGAGCTACAGGTTCTTATGTGAAAAGATGTTTTTATCAGCAGGAACACAAGTATTTTTGTTGACATTAAATATATCAACATTTTATTCGAATTGCCAACGATGCAATTAACAGTATGTAAAAACAAAATCTTTTAATTGATGACACTAAGTTTTAGTTATCAACTTGATCAATGGTAGATTACTCTCACTACACAAAGTACCACAGAGTTATTTCTCTTGAGTGTTGGAGTGTAAAGAGGGTAAATAAAAGACTTGCTGACTATTATACATTTATATAGTTAGTAAAAAGAACAGTGATTCATAAACGTCATCGAAAAGTTGTTCAAATAATTGCATGTATTAAATATTTAGCCTGTCCCAAACAAGGGCCCATATTTAATATTTATAAACACATAACTTTTTACATGTATATTATCAGAAAACAAGAGGCCGGCAGGCCTTAACGTTCACCCGAGTACCATAATCCTTAGATTGACCTGTCAGGGAGTCTCATTATTTGCATCTTAAGCTTCGTTCTGGAGTCTAGATCTCCGACTGTTATCCCCGCTTTAATTATTTGATGTTAAATATCAAATCATTAAGAAGTGGAGAAGAGTCGGAGGAATCTCGGTTATTCTATACCCTAGCTCTAGAGGCCAAAAAACATTTGGTAAAAAGAGACCTGTAGGCCTTTAATGGTCAATCTTATATAATATTCACAGTAACTGTTACATTTCATAAATTTTCACATTTACTGTGTATTTTCTCCAATATTTCTTAAAGCAAACTGATTGTAATTCACTTAAGCATTGAATGCTTATTTTTGGATGTCGTCGGTCAATGCGGTGCAGGCAAATTCAATACCGCGCGTTAGCGCGGTATGATAATTTGTCTGCACCGCATTGGTGTGTCATAGGACCGACGACATCCAAAAATAAGCATTCAATGCTTATATTTATATTCATACTGATGTTATTTTTTGTATGAAATATATGTGTATCGTCGCTGTATGGCCATTATATACGCTCTCACTCAGGAATATGAAACATACATGGAACAGCCATATTAACATGTAATTAATAATTAGTACGCTTCCGCGGCTAAAAATATAGTGCCAGAAACTTTGTAGAAAAAATCTTTTTAATTAAGGAGTAAATATAACTTAATGATTATTTTTCAAAAGTAAATATCAAATTGGTTACGTAAGGTTGAACGTTTCATTACAGTCTTCCTTCGAAGACGGTATAAAGAGTTGAAATAATTAACAGTCTCCGGGTTGTGCACTTCTTCTCCTTTGTGATTGGTAGAAAATACATGTGAAAATAAACATTTACATTTAGAAGTAGTTGAAAGCAATGTTCTATAATATCTATTGAAATTTTTTGTTCTTTTTTTTTTGGATTGTTTATGCAAATACAAAAATGGGAAAATTTGATGCGGTGTGTCTTATATCAGTAAAAAAAAAAGTTAGCTTATTATTATAGATACGGTATCGGGTAAAACTAGAACCATTTTAACAGGAGCTTGGAATTTGGGTAGTTGTGTCAAACAACATTGTGACGTAGACCTGTCTATTTCATTGCTGGTCAAACTAACATGGTTCTTTGAAATCAAAAAGATTTGTCTGGCTTTTGAGCTATGACTACGCAATTGGTGTATATTTCGCTTGAAACCAGCGTCATTTTTAACTTGACGCAAGAATAGATAGTTACGACCTACTGAAAGTCCAAGGTCTTGTTAAAATGGTTCTAATATCAGTAAAACAAGTGATGAATGCTGTGGAATTAAGTTTGATTTTATTAAAATAATACGGCCCACGGCCCTCCCTCAGATCTCCTTTTCCTTACTATAGTCGATCAAAACTCACAAGCATGTGGTACGCATTTCTCAATTTTAGGCACGCACGCTTAAGGTACATTTAAAAAAGTTTCAAAAGCCATTGCATGTAGATGATGGCGACCTTTATATAAAAAAAAATCTTTGATAACTTAATGCTGTTTAAAGTTTGCTCTAAAGACGGTAAGCTTTTCTTACAAAAATAAATATACTCAAAACACGTGGTGACGTTTATATTTGTGCTCATGGAGCATTAGTTAACAAAGTGTATTCATAGGAAATTGAACGTCGCAGATTTCCACTGCAAACATAAGGGGAAATATACACTGAATATAAATATAGCGCTATGGAAACTGACAGGGCTGAAATTTACACATTCAAGTTCTCACCAGTTAATCGATTGGTCCAAACCTTCAGCAACCTTAGAAAAGTCAGGACTGCACGAAATAATCATGATGATACTAGACACAAAAATTCCCATAAATGAACTTTTTCATCTAAAATATGGAAGTACAGTATCAATACTTTACTTACTTTTACAAGTTAACTTTTAATGATTGATTTAATAATTTATTACATGAAAGATCAAAATTTAAACAACAAAATGGTTTCCTTGATGATTTATGCAAACTATGAAGGTATAGCAATAATTGCATAAACAATTAAAATAATGGTAATATTGAAAAATTTTAAAAAGGCGCAAAAGGTATCAAAACTTTTTTACCCTATATTTTTATCATCTGTCGACGAAACCCCTGTAAACGTAGAACACAAATGGGAAGAGAGGATGTCTATAGAAACTGTAGAATACGAACAGAGACATTGATAATTTATGTCTCTGATACGAATGAGAACAATATTTTATTGATTCCACACAATGTCACAATTAACACAAAATTAATAAGTTTCCAATTCCAACTTTTACATAGAATTTTGTGCATGAACTCTTGTCTATTTAATATTAGATACTGAAATGTGTTCATTTTGCCATGAAACTAAGGAGTCAATAAGTCATCTTTTTTTATGGTTGTCTGCATGCACGAAATATTTGGATTACAATACAGGATAAACTAAAAAACTTGTGCAATATTGATATAATTATGTTTTAGTGATCAAACAGTAATCTTTGGATGTAACAATGACAATCCTGTGTTATATAGAGCACCTAATCTATTGATATTGTTAACAAAAAGGTTTATTTATATTAACAGATGTCAGTACATTTTACCAATTACAAAATCATTGTTTGAATCCATTAAATGTTTAGATATGTTGACATCTACTCTTCCCATTCATTAAACAAAATGAAAAGAAAATGAGGTCAAGGATAGTTGGCGGATCATCTCAAAAATATTAGTTATTTGAGTTTTCATTTCCCCCCCCATCTTTTATGTTATGATTGAAGCGATCTTTGTACATGCATAGTTTGTGAATAAATTATTTTAAAAAAAAATTAAATAACCAGCTAATATGGGTTGTGTATTTTTTCTGCAACGTTGCTAATTTCATTGCCAGCGTGATCACCAAAGAAAGCATTTTATTGTTTAAATAATGCACAAAACATGCATTCAGTATATTGCAACAAGCATACAATGCACAGGTAAATTAAAGCAGATTTCCTAAAATAGAACACATATTTGATTTAATATGGCCAAAAGACAATTAACTTATTGTGTCCAAGATAAATGTTAAAAATCTAAAACTGTTAAAAGATGACTAACAGCAACAGGTTTCCCGAGGTACTCAAGTGACCTAAAAAATACATGATCATTATATAGCCATATTTGTCAACCCCTCCTCCAGTATAAAAGGACTAAAACCCTGCCCCATGGGCAGTGAATTACACAGTTTAAGAAGAGGACATTATGGACTTAATAATAATAATGCACTTCACTTTATGTCCATTTTGGACCCATCCTAGGGCCATAAATTTCACAATTTATGTAGAAGGCTTCATGGACATTACAACTATCCATTAAGTTCCCCCCATCCACATGTATCAGAGTAGAGAAATTTGGTCTTTTTTTAAAAGCATATTTAGCTCTTCTAATGAGGCGAGGTGGTTAGTTCATAAATTTTTATAATCTAGATTCCTCTTATCCAAGAGATGTTTCAAACCAAAAATAATAGCAATTGGCCTTGTAGTTTACAAGAAGAAGTTAAAAATGTAAAATAGTTAACGAATGACGATGTGTGAAGACCAATGGCAATAGTTCACATACGTGACTCAGGTGAATTAAAATTCTGAATTATCAAATTTCTTCGTAGTCTGAATTCCTTTTTAAGTGCTTTGAAATTAAAACAAAATTTTATAAAAATAAGGTAACCTGAAACATATCACAACACAAAGCACAAGTCTATAACAGGTCCGCGGAATGACCTGGTAAACAATTACCGACCAGTCACTATATATACATTTTTACAAATCATCTACTGTGTGCAGTCTTTGATCATCACATGATCCACACTGAACAACATTCAGATTTATACTATTGAATAGTGCAGATAAAGTACTAGGTACTGTCACTAACAACTGATGGATGACTGAATAAAACTCAGTCCAACTCTAGGAACACACACTATCAGTTCACGCCCTTGAGATCTTGTCAGTATCTGAGTCGACCAGCCAATCAGCTGAGTTCTGATGATGTCTGTGGATGGTTGGTGGATACACCGAGTTCTGTGAGTGTTTGTTGGATCAGCTAAACTCTGTGTCAGACCAGGCACTCTCCACATCACTGCCCTCAAATTCCTCCTGACAAAACAAGTTGATAAAATATCATGATGATCAATGCTGACTCACAAGTGACAAATAACTTTGTTTTTTGCTTGATATGCAAGATACCTGCTTTTTCAAGGGTCTATATGGAGACATTTGGTTCAAGTATATCTTTGAACTTAATACATCTACACTTATTTTCAGAAATAGGGTCAAGATTAAATAGGTTCTTAACTTAAGCATAATATAAATGCCTATTTTTTTTTTATCACAATGCAACACTAAAATTGAAGGCTAGCTTTCTGTATGCAAGGGGGGGGGGGACTAAACTGAAGTAGCCCATAACATGTAAGGCTACATGACCTATACATGTATGACATTGTATACACTCCTGACTATAGTCTGTCCCAAGATATTTATTCTGCACATTTGGACGATTTTTAATAAAAATACATGTTACATTTACGATGCTGTTTTAATTTGTCTTTTATTTTTAATTATCCTGTACTGGACCTCTGATTCTATTACCCTTTCTGGTACCCCTCGATACCTGTATATATCCACCTGAGTTTAGGTTTTGGCCCTCTTTGGACCTGGTAAAGTCACCTGCACGATCTTCCTGCATATCATCAGTTTCTGTAGTTAATTGTCTAATTTTATAAATACAGACACGGCTTCTGAGGTGAGTAAACCAATTTACTTATTCATTCTCATTATTCATTCTCATTCTATTTGTTTATTAAATGGTCCTGGGATAACTTTGTTGTTTCAATTTGTTTTATTTGTAATTTGCATTGTTTGAATGTTCCTTTCGTATGTTATTCGTTTGTTACGTTCGTTATATAGTTCATTATTTTTTTTATATAGTGTTGTGAGTAGGGTGTATTCATAGGGCTGCCGTAATTTGAGTAGTAAATGTGTATGTCGTGTTTAGTGACTCTAAACAGTGTAATTTGCAAGTAAATGTCGTCACAGTATTTTAAGTTACGTGTAAAGTAATTCGTTTAATATTATGCCTCGTAAAATGCAAGTAAATGTAATGCAGCGCTGCCACGTGTACCATGTTGTCTCACTGTTATGTACGGTGGGCCATGTGGGTCATTACTTGTATGGAACTTAATGTGTATGTGTAACTTAATGTGTATGTTCTAAGTACGTAGGTCCCGAATGGCGAATAGTGTACAGGAATGGAGTGACTTGTGAAGTTTGGTGTCTTCTCTACCTACCAGTGTCCTGATGACTATCAGCCCATGAATTTGTTCTCAAATTTCGTGTTATATAAATTGTGAAAACGTTACTTTTGTGTCTTTGTTTATCAATTCTGGAGGTGTTTTGAAGCCTGTCGGCCAGCCCGCAACAATACACATACCTGTGAAAGAATTGCAATTGAAATCGATGAAAGGGAAAATTTCCAAGATAACTTCATTCACACATTATCATTTTTCCCTCGTAATATTTCACAGGAACGAAAACAGATTTCCTACGGAGATTTATAATGGAGAATGTTGACATCTTTTCTCCATTCGGAAGTACTCGGGACACCTCGCGCAATTTTTTAACGTTATCATCCGGGCGTCTTCATCTCCTTAGCAATGGAAAAACCCCGTAGACTTTTTATTTTTAGCCGTGTATTAATACCAGAAAAGCTAGAGGGGGCGTTTCAAAGGGAAAATCTTGGGATTTTTTCATACTATTAAATGAACATCGTCTGAACAAAGAAGGATTTATAAATATAGAATAATTTAAGAAAATATGCAGCAAAAATATCTTGGGACAGACTATAGTTATTTATTTATGACCCTTGATCTTTATTTGTCTTACTTCCCCTTGACCTATTTTTGTCTTACCTCCCTTTGACCTATATTTGTCTTACCTCCCCTTGACCTATATTTGTCCTACCTCCCTTTGACCTATTTTTGACCTACCTCCTCCTCACTGTTTTCCATGTCCTCCACCCCCACATCATAGGCACTCTCCAGACCCATGTCGTTCTGTTTCTCCACCCGCTCCATGCCCTCTCTAACTCTCACATTGGACGGGTCCAAACTACAACAACAACCAGGGTTTACAAAGTAGCTCAAACTCATAGCCTCTCAGCTTTAGCTCTGAGCACTATATTTCCAAAACAACTCAGTTTAGACTATGGTTAAGTAAAAGCTTGTGATAATGGCATGGGCATCAAATCCATTAAGGTCAACACAGTTACATTCATCTGTTTATATTTATGCCTTTTAAACTGTGGTCATACCTCAAAGCTATACTAAACTGGTCCAGAGCTTCTTGATGTTCATGAGTCTGAGTAAGAAATTCTGCCAACATCTGATGAAGTCGACAAGTACTGTGAGTTTCCAGCTGTTTGCGTAATCTGAAAAAAATTACATCATTACTGTTGATAATTGAGGTACCTCATGTCACAAGATGGCGATTTAAATGTTTTGTTAAATAGTTCATATCAATTGATTTGGTTGAATATCATCATAGAACACTAAGAACAGTGGTTAAAGTATTGGGCTTGTGAACCGCAGATCATGAGTTCAAATCTGCCTGGGGCTTTTGTTCATATTTAAATAATTTTTTTTATCCAAAATTGCACATTTTTGTTGTTGCCAATTTGACTTATATACTTCTTATCCATCATGTTATCTATCATTTTCAAGTTTTTTCAGTTGATTTGAAAAACTATTTCAAGGTGTAGTGAGCCACCTCAAAGATTTAAACATTGACATACTTTGAATTCAATGTAGTTTTCCTTACATTTCAATTCCTTTATCATATTGCTGCTCCTGACCCAGAATCTCCACCATGATATAAACTGCCTCTAAAAACGAGGGGTCCAACTTCATCGCTTTCTCCAAGTATGGTTTAGCCTGAAGTCAAAAGAACACATCCAGCTCAAATACCAGTGTTATGTCCTAGAATAGGTTACTTTTGAGATATAGTCTTATATACCTTTGTGCTTAGATAGGAATGGAGACAATACGTACTAGAGTGGTAAAGCTGTTATGAATAATGATTTCTCACCTTCGCAATAACTGTTGGTGTCTTGGCAAGCACAGAGGCATACAGCTGAAAAAGAGTCATAAAAACATAATTTTATAATTTTGATGGATCTAATATTTTAATCATATTTTGATGAATCTAACATTTTTAAAATTAAAGTATGGTAAACATCTACAATTCAGATTAAAAGTACATTTTATAGGTCTAATAGATCACTATTTTGAGATGGTTAAACAAATGCCCCCTTTCCAGTTCTCATCTATTGAGCGACTGTAAAATGTTACCCCTCTACCTCATTTCCTCAGTCTATAGTCTAATTATCATCCCCTCTCTAAGTAACCTCACAAAATTAGATATTCTGAGATATTCTTAAACATCATTGGAGAATCAGTAGTGTGGACTCAGAACACCCAATTTTCATAAGATAACTTTAAAAGATACACTATTCTCCATACATCTATTCTTACTTTGGCCTTCAAGGTTTAGATTATTCCAACTTTCTCTTTACCTGGCTGTTGTCAATGTTCCCACTAAGCTTTTACTCACAAGAACCCCTTCCCTCCCACTCTCCCCGCCCCCACTCACCGTTAGCGTCCGTGCGGTGGTGCCCAGTGTCTTGATGGCTTTACCAGCCCAGGTCAGCGCCTCTCTGTGTCTGTATAAAGCCATGTAGCACTGGATAAGACCTGAAGTAAAAATCATAGAGCCATGTAACACAATATCAGGCTGAAGTGAAAAAAAAATAGTCATAAAGAGAAACATACCCCTAACTCCTAGATTGCCAGACAATGCTGTATATAAAACATGGCAATGTGTGCAGTGCAAAAAAATTAACAGTAATAAAAAATATAAAAAAGGTCCTTGTATCTATGTGAGGCCAGTCTAAGGACCTCTTTAACTGTGTATGCCTCATATCTATGTAGGCCAGTCTTAGAGCCTCTAGGCTTTACTTGTGTAGACCTTGTATCTATGTGAGGCCAGTCTAAGGGCCTCTTTACCTGTGTAGTCCAATATCTATGTGAAGCAAGTCTAAGAGCCTCTAGGCTTTACTTGTGTAAGCCTTGTATCTATGTGAGGCCAGTCTCTTTACCTGCATAGGCCTTGTATCTATGTGAGGTCAGTCTAGGGCCTCTTTACCTGCATAGGCCTTGTATCTATGTGGGACCAGTCTTAGGGCCACTTTACCTGTGTAGGCCTCATATCTGTGTGGGGCCAATCTAAGGGCCTCCTTCATGTGGGGTGTGGCATCGTCCACCTTTTTGAGCTCCAGGAGTGCTGTCCCCTTCAATAGGAAGGCCTCGATGTTGTATGGGTCAAGTGTGTTTGCCTGCTCATGTAACAAACAGTTTACTTAGTATCAGTTCCCTATGAAAATAATATAGATCAACCAGTGAAAGTTATGGTAGTCAGATAGCATAAACAAGAGGCCCATGTGCCACATCATGACCTGGACAACAATTCCTTGTATTATTCTATTTCGTAGCATATGCTATTTCTATTTTAAACTTTAAACCATTTCTGGGGCCCCAATATTGGTCTGGGTTTATGGTTGGCTTTAACAATTAAGAATCTACACTATTTGAGGATCCTTGCATAGTAATCTCACAAACTGTAGCATTTAGTTCTCGAGAAGACGATTTTTAAACATTTTCCCTATATATTTCTATGTTAAACTTTTAACCTCTCCATGGACCCCAGTATTAGTCCGGTGGTCACAGCTTTATTAATCTAGAAATTACATGTACATTATTTAAAGAAGCTTGCATAGGAGTCTCACAAATTGAAGCATTGTAGTTCTTCAGAAGAAGGTTTTTAAACATTTTTCATCTAAAGGATGACTGCACTTAGCGCCGGGTTTTGGGCCCTTTTCGGTCGCTTCTGTTGCATTTATTTGTTAACCTAATGTCACTTTTGTTAAATTTTTTAAAGAGTCTAGTCAATTTCTAACATGAATTAAGATTTTAGACTGTGTTACAATTAGCTCATTCTATGTTTTTTTTCCTTAAAACTTTCGAAAAAGGAGAATTTTCGCTTATCTGCCCTTGATCAAACATAAGATTGATATTAATATGCATGAGAGGTGGAGCTGACATTATCCGAATGGTACTAAAATTAGACTAGCGTGAATAACAATGCCATGTATAAAAATTTATGTGATTACTCTTTCACCATAACCCTATCTATTTTATATGGTACAAGTATACTATTTACTATCATGGTTTCAACAATTAGACCATGCCTGTGTAAGTACAGAAGACTTTAAATCAATGCTTGACAGCTTAACGTGTTCGAAAACATTGTTCTAGTTAGCACATAACATGCTACCTTACACGTCACGTGATAGAATTTTGTACTCACAAAGTTACCTGAGGTGAGAAATCACGTGGTGAATTATAATATTCAACATGCATCAACCCTTGGTTACAACAGGGAAAGCGAAAGTCAGAAGAGGCAGTTTTTTCTTATTTAAACCATGAGCGCATGTTTGTCTATTGATCTCCCTTTGACATAACTTTGATAATGCAAATATACAACTACTGTTAAACGGAGAACAATAGACAAACATGCGCTGACTATGTATGAAGTCAGTATAAAAGTGGGCGTTCTCATTATCGTATGGAGATTCAAGAAATCGTGATGACTCCCGCTTATGAAAACAAATTGTACTTGGTAACAACATACTTTTATTCAACGCAATTACGTAAAGTTGCAGTTTAGATGTTGACCATTTCTGCAATTGAAAGAAAAATTCTTCTTTTAAAAATTTATTTTCTCGCAAATATCGCATGTCCTTAAGTGCAGTCATCCTTTCTATGTTAAACTCTGAACCCATTCTGAGGCCCAGTATTTCAGTTCCCTTTTGTTAACACAGTTTCTATTTATTTATCAATTCTGCTACATGATTGTAAGTTTATCAAGAACTTTGTCTTTAAGCCTAAATTTGTAATTAATTTGGTCAAGAAAAATAAAAATTTTATTTGTTTGTTTACTTGGTTGAGTAAATATTTGTCAAATATTTTATACATTTCATATTCAGAATGATAAATTCTTGGTACAGTGGACCTACCAGCCAGAGTACAACATTCTGAGTACAATGTGTTCATTATGTCCAGATTGTTGATAGAGATACAAAGCACCAGTTATTTGTAGCGATTCATTTGTATTTTCTTTTATTTGAATTTATGTTCAACTGTCATCTTCAGGTCACATATTTCTTTGTTATGAGAAATAATGTACTAAACGCTAAATAAGAAAATACATGTAAATGGTATAGAGAGAACTCATGTGATGTGTTAGACTTCACACAACTTGAGATAAAAAGTCACCAAAGGCGGTGCACTTAGTGACCTTTGATACAGCTGTTACTGCACATATATAAAGATTTTTAAGACACTGAACATACATTTTTAGATGTGACTCTTAAACATAATGGAGTTTTAAAGTGTTTCCTTATAAAACCTATTCTAAATTAAACGTGAGACAAGAAGACAATACAGAGAGGAAATGCCAAGTTGTTCATAGTGTTATGTTATCCAGGAAATATTGAATGACCATCAACAAAATTTCCAGACATTCTTTCCTGTTCTCCCTCTAAAACCACCATAAGTCAATCCATATACAATCAAAATGTATCCATATTTAAACTTAATACACTTGACAGATAAAAGTGATGTGAAAGTCACAATATAACATGGTACATGTAGGTGAGGATTTGAAAGGCCATTGACCGCATTATGAAGGGTTTTTAGTCAAGTACAAAAGAAAAATCTACAGGACAATGAAAGTGACGGTTGATTTTGGGTGGCAACTATTGCAGTATTGACTTGAATGGCAATAATTTCTCATTTGGCCTATAAATGCAATATTAAACAGAAACACACAAAATATGCATTACAATTATTATCTTTAACATAGTTAATATTGCAACACAGAGGTTTAATAAATATAAAGATTTTGTATGTAATGTCTATCTTGGCTACATGAAGAATGGAAATCTTTTCACCTTTTGAGCAAAGTAGATGGTCTTGGAGACCTTCCTGGTTGCTAGGCAGTAGTATCCGAGGGAGATCCAGGGTTCTGCGGACTGCTCGGTGATCTTCAGTAACTGCTGAGAAAGTCTGTGTACACAACAGTTCAGTCAGTGAATCATCGCTTAATGTCAACCAAATCATCAGCTCCTTATCTTATAAAACTGATTTAGATTCAACAATTTTAATTTATTATTCCATAAGGCTGAATAACAAAAGAGCTTCAGAAATGCTCACTTATATTGACAGCTTTCCTGGTGGCAATGAAATTACAAATAGAAAAAGCATACCCACAACAAAATAAAGAAAAGACATTTTGTGAGGAATAACTCAATTACAGCTAAAAAATTCTTACACATATATATCATGAGATTCTTAAAGCTGCATGGTTCGATTTTTTCGTTATTACAGTATCAAGTAATTTTCCATACAAACCAAATGATTATCTTAGTTTAAGACTTTCGCCTATTTACACCAGCAGAATCGGTCTCCTTTCAAAGTCAGAAATATTCAGAGTGAATAAAATAATTCTTTATAGGCATACAAAAAACCCAAACCAAACTGCATCATGGGAATGTTTAAAAAAGGGAACCGTTTGGTTTCGTCCCCCGAATGATTAGGTTTATTCAACCTGCATGTTATGCATAATTGTAAACAAAGCAAACTTAAGATATATTAGTGAACAAAATGAACACAGATTTATTTTTGATTTGCCAAAACATTACCACCTTTATTTAAATCGATGTCAATGTTGTAATACAATCATAGCCGCCTTGACGTCATGGGCAAATTTTAATTTGAGGTGAAATAACATGATACCCTTTTGTGTCGTTTGTTTTTAAAACCACAAATTTTTTACATCATTTTTTCATTGAAATATGGCTTACCCGGTAATTGAACGGGAAAACTACTGCAATGTCTTTTATAATGATTATAATTATATACTAAGCATAACCATCGTTTAAAGGCAGTCACACAATTTGATGAAAAATCAGAACAAACAGCTTTAACTTTAATGAGACACTCAAGAAGATTCTTGACCTCTGTGTTTTTGACCCGGGGGATCACTTCATCCTGACCTTTGTGTATTTGATCTTGTGAGGTATTACTTACTTCAGGATATCCCTGGCCTTTGTGTTTTTGACCTTTGTGAGGGATTACTTACTTCAGGGTATCCCTGGCCTTTGTGTTTTTGACCTTTGTGAGGGATCACTTACTTTAGGAGATCCTTGACCTTTCTGTCCTTTGCCAGCAGGTAGGAATACAAATCCATGTTGGTCATCTGCATTGGGTCAAGGGCATGGATCTACAAGTCAAACAGAACTTATACCACACTTCCACAGTCATATATTGTTGGAACATACAAACAGAAGATGTAGCACTGCTATAACTGTGGGAACATACAAACAGAATACCTAGCACTGCTATACACTGTGGGAAAATACAAACAGATGATGTAGCACTGCCATACATTGTGGGAACATACAAACAAAAGATGAAGCACTGCTATACACTGTGGAATATTGGTAGATTCATAGTAAAGTAAATATCTTTGATTTAAGATATTAAAAATAATACTCGGGATAAATGATGGCCATCAGTTGTGATGAGAAACTAATTGTATTGAAAAGCAGATTGAGTTGATAAAAATCATATCCTATGAAAAAGCAATTAAGATAATTCTCGTTTCACTTATAAATTCTATTTGGAAGCATTGGATGTGCACTCACTGTGTAGGTCAGGTCAACAATCAAATGAAATTATTGTGATGGATCAAATCACATTGTTGATCCAGCAAGATGACAAATGGAAACCATCCAATGAATATTGAAGAAATCATTTGATACAAATGTAAATAATAATTATTTATCTAACTTTTATAATACAGTAAAACATGCTTATAACTAAGTCCCAGGGATGGGCAATTTTACTTCGCTGTAAGCGTAATTCGTTATATCCGTCAAGTTTACATCATGTAATAAAGTCACGGGATTGAAATTCACTTCGCTGTAAGCGTTGATTCATTATAAGCGTGTTCACTATAAACGTTTTTTACTGTATATAGTTTCTTTAAATTTTTTCATGTTTATATACTTGAACAATTTAACTGGGATGATGCCTATAGAAGTCAGAAAAAACAAAGTTGCACCTCAGACAGCCATTTACCAAATTTGCTTTTCAAAACTGTGACATTAACAGTCTCTTGGTCACCTAGTTTGACAGGGGCATTAATTTTAATGTCAGGAGGTCATCCACTTTTCATGACTGTGTACAGCATATTGATAATATTCAAACTTACTGACTCAAAGTCACACCATGAAGAGTTCTAAGGAAATAGGTCAGACAGGGCGTTCTCTACCCGTCAGTGATAGAGCAGACAGGGCGGTCTTTACCCATCAGTGATAGACAGAACAGCAGACAGGACGTTCTCTACCCGTCAGTGATAGACAGAACAGCAGACAGGGCATTCTCTACCCGTCAGTGATAGACAGAACAGCAGACAGGGTGTTCTCTACCCGTCAGTGATAGACAGAACAGCAGACAGGGCGGTCTCTACCCGTCAGTGATAGACAGAACAGCAGACAGGGCATTCTCTACCTGTCAGTGATAGACAGAACAGCAAACAGAGTGTTCTCTACCCATCAGTGATAGACAGAACAGCAGACAGGGTGGTCTCTACCTGTCAGTGATAGACAGAACAGCAGACAGGGCATTCTCTACCTGTCAGTGATAGACAGAACAGCAAACAGAGTGTTCTCTACCCGTCAGTGATAGACAGAACAGCAGACAGGGCGTTCTCTACCCATCAGTGATAGACAGAACAGCAGACAGGGGGGTCTCTACCTGTCAGTGATAGACAGAACAGCAGACAGGGTGGTCTCTAACTGTCAGTGATAGACAGAACAGCAAACAGAGTGTTCTCTACCCGTCAGTGATAGACAGAACAGCAGACAGGGTGGTCTCTACCTGTCAGTGATAGACAGAACAGCAGACAGGGCGTTCTCTACCCGTCAGTGATAGACAAAACAGCAGACAGGACGGTCTCTTCCTGTCAGTGATAGACAGAACAGCAGACAGGGGGGTCTCTACCTGTCAGTGATAGACAGAACAGCAGACAGGGCGTTCTCTACCCGTCAGTGATAGACAGAACAGCAGAGTGTTCTCTACCCGTCAGTGATAGACAGAACAGCAAACAGAGTGTTCTCTACCCATCAGTGATAGACAGAACAGCAAACAGAGTGTTCTCTACCCGTCAGTGATAGACAGAACAGCAGACAGACAGGGTGGTGGGTAATTTTGAAACACAGATCAAATAAATTGATTACTATACAGACAGATGTCAAACAGCTGGGGTCTCACCCGCTGGAACAGGGCCAGGGCCTGTGTGTACTGGCCATCACAGAATTTGGCCTCCGCCAGACTGTTGAGGAGCTGTGTGTTGTCACGGAGATAGGACTGATTGTCAAGTGAGGAAAGGGTCGCTATGGAGGACATGTAGTCTCTCTGTGACAGCTGGGCCTGACCTTTTATCCACAGCGACAACCTGAATAAAAAAAACCCTGGAATCATTTTAAGTTAACAAAATTGTTCTACAAAAATCTTCGTTTTTAAAATTTCTAGAAAATGCAGTTAGATACAAGACTACTATTGCGTAATCTGAGGGTCTGACAGATTCATGTGCATGCTATGAAAATCAAAAGATATCTATCAGTATCATTAAAGTAATTTTCACGTCTCGTTTGTAAATGATCTGATGATCTGTGCCTGGCAACAAAACGTGATGCAACCCATGGGATCAAGTTACTATTATGATGATAAATTTATCATATAGCCTTCCTATAAAGGGTTCAAATAACAAAACTGGTTCACCTATTACAAATAGGACCGGTACTAACCAGTCTGAGGTGTTGGTGGACTTATTACATATAGGACCGGTACTGACCAGTTTCTGATGTTGTGGGACATATTACATATAGGACTGTTACAGACCAGTCTCTGGTGTTGGGGGAACTATTACATATAGGACCGGTACTGACCAGTCTCTGGTGTTGGGGGATCTATTACATATAGGACCGGTACTGACCAGTCTGTGGTGTTGGGGGACCTATTACATATAGGACCAATACTGACCAGTCTGTGGTGTTGGGGGACCTATACATATAGGACCGGTGCTGACCAGTCTCTGGTGTTGGGGGACCTATTACATATAGGACTGGTACTGCCAGTCTGAGGTGTTGGGGGACCTATTATATATAGGCTGGTACTGACTAGTCTGAGGTGTTGGGGGACCTATTACATATAGAACCGGAACTGACCAGTCCGAGGTATGGGTGGACCTGTGACATATAGGACTGCTACTGACCAGTCCGATATGTTGGGGGACCTATTACATATAGCACCAATACTGAACAGTCTGTGGTGTTCGGGGACTTATTACATATAGGACCAATACTGACCAGTCTGAGGTGTTTGGGAACCCATTACATATCGAACGGGTACTGACCAGTCTGAGGTGTTGGGGGCTCCATTCATCACCAAGGCTGCTACGTCCGGTCCCTTCACCCCCAGAGACATCAGGCCCGTCATTGCCTCCAAAGCCAGGGGACACTCCCTGTAATATCAACAGCAAGACCCACTGTAGATTTCTCTATTTACGAGAGTAGTTTATTGAGTGATTCTGCTGTTTTGTATTATTTCATAAGAATATAAAATCGCTATCACTGAACATTTGTTATAATTTCATACAGATCACATCTGTCTAAATACTAAAGGCAAGGTTTTTAAATCTGTGCCGAGTGTTTCTCGCGATTTTATGTTGATAATAGTTCCTCAGATTTGATTAGGAATCTATAGTAAAGACAAAGTATGTAGCTTGAACTCTGTAAACAGTAGACATATGTAAACAAATCTTCAGTGGCTGATCTTCTGGGACAACCTCCTAAGGATCTTTCCCTCATAAATTGATCTAGTCCTGTGTTTGCAACAAACTCATTTCTGCTTGAAGATTAATAAGTTGTCTTTGCAAATTCAAATGCAGAGTTAAACACCTATTTACAGACATTTACCTCAGAACCTCTTTGTAGCTGGTGATGGCCGAGCGGTCCATACCCACTCTGATGTAAAGTTTGGCTAGGGCAAGGTTGATTTTGGGGGTCCTCTGTTTGGAGCTTATTCCTTGTAACTGAAAAAGAAAAAGAAAACATTTAAAAATACTATCTGTTTTAAGCATGACTGCTTTATGATGTGCAGTATTAAGAAAATTAGATCTATATTCATCTGATTCAATATTTAAGGTGGAGTAACACATCATCACATAACGGCTGACCTCTGATCGAAACGACATTTCGTTTTATTAAAAGGATTTCATCTACGGCAGCATGTAAATTACTCCATAGCTGAGTGGATAAAGTGATGCATACATCTTGAGTTCGACTCCTGCAGGGGCTTTTGTAGTTACTTACTGAATTGAATTTTTTTAAGATATTCATTGTTTATCCCCAAACTGCAAATTTTCCGCTTATTTGACATATGTTCAGTTTATGTATCATTATATCTTCCATAATAAGATAATTTACTGTTAATTTGAGTGACTTTTTCCAGTTGTGATATTCCACCTTAAAGCAACTACAGTGACACTACTGCTTTATGATGTGTAGTCTTAAGAAAATTAGATCTATATTCATCTGATTCAATATTTAAAGTGGAGTAACACATCATCACAAAACGGCTGACCTCTGATCGAAACGACATTTCGCTTTATTAAAAGGATTTTATCTACGGCAGCATGTAACTTACTGGTACTCTATAGCTGAGTGGATAAAGTGATACGTACATCTTGAGTTCGACTCCCGCAGGGCCTTTTGTAGTTACTTATTAAATTGAATTTTTTTAGATATTCATTTTTTATCCCCAAACTGCAAATTTACGCTTATTTGACATATGTTCAGTTTATGTATCATTATATCTTTCATAATAAGATAATTTGAGTGACTTTTTCCAGGTGTGATATTCCACTTTAAAGCAACTACAGTGACACTACTGCTTTATGATGTGCAGTCTTAAGAAAATTAGATCTATATTCATCTGATTCAATATTTAAGGTGGAGTAACACATCATCACAAAACGGCTGACCTCTGATCGAAACGACATTTCGCTTTATTAAAAGGAATTTATCTATGGCAGCATGTAACTTACTCTATAGCTGAGTGGATAAAGTGATACGTACATCTTGAGTTTGACTCCCGCAGGGGCTTTTGTAGTTACTTACTGAAATGATTTTTTTTTTTTAGATATTCATATTTTATCCCCAAATTGCAAATTTTCCGCTTATTTGACATATGTTCAGTTTATGTATCATTATATCTTCCATAGTAAGATAATTTACTGTTAATTTGAGTGACTTTTTCCAGGTGTGATATTCCACCTTAAAGCAACTACAGTGACACTACATTTTTTGTAAAGTGAAAATGTATTTGGGGAATTTTGTAAAAGAAAAAAGTAATAATTGGGCAATAGCTGTGAAGTAATGTACAACTATCATTCACAACACAATGCCCCTGGCATGGTTCATGTATACTTGATGTTCGTACCATCACCATGGCCTCTCTACACTGTTTGGTCGCCATCAGACACTCGTATATCTTGTACTTCACCTCCACCTCGTCAGTAAGGTCCTGAAAAGTAAGTTAATAAACACTATAGAGAGTTTTGCTCATGTTTTTCTATTAATAAAAATTTTAGGACATTTATGCTCAAAGTGATCATACTAAGATAAAAATTTAAGGCAAACAAACTTCATCATTTAACATGTCCAAGTTTGTGCATGTACTGGTATACAATAGTTATATAAGAGAAGATGGACATTATTAAATTTTAGCTTTTTCTAAAAATTTACATATTAAATTAATGATAAGGAAAATGAAACATTGATTTTTGTTCTAAAAACTTTATGAAGACTTATCAGCAGGGAGATTTTGGCTAAATGGAAATAAAATTAGAAATTAGGTCAACAATCCATATATATATACACTGTACATGCTATTAAAGCTCATTACATCCAAACTTACAAAGCTTGATGAGGGTTTGTCTTTCACTTTCTCTTTGTTTATTGCCTTTCTGAGATGTAGAGCTTTCTTGTAAATATCCTGAATAACAAAGTAAAAATTTAAACATGTTAAATGTTAACATAACAGCCATAAAATAAAACACATTGTACAATCAATTTCTAGACCTTTTGTCATTTCTCTTTTTACACCTTAGTATATGTAATAACTTATAATGCACTCATCAAATTATCTTCAAAAGAAACATGTTGTTCCATAATGCCTTTCATGAATTGTTGTTGATACGCCTTAGAGTACATATGTATATATATTAATCTTCCCAACAGAACATGATACACTGGTGTAGCTCACCTCTGCCTTGTGGTACTCCTGTAGATGATACAGCGCGTTCCCGTAGAACACGGTACACTGGTATTTCTGCGACAGATTCATCACCTCACTGTCAGGGTTGTTGTCACAAAGGGACATGGCTATAGAAGCCTGAAAAAAATATCAATTATCTCTAACCTCAAATATATTAACAATCATGAACTTAGCTCCCTCTATATTTGTCTTTAATCATTGACAGAGAATAGTTTCCTCTCTGGGTCTCCTTTAAATCCATTTGCCCCTAACATTCATTGTGCCGGGCCAACAGGCCTGCACATCGTCAGTCGTGCTTTTGTATTGGAAGAGTATCCACACTGACAGGTATCAGATTTTCCAATGCTTTTAAACTGTACCCTTTATGTAACCCTTTTCTCCTTAAAGATATAGGAAGTGTACCCTAGGGTACAAAAGTATCACCTCAAAACATAGTCCTAATTTCTTGCCATATATGATACTTAAGGGTGCAACGATAAACCGTGAGACGGTATATCACGGTAAAAATATGCTACGGTTCAATATCACGATACTGTAGGCTATACCGCGGTTCGGTATTTCGATCCGGAAAAATTGTATCCGTCCGATTCGGTTTGAAAATTATATTTTCAAAATGGCTTCCAGTGTTGAAAAACGTGCTTCGCATTATTTAATTTTGCCCCGTGCTACAGTGCATCCCATAAATCTTCGATATGGTAACATGTTGGGTTTTGTAGAATAAACGAAATTGGTTAACAAAGTTCCCATTTTAAGTGTTCCTACATACAAGCACTATTTTGCAGACGTTTTCCTACAAACAAACGACATGCAATACGGCCCCTCGTATAAAACGGCATTATTCATGCATTTGTCTGTTGTCGCAAGAAATTAATGCCACATTCCTAGATGTGCAAAAGTGCAATTAAAATTAAAGGTCATCCTAGTCATTAAATATTTTGTTTTCAGAAAATTCATTACATCTATAATAAGACCATAAATAATTTAATTGTTGTCAGTGTTGAAATAACGATATTGATGTCAACATTAGATTTTTACCTTATGCAGATCATGTTGACATTCTGATATTTATACAGCTGATTAGGTAAAATATGTGGAAAAAATTATGTAACTAATAGTTGGAGATTAAACAATACCAAAGTATGTGTAATCGTGTATTTGTTATTTTTTAAAAGCACAACAAAAGTATCACGATACGTATCGTATCGTATTGTCTGTATCGTGATACGTATCGTATCGTGAGGCAAGTGTATCGTTGCACCCCTAATGATACTCCTACAGCCTACAGTGCTTTTGACTTTCTAGTTTTATTTATAAGTGCAAGCACACTATCAGGTATACAATACTACCCTAGTTTCTTCATTTACAGCTATTTAGATATTGGAGTAAACAGTAAACACTGAAAAAAGTATGTGTGGTCATTAACTACTGGTGCCTTCTGCAATCACAGGCACCTGAATTTTTATCAATCTGTCGCTCAATAAGCCAAATATAATAATATATAGAGGAGATAAAATTTTTTTTATTTGGCTTAATGAGCGGCTGATTGATAAAAATTCAGGTGCCTGTGCTGCAATATAGGGTACCAGCTGATATTCATATACTATAGTAGCTTCCTATCATATCGCGGGTTCTATGGTATCGCGGTATTTCTGATTACGTATATGCCTAGTAGCACGCGCCGAAATTGACATTTGACGTCGGGATATTTTTAGACATAGTAAACAGAGACACGCTGAACATCACTGAGGTATATAATAGAGGAGATTCACAATAACATGGTTTCTGGAAATAATTGCATTTTAATAGATTTTTTTACAAATTAATTTAACTACCGCGATATCATAGGTCCGGCTCATACACGGTAAATTTTTCAATAGATTACAGAAGTGACATATTAGCTGTTTACCAGATGCTTCAGGTCGTTGTAGAGTTCACAATCATGAAGATGCTTCACGTGTTCGAATAGATTCATCCTGGTATAGTTGATATTGGCAGCACTTTTTTAAAACTTCAAACCGACAACGTTTTGGCCAAAACAGTAAAAGGAATCGTGTGCGTAACGTCGAACCCGATCCAAATTGCCATAAAATTTTCAACGCTCATGCAACTGCTAGGGCGGCCCTTTATACCATCTTCACGATTGATTGTATTCATCTATTTTTAATTTTAATTTTTAAATTAGACATCTTCGCTAGCAAAGAGTTTTCGGTCCACTTCGCTCCCCAATGGACCGAAAACACTTGGCTATAACGAAGATGTAAATTAGAAGGTCGACCGGTCCCTTTTCAATGCTTTATCTCGGAATGATTAAACTGATATCATATCTAATTTATATAAGAGCAAATATTAAGGTATAAAGTTAGCAGGTTAGTTTATTTACTGTTATAAATATATACATGTACACAACAAACATATATGCAGTTCTATGTCAAAATTGTCCTATATATACTTCAATTTTCTGAAACTTTAATAGTTTGTTCTTTGGAATTAAAGCTGTAAATATTTTAAATATGAAAGGAATCTGTCCGCAATTTGTTGCTTATTAACATCGATCTTTTAATACGGAGCGTATTGAACCTAATTATAAATTAGTGCCACGTTGTGATTGGTAAATTTTTTCTTTAAAATTTTATCTTTAAAGTTGGATTTTCCAACTTTAATCTGAATTCCCAACTTCAATTTTGAAAATGTCCAACCTTAAAGTTGAATTTTTCAATCTTAATTTAATCTTGAATTGGCAGCTTTAACGTTGGAATATCCAACTTTGTTTTGTGTGGTTTTTGTTTTGTTTTGATAAGAAGCGGAAAAAAAAAAATCAGTAGAATACCTAAGTCTTTTGCAAGGTTATAAATGTTATTACCAGCTGTTGAATATACAAGTCTATATAAAATATGTGTTTTCAAAATTTCAAAGTTTTATTAAAGACACTTGAAAAAGAAAAATAAATACAATATAAGAAATGACTCTAAGATTACTAGTTATTTCCCAATTGTTTAATTTATGATGCAAACAAATTCATTCCCGGATACATGTATTTTGAACGATCATTTTAATAATAAGAGAACAACAGACATTCACAAGAACGATATACATTGTATGTAATTTAATAACGGCAACAAACACATTAAAACATATGCATGCACGTTAACTTTATAGATTTGGAGATTCATATAAGGTGGCTCCATTATGTACACTGTACCTTGAAATTGTTTCTCAAAGCAGCAACTCTAGAAAACGACTTAAGCTTGCTAATGAACAACAGGCCGATGTGCCACATCGCTCACCTGAAAAATATTCCTTGTATCATTATATTTCGAAATGTTTAGATATGAAACTTTTTAAGAGCATTAAACTCTCTTATATTCTAAGATTTGTCAATACATTAAACAACATATAAAAAGAATCCTACATTTTTGGACATCATATTCTAAGATCTAAGATGCGTCAACTGCATGGCCAATCTTATTATCCTAGTCCTTAGCGTATCAAAGATAACAAAATTGTAAAAATAACTATACATAATCATAAAAAGTGTAAGAAGGTCACTGTAATCTTCATATGAGGATATGGAGATATGAGGATACGAAGATATGCATGAGGATGTCTATACATAGTAAAATACCTTAACTAAATGTAGCATTGCATTGCTTGAGAAGAAGATCTTTAATAAACATTTTTCCTATATGCATCTATGTTGAACTTTGAATTCATCTTGGGAACCCAGTATTGGTATTGAGGTCACGGTTTTAACAATTTAGAATCTACTAGTACACTATCTTAGAATGCCTGCATAATAATCTCACAAATTGTATTCAAACAATTTTCCTCTTTATATTTGAATTTTAAACTTAGAACCCCTATTGGGGGTCACAGTTTTAACAATCTAGAATCCACACTATTTGAGGATGCCTCTTTAGTAATCTCAAAAATTGTAGGATTGTAGTTCTTGAGAAGAAGATTATTAAACATTTTCCCTTTATATTTCTATATTAAACTTTGAACCCCTCTTGAGGCCCCAGTTTTGGTTTGGGGTGGGGGTGGGGTCATTTATTAACTATTTTGATTATACACTAATTGAGGATGCTTGTTCAGTAATTTCACAAATTGTAGCATTATAGTTCTTGAGAAGAAGATTTTTTAACATCTCACAACATGTTTCGATGTTAAACTACGAGCCCATCCAGGGTCCCCAGCATTGGTCCTGGGGTCATTGTTTTAACAATTTAGACTCTACAGTATCTTGAAATGCTTGTTTAGTATTCTCAAAAATTGTAGCGTTGTAGTTCTTGAGAAAAGGATTTTTAAACATTTTTACTTTATATTTTTATATCAAACTTTGAACCCCTCCTGGAGCCCGAGTATTGTCACGGGAATCACGATTTAACAATTTAGAATCTACACTATCTTAGGATGCTTGCATAGTAATATCACAAATTGTAGCATTGTAGTTCTTGAGAAGAAGATTTTCAAAACATTATCCCTATAAATTTCTATGTTAAACTTTTAACCCCTCTTGGGGCCCCCGTTTTGGTCTGGGAGTCACAATTTTAACAATTTAGAATCTTCACTGTATATACAAGCTATGGTGTAAATATTGGCATTTCTGGTGCAGTGGTTCTCGAGAAGATTTTTTAAAAGAAACACATCCTATTTTCACTGTTTCATAATTACCCCCCTTTTAACAAAGATTACGCTCTTTATTTTTACAATTAAGAATTCCTTTCCCATAAGGATTCTTTGTACCAAGTTTGGTTAAAGTTCCATGGTTCTCTAAAAGAAATCAAAAATGAGTAAATTTTACAGACAGACGGAAGAATAGACAGACAGACGAACGGACGACGGACACCAGGTGATCAGAAAAGTTCACGTGAACCTTCGGTTCAGGTGAGCTATAAATAAGATGAAACATAAAAAGGATAACAGTCAAATAGGCGAAAATAAGCAATTGGGGAAGGGAGATTATGATTTTCTAAATTTTAATTCAGAAAATGTAAGTAAAAACCTCAGGTGGATTTGTAGTCGGGATGTGCACGGGTTACAAGCCCTATGCTTTAACCACATGGCTATAATGATATTCAATCAAAACGAATTTTAAAACTTTTAAAGGGGCATGGTCACGATTTTGGTTAAATTCTATTTTTCTGTTTTTATTATTCATAATGCTTCAGGAATGCATTTCTAATTATCAACTGAAATTTGAGTCAGTCGTTGAGTTGTAAGCACGATTCACAATTCTTTGTCATGTAAACAAGGCTCGTGCCCTGCTTTTGTTTACATTTGGTCAATATACCAGTAAAAATCCTTTTCAAACTGATTTGTCTATCTACCTATTCATTTTAAGCATAAATAAACAGTTTCTAACGTTTAACACATTCATTTTAGGTCTAAAACTGGAATTTTCACTTCAACATTCAAAATGTAAACAAAAGCTTTGTTTACATAGCAAAGAATTGTAAGCTCTGTAACTCATTTATAATTCAGCGAATGACACTCAAACTTTAGGCTGCCTATTAAAATGCCTTACTGAATCATTGTAAACATTAAAATCGAAAAAAAATTTTTGACCTAAATCGTGACCATGCCCCTTTAAATCGCCATTTAGTGTCATATTATGTCATAAAAGACTAGTATAATCTCACTCGACACACTTCTGTCGATTCGTTTACTGCTATATTAATAGCTAACTAACTGTAAAACATAGAGAAAAATATATTCTCTTGTCTATATCTATTTATGACCAAGGGCTAACACTATACTGTGGGCCTATATAAATTATCAATTCAAGGCCTAACACTGTACTGTGGGTCTATGAAAAAAATGACAATAACAAACTGTCAACCATCTCAAAAATCCATAAAACGAAATACAAATTCAAAGCGGAGCAACACAAACCTCCAAGATAGATCGAGGCAGGATCAGGTGCCATGGAGGAGTAAGCATCCTCAGCATGCTGACCGGTCACACCCGCCGTGCGCCCAATGTCATATCAGTAAAAATGTCATTATCGGGGAAAATGTCGAAATTTGGAGAAATGTCATGATCGGGAAAAACGGAGAAACTCCGAGGACAATTCAGTATTCAATCAACAGTCGAGAGCAGAGCAATCACGGACCTCTGGAAAACCTCAGAGGCAGGATGAGGTGCCATGGAGGAGTGAACATCCTCTGCTGACCGGTCACACCCGCCGTGTGCTCTTTGTCGAAATCGGTAAAATAAAAACCGCAAAAGTCCGTAGACAATTAGGTAATTAATTATGGTCTAACAATTAGTATGAAAAACGTCAGTCAGCATGCGACTCAGTGGAAGATTGTATTTGCTGAAAAGGTCGTTGTATCGACCATAGAACTTACGAAAAGATTACTTTAAACGAGACTGTTGATAGTCCTGTTTTATCAATTTGTTTGTCAGTAGCTTGCCTCGTCTTAGAAACTGTTCATACGAAGAGCATGCTCTTGCGTATCGAATTAACTGAGAGACAAAAACACCATATGCAGGTGATGAAGGTATATTGCTACATAAGTAAGGAAAGTTGACTATAGAAAAATTGAAGTCATAGCGTTTATCATAAAGTTTTGTTGTTAGGTTACCATCAATGTCCATTTCCAGTAAAATATCCAAATATGAAACAGATGACGCTGACTCTGTGGTATCTTTTATTTCAAGTTCACTGGGATATATCGAGTCGACGTAAGTATGGAAATAACAATTGTTAATTGATAATACGTCGTCGATATACCTAAATGTTGAGTTGAAGGCCACAGCGAGTGATTAATTTTTTTTCACGTACAAGTTTTTGAATAAATTCTGCTTCATAAGAATACAAAAATACGTCTGCTAACAATGGGGCACAATTGGTACCCATGGGAATTCCAACAGATTGTTGGATGACTTGATTTCCAAAAACTACATAGATGTTGTCTATCAGAAACTCAAGCATCTTTTTAATGTCAACTTCAGAGTACTTGAGTGTGATATCAGAATAGTTTTTAACAAAAAAGTTTTTTAGATTTCCAATGACAAGGTAAGTTTTTTTATCAAGACTTCCATTTTTATTGAAGAAACAACTGTCGATGATATATATAAATTATCAATTCAAGGGCTAACACTGTACTGTGGGTCTATATAAATTATCAATTCAAGGGCTAAGGCCAAAATTAAAAATATCTATGTTTCCCCTAACGCGACCGACTCAATTAAATCCCGCCGACTGAATTTTTTTCATTTACCACATTGAATAGACTTTTTTTTTTTTTTTTAAGAGATTTAATTTTACCCAAATTCGTTTTTAGGACACCCACATCTTTTTAGTTTTGCAATAATTTTATTAGCCATCATCATCAACATAGGCAAAATACTTGCTTTATGATCGGTAACTTCGTCGGAATTTCCTCCGAAAGAGAAATTAAAGTCGCCCTGTATTCTGAGTTCACGATCGTGTAAATTAACCCCAAAGGCAATGCAATGATAATCATTTAATTCAAAAGACGTTTCCACAGACTCAGTTAACCACTGTTATGATTATTAGTTTGCGATTGTCTTATCTTTCATGGGTTACAATAAATGCGGGTGATGCAACATATAGCACCCCCATCATACGGCTCTACCGAACGCGGAGGACTCTGCTAAACGCGGAGCAGTGTTAAATTCACACGGAAAAGACAAGGTCTTTAATTTCCCTTCAAACTCGCTCATAAAATGTTTAAATTAAATTTCTTTTAGGTTTGAATCATAAAGGGATGATTAAGCTTTTAAATGGTACAAAATTCTATCAAATTGAGAAAGAAATTTTTCCGCCGTTGGTGTTTAAACATCAAAATCGTCGATAATTTTTGTAAACAAAAAATTTAAGTAACAAGTTTGACCGTTCAACGCCATTTCAACGCAATTTTAAAGAATACAAGTCTGACATAATCATAAATCTACATTCTATCCAATTTTCAAGTCATTATCTTAACTTGGTAATGAATTATGAGCGTTTAAAGGGAACGGGGTCGATAAAAAGTGGATCGTACGAACGCGGATGTTGGCTCTGCTTAACTTGAGGAAATGTTGAAATGGAACTGACTGAACGCGGAGGAAATTTCTGTTAATAATATCCAAATTTAAGTGTTTTGCCTGTCAAAACTTATCAAACTGTTCTCATAAGTGACAATTTGTACAAGATACGACGTTTTTATATTGAGATGGACCAACCTGTATAAAATTGGCATGGTTAATCATTTGTAGTGCCCAGATATCATTGAACAAATATATGTCTAAATGTGTAAACTTTTTCTTTTGTATCACATATTATAGACGCAGCGGTTTGTACGCTATTACTGCCTTTCAAAAAAAGACATTTAAAAAAAATATAATAGACCATTGCACCAAAACCCTTGGAAACGGCCGAACTTCTGAAACATAGAGAACTTCGGTTGAACGAAAACAACGGAAAATTTTTACACAAAAAAGACATTTTAAAAGATATAAAAGACCATTGCACCAAAACCCACGGAATCAGTCGAACTTCTGAAAAATAGAGAACTTCGGTTGAACGAAAACAACGGAAAGTTTATTTACAAAAAAGACATTTTAAAAGATATAATAGACCATTGCACCAAATCCCACCCACAGAAACGGTCGAACTTCTGAAATATGGAGAACTTCGGTTGAACGAAAACAATGGAGAGTTTATTTACCAAACAAAAATACACGAAAGTGTTATTATTTCAAATGTTGTTAAAGATCAGAAATGCATCGTAGTAAGTGATTATTTAGTGTATACATGTACATTAGGAATGTGAACTCAAAACAGCGCAGACGCCAAAGAAAGAAAAACTAATTAGATGTGTTAAAGGGGCATGGTCACGACTTTGGTCAAAATTTATTTTTCCGGTTTTAATGTGTCCTAATATGCTTTAGTAAGACATTTCTTCTACTAACCAACCAAAATATGAGCGTCAGAGTCTGTCGTTGGGTTATAAGTAAGATACAGAGCTCACAATTCTTTGTTCTGTCAACAAGGCTCGTGCCATGTTGTTGTTTACATTGGTTCAATATACCGTAAAAAGTCCTTTTTTAAGCTGATTTTCTATCTGCTGATTAGTATTAAACATCAATAAACAGTTTCTAACATTTTGCACATTCAATTTAGGTCTAAGCTTTGAAAATTAAATATGTAAACATGCGCGGATCCAGAATATTTTTCCAGGGGGTCCGAAGGGTAATTGTGTTTTCCGGGGGGGGGGGGGGGGGCGGTCCGAGGCATATTTGCGATAATTTTACTATGTAAATTTAATAAATTTACTCATGGTAAATATTAGCATGACCTAGGCTTAAGTTTGTTTTCATGTACATAACAAAGAATTGTGAGTTTTGTATCTCACTTATAACTCGAAGACTGACGCTCGAAGTTTGGTTAACTAATAGAAATGCCTTCCTGAAGCATTGTAAACATTAAAAACAGAAAAATTAATTTTGACCAAAATTGTGACATGCCCCTTGAAAGTGCATCTATACTTTTGAATGTTAAATCACAATTAAAACAAAATTTAACAATTCAGGGATGTGTAATTATTCTTTGATTTTTTAAAATACATTTTAGATATCAAGTAAAACTGCAAATGGACTATATAACGGAAAAAAGTCGAAATTGACATGACAAGGACGTAATAAAACTGCAAATATGTACATGTAATGATATAATTGTCTCCAAGTTGGATGTACAAACTATGATATGATGGGTTTTTTTTCAAGAATTGGTTTTACTGGTTTTAAACTTAAACTAATAATTGCTTCTGTGCCATTTATTTCATATTTTCATCGGTATATGTCTGCTTAATAATATGATTGTTGTATGTAAAAACTCCGCGTTCTACAGAACGAGAAATAAGTCTCCCAAAAATTAGGTTGGTACCTGTGATATGAAAGACTCTTTATGTTGTGAAAAATTTAAACAGTTCTCTTATATTCGTCAAATTTCAATTAGACCGAAGCAAAAGAGTTTGTTTTTGTAATGACTATAATTAAAGGGAAATTGGGTAAATTTACAAAAATCATTATTATTTAAATATTTTTTTCTTCCCTAGCATTATGTTTCAAATTTAGATTAATGATTCTCTGTATAGACAGCTTTTTCCTTTTCAAAGAAGAATATTCTCTGCAAGTGTAGTGTTTTGTGTAAACTTGATACTGTAGAATCATTAAATATGACTTCACAAATATTTACATTTAATAAAGTACATTAAGTTTGTAAAATATTATTGTTTTAATATACTTTTAGACATTTTATAAACCAAATTTTGAAAAATTAATTGATACTTTGAAGTATGTACATTATCATTAAAATGATATTTAAATATAGGTTAACATGTACATTTGTTACATTAAAAGTTTAAAATTTATCAATTCAAACTTAACTATGACTGTTATAGTTAAGTTTGAATTGATAAATTTTAAACTTTTAATGTAACACATTAACATACAAATGGTAATGAATCTATTCATGCACATCTAGTCATTGAATCAAACGTGTGAATTTAAGATAAACAATATCAAATTGTGAATTCAATATTAAATTTGTTTTACATTCCATAAGTACAAGTATGACAATTTGTTTTACAACTGGTCAAATTTTTTTTTAGTTTTGTAATTAATTAAAGAATTGATTTTTTTTTTCATTTTAATTTATAATGTATTTTCAATTATGCCCTAGCAAAAAAAAATATTTACCTACCTACCTACCCAACTTTAAAATATAGGGTCGGGTTAGGGGACACATAGATATTTTTAATGATGGCCTAACACTGTACTGTGGGCATTTATAAATTATCAATTCAAGGGCTAACACTGTACTCACAGTGGGCCTATATAAATTATCTTTATTGTATCATTACACTCAAATGTCCTATGGCGAGTGAAATAATTTTGACTTATCTGAATTACTGGATAAATAATTATCTGCTTTAAGCTTGTTGACATTTTGGGTAAGCATTTGGACGAATACATTGTATACACCGTTCGACTTTGATTAAAGTCGTCACTATGGTGGAGGAAGACAACGATTTAAAATTTACATAAGTAATCATTAAATACTATCTGTGTACACACCAAAGAAACACAGCTGGAATCTCAACTATCCTTAGGTTCAGAAACATTCCATTGTCACTTCCCAAAGTATCCTCCCCTCTTCACAGTAGAACATTTACATACACATCAATGTACTTGTTTTCAATTCTGATGCTTTGTTACATTTAAGTCAACATCAAAGTTACAAAGAAGTTAATGATAACCTTTCTCATTTGTTTGTTTTATTTAATTGTAACAGTTTAATTGTATAAATTGTATAGACTTGTCATAAATTTTTTAAAATTTCACAGAAGTAACTTCAAACAAAACGTTTTTGAGTAGGATCGCTTTAAAACAAGTCCATCATCTTTGTTCATTACATCAGCATTCTGAGTACAATGTTAAGTTAAGCTACCCATAAAAATATGCCTTTTGGTTAGAATTCTGGTATTTTAGCAATACTGTAAGATCTTGCGTTTGTCTGTATATTGTTTTCCCTTCTACATGTGTTTTCTCTTTTTCCAGGGACATCTTTGTTCATTGGATTTACAAAATCTTCTACAACTTCACTTATATCGTGTTTTGACAAGTTTATTTTTTCAGAAATATTAAGTTTTAATAGATTTGACCGTGTCTTATCTGTTTCACTTAAATCGTTCTTTGACAAACCTCCAGCCATGCTGTATGGGCTGTTGTCACTCTGTTGGCTAACCTGTCTGTCAGCGGCTACAGAATGGTGCTTGTTTTTTTCTGAAATATCTACTTCGACTCCTGTTTTCAATTCTAATTGTTGTAAGCTGTATCCCGCTAATAGACGATGCAGATTTCTTTCGCTTTTATCCATTTCGTTGCAATCGGTCGTTGTGTTTTTTGGACGCGTCGAATTCTGATATTTTAAACAATCATTTGGTCGGACTCCCTTCCCAAGTGATGGCTTGTTCAAAAGGGAAACGTATTCCTCATCATTGGAGTGTGGTAAACGTAGATTCCTATCTGGCAACATGTCTGAAGATTTCACTTTCAGGTTGACGTGATCGTATTCATTTTTATTCATAGACATTTGGTAAATGTTCTGCTTTTCTGACGTTTTATAATGTTTGTCGAAGTCACATTTATGGATGATACATGACACCCTGTTTATACATACTCCCTCTGCGTTGGCTTCCCCGATGAACTGAGAACATCGTATTTCAGAGTACGGACTATCGTCTTCTTCCTGTCCACATACATGTACCGGTGCTGCGTTATCATTAGAGAGCTCAATGTCTCCGTAGCCCTGGATCGCTTCTTGTTGACGAGCTACAAAAATAAAGATACCACTAGCAAATGTAGAACAATGAAATTTATAATCATTTACATGTACTTATATTATTTTATGATGTAACTAAGGCCCTAAAGGTTACTATTATTTTTAAAATTCAACAGCTATCTTTCATAGAACTTCTCCTAATTAAATAAATCCATGCAGTTTTGAAAGTTGTTTAAAAAAACAAAATTATCATGCTTAAACACACCTTGGTTGACGCAAGATAGCAAAACCTGTCTTATACTTGAAAAATTGGGAGAGGCTCTGATCTTCCACTTCTTCTTCCTGGGGAGAAACACAGAATGCAACGGTTTTGTCAAGAGAAACACAAATTATAAAACGAATTTATCATTAAACCCTAAAGTGATTGGTGGTATATCAGCAGTTCAGACTTACCGGGAATGGATGAAGAGAACACAACCAATGATACAGAGAGAGGAAAATGAGCCAAGAAGAGAAAATCCAAGGATTGAGATTGGAGAAGCGTGATCATCTTGGTAGTGAATGTGTGGATCCGCGCCATTCGGTTTGATATCTTGGTAGTGAATGTGTGGATCCGCTCCATTCGGTTTGATATCTTGGTATGTGGACACTTCAGTAGTTGTATTAGCGATTGTTGATGACTGAAGTAAATCGGCTTCAGTTGTAACATGTGTATTTGATATTGTGCTTGAGTAGTTGTCTAAAAGTCATAAAGATTTTTAAAGTTAAAAGAACATATAGTGTAAAAAATAGATTGACATCAAAATATTACATTGCATTACTGTTGAAACCATGGCAAAATGAAAGAAATGTTTTTGTAACAACTAATTGGTTACGACTTAAATTGATAAATACCATCAAATTTTACTTACATTTGAATTAGTAACATTACTTAAGTATTTGTTTTAACGGGTTCATTTAATTCAGATTGTTTCCTATTTTCAATTTGATAACAGACAAAGTAAGCATTTTATTCTAAATATTTTTTACTATTCAGAAACAGACATATATTAAATGAACTCGATACGATCGCGTTACGAGTAACAAGTAGGTCTTCCGTCTTATTTTTTCTAAACGATACGATACAATACCAATATAAATACAGACCCCCGCTCCCAAATTTTCAGATAATGTATAGAATCATCAATTTCTTTACAATGCTCAACATTTTAAGATACGGCACATTAAGGATTAACGATTTCAGTGCCCAAAATATCCTTAATATGTAATGAATGGGCGTGGGAATGATTTTTAAGATACATGTAGTTAATGTACTAATATAAACTACTTTGCTTGTTTATTGCATTACAAATTAGTTATTTGTAAATAACTTTACGAATCTCTTGGTCCCTTATCAATTATTTTGTCCGAACACCTATCCAAATTATTGCTTATTTTTGAGATACATGAGATTGAATATTTTAGTGGCAATCCCTGTAGACCCTTAATTGGGACACGCTTCGATATCCCGATCAGTGGCATCAAATCGAATCTTCAATACCAACATTTTTCCTTCTACAATGCTGAACAAAATATGCCTCATTCTCTAGATATATTGCGTCAAATTTTGAGGACTTAAAGGCCGAGGTTTTTAACCGGGTGGTTTACCTCAGGTAAATTCAGGTGGGGGTGGAGCCACGCTCGCTTGTGTATACATCTCTACATACACTGGGTGTTAAAATGCTCTCAACATAGTTTTTAGATGATCTAGAAAAATATCGTATTTATATATTTATATAAGTACTTGGAAAAGGAAATTGTCGATCGTTGAAATGAATATAAAAACATAAAAAAAACAGCGTGCGACATGGCCAAAATCTTTTGTTTGTTTAAAGCTGAAGACCATATCGGGACTATATCCAACACAGTAGATAAATGATAGTAAATCCAAGGAAGTAACAACGTAACATCGTTTCCATAGGTTTCTACAAACACACCCCGTTTCTAAAATCCATGCGAACATTGACATTGCTCGATCAGTCACAGTATGTAGTTTGCGCATGTGCGATGGTATAACTTGCACAGGAAAACGTTCTACAATTATCGAGGATTTTGAAATTTGTGTTCCTAGGATTTCAGTCTGCCTTGTTTCGTAGTTCTTTGGATATTCCTTACCTGAGTGCAGTGGTTGTCATAATATTTTTGTTCAAAACGCGTTTCTACAAGTCTTTTCGTCCACTGTAACGTTTTCGGGTGAATGAAATACCTGAATGCGGTGAAGCATGAATAGTGCTATCTGCCTTATATAGGGGGAGTATAGCGATGAGCAGAACAATAGAAATCGACAACTAATATGGCGGTAGTCCGAGATAAAAGGGAAATAATGCGTATTTATGAATTCATGTCAGCTTTAAACAAGTTTCTGACGTGATCTAGTGAGAATTTATCGCGATGTTTTATGCAATATGTTATTATCGTACCGTCCTCAAATGCTAGTGCAACATTTATACAATATACGTTTGAATTACTTCTCCAATGCTGCTAAAGTGCACATGACTCTACATGTACATGTACCAATTGCGCATGTACCAGAGTTGTCTGTGCTTGTTTCGGCTCCTGAAATTTCTCAAAGAAATAAGATAACTTAAGTTATAAATCGTGGACGCAATATTTGATTTAATTTAATTCTGTATTCTCATTTATTCACAAACACCTTTTTCACCCCTGCGAATGTTATTGTCATTCAAATTTAGACCATGTGGTTTTATTTGACCCTTTCAGTTTCGCAGTAAAAAGTGTGCCTCGTGTTTATAGTCTATTTCCTAGAATCTAGGTACTTTTAATCAAATATAAAATCTAAACGTTTATTGATTTTAAACTTTATCTTCATTATATGGTGGATAAAATGAGATTTAGAAATAAATGTGACAATAGAAAATATAGTTTTTTTCTGCTGTTGCAACAATTAACATGTTTAGTAGCGACCCACCCTAAGGATTAATTTTCGATCCGCGCCTGACTTAGTAATAACATCAATAGTGAAACAGACTATACTATTTTATGCAGAATGATACTTGAAAATGGCTCGATATACAAAATTTTTATACAAAACAGCCACCAATTCGTTTTTTAAAAAGCATGGTATTGCACACCAAAAGCATCAAACATGGCTATGAATTTATCAAGCAACCCAATGTTTTCATTTTCAACCACGTGTAGAGTGGTTGAACACGAACGATAACTCTTTTCTGAATATCATCGTTTAGTTTAAATAACCGGTAGATGATGAAATAAGAGAAATATCTTAATAGATTTTCATGTTTTAGCATAAATCAAAGTAGGATATGATATGAAAAACGGTCAGAACTTAAGTATTTTGAGAATATTATCCGAACACTTATACTTCCGCTCGAATTTTCACAGGAACTGAATAAATCTCGGCGAAGTCTCGTGAACTTTCATTCGAGTACCTCTGGATTTATTACATACTTAGCAACGATAAAGAAAACATTCCGAACACATTCGCAGGAGTGTTTTTAATAAAAGAAAGTTTTGATAGATGATGGGCGCCACGTGATTTTGACAGACTGCAGGTGACCAGCGCGTTTGGTGTGGTACATATACTAAGTACATGAACGAGTAAATGTTTAATTCATATCTTTCACAATTGTCAAGGGCAGAAAACTTAATCTCAGTCAACAGTAGTTTCTTTTGATTATAGTGCTAAAAGATATGGCGTTTTATCGTCACGGTATCCATCAAAAGACAAAAGTTAATTGCACGATCGTCGCGAGCGCTAGACATGGTATACACAGGACGAGTAAACGAATGTCAATCATTTTCTAACATCCAATCTGGAGCCTCAATTCAGTTGATTGACAGGGGCACACTGACCAGGTAAATTTGAAGGCGGTGCTTATTTTCTCGGTCTTTAAGCACCTAAAAATCCCAAATTACGTAATAAATGGATGTGGCAATGATTTGTTCAGGAAGTAATTGTCACGATGAACAACTTTGCTTCTATAATAGACTGGGAAATATACACTGAATGTAAATATTGGAAATTGTATCTAAACATATGTTTAATTACATGTTATTGAATAATATCCTACTTTTTTTTAATGAAACCACTTTACAAATTATTGTATTACATAGAGCTATTAATGCAATAAACATGTTTTTGTTAATGATTACCGTCCGTCGTTGTACAGCCGGTCACGTGATGACACTTCGAGTCGTTACACTCACAATGAGACTTACACAGTCGTCCGAAATATCTAGAGGGACAGGATGATTTACAATTCCAGCCAAAGCTTCCGTTAGTACACTCTGTGAGTTATCGAAATAGGTAAACGATACAGAATGCAAAAAAAAAAAAAATATATGATTGAATATGAGTAATTAAGTGCAGTATTTCATTCTACTGAATCATTCACATTATGCTGGATAACTTGCAATTCCACCCGTGGGTGTAAAACAACAGAGACTTATAACATTGTTCTTATATGTATATATCTTAAAGAAAAGAGAACTTTTTTTGACAGACTTGTCATCATTACTTTACAGCATTACATGAAATAACATGACTCCTCTATCATTCTTTCATCCATATAAAAAAAATCAGAAACAAACCAAAAACCAATCAGTTAAGGTCATTACTGTTCACGCTAACTAAAAGCTAATGAAGTGCAATAAATGATAAAAATATGGCAACCATTACCACTGCTGCAAATAATGAAATATTGCAGGTGAGGAGCTGCCGTTAACAAGTATATGTTGTTAATTTGAAATGATCTCTTTTGTTTGTAATTAACAATAGTTTCTCCCGGTGTCAATGTTCTACAAAGCACGTGTGGTATTATGGTTGATAAACAATGAGTATAAACCAAATCGCTGTATGATTAAGCACAAAAAACTACTCACCTGTACAGCTGTTACTAGTATCATCCAAATAATGGTTGTAGCAGCATGGGTATTGAAGTAATCTTTTTAATAAGTGTATAAGTTAGAGAGTATTTAATATTTTGAAGTAAACATTTGTTATTATGAAACTTTTAAATTCATTGCTAGCCGATTACTTACCTTTTGCAATCCAATTGTTGTTTAGATTGACATATAATCGAAAATAAAGTGGCGTAGTAGAAAATGTTTCTCATTCTAAAACAAGAGTATTGATTTTTAAACATTGCAATATTGCTTAAAGGGACCTAGACACGATTTCAGATGAAAATTTTATTTTTGATTTGTATGTATAGAATAGTTAACTTGTGTATTTTGAATGTTAGAAGTCATGTTACAAGCGAGATACAAAGGAAAGAAGTCGTTGTTATGTAAACAAAGCTCGAGTATTATATTTGTTTACAAAATAATGTAAAGTAAAGAAACTACCATTTCTTTGACAAAATAACTTGTGGAAACAAGATAAACTCATTCAATGTGTTCATAAATAATTTTATCAACAACAAAAAGCAACATTAGATTGAAACTTTTATCAATACAACACATATGTAAACAATAACAGGACTCGAGCTTTGTTTACAAAACAAATAATTTCAACCTCTGTAACTCGATATTTGACCTTCAAATTTTGACAAAGCATTATAAACATCCATATTGACCATTCTAGACATTAAAAATGAAAAAAAAAATTAAGCTCAAATCGTGTCTAAGTCCCTTTAAAATTAAAATGTAAACGTCGTTTACAAACCGCATTTGTATATAAATTACCTTGTAACCACCGAGCAGTTATTATGTCAGTAATTCCTTTGTTGATCAGCTAAACTCAATGAATTAAACTGAAGCATAACAAACACTATATATGCTAAACAAGGAAGGAAATCAAATATATAAACTCTATGGTCGAATGCCTTAATATACATGTACGAGAGTTGTCCAAAAAGTTCGTGGACGCATGTAATTTTATTCACAAAAACGGCGCCATTATCAAGAAAGTATAATAATATTTTAATTTAGAGTATAATAATGTATATGTATAAAAATCAGAGCAATGTAGATTTTTGTATTGGAGTTATCATTATATATACATTGCCTATACAGTCCGCATGGCCCAGTCTGACGTTGAGTTATAACGACGTTTTTATAACGTCGTAGTCCTGGGTTTACCTGAGAGTAATATGCCGCATTCACCGTTTGGTCAGAGGGTACAATCGCATACTCCATCAAAATATCGCTTGAGCCACTTGTGGATAAGGAAACTCTAACTATTTCGATGTTTTTCCTGTTTCCTTTATCGTTTGTTTTGTTTCTATCGGTGTTTTACCTCAGTCGACACAATGTTATGATGGCGCGCTGTTCCGTGCGGTCAGCTGACATCGCTTTTTCAGGCGTTTTAAAAGACAAGTTCTTGCCGTAATATATTTTAAATGTCCTCTGCTAGTTTGACAATAGCTTAAAATGACGTATAAAAATGACGTACACCATAGAGACTACAATACAATAGAAGATTATGAAGTTTTGAAATGTTTTATAAAAACTGTTAATTTTCATATCTAAAAATTCAATTACAAAGTTTGGACAATTTTTACGCTGGGCCGTGCGTACTTTCCGCGACCCTTTGATACATTAAATTTTTAGTTTATTTCTACGGAAAACATTTAAAACCACTTTAGTTTGATTTGAAATTTTATGACAAAGATTTAGATATACAATATGTATAAATAAACCCATTTAAAATGACAAAAACGCGATTGTCCACGAACGTTTTGGACAACCCTCGTAAGACTAGAAAATTAGAAATTTGTTTCTCACCTCACAAAATAATTTCAAGTGGTCATGTCATCTCAAAATTAAGCTAAATAATTTTCAATTTTTGATTAATTTAGAACTTATTTATTATATAATAGTGATTGTTTTGGGAATGATTGATTTTTTTTTGAGTATTTGGGTACTTGTTTTATTCCACAATGACAAAAATCGTTATAACAATTCAAAAATATTTTAAAACGATAAGAATGGTAGACGTCATCCTTAAAAAGAATAACGGATGTCGTCACTTACACCTTAACGCATATATCAACAATCATCGATTGAATTCCTGAGTTTCAGGCGATACTTTGGTTTCAATAGTTGTGTCCCTGAGCAAATATCTATGTATAGTTTGGACGGCAACAATATGTACATTTGATCATCTGACAACGCCTGTTTGTCTGTTAGAAATAATAATAGTTATCATACATATAAACAGTCGTTCCATATTTAAGGAAGTATGGGACTGACACCAAAGTAATTAAAAAATTATTAAAATTGGTTCAACGGTTAGCACTGTATTTCCTCTAACAGAATATAAAAAAAATTTGATAGGTTAATATGTTTGTTTCCATGGTAACGGTACCCAAACATACCCTTGTTGGAAATACTCCAGCTCATTAAAATACACCGCTTGCAACAGAAATGAAGCAATGCTACAGAGTTTGCAATTATTTGATTTCATTTTTCTTATATGCTATTCATAACACATTAACAGAAGAATGATTTTTTACAAAAATATTTTGTCAACGCCTCCTCAGTATTTTACAAACTGCAACCGAATATCCTTTGCATAGTTCAAATTTGTTGCCTTTTGTGTTGACCTTCAATGCAAAATGGTCAAAAAATATATTTTAATATAATAAAAGTTTTATTGTTTAACTGAAATAAAATGTTCAAACGTTATGCTTTCACTGGAGAATGAGAAACTCATATGTCAATGACTTAGATAAAAAGATATTGCAGTCTGAATTTCCTCTGGTCTGTTTTTTCATTTTCGCGCCATTTTTACTTAAACACTATTCTAGTGTAGATAAAATAATCAATACCAACTTTTTGTTCAAAAAACACTCAGTCAATTAATAATATCTTTATTAAAATGCTAGTACTTTTTAAAATTCACCAAAAAAGTAAAAATATTCATTTAAATCCAAAATTTCCTCTGTTTAACTTTAAATTTCTCTGTTAAAGTACAAATTTTAAAACTATTTGCACCTTAAAACAAGATACCAGGTAGGAACAAAATAATTCTAGTAGGTATAAACGAATAAATATTTAATTTATGATTTGCTACATGTATCTCATAATTATTGTTTTCAACTTTGAAACATATAAAAGGATCGAAATCAGCATTACATCATGTACAATATGCACAGTACAAAGGGCGAATTTAATTTTAAGCCATTCGGTAGAACAACATCCATTACTGTTACAACCATATATTATGGTACGAATTCTTTTTTATACAAATGTACTAATCAAGTTTATACTGGACATTTTACTCCTCACATGTACATGTAATAGATTAACAAACTTAAACAAATAATACACCAAAATCAAAAGCCCTCTCAACATTATTACATGTATTACCAATCTAGCATAAATAATGAAGCTGACAATTACCGCTCTAGAATGAACAACCCTCTCAATATTTTTATCTCATATCTAACATAAATATTGAAGTGGACAAGAACACAAGTCCTTGGCTTATCCTTGCAACATCCCTTTTTCCTTGAGCAAGGATGTAGCACATCTTTTGAGATACTGTATGACTTTGAAAGTTAAAGTTTTGTGTTATTTTTTCACAAAGTATAGATGGTTCCTTAAGATTAGCATCCAGTGTTTTACCAATATTTGTGTCAATGTTTGTCCGAAGTTTGGAAATTATTGTGCTATCTTCATCACCAACTATTGTCTTTATACAAACATACCCATCATTCACATCCTTGACCATCTCTTCTTACATGTCACTCTCCATGGCATTCGTAGTTCCGTTCCAGTTGATACTGCAATCGTGTGGAGTAGGTGTTGATTTGGAATAAAGAGACAAAGTACATGTGCGACAGGATTTCGATCTTGTTGAAAAGTTTTCTATTTTTCCAGAAAATGTCTTGATCATTGATGAATGACCTGAAAGATGGGAAATAGCATCAACTAAAATACTTATACATAGAAAAATATCTAAACAAAAACTTTTGTGATATTCAAACACAAGGATGTACAATTTATGGTTCATTAAGATTAGGGCTGGGACAATTCAGGGTTTATTCAATTGGTTCGATTTCTATTCAAAATGCTATAATTCATTTTTTTTCGATTCGATTAAATATAGATAAGCCTTTAGTTAATATTTCTCATTATAAATGAAATACTAAGCTTTATCTTGTAGATTCCTTTACTTAAGGATAACAAACAAAAAATTCATAAAAATTACATAATTTAGAATTTACTTATAAAATAAACAAACTTTTTAAATAAATGACAGATTTTCAATTGGCACACTCATGCTAAGAGTTTTAAGCAGAATAAAATCAATGAAAATAAATGGCATAGTGATAATCTCTGGGGCTATAGATTTTAGTCAACAATATATGGAATACCACCACCAGTGTTTAAGATTAATGTCCAACAAATTTCAAGGTAATATCAACAGGTCACAGGTCAAATTTGGTGACGTCATCATTTTATAAATTATCACCTCCGTCAAATATACTAAAACCTTAATTAATCTAAAACCAAACGGTTCAATTTTCTTTATTTTGATATATTTAAATAACAGGGTCATGACAATCTTATTGTTAAATTTTATTCAAATCATTGAATCATACATTTTCTTTTTAACGTTAGAGATCGTTAAATGTTATAAATTTTCGTCTTAAAAGAGTATTCACAAGCGCTAGTTTTACATTATATTGCATCAGAAATTACCATAAGTTACCAGTTGGAATTAATTTAAGTGTCTTTAAGTAACGAAAAAGGTCTCCTGTATAAAAAGCAGCCCAAACATTTTTGCAATATCTTGAAAAATAACTGAATGGCATAGGAAAATATAACAATGACTATTTCATTTTACATTCCACTGAAAGGAGATTCAAATTTGTCAGTTTGGGGCGATGTTGGCAAAAATTGTGAGGTCGGAATTTTTTTTAAAGAAGATGGGGGAACAAGATAGCACAAATACCCATTTGGTTTAGACGTAAAGTACAATTTAAAATTTATTTTTTTCCAACTAAATATACTTAATAATGTTATATACAAGTTTACAAAAGCACAATTTCTAACTATATTCAGTTTTGAACAAACGATAAGAAAAAAAATAATAAATTCTTAAGTTTTGGTGGTATCGAACCCACAACCTAAAAACCCTATCTCAATAATGTTATCTTATGTCTGGTGCACTAACCACTGAGCCATTTCAGTCACAACAAACTCAATTGTTAAATGCTAAATAAATATGCGACTTCAACCACGCATTTACGGACTTGTATTATTTTTCTAAAACGTTCAATTGTTGTGATACAAAATGACATTTTTTAAGTATAGTGGGTCATTTCTCCAAGTTTTCGTTGATTGAAATCGGTTTGATTTCCTTTAAACCTTATATAGACTATGACAAAAATATGGAGCTCAGACCCACTTTATAACAGAAAAGGCATTGAAGTTATAAAAATGACACTATTTTGGAGGTTTCGACACGCATACGCTAGTTTAAATTAACCTATTCTAATTATTTAATATATTTAAGGGATATAAATCGATGTTATGGTAGATTTACATTGTTTTCAATGATTTAGAAAACAATTATAAGATTTGTTGGTATTTTAATTTTTAAGTATCTTATCTATCCTCATATAAGCAGTTTACACGCCTTATTCACCCATCTTCTTCATTTCATTCCAAAGAACAAAATATAAATATTTCTGAAAAATTGGATTATTGGAATTTTTAAGCTTATCTGTTTTGTACTACCTTAAGTTGAAAAAAAAACATGCATGTAAAATGTGGCACAACGTCTTTCAAAGGATGAATGCCCATATTTAAGTTCTCCTTAAAGATAGCTTAAAGGTGCTTAAAGACGATCTTTAAGTCACATTTAAGCTATAAAGCTGCTTAAAGGTGGTTTAAAGGGGGCTTAAAGAAAGCGTAAAGATGGCTTAAAGGTGCTTAAAGGCAGCTTAAAGTCAATCTATAAGCGACCTTTAAGCCACCTTTAATGACAACTTATTTGTTTTGAAACGCCGCTAGTAAAAAAGGGAAGTCGATGATCATGTATTTTTTTTTATTGATTTTCACTCACCATTAACTGATTAACATTATATACAAATTTGAATAATAAATCTATTGTAGAAATGAATTGGGTCCGCCGTCCTTAAGCCACATTTCAGCCATTAAAAAAAAATAATTATTTAATTTTGTGCTTAATTTACTAACAAAGTGTATTAACTTTTTGACAATTTAATCAGTTGTGATCAATGGACAAATATATTCAACCTATATGTGAAGTATTTATTTAAAAATAAAAAAGCATAGCCGTGGGTCTGGACAAAAACACAACTGTTTTGTATATCCTTTATATTCTGTGTTAGTTCCAGGGTTTTTCTGAAGTTAAACAAACAAAAGATTTTGATTAGATATACACAAAGAAATGAAAGCATGTCTAAACTCACAATGCAGCAATTTTAACAATTAAGAGAAATTGATTCTACATGAACATGTGCGGTAGTTAAATAAATAATGTATGTTCTTTCTCAAGTTTCAATGATTCTGTAACCCTTCCGTCTTATGGATCCACTTGAGGTCCAGCTCAACTTAGCAATCACCAAGTCCGATTGTTAGCTCACCTGAGCTGAAAGCTCAAGTGAGCTTTTCTGATCACTTTTTGTCCGGCGTCCGTCTGTCCGTCCGTCTGTCCGTCCGTCCGTCCGGCTGTCTGTCCGTAAACTTTTTACATTTTCGACTTCTTCTCAAGAACCACTGGGCCGATTTGAACCAAACTTGGCACAAAGCATCCTTAGGTTAAAATGAAGGGCCACGCCCTCTTTCAAAGGGAGATAATTAAAAATCATTAAAAATTTGTTGGTATTTTTAAAAAATCTTCTTCTCAAAAACCATTCGGCCAGAAAAGCGGAAACTTGTGTGGAAACATCCTCAGATAGTGTAGATTCAAGTTTGTTCAAATCATGACCCACGGGGGTAGAGTAGGGCCACAATGGGGGGTCGAATTTTTAGAGTAAATCTTTAAAAATCTTCTTCTCTGAAACTGATCAGCCGGAAAAGCTGTAACTTGTGTGGAAGCATCTTTAGGTAGTGTGGAATTAAGTTTGTTCAAATCATGATCCCCAGGGGTAGAGTGGGGCAACAATGGGGGGGGGGTCGAATTTTTACATAGGAATATATAGAGTAAATGTTTAAAAATCTTCTACTCTGAAACTAATCAGCCAGAGAAGCTGTAACTTGTGTGGAAGCATCCTCAGGTAGTGTAGGTTCAAGTTTTGTTCAAATGATGATCCCCAGGGGTAGGGTGGGGCCACAATGGGGGGGGGTCGAATTTTTACATAGGAATATATAGAGAAAAATATTTTAAAATCTTCTTCTCTGAAACTGATCAGCCAGGAAAGATGAAACTTGTGTGGAAGCATCCTCAGGTAGTGTAGATTCAAATTTGTTCAAATCATGATCCCCAGGGGTAGGGTGGGGCCACAATGGGGGGTTGAATTTTTACATTGGAATATTTAGAGTAATTCTTTAAAAATCTTCTTCTCTGAAACTAATCAGCCGGAAAAGCTTTAACCTGTGTGGAAGCATCCTTAGGTAGTGTAGATTCAAGTTTGTTCAAATCATAATCCCTAGGGGTAGGGTGGGATTACAATGGGGGGTCGACTTTTTACATAGGAATATATAGAGTAAATGTTTAAAAATCTTCTTCTCTGAAACTGATCAGCCAGAAAAGCTGTAACTTGTGTGGAAGCATCCTCAGGTAGTGTAGGTTCAAGTTTTGTTCAAATGATGATCCCCAGGGGTAGGGTGGGGCCACAATGAGGGGGAGGGGGTCGAAATTTTACATAGGAATATATAGAGAAAAATCTTTAAAAATCTTCTTCTCAGAAACCGATCGGCCAGAAAAGCTTTAACTTGTGTGAAAGCATTCTCGGTTAGGGTAGATTCAAGTTAGATAAAATCATGATCCCCAGGGGTAGGGTGGGGCCACAGTGGGGGAGGGGGGTCGAATGTTCTCATTTGAATATATAGAGAAAAATCTTTTAAAAATCTTCTTCTCAGAAACCGATTGGGCAGAAAAGCTGCAACTTGTGTGGAAGCATCCTCAGGTAGGGCAGATTCAAATTGTTTGAATATGATTTTGACAAATTTTAATCTAGACTATTTGAAGACTGAACTGACTAAAGTTGGAGCTCTTCTAGACAATATGTGTGTTAGAAGATTTTTCCCTATATATTCTTATGTAAAAATTTGACACCCCCTTTCCAATTGTGGCCCCACCCTACCCCCAGGGATAATGATTTTTCAGGAGTAGGGTTGGGCCACATGGCGGGGGGGGGGGGTCCAATTTTACAAAGGAAAACATTTAAATTGTTCACAAAAACTCAAATGTTTTTATATATGGATTTTTTACTTATATGCAAGCATTTTAACATATTGTTGATTCTTTAAAATTGTTTAGACTCTGGCCCCTGGACAATTCTTAGACCTCACAAGAGGTTCAAAGTTTGATGTAGGTTTATAATCCATATATAAACAGTTGTTTAAGTCTGAACATCTTCTCGAGAGCTGCAATGCTCAATATGTGATATGACTGTAAAATCATCCTGTTACAAAGGGGCTCAATGATAAACATAAGAATATGCAGGGGAATTTTTTTATACAGGATCTATTATACGACATTGTTCAGATATTTTGTATATGACTCAATAAAGCTGATTTTATTATGTTTGTTGTTGCTCAGGTGAGCGATGTGGCCCATGGGCCTCTTGTTGATTATCAAACTGTTTATTAACAAGCGTGATCGTATAGTCAAAGTTACAACATCATTTAAAAGCAGCCCAAATCAAAGATCTCTATAAGCTACCTCAAAATCCAAAATAAAATTCTAAAGCCAAAAAATTTAAGATCTGCTTTACCTCATTTTACATGGGATTATATAACATTTTACTTATGATTGGCAGTCCTGACTAGTTCGGCCCATCTACGATGACCATGAGTGAACATTTAGTGTTCAAATTCCTGAGTTATATTTTATTTCTAAATAAAGCAACAAAACTGTCAGAACTGTCAGAAATAATATTGTGATGCAGGTTTTGAGTCTCCCACCTGGGTATGATGCATCGCTTACGCATAATACATTCATTCATACATGGCTATAAGGTTACAAATGTCAAAAAGATGGAACAAGCATTACATGACTGGCTCGCAGTATCAAGGGCTTCATTGCAGACACAGGATCTCCAAATATGACAATTTGTTGATAACTTGTTTATATATTTTCAGTTTGGATTTTACTTGTGCCAGAATTAATTAACCTTATTTAGGACTAAGAGAATTTTGATGCAGGCGTTGAGTATCCCGCCTTAGTAGGACGCATCGCTTGTGTGCAATATTTAAATGTCATATATAAAAGTATACATGAGTTCATGGTTTAAAAGGTTACAAAGGTTATATACGATATGCAATACATGACTCAGTATAGAGTACCAGAGCTATCGATGCGGACATAGAATCGCAAAATATGACAACTTATTTATAAACTCCCAATTTGGATATTTATGCCCGCATTCTACATCTGGTTGCATAACATCAATTAGGAATATTGCGCAGTGCTACAAGAGTCACAGAGATCATTCTGTTAGTTATCATTAGCACAATTCATTGCAAGTATCTAGGTATACATAAGTATCATAGTGACCAATGTGTAATACTAACAATTCAAGGCCATAGCATGGCTATCTGTTTACAATTCCAAGACAAAAAAGTATTAAAAATGTTATTTGCTCTAAAAAATAAAATGAACAAAAATGCCCAAGACGGGTATCAAACCCGGAGCCCTTCGTTTACTAGCATCAGCTCACTTCCACTGCGCCACGGCAACTAGAATCCGGGTTTTTATATCCTATAAATCGTTGGCTTTTGAATCAATGTAATGTGTGTATATTTTTTACTTAGAAAGAGTTTGACTTCCATTCAGTTTGTAACAATCAATTATATCTAAGTTATAAATTACATGCATGCGTGTATCTATACTTATAAATTAAGACATTTTGCCAATAAACTTCGAAATGCCTGCACTCGAGTAGCTGCTCACACCTTTTTGCATTTCAACACGTGTGAGTTGATGTCCGTAAGCTATAATTGAATTTTACCTGATAAGTAATTATTGTAAGATAAAGTAAAAACCTACTTTCATTTTCGATAAACCAGCCCGAAATAGCAAATATGTGAGTAAGGTGGTGGACACGCTTTGGCAAATCCAAGTCAGTGGGAATTTGCATAAAAAATATACCTACAATGAAATAATATTGAATGATTATATAAAGAGTGAATATATATCCTGGGAACCTATTTCGGGTATACATAAGAATTGAGATTTGACAAATGTTGAAAAAATAAAATGAGCCAATTCGTTTCTTGAATGCGCAATTTTTGTTTTGATGAATAGAACTTTCCAGAACGGGGTAACCAAGAACGCGGTTGACTAATTAACGTCATGGTGTGTAACAACCGTTAATGATACAACGCCGCTTAATGATATAAATAGCATTAAGCGTTGCAATTGCAACCCTTAATGCTATAAATTCTTGCATTAACAGTTGACATGTTCAACTGTTAATGATAAATCGCCGCTTAATGATATAATTGTATCATTAAGCGTTACAAATGCACATCAGCCTTAACGCTTAATGAAACAAGCAAATATCGACACCCTCAACCGCTAATGATACAAACTTTATATCATTAAGCGTTGCAGTTGCCGTTAATGATACAAAATTGTAAAAATTAATAGAATTAAATCTTTTCATTTTCTTCAATTTGCTCAATAATCATAATTTTAGTTTTTAAGATAAATTCTATGTAAAAACCAAATTGTATATAGGAGTTCCGGAACGCATAGTCACTAATTATCTTTATATTGCTTACAATGATACATATTGATGTAATAAGTAGATACATAACATAAATTTGTTGCCAAGGACTACCGTTACCGAAATGGCAAATATTATCAACTTAAAGCAATATAGAAAGAAATTTCAGCTCATCAAAGTTATGAAATATAAAATTTTGAATTAACTATTGATCAATTTTCAAATTATAGAAAAAAATTGGTGGGCAAATCAACGTCTAAAGAATGTTTCCATTATTTTGAAAATATATTTTCCTTTTTTTTAAATACCAAAGACGTGATTTTTTAACCAAACGCATAGACGAATAGCTGTAATTAAAATATGCACGTCATATAAAAATTAAAACATGTTACCAACCATTCTTTGTTGCTATTTGTGAGAAACATGTTTACTTATTTATCAAACATATTCGAGCATCATTGAGCATCGTTAGATTGCCAGTGCTAAGGAAATATGTTTAAAGTAAAAATATAATGCAGAAATTTTTAATTGTCCATAACGTCATTGTAACGGCAATTAATTTTGTTAAAATGCAGCTTCAACTGATATTACATGAAAGTTGAGAACATGTCTGATCATTCCAATCATTAATGATATATGTCTCCAAAAAAGCTTAAAACGGCCAATTTTTAATATTGTGCCTCTGTTACCATGACAAACGGTCTCCATGGCAACAGTTCAAGGTTGTTTTGCATCTTTATATATCAATACTAAGGTATCAAAATACGAAACATGAAGAAAATCGGTTAATATGTGTTACCACCGAATTTTGATATTTATAGGCAAAATATCTTAATTTACTTCATGTATCTGTAATGTTTCTGCACGTTAACCTCTGTAATAATGATATTACTTTCTATAAAAAAAAACCCGAAAACATGCAAAATTAAGATAGATTTAGAGAATTGAGCATGGCAGCAAAATATGCCAGATATTGTATAAATGTCATTCAATATAACATTTACGAGTAGCAATTTATTATTAGAAGGAAAGGAGTTGATTTATCAGAACCCCCCCCCCCCTTTCTTACATCATTGCCAATTTCTAATTTACCTCTCACATTTACAAATAACTTGTTTGTCCGAACAAATCCTAATTCGTCGAACAAGTCTTAATTCTTCCAAATAAATCCTTATTCGTCCGAACAAATAAGATTTCTTTATGTTTTATTTGACCATCCACGTCGCCGTACTAATTCATCCGAACAATTTTTTTGGCCCTTCCTTGCCGCCCTAATATAATCATTTATATAAAAAAGGCATTTTCTTTTTTACTACCGAACACTTTTTTAATGACCAAAATCAAATTAGTTATTAAATTTTTGGTAACAGTTATATGTATTTAAGGTCTAACAAAAGGATATCTCGGTATTTTTTTATGATTGACATATCAAATAAGATAACGTAAATGTATGTAAGTGTTAGTTATATTATAACATCGGTAACTTGTTCAAAAGGGCTGGATTACTTGGAGTTACCGGGTGCAGATCATCGGATCAGAAGTAATGCGTAGCATGGAATTTGATGCAATGATCTTTGCCTTGCAACGTGACGCATTCTGATTCTTTACATCACGATTCTCTATCATAATATAAATATTTTTTTCAACAAGGTAAAAAACAAACAAAACCATTATATTTATTGAACACAAATTATTCCAAATAAACACTTTAAAAACGCAAGTAATAATATTTATTGTGTAACCACATCATTAACTTCAGAGAGTGGTGGTACTACAAGTAACTTTTCTTCACTTCGCGTCTCGTTTGAAAACGGTGATTCAGTCTTTGCGACTCAACGTAATCATGGACGCGGGGTCTTTATTTAAGGAATAAAGAATCATTCTTTGAGTATTATGAGGTGATAATTTCGGTCGGGGGGTGATAAAATCCAATAAAGCACAGGGCTTTATGATAGCGACCGAAATTACCACCTCATAATATTCAAAAAATGATTCTTTATTACTTATATTTATATAATTTTAAGCTATCGTACGATTAAATATATAAATATAAAAGCAAAACCCGATGACGCCTCAATTTGGCGTCATTTCAAGTTATATAGTACAAAATGGATGCGTAGTGTTATCACAGGCAAAGACACTGGAAAATGTAAATATTTACCGATAAACTGTTTCGCGACCAAGCCTTATCCAGACCCCTGTTGTTATACATGTAACAAATACACGACAAGGAATCGTTCGTGGCACCAGAAAACGCGGTTATAGCAAAGTATCAGGACCAGTGGATTTACTTCGTTATATTCGTATAACAAATATACGTAATGATAAGTCTAGTAAATTCGCTATACACGTGTTTTTCTTCAAGATGATTATTATTAGTGATTAATGAGGAATCAAATAAAATATCTACTTTAGAAACCGTAAATACACAATTGATTTTGACCCGCAGTAGTGTACTATGTTCTGAAATACTTGTTGCAATGATCATTAATTCTAAAGCCAGTGTGAACGCCAAAGAAATAATATTCATCTGTTATAATTAAACAATTATTCAAAATAAATGTGTTGAAGTATTTCTCCTCTCTAACACCTATTCCCTATAATATATGTCTTGTATATACAGTGTATAACCGTGCATGATCATCATTACATGCAAACAATAATGGAAATATACATATATATATATATATATATATATATATATATATATATATATATATATATATATATATATATATATATATATGTATGTACATGTACAATACAATTCATCATCGTCATATAAAAATCTACCTATCTTCATTCATAAAATTTTATTCATAAATCGAACAATTATATTGTAGATTTTTAACTTACCGGTTGAAAAAAGCCCCGTAGTAACACCCCCCCCCCCCCTAAACACACATAATACCTTACTTTTTGTTTGAATTTGATTAGTGTCCAGTTGTCATATGTAAATTTTCAATTTGAACTCGTGTTTACTACTATAGTAATTTCAAAATTTACAATATGAAAAAAAACCCTTATGGTTATTTTAATAAGTCCGAATAGCATAACGAGTAGAACCCAACCCTTCCCTCCATCAAACCGCCTGTGGCTGAAAACCCAAAACATATACAAGTATCTCGTATCTCGTATCTCGCAAAACAGTACACACTTACATTGGCCTAAGTGCCTGCGTGGATGTACCCCCCCCCCCAATAAAAAAATAAATAAATAACAAAATAATTAAATAAACAAAGACTAAAAGATAACATTTAGTACTCCCTCTTGATAAAACGATCCATAAAAATAGTTTTTTAGTTTGTAAATAATAGAATATTAATCAGTCTGTGAGTTATATGACGAGGAAAGCCCTGTCTGTAGCACTTTCCATCCCGCTTCCTTTAAGCAGCCGGTCTCCTAGGCAATCATGCAGTTGTTTCAAACAATCTACATATTCAAGGTTTTTATGCGCTCACTTACTTGTGTATAAAGACAATCATGTGAAGTGTTTACATTCGCTTCTGTTATTTGGTCACAGTATCATCTGCTTTTTTCATTCAATATTTTGTTCAATGTCCATGGTATAAATATTATCAAACAAATTGTTAAAAATATGTTTAAAATATGGATTAAATTTAAGATAATTAGTTACTATGCGTGCTATATACAATTTTGATTTTTACATAGAATTTATCTTAAAAACTAAAATTATGGTTATTGAGCAAACTGAAGAAAATAAAAAGATTAAATTCAATTAAATTTTACAATTTTGTATCATTAACGGTTGCGACTGCAACGCTTAATGATATAAAGTTTGTATCATTAGCGGTTGAGGGTGTCGATATTTGCTTGTTTCATTAAGCGTTAAGGCTGATTTGCATTTGTAACGCTTAATGATACAATTATATCATTAAGCGGCGATTTATCATTAACAGTTGGACATGTCAACTGTTAATGCAAGAATTTATTGCATTAGGCGTTGCAATTGCAACGCTTAATGCTATTTATATCATTAAGCGGCGTTGTATCATTAACGGTTGATACAATGGTGGAGAATGTTGGATGAGTCACCATGCTTTGCGGGCTGATACCTTGGATCGGACATCTGGTTTATACAAAAACTTTGATGAATAAAATGGGCCATTATAGACGCGATTTTATTTTTGATGGAAAGAACTTTACAGAACAGGATGCCAAAAAATGGGATATTATACGATTTATAAACATCCAAATGTGTAAATATTGTTTGTAATACATGTACACTGTATTATCACTTATCTAAAATTGTTTGATTTAAATAAAGTATAAACTAGTTTGTAATGTACTGTAGAAAGCACTGATATAAATATGTAAAAAGTTTTATTATTCAAAATACCGGTATTTATCATTAACATAATTTGTTAAATTGATCAACAATGATAAAACATTTTCATATTTTAGTATAAGAAAGCTTATCAACTATAGGCAATTATAGGCTAATTTGAATTATGTTTTTTCACATCCTTTTATGTGCATATATTAACCTCTTTCTGTATCCTCTTCATTGTTTACTTTGCTTTGTACATGTACATTGTTGTGAACTGTTGGTCTCTTATATTACTTCATAATCCTTTAAGGAGGGATGTAAAGAAAGAATGAATGAAGAAGTGATTTAGCTCCACAATAAGAATGATTCATACAAATTGGCTATGGATTTCGTATAAAATTGCTGAAATTAAAGGGGCATGGTCACGATTTTGGTTAAATTCTGTTTTTCTGTTTTTATTATTCATAATGCTTTAGGAATGCATTTCTAATGACCAAATAAAGTTTGATAGTTAGTCGTAAAGTTATAGGCAAGATACAGTGCTCACAATTCTTTGTCATGTAAACAAGGCTCGTGCCCTGTTTTTGTTTACATAGGTTCAATTAATTTTAAGCATAAATAAACAGTTCTTAACGTTTAACACATTCATTTTAGGTTTAAAACTGGAATTTTCACTTTAACATTTAAAATGTAAACAAAAGCTTTGTTTACATAGCAAAGAATTGTAAGCTCTGTAATTCGCTTATAACTCAACGAATGATACTTAAATTTTGGTTGCCTATTTGGCATTCAGAAGTTGGAGTTCTATTCGCTTTTCGCTATTCACTATTCGAATAGCGAATAGAATTCTCTGGTCGGTTCGCTATTCAAATTACCGTAAACATGCTAATAAACGTAAATTCAAAATTCCACATAAACTTTCCTTTTTCAATGTTAAGAAACAGTTATATATTAAAAATCATATCTTGCTGACCAGACCTGAACATTGACATAATTAGCTAGCCTGGCGATAAGGTACGAAATTCATCAAATTCTATTGCAATGGGGATATCTTTCAAGGGGCTGGCTAACACCCTGTATCCCATATTTGGGCCTTCATATTTGGAGGAGGCGGGGCCCCGGGAATGCCCAGTCGACCCTCAAAAGGAATTGGGTTTACACGACCGTTAACAGGCTTAGCTAGCCTGGCGAAAATTGGAAATTTCGTACAATACAGTTATAATGGGATATCTTTCAAGGGGCTGGCTAACACCCTGTATCCCATATTTGGGCCTTCATATTTGGAGGAGGTGGGGCCCCGGGAATGCCCAGTCGACCCTCAAAAGGAATTGGGTTTACACGACCGTTAACAGGCTTAGCTAGCCTGGCGAAAATTGGAAATTTCGTATAATACAGTTATAATGGGATATCTTTCAAGGGGCTGGCTAACACCCTGTATCCCATATTTGGGCCTTCATATTTGGAGGAGGCGGGGCCCCGGGAATGCCCAGTCGACACTCAAAAGGAATTGGGTTTACACGACCGTTAACAGGCTTAGCTAGCCTGGCGAAAATTGGAAATTTCGTACAATACAGTTATAATGGGATATCTTTCAAGGGGCTGGCTAACACCCTGTATCCCATATTTGGGCCTTCATATTTGGAGGAGGCGGGGCCCCGGGAATGCCCAGTCGACCCTCAAAAGGAATTGGGTTTACACGACCGTTAACAGGCTTAGCTAGCCTGGCGAAAATTGGAAATTTCGTACAATACAGTTATAATGGGATATCTTTCAAGGGGCTGGCTAACACCCTGTATCCCATATTTGGGCCTTCATATTTGGAGGAGGCGGGGCCCCGGGAATGCCCAGTCGACCCTCAAAAGGAATTGGGTTTACACGACCGTTAACAGGCTTAGCTAGCCTGGCGAAAATTGGAAATTTCGTACAATCCAGTTATAATGGGATATCTTTCAAGGGGCTGGCTAACACCTTGTATCCCATATTTGGGCCTTCATATTTGGAGGAGGCGGGGCCCCGGGAATGCCCAGTCGACCCTCAAAAGGAATTGGGTTTACACGACCGTTAACAGGCTAAGCTAGCCTGGCGAAAATTGGAAATTTCGTACAATACAGTTATAATGGGATATCTTTGAAGGGGCTGGCTAACACCCTACATAGCAAAGAATTGTAAGCTCTGTAATTCGCTTATAACTCAACGAATGATACTTAAATTTTGGTGCCTATTTGGCATTCAGAAGTTGGAGTTCTATTCGCTTTTCGCTATTCACTATTCGAATAGCGAATAGAATTCTCTGGTCGGTTCGCTATTCAAATTACCGTAAACATGCTAATAAACGTAAATTCAAAATTCCACATAAACTTTCCTTTTTCAATGTTAAGAAACAGTTATATATTAAAAATCATATCTTGCTGACCAGACCTGAACATTGACATAATTAGCTAGCCTGGCGATAAGGTACGAAATTCATCAAATTCTATTGCAATGGGATATCTTTCAAGGGGCTGGCTAACACCCTGTATCCCATATTTGGGCCTTCATATTTGGAGGAGCGGGGCCCCGGGAATGCCCAGTCGACCCTCAAAAGGAATTGGGTTTACACGACCGTTAACAGGCTTAGCTAGCCTGGCGAAAATTGGAAATTTCGTACAATACAGTTATAATGGGATATCTTTCAAGGGGCTGGCTAACACCCTGTATCCCATATTTGGGCCTTCATATTTGGAGGAGGATATCTTTCAAGGGGGGCCCCGGGCCTTCATATTTGAGAGGAGGCGGGGCCCCGGGAATGCCCAGTCGACCCTCAAAAGGAATTGGGTTTACACGACCGTTAACAGGCTTAGCTAGCCTGGCGAAAATTGGAAATTTCGTAGGGGCTGGCTAACATACAGTTATAATGGGATATCTTTCAAGGGGCTGGCTAACACACCTGTATCCCATATTTGGGCCTTCATATTTGGAGGAGGCGGGGCCCCGGGAATGCCCAGTCGACACTCAAAAGGAATTGGGTTTACACGACCGTTAACAGGCTTAGCTAGCCTGGCGAAAATTGGAAATTTCGTACAATACAGTTATAATGGGATATCTTTCAAGGGGCTGGCTAACACCCTGTATCCCATATTTGGGCCTTCATATTTGGAGGAGGCGGGGCCCCGGGAATGCCCAGTCGACCCTCAAAAGGAATTGGGTTTACACGACCGTTAACAGGCTTAGCTAGCCTGGCGAAAATTGGAAATTTCGTACAATACAGTTATAATGGGATATCTTTCAAGGGGCTGGCTAACACCCTGTATCCCATATTTGGGCCTTCATATTTGGAGGAGGCGGGGCCCCGGGAATGCCCAGTCGACCCTCAAAAGGAATTGGGTTTACACGACCGTTAACAGGCTTAGCTAGCCTGGCGAAAATTGGAAATTTCGTACAATCCAGTTATAATGGGATATCTTTCAAGGGGCTGGCTAACACCTTGTATCCCATATTTGGGCCTTCATATTTGGAGGAGGCGGGGCCCCGGGAATGCCCAGTCGACCCTCAAAAGGAATTGGGTTTACACGACCGTTAACAGGCTAAGCTAGCCTGGCGAAAATTGGAAATTTCGTACAATACAGTTATAATGGGATATCTTTGAAGGGGCTGGCTAACACCCTGTATCCCATATTTGGGCCTTCATATTTGGAGGAGGCGGGGCCCCGGGAATGCCCAGTCGACCCTCAAAAGGAATTGGGTTTACACGACCGTTAACAGGCTTAGCTAGCCTGGCGAAAATTGGAAATTTCGTACAATACAGTTATAATGGGATATCTTTCAAGGGGCTGGCTAACACCCTGTATCCCATATTTGGGCCTTCATATTTGGAGGAGGCGGGGCCCCGGGTATGCCCAGTCGACCCTCAAAAGGAATTGGGTTTACACGACCGTTAACAGGCTTAGCTAGCCTGACGAAAATTGGAAATTTCGTACGATACAGTTATAATGGGATATCTTTCAAGGGGCTGGCTAACACCCTGTATCCCATATTTGGGCCTTCATATTTGGAGGAGGCGGGGCCCCGGGAATGCCCAGTCGACCCTCAAAAGGAATTGGGTTTACACGACCGTTAACAGGCTTAGCCAGCCTGGCGAAAATTGGAAATTTCGTATAATACAGTTATAATGGGATATCTTTCAAGGGGCTGGCTAACACCCTGTATCCCATATTTGGGCCTTCATATTTGGAGGAGGCGGGGCCCCGGGAATGCCCAGTCGACCCTCAAAAGGAATTGGGTTTACACGACCGTTAACAGGCTTAGCTAGCCTGGCAAAAATTGGAAATTTCGTATAATACAGTTATAATGGGATATCTTTCAAGGGGCTGGCTAACACCCTGTATCCCATATTTGGGCCTTCATATTTGGAGGAGGTGGGGCTCCGGGAATGCCCAGTCGACCCTCAAAAGGAATTGGGTTTACACGACCGTTAACAGGCTTAGACAGCCTTGCGAAAATTGGAAATTTCGTATAATACATTTATAATGGGATATCTTTAAAGGGGCTGGCTAACACCCTGTATCCCATATTTGGGCCTTCATATTTGGAGGAGGTGGGGCCCCGGGAATGCCCAGTCGACCCTCAAAAGGAATTGGGTTTACACGACCGTTAACAGGCTTAGCTAGCCTGGCGAAAATTGGAAATTTCGTAAAATACAGTTATAATGGGATATCTTTCAAGGGGCTGGCTAACACCCTGTATCCCATATTTGGGCCTTCATATTTGGAGGAAGTCGGGCCCCGGGAATGCCCAGTCGACACTCAAAAGGAATTGGGTTTACACGACCGTTAACAGGCTTAGCCAGCCTGGCGAAAATTGGAAATTTCGTATAATACAGTTATAATGGGATATCTTTTAAGGGGCTGGCTAACACCCTGTATCCCATATTTGGGCCTTCATATTTAGAGGAGGTGGGGCCCCGGGAATGCCCAGTCGACCCTCAAAAGGAATTGGGTTTACACGACCGTTAACAGGCTTAGCTAGCCTGGCGAAAATTGGAAATTTCGTATAATACAGTTATAATGGGATATCTTTCAAGGGGCTGGCTAACACCCTGTATCCCATATTTGGGCCTTCATATTTGGAGGAGGTGGGGCCCCGGGAATGCCCAGTCGACTCTCAAAAGGAATTGGGTTTACACGACCGTTAACAGGCTTAGCCAGCCTGGCGAAAATTGGAAATTTCGTACGATACAGTTATAATGGGATATCTTTCAAGGGGCTGGCTAACACCCTGTATCCCATATTTGGGCCTTCATATTTAGAGGAGGTGGGGCCCCGGGAATGCCCAGTCGACCCTCAAAAGGAATTGGGTTTACACGACCGTTAACAGGCTTAGCTAGCCTGGCGAAAATTGGAAATTTCGTATAATACAGTTATAATGGGATATCTTTCAAGGGGCTGGCTAACACCCTGTATCCCATATTTGGGCCTTCATATTTGGAGGAGGTGGGGCCCCGGGAATGCCCAGTCGACACTCAAAAGGAATTGGGTTTACACGACCGTTAACAGGCTTAGCCAGCCTGGCGAAAATTGGAAATTTCGTACGATACAGTTATAATGGGATATCTTTCAAGGGGCTGGCTAACACCCTGTATCCCATATTTGGGCCTTCATATTTAGAGGAGGTGGGGCCCCGGGAATGCCCAGTCGACCCTCAAAAGGAATTGGGTTTACACGACCGTTAACAGGCTTAGCTAGCCTGGCGAAAATTGGAAATTTCGTATAATACAGTTATAATGGGATATCTTTCAAGGGGCTGGCTAACACCCTGTATCCCATATTTGGGCCTTCATATTTGGAGGAGGTGGGGCCCCGGGAATGCCCAGTCGACCCTCAAAAGGAATTGGGTTTACACGACCGTTAACAGGCTTAGCCAGCCTGGCGAAAATTGGAAATTTCGTATAATACAGTTATAATGGGATATCTTTCAAGGGGCTGGCTAACACCCTGTATCCCATATTTGGGCCTTCATATTTAGAGGAGGTGGGGCCCCGGGAATGCCCAGTCGACCCTCAAAAGGAATTGGGTTTACACGACCGTTAACAGGCTTAGCTAGCCTGGCGAAAATTGGAAATTTCGTATAATACAGTTATAATGGGATATCTTTCAAGGGGCTGGCTAACACCCTGTATCCCATATTTGGGCCTTCATATTTGGAGGAGGTGGGGCCCCGGGAATGCCCAGTCGACACTCAAAAGGAATTGGGTTTACACGACCGTTAACAGGCTTAGCCAGCCTGGCGAAAATTGGAAATTTCGTATAATACAGTTATAATGGGATATCTTTCAAGGGGCTGGCTAACACCCTGTATCCCATATTTGGGCCTTCATATTTAGAGGAGGCGGGGCCCCGGGAATGCCCAGTCGACCCTCAAAAGGAATTGGGTTTACACGACCGTTAACAGGCTTAGCTAGCCTGGCGAAAATTGGAAATTTCGTACAATACAGTTATAATGTGATATCTTTCAAGGGGCTGGCTAACACCCTGTATCCCATATTTGGGCCTTCATATTTGGAGGAGGTGGGGCCCCGGGAATGCCCAGTCGACACTCAAAAGGAATTGGGTTTACACGACCGTTAACAGGCTTAGCCAGCCTGGCGAAAATTGGAAATTTCGTATAATACAGTTATAATGGGATATCTTTCAAGGGGCTGGCTAACACACTGTATCCCATATTTGGGCCTTCATTTTTGGAGGAGGTGGGGCCCCGGGAATGCCCAGTCGACCCTCAAAAGGAATTGGGTTTACACGACCGTTAACAGGCTTAGCCAGCCTGGCGAAAATTGGAAATTTCGTATAATACAGTTATAATGGGATATCTTTCAAGGGGCTGGCTAACACCCTGTATCCCATATTTGGGCCTTCATATTTAGAGGAGGCGGGGCCCCGGGAATGCCCAGTCGACCCTCAAAAGGAATTGGGTTTACACGACCGTTAACAGGCTTAGCCAGCCTGGCGAAAATTGGAAATTTCGTATAATACAGTTATAATGGGATATCTTTCAAGGGGCTGGCTAACACCCTGTATCCCATATTTGGGCCTTCATATTTAGAGGAGGCGGGGCCCCGGGAATGCCCAGTCGACCCTCAAAAGGAATTGGGTTTACACGACCGTTAACAGGCTTAGCTAGCCTGGCGAAAATTGGAAATTTCGTACAATACAGTTATAATGGGATATCTTTCAAGGGGCTGGCTAACACCCTGTATCCCATATTTGGGCCTTCATATTTGGAGGAGGTGGGGCCCCGGGAATGCCCTGTCTTTTGTTGGTGTAGCGATTTATTATGAATTGTAAATAAATTATATACACCTTAATTTACACGTAGCTTTGTTATCTAAATTTCTTTTATATTTATGTCTTATTATTTCTTCTGTCTTTGCTGAAATACGAGATGCAGTTTTGTTTTAAATTTTTTTAAACCTGTTTCCAAGTATGGGAAAGATCGATCACTTTCCCTTCGAGTGAGATTTCATGTTCTGTCTCCCCCCCTCCCTGTTCCATTTTAAAATCGAAAGTGAAAATTTAGGCCACAGTTTCGCATTTTCTATTCTTATCTGATAAAAAGGGCTGATTCTCACCAAAACGTAAATGAATAAATATTATACCAATTTATGGCCTTCAAGTAACCACCAAAGCCCCATATTTACTCCTTTTTGTAAAATTTGACAGGGTCTTTCGTGCGAAACTGTCCCATGCCACCTACCAAAATACCATATCAGTTTGTTGACATAAAAGTCAAGGTAGCCTTCAATATGTAAAAATAACCGCGCACGACAAAAAATTGACTAGTCTTGTTTATTTCTTAACAGGTTAATCCAAATAGTTATTTATCAGCAATAACACCCCCCCCCCACACACACCTGAAATATGTCTTTTATTGGACCAATTGCTCAATGTTTTTCAATTTTTCCATGTAAAGGAGGCGATGTGTAGATGACTTTGTCAATTGACATTATATTTATATCTGTATAGATACCAAAGAAAAAATCAGTGTACCTAGAGTGGGCAACTATATGCGTAGATCTAGATGGAGAGGGTCGGACCCCTCCCCCGGCAAACAAAATTATATTTCACCTCTCCTTTTGGGTGAATTTTTCTTGATCTTGAAGGCACCCCCCCCCTCTCTCTCTCTCTCTCTGTCTCTCTGTCTCTCTCTCTCTCTCTCTCTCTTACTCTCTCTCTCTCTCTGGAGATGCCAATTCTAGGGTAACGTAGGTTTGTTCTTTGGTAACTATGATAGAAAAATTCACGCTACGCCAGAAGAAATACTCCCACTCTTTATCGACTTGAAAAATTGTGATAGATTTGGAAAACTTATATTCTCATATATTGGAAAACATATTCTGTCAGTAAAATATGTCAGATATCGTATAAATATCAAAAAATAGTACATGTATGCATTTATTTGCATATAATAATTTATCGTTTAAAGGAAAACAGACAATCCAGGAAATGAGTGGATTGATTACTGCACCCCCCCTCCTCCTCGTAATCTACATCATTGCCAGATCCGATAGTCTACAGACTCTAAATTAGTCTTTAAAATCAATTAATTTATTTGTTCGAACATATATAGCAAATTCGTGAGAACTTAAAATATTTTTTTTTCATTTGGTTCTTGGCTTTTTCAAACCGCTGTACATACAAAAGCATTTCGTTTAAAGAACGAAATGTGGTGTGCCAATATCTATTTCATGATTTTAACTGATATTGGACTATTGGCATGGTTTAAATCAATTTCGTTCGATGTTATTTTTTCTACAACCACTACCATCACCTAGCTTGCGAATCCGAAGCGTTTGAGTCACCACTGGTGCGCTGTCCTAGCTATATATATTCCTAGTTTGCACATGTTCTAAATTAAATATCAGGGAAGTAGCATCTGTTAAACAGTTTTGAATGTGGGTGCCAGAAATATCCTATATCTTGATAAGCAAATTCCTTTTTTTATGAATTATAACAAGTCTTCAAAATCTATCATAAAAATTTAATAATTCGATTCAATTATTCTTTAAAGCTGTGAATTTCAATTCAAGTTATTTATTAATTATACACGACCCTCATAGGGGTAACAGGAAGATTTTACAATACACATTCATAATGTACAATACACATATCCACAAGAGGAAGCGATTGTATGATTGAAAGGTTACAGACATAAAGCATTAGCATACATGTTTATTTATATAGATTTTACAATACACATTCATAATGTACAATACACATATCCACAAGAGGAAGCGATTGTATGATTGAAAGGTTACAGACATAAAGCATTAGCATACATGTTTATTTATATACATGTATTTAAAACATGTATGTATAATTAAATATAAACACCAATATATAGACATGTCAAAATACATACACATTTTGAATAATATTACATGATGAGAAATTAATTATCGAATATATTAGTAAATAGTTAGTTTCAACTTGGAAAGAAATATATTAGTTACAGATTTATTATATCTTAAATAAAAACAGTTTCTCCCGATTCAGCGGTATTAAAGCACAACCAAAGCATTTAATTATTTGTAAAGATGTTAACAAACTTCATGGACGTATTTGTATTATTAATAATATTTTCATTCTTTCTCCGACCAATGAGGGTCTTTATTTTATTCCTGGTTTCCGTGATTCTAATCGGATGAAAATCATAGACTCCCTCTATATGGGATACCAGTTTATCGCGGATTAACTTCAGCCTGAGGCGGGACCCACTTTTATCTTTGTGGACTAAGACAAATGTAGATAAAGTTCCTTGTCCAAGGACACAACACACATTAAGTGGCCACACCGGGGTTTTTCATATTTTTATATTACACTCACATAATATATGATACATCATATGGCATATGAATTGTTATGAAATAGCACACCATGTGAACTCTGTTATATGTATTGATAGATAACACAAGTCTACCAAAGACCCATATTGATTTAAATATTCGTTCAACCGTGTACAAGCGATTAAAGATCATATTACATAACCTCTTGTTTCGTTATCGATTTTATATACTATAACAAGAGGCCCATGGGCCACATCGCTCACCTGAGGAACAATAGGTATGATAAAATCAGCTTAATGGAGACATAATACAAACTATCTGGACAATGTAGTATAATACATGTAGATCCTGTATAAATAAAAATCAATTTTTTTTTACTGGACATTCTTATGTTTATTATCATTAGTCCCTTTTCCAACAGGATGATTTTATAGTAATATCACATGTTGAGCATTGCAGCTCTCAAAAAGATTCTAAACAATTGTTTATAAATGGGTTATAAACCTACATCAAACTCTGAGCCCCTTGTGAGACCCAATCGTCCAGGAATCATCCAGAAGCCAAAATCCAAACAATATTAAATAATCACCTGGCTGATTAGTTTCTTCGAAGAAGATTTTTAAAGATTTACTCTTTATATTCCTATGTAAAAATTCCGCAACCATTGTGGCCCAACTCTACGCCCAGGAATCATGATTTTTACAACTTTGAATCTACACTACCTGAGGATGCTTCCAAACAAGTTTCAGCTTTCCTGGTTTATTAGTTTCTGAGAAGACGAATTTTAAGGATTTACTCTATATATTCCTATGTAGAAATTCAATCCCAAATTGGGGCCCCACTCTACGCCTGGGGGTAATGATTTTCACAACTTTAAATATACACTACCTGTGGATGCTTCCACATAAGTTTCAGCTTTCCTGACCAAATGATTCTTGAGTAGAAGATTTTTAAAGATTTTCTCTATATATTTCTATGTAAAAAGTCGACCCCCCCCCATTTTGGCCCCACACTACCCCCGGGGGTCATGATTTTCACACCTTTGAATTTACACTACCTGAGTATGCTTTCACATAAGTTTCAGCTTTCTTGGCCAAATGGTTCTTGAGAAGAAGATTTTTGAAAATTTCTTGAAAATTTTCATTAATTCCTAATTATCTCCCCTTGTAAGGGGGTTTGGTCCTTAATTTTCACAACTTTGAATCCCCTTAGGCTAAGGATGGTATGTGCTAAGTTTGGGTGAAATTGGCCCTGTGGTTTTTGAGAAGATGTTGAAAATGTGAAAAGTTTACAGACAGACGGAGAGACGGACAAACTTACGACAGACAAAATGTGATCAGAATAGCTCACTTGAGCTTTCAGCTCAGGTGAGCTAAAAATCAAAACGTACTACATACATGTACATACAAATATTATTACATGTAATACCTCAAATTATTCATCTCTGCTTACTTTTAATATTTAAGTTAAAAAGGGTTAAGATAAATAGTGTGGTAACTGTATTATATAAATGTCCTTATACATTCACAATAATAACTCCGTCTTAAATGTCAATTGATTTCACCAAGTACCACACTTTGATATAAGAAAATATAAATATGTAAGTCACTCCCTAATATAGTATTCCGATTATAATCATTTACATGAAATTTATGACTATAAGGTGTAATCTAAATTCCTTTTCAGGGTCGACTGGACAGCCAGGCCCTTCAATGATATTCCCATTTTAACTTTATTATACTAAATTACTATGTTCACCAGGCTAGCTATGCCTCTTCGAGGTCGTGTAAACCCAATTCCTTTTGAGGTTCGACTGGACATTTCAAGGGCCCTAACCCCCCTCCAAAAATAAAGACCCCTATATAGGGATACAGGGTGTTAGCCAGCCCTTTGACAAAAATCCCACTACAGTACCCGCAACGTTATTTTTTACAAGATAAACGATAGGATAGGATTCACGCACGATAGGATAGGATTAACGCACGAAAGAACAGTATACACGCACGATACGATAGCATTAACGCACGATAGAACAGTATACACGCACGATAGGATAGGATTGATACACGATAGGAAAGGATAAACGATGTTCATGATAAACGTTTAATCGCTTTAAACGATATTTATGAATAGCCTGATAATGGCATAATTTGGGAAAAAACACGTACGAATAAAGCTTTATGTGGAATTTCTTTTTAGTAACAATTGCCGAGTAGTTAATCATCGCTGCATCATTTATAGAATGTATAATAAGACCAGTTAATTTTTTTAACAAAAATTATGAGCTTAAATGATCAATAAAATTTCTGTATTGTTAACATTGCTTCCATTACCGAACACCCTAGCCGATCGCAGCCCGAGATCAAATCACACAGAACATAGCGGGTTCAATTATAAAAAATCCAACTCTTGTTTAAAGTAAATATAAAATTTATCATTTCTTTCTGTACAAGGTTAGCTTTTTAAAAAGCTAAGAAAGTCAGCCAGCGGAATTTTAATTTTAGGACAAAAGTGAATACATAATCTATTAAAATACTAGATAAATAGTTTCCAGAACAATATTAACATGCGTGTGCACATTTAGTTTGCAGCCTTATTTTTATGGCTGTACATGTAGGTAGGTGAGGAGATAAGCGTGCAGCGGTGTACATGCAATGTATGACTGCACATCTACTTAATATTTAAAGTTGTAACTTGTAGACATAGCTATCTGATTTTCATAGTCTGGTGGCAAACGACTTCCAATAAATTAACTTTTTAATCTCACTAAGAGAGTTAGGAAGATATACGCGGACTCCGGCTGCAGACGATTCCCATTGACACCTCCAATACATTGATGCGCAGTTTGACCTAGAAACTGACCGGTTTCATAACGTCTTCGAATTTTTCTAACACGAACTGTCTAATTTTTTCCCAGAATTCCAATTTACGCAAGCGCAATTGAAGTTTCATCCTAACTTAATATAGTCAGCCCGCGGGCTGACTAATAAGAAAATGATGCATTAAAAGCGAATTATATAGCATACAAGTTACATCTGTAAATAAATATTTACGCAGATATACATTCCGCGTACGATTTGTTAACATTGTTTTCATTGCCACACACCCTAGCCGATTGCCGAGAACATTTCAGCCCAAAATCAAATATCACACGGAAAAAAACGGGTTCAATTATAATACAAGTCTGGTTTTAATTAAATATAAATTATATCATAAATTCTTTTGTTTCTGTAAAATATGATGCATAAAAAACGAATTATACTGCATAAAAGTTAATGTTTACGCAGGTATAGACTACGCGTACGATTTAACATATTCGATATACAGGTAAATATGTTACCTTGTTCCTAAGAACTTCGATAGTTTACATTTGTTTCCCAGTGTTTACAGATATGATTTACATGTAATATTGGTTAATTTTGATCTTAAAAATTAAGAAATTAGTATCATGATAGAATGCTGGATAGGATTTTACAATTCTTGTTCGATAAATGTTCGTATACGGCGCATTGAACGACTTGCAACTTTGAAATAAATTTACTTGCTTATGAAAAGGCACGAAACGATTAACACGATAGGATAAACGGGAAATACTCTTAAAATTGAACTATAAACCTGATAGGATTAACGCACGATAGGATAGGATTAACGCACGATAGAACAGTATACACGCACGATACGATAGCATTAACGCACGATAGAACAGTATACACGCACGATACGATAGGATTGATACACGATACGATAGGATAGGATTGTAAAAAATAACGTTGCGGGTACTGTATAACTGTATAATACGAAATTTCCTATTTTCGCCAGGCTAGGTAAGCATGTTAATGACCGTGTAAACCCAATGCCTTTTTAAAAGTCGACTGGGCATTCCCGGGGCCCCATCCTCACCAAATATGAAGGCCCAAATATGGGATACAGAGGGTAAGCCAGCCCCTCGAAAGATATGCCACTATAACTGTATTATACGAAACTTCCTATTTTCGCCAGGCTACCTTTGCCTGTTAATGGCAATGTAAACCAATTCCTTTTGAGGGTCGATTAGGAATTCCCGGAGCCCCATCCTCACCAAATATGAAGGCCCAAATATGGGATGCAGGGTGTTAGCCAGCCCCTTGAAAGAAACCCCATTTTAACTGTATTATACGAAATTTACTATTTTCGCCAGGCTAGCTTGGCCTGTTAATGGCCGTGTAAACCCAATTCCTTTTGTGGGTCGACTGGACATTCCCGGGGCCCCACCCTCACTAAATATGAAGGCCCAAATATGGGATACAGGGTGTTAGCCAGACCCTCGAAAGATATCCCATTATAACTGTATTATTCAAAATTTCATATATTCGCCAGGCTAGCTAAGCCTGTTCATGGCCGTGTAAACCCAATTCCTTTTGAGGGTCGACTGGGCATTCCCGGGGCCCAATCCTCACCAAACATGAAGGCCCAAATATGGGATAAAGGGTATTAGCCAGCCCTTGAAAGATATCCCATTATAACTGTATTATACGAAATTTCCAATTTTCGGCAGGCTAGCTAAGCCTGTTAATGGCCGTGTAAACCCAATTCCTTTTGAGGGTCGACTCGGCATTCTAGGGGCCCAATCCTCACCAAAAATGAAGGCCCAAATATGGGATACAGGGGGTAGCCAGCCCTTGAAAGATATCCCATTATAACTGTATTATACGAAATTTCCTATTTTCGCCAAGCTAGCTAAGCCTGTTAATGGCCGTGTAAATCCAATTCCTTTTAAGGGTCGACTGGGCTTTCCCGATGCCCCATCCTCAAGAAATATGAAGGCCCAAATATGGGATACAGGGTGTTAGCCAGCCTCTTGAATGATATCCCATTATAACTGTATTATACGAAATTTCGTATTTTCGCCAGGCTAGCTAAGCCTGTTTATGGCCGTGTAAACCCAATTACTTTTGAGGGCCCCATTCTCACTAAATATGAAGGCCCAAATATGGTATACAGGGGGTAAGCCAGCCCCTCGAAAGATATGCCACTATAACTGTATTATACGAAATTTCGTATTTTCGCCAGGCTAGCTTAGCCTGTTAATGGCCGTGTAAACCCAATTCCTTTTGAAAGTCGACTGGACATTCCGGGGGCCTCATCATCACCAAATATGAAGGCCCAAATATGGGATACAGGGTATTAGCCAGCCCCTCGAAAGATATCCCACTATAACTGTATTATACGAAATTTCCTATTTTCGCCAGGCTAGCTAAGCCTGTTAATGGCCGTGTAAACCTAATTACTTTTGAGGGTCGACTGGACATTCCTGGGGCCCCATCCACACCAAAAATGAAGGCCCAAATATGGGATACAGGGTGTTAGCCAGCCTCTTGAAAGTTATCCCATTATAACTGTGTATACGAAATTTCGTATTTTCGCCAGGCTAGCTGAGCCTGTTAATGGCCGTGTAAACCCAATTCCTTTTGAGGGTCGACTGGGCATTCCCCGGGCCCCATCCTCATAAAATATGAAGGCCCAAATATGGGATACAGGGGGTTAGCCAGCCCCTCGAAAGATATCCCATTATAACTGTATTATTCAAAATTTCATATTTTCGCCAGGCTAGGTAAGCTTGTTAATGGCCGTGTAAACCCAATTTCTTTTGAGGGTCGACTGGGCTTTCTTGGAGCCCCATCCTCACCAAATATGAAGGCCCAAATATGGGATACACGGTGTTAGCCAGCCCCTTGAAAGATATCCCATTATTACTTTATTATACGAAATTTCGTATTTTCGCCAGGCTAGCTAAGCCTGTTAATGGCCGTGTAAACCCAATTCCTTTTGAGGGTCGACTGGACATTCCCGGGGCCCCTTCCATACCAAATATGAAGGCCCAAATATGGGATACAGGGTGTTAGCCAGCCCCTTGAAAGATATGCCACTATAACTGTATTATACGAAATTTCGTATTTTCGCCAGGCTAGCTAAGCCTGTTAATGGCCGTGTAAACCCAATTCCTTTTGAAGGTCGACTGGGCATTCCGAGGGCCCCATCCTCACCAAAAATGAAGGCCCAATTATGGGATACAGGGTATTAGCCATCCTCTTGAAAGATATCCCATTACAACTGTATTATACGAAATTTCCTATTTTCGCCAGGCTAGCTAAGCCTGTTAATGGCCGTGTAAACCCAATTCCTTTTGAAAGTCGACTGGACATTCCCGGGGCCCCATTCTCCCTAAATATGAAGGCCCAAATATGGGATTCAGGGGGTAAGCCAGCCCCTCGAAAGATATGCCACTATAACTGTATTATACGAAATTTCCTATTTTCGCCAGGCTAGCTTAGCCTGTTAATGGCCGTGTAAACCCAATTCCTTTTACAAGTCGACTGAACATTCCGGGGGCCTTATCCTCACCATATATGAAGGCCCAAATATGGGATACAGGGGGTTGGCCAGCCCCTCGAAAGATATCCCACTATTACTGTATTATACGAGATTTCCTATTTTCGCCAGGCTAGCTAAGCCTGTTAATGGCCGTGTAAACCCAATTCCTTTTCAGGTTTGACTGGGCTTTTTTGGAGCCCCATCATCACCAAATATGAAGGCCCAAATATGGGATACAGGGTGTTAGCCAGCCCCTTGAAAGATATCCCATTATAACTGTATTAAACGAAATTTCCTATTTTCGCCAGGCTAGCTAAGCCTGTTAATGGCCGTGTAAACCCAATTCCTTTTGAGGGTCGACTGGACATTCCTGGGGCCCCATCCACACCAAATATGAAGGCCCAAATATGGGATACAGGGTGTAAGCCAGCCCCTCGAAAGATACCCCATTATAACTGTATTATTCAAAATTTCGTATTTTCGCCAGGCTAGCTAAGCCTGTTAATGGCCGTGTAAACCCAATTTCTTTTGAGGGTCGACTCGGCTTTCTTGGAGCCCCATCCTCACCAAATATGAAGGCCCAAATATGGGATACACGGTGTTAGCCAGCCCCTTGAAAGATATCCCATTATTACTGTATTATACGAAATTTCGTATTTTCGCCAGGCTAGCTAAGCCTGTTAATGGCCGTGTAAACCCAATTCCTTTTGAAGGTCGACTGGACATTCCCGGGGCTCCATCATTACCAAATATGAAGGCCCAAATATGGGATACAGGGTGTTAGCCAGCCCCTTGAAAGATATGCCACTATAACTGTATTATACGAAATTTCGTATTCTCGCCAGGCTAGCTAAGCCTGTTAATGGCCGTGTAAACCCAATTTCTTTTGAGAGTGGACTGTACATTCCCGGGACCCCATCCTCACCAAAAATAAAGGACTAAATATGGGATACAGGGGGTTAGCCAGCCCCTTGAAAGATATCCCATTATAACTGTATTATACGGGATTTCCTATTTTCGCCAGGCTAGGTAAGCCTGTTCATAGCCGTGTAAACCCAATTCCTTTTGTGGGTCGACTGGACATTCCCGGGGCCCCATCTTCACCAAATATGAAGGCCCAAATATGGGAAGCAGGGGGTTAGCCAGCCCCTCGAAAGATATCCCATTATAACTGTATTATTCAAAATTTCTTATATTCGCCAGGCTAGCTAAGCCTGTTCATAGCCGTGTAAACCCAATTCCTTTTGAGGGTCGACTGGGCATTCCCGGGGCCCCATCCTCACCAAACATGAAGGCCCAAATATGGGATACAGGGTATTAGCCAGCCCTTGAAAGATATCCCATTATAACTGTATTATACGAAATTTCCTATTTTCGGCAGGCTAGCTAAGCCTGTTAATGGCCGTGTAAACCCAATTCCTTTTAAGGGTCGACTCGGCATTCCAAGGGCCCCATCCTCACCAAAAATGAAGGCCCAAATATGGGATACAGGGGGTAGCCAGCCCTTGAAAGATATCCCATTATAACTGTATTATACGAAATCTTCTATTTTCGCCAGGCTAGCTAAGCCTGTTAATGGTCGTATAAACCCAATTCCTTCTAAGGGTCGACTGGGCTTTCCCGGAGCCCCATCCTCACCAAATATGAAGGCCCAAATATGGGATACAGGGTGTTAGCCAGCCCCTTGTAAGATATCCCATTATAACTGTATTATACGAGATTTCCTATTTTCGCCAGGCTAGCTAAGCCTGTTAATGGCCGTGTAAACCCAATTCCTTTTGAGGGTCGACTGGACATTCCCAGGGCCCCATTCTCACCAAATATGAAGGCCCAAATATGGGATACAGGGGGTAAGCCAGCCTCTTGAAAGATATCGCATTATAACTGTATTATACGAAATTTCGTATTTTCGCCAGGCTAAGTAAGCCAGTTCATGGCCGTGTAAACCCAATTACTTTTGAGGGTCGACTAGGCATTCCCGGGGTCTCATCCTCACCAAATATTAAGGCCCAAATATGGGATACAGGGGGTGAACCAGCCCCTCGAAAGATATCCTACTATATTTCGCCAGGCTAGCTAAGCCTGTTAATGGCCGTGTAAACCCAATTCCTTTTGAGGGTCGACTGGACATTACCGGGGCCCCATCCTCACCAAATATGAAGGCCCAAATATGGGATACAGGGGGTAAGCCACCCCCTCGAAAAATATGCCACTATAACTGTATTATACGAAATTTCCTATTTTCGCCAGGCTTGCTTAGCATGTTAATGGCCGTGTAAACCCAATTCCTTTTGAAGTTCGACTGGACATTCCCGGGGCCTCATCCTCACCAAATATGAAGGCCCAAATATGGGATACAGGGGGTTAGCCAGCCCCTTGAAAGATATCCCCATTGCAATAGAATTTGATGAATTTCTTACCTTTTCGCCAGGCTAGCTAATTATGTCAATGTTCAGGTCTGGTCAGCAAGATATGATTTTTAATATATAACTGTTTCTTAACATTGAAAAGGGAAAGTTTATGTGGAATTTTAAATTTACGTTTATTAGCATGTTTACGGTAATTTGAATAGCGAACCGACCAGAGAATTCTATTCGCTATTCGAATAGTGAATATCGAAAAGCGAATAGAACTCCAACTTCTGAATAAAATGCCTTACTAAAGCATTGTAAACATTAAAATCGGGAAAATATATTTTGATAAAATCGTGACCATGCCCCTTTAAAGACATACAGTTATCATTAAGATTAAAATATACTTTTTAGCATTTAAATTGCTGTATTCATGAAGTAAATTCAATATTACTAAATGCAAAATTCAATATTACCAAATGCGAGTTCCATTTTTGGCTAATTATTCTAAGATTTAGATTTAAAATGAATCTTTTACATCTACTTTCTCATAATTTCTTTTTAATTTTTCGTTATTGCGTGGACCCTGAGGTCCACGCAGAAAATATATAAGCGAGGTTAAACCGGATGCACTGGGGAAAAATTAGCTTGCGCATGAGCTAATCTGATTCCTGCGCGACATTATGGGTAACTAAGGGAACCAGGCTAGCACACGTGTATCTGAATCGGGATCGGGATTTCATGCCATATGATTTGTTAAGTTGTCGGTGAACAGTACATGCAGAAACAAACTGAAGTATTCCTTTTAAAGAAATGATCGGCGTGTGATATAAACTGTTAACATCATGGAATACGTTAATGTTATGCCGAAACTACAACATGCATTTATTAATGGCATAAATCGCGATGTTTTATTGTTTTCCGAAATATACGACGAGGCTAGTAAGTGTACTTCCCGATTAAAAAACAATTGCGGATTTAAGCATGATTTAATAATTATGTGACTGTATATAATACATCATTAAATAATTATGTCACTGTATGAAAGTTCAAATTTCAAGAGAAACGCATCAAAATACGAAATCAATTTACATAGCTAACAAAGTAGTACGTACGCAAATAGTGAAATTCGCCGAATGCCTAATACTTTACATGTATAGTATCTTCATTAATGTCTTCATTAATGTCTTCATTAATATAATTCATAATAATGTTTAAATTCTGAGGTAAAAGGTCAGGGCTATACGTGATACAACGTACACATTCAGTGGTTAAAGGCACTATATCCAGGCTTGCTACTATAATATTAATTCATCATAACACTTTTGCAATCACAGGTCTCCCCGTAGATGTCTTTATATAAAAGCAGGGGGCTAGAATCGGTGGAATCTCTGATAATCTTAAGGCTTTCGCGTTTCCGTTAGAAACACATGCATATGGTCCACGTATTGCAGTCCTTTTTTAAAGGACAGCAACTTGTTTATGTTATAAATGTTCACAATACATTGATTTTTCTTCTTATTTTCAATCTCATTATTTTTATCTGTGTTATTAACTAATTATTATCAAAATATCTCACCAATTTTCAAGTTCTGTTTATACAGTAGTTTTATCATGAAATTCCCATTTCGCCTTACTACTTTTTTTTTTACCTGTATTTCACAGTTAAGACGAAATGGGAACACATCCACCTTACGTGGTTTCAAAGACATTTTATATACAATTACCGCGTTTTGGAGAAGAAAGTCGGAGCAAGTTTTACTGCAGGGGATATTATATTGCAATATGGCGCCGTATATTTGACTCAAATAAATTCAACAGCTGTGGCACTTGTAATACTATCTATCGTTTTGAATTATGCTTATATACAATCTTCACGTAAAGAGAGAATTTAAGACAAATTTATATGGATTGTTTATATAATGGATTTAGATTTTAAGATAATGTTTATAAAAATGCCTGTAGATTTTATAAATATCAAGTGCTAATGTTTATTCTCCGCAATCAGTCTCAAAGAAAACAGCACTAATCTCTACGAATGAGTATTGTTTTGTATTGTTTTGTTAATACTTATACCTATTTGATACACAAGGTGTCAAAATAATTTGATTTTCTGAAATCGACGTGCATAAATTCTAAAACTAGACTAAGTGATGGAAATTTTCTTTCAAGTCTTTACTTGCTAGTTTTTTTTTGTCATCACCTCTCAGATGGGTTTACTTCTTGCGAAAATTATTGACAATGATGAAATTTGCCAGACGTCCGTTTTCCCCCAAAATAATTACCAATTTAGGGGAAAATAGAACTGGGCATACAAAATAGAGTATAAACATTTATGTAAACCATATCTCATCGGCATTTTTGCAAAAATCGTTGTAAGTAAGTACGCTTTATATCCCTGATGTATCAGAATAGAATACAAAAAATGTGATGCATGTATCGTGCGTGGTCATTTTTAACTATTTAATGGACTCAAATCTTAATTAATGGTGTTTATTCTATAGAATGACATCTTAGAAAAAAAAGTTTGGTAAAATAAATCATATGTTGACGGATTACTTTTTAGGCTATAAGCTCTAAACCAAGTAGACCCAAACAAAAAATTTCGTAAAAATCACATTTTGCTTACAGTTTTCTGCTTAGAACTGTAAACAATGTAAGATATCATTTAAACATTAAATAATTGATCACAATTAATTAAATCCGAAATAGCCTTTGCCTTTTAATTTAAACCGGATTAAGTAAAAGAAAAAAAATATTCGGGAAGGTTGGGTGGAGGGGTCATCAACACAAAGAAGATAAAAGCATACCTGAGATCCTGGTTAATCAGAAATTTCGTTTTTCATTTTACTTTATCAGAATCGAGTTTCTCAACATGAAATATTTCTATCTATCATAAAATACATATTTTACCGTTCCAATTGCTAATTATTGTCATTGGTTACAACAGTGATGTGAAGCAAAATCAATATCGGGTATGTAAAATGCTATGTAAAAGTCGAGCCAGTGTTGTAAAATCCGTATAATGACGTAGTGCGATATTCGGACTACCTTAAAATAAACACAGACCTTAATGAAATCGCAACTCAAAATGATCCTTCATACTTCGTTTCTATGCTGAACACAGTATATCAAGGTTTTAGCTAACAGTTGCTCCGATCTCCGCTTTGACTGATATATATATATATATATATATATATATATATATATATATATATATATATATATATATATATATATCTTCACAATTCGATTTAATTAACAGTGGACATATCTAGTTCTAGAAATGTATTTTTTGATACTACATCAACCCTAGTAGATGGTGAAATAAAATTCAGTCTCAATACGAAACCCACTGATTCTCACCTTTATCTCAAGCCATTGAGTTGCCACCCTCCCCATACATTTAGAGGAATTCCTAAAGGATTAACAACCCAAATTAGGCGGTTATGTTCCCCAATGAAATCTTTGAAGAACAGAGCAGAATATTAAAATCCCATCTGTATAATCGAGGCTATAAAGCCCACACAGTGCAATCTGCAATTGCACTGTCTGGGCTTTATAGCCTCGATTGATAAGATTGTTACAAAAGACAGGAAAACCCTTTTGCAATACAAAGAAAAATAGACAAAAGCAGGGTTCCACTTATCACTACCTATCACCCTGCCCTCAAGAGCATCCTTAGAAATAATATGTCCATTCTTTACACTAACGAAAGAATGGCCGATCTTTTAAGGATCCGCCAATGGCTGCGTCTAAACGCCCGAGGAACTTAAAGGACATGGTAGTGAGGGCGAGATTAGACAACCCGTTGTCAAATATTAATGGTGGTTTTAAAACATGCTCCGATGCCAGATGCCTTTTGTGCAGGCACAGCACCAACGCGGACAGTTTTAAAAGCCCCATCACGGGTCGCACCTACAAGATATTTGGCAACACGTCTTGCCGCACAGAAAACTGCATCTATCTCATCAGTTGCAAAGCTTGCTCTAAGCAATACGTTGGTGAAACAGGTAACCTCCGCAGAAGGATCAATAACCACCGCTCTACCATAAAGCCCCAAAAAATCAAAGAGCCCGTCGGGGATCATATTTATACGAGTGGCCACAAATGGGAAGACATGACAGTATTGGTTTTTGACCATAATCCGCATTGGACAGACGCGGAGAGAGTTCTGGATGCAGAGACTCAAATCATTCAGACCTAATGGCATGAACAAACAAATGGACTTTACTAAAATGAACGTCTCATAGCCTCACGACACCTGACACCCATATAGTAATTTTATCAAATCTGTCAACTGCGCCTCTTTCAGTTATTAGTTTCCTTTACTACCTTTTATTTGTTAATAACTATTTTTATAAGTTCTTTATTTTTAATTTTTTTATTTATTTTTCTATTTTTAATTAAACTCTTACCCATTATAAACTTAATTGAAAAATTCGGGTCTAAATCAAAAGTGCCGCACGAGTTGACAACGGGGGTTTAAATTTTCATTTATTAACTCGGACGTCAATTTTAATTAGCTACAGTACTGATCATACCCACTCTAACACCAGAGTAAACCCCAACTAAACCCTGGGTTACTTTTGGGGTTTACTTTGGGTTTACTTTTTGAAAATTTGGGTCCACTCGGGGTTTACTTTTGGTTTACTTTGGGTTTACTTGGAAATTGCTTTTTAGGTCAACAGTACGCACTGAAGTGTGAAGCAGACCCGTCATTTATCCTTTTATCCTTCTTACTGTAATTCTTTCCCCTTGTATATTCCGAATACACAGCTAGCGTCTGCTTTCAGGGGTATACTTATGGCCGGGTTTACTCTCTGTGTCCACTCCGGGTTTACTTTGGGTTTACTCTGGGTCCACTCTAGTAAACCCGGAGTAAACCCAGAGTAAACCAAGATAGTAAACCTAGGGTTTAGTTGGGGTTTACTTTCTGTTAGGTTGGGTCTGATCGGTACTGTAATTAACTCAATCAGGCGTGAAGTTGGCAGTCGACTAATTACTTTAGAGCGATCAGCCGCATTGTCAACACCTTCTTAAAGAATGTGAACTAAAACTGTTTATAATGTAGTTGTCCTTTTTTATTGTTTCTTTAGTAGTTTTAGTAGTAGCGCTAGATTTTGTTTTCTTTGTTTTTACCATGTAATTTTTTTGCTTTGTCCGAAGAAGTGACTGGTTGTCCCGAAAATTTGACAATATCAATTCTTCGTGTCGTTAGTCATTTTTAGTTCTTTATATAGTCAGTTTACTGGCTTAGTATCTATATATTAGATCCGACACTTTAAAGATGCCTAGTGTTGTTGATTCTAGTCAGTGCTTTATATATATATATATATATATATATATATATATATATATATATATATATATATATATATATATATATATTTATATCTGCCCCAAACCATTCATTTTATATCATATAAAAGTAATAAATATTGAATTCATTCCTTATATATATATATATATATATATATATATATATATATATATATATATATATATATATATATATATATAAATATATATATATATATATATATATATATATATATATATATATATATATATATATATCCTAGAAGTTAAAATATTGGTTTTGTGTCCTTCAATTTTATAGTTCTGAATGTATCAGTCTGACTGTTTTTACTGTTTTTGTTGTGTAAAATAGAATAACAAGAGCATTTTAAATTCGAACTTTTTTAAAGTGACATATGGATCAATGGAACACAATATCGACATCTAAATTTTATTTCATTTGAGTTATCAACGCTGTCACATTTACATGCGACTGAGAACTGATTTAACATTTGAATAAACGTATCTTTACTTTGTAATCAATATCCAATGAGAAACCCTTATTAACTTAAAGACGTTCGTATTTATCCCACTCGGAAATGTATTTCTACGTTTACAAGTACTTTTGTTATTCTCTCAACTGATTTGGAGTGACAATGTCATCATAACACACGCCTTGGTGGTTTTAATGACATTTTACATGTAATTGCCGTGTTTAATATCCAAGAAGTAAACTGTAGCGGATTTTACTGCATTGGAGATAAATTATACGATGGCGCCATATATTTTACTGCAATAAATTTAAACAGATATCAAGTAAATCAAACTATGATAAAAATTGGCATTAAATTTCGCGATTTTATATTCTCGCGGTTTGAAACAAAACGGTTGTATTCTGTGTTTATCCTCAGGAAGAAGTACTCGCGTAAAATAACTTGGATAAATAATTCTAAGTATTTGTATTGTATAATTCTAATTATTTTGACTTTTTACTCTGAATTCCATGTTTGTAATTGGTTAAAATAAATGTATATGTGTTTAGTATTTTGACATTTTGGACTCTGTAGTTTAAAGAATGTAAGTTTTAAGTTTTTGACATTTCTGATTCATCCTTGGAAGACTACAACATATGTACCGTCCGACTTTGATTAATGTTTTCACTAATGATTAAAGTCTTCCCTTATGATTTAAGTATTCACTAATTAATAAAGTCGTCACTAAGACGGAGGATGACACAAATTTATTCATAAAGGTATATTTTTATTATATGAAAATGTAATTTTATATACATTATTGTACGGAAGTAATGATTAAATACTATTTGCCTACACACCAACCAAGCCCATAATCTCAATTATCCTCAATTTTCACAAACAATTATTCCATTGTCATTTCCTTATTATTATTTCATTATTAATAAGTTGCACATTATACCGGTGTTAATGGTTTCATAGTAGTTTAAAGTATCCTTTTCTGTTCCCATTAAATAATTTTCATGTATAACAATGTCTGATATTTGCTAAATAGCAAATATATCTAATTTACTAACTGACATTAAAGGCACCATGCACGTATAACATGATCGAGAAGAGTTACGGTATAACACAATAGACATAAGGAATTATTTTTTATTTCGTTTGTTTGTATTAATTGCAGACCTATTATAAATCTTCAACACTTTCACACTAATGTAACTTCAAACCAAACGTTTCCAAATTGAAAAATCTTTAAAGGAAGTCGATCATGTTTATTATATAGGCATTCAGAGTGCAATGTTCAATTTTGTTCCCCGTAAAACTATGCCATTGGTTAGAATTCTGGTGTTTTTTGCAATACTGTATGGTCTTGCGTTTGTCTGACTTTTGTCTTGTCTTGTTTTCTCTTTTTCCAGGGATATCGATGATATGCTTTACAAAATCTTCCACTACTTCACTTAAATCGTTTTCAGACAGGTGTTTATTTTCAGATATTTAAGTCCTGTAAATTTGATGACTCCTCTACTGTTTTACTTTTAACGTCGTCTGACGAACCTCCTGCCATGCTGTATGGTCTGTTGTCGTCACTATGTGGACTAGTCTGCCTGCCAGGGTCTACTGGTTGGTGTATGGTCTTTTCTGAAAGCTGATCTACTCCGACTCCCATTTCAAATTCTAATTTTTGTAAACTGTATTCCGTTAATAGACGATGAGGTTTGCTTTCACTTTTACCCATTTCATTGAAATCGGTCGACGTGTTTTGGGAAAGAGTCAGATTCTGACATTTAAAACCATTCTTCGTCCGGACTTCTTTACATGTACCCAGTGATGGCTTGTTCAAAAGGGATCCGTATTCCTCATCATTAGAATGTGGAAAACTGAAACTGAGGTTTCTATCCGACATCTTGTCTGAAGATTTCACTTTCAGGTTGACGTGATCGTATTCATTTTTACCCATAGACATTTTGTACATGTTCTGGTGTTCTGACGTGTTATGATGTCTGTCAGAGTTACACTTATGTATAGTACAGGGCACTGTGTTTATACAGGCTCCCCCTGTTGTGGCTACCCCAATGAACTGAGAGTATCTGATCTCAGAGTACGGACTGTCGTCTTCTTCCTGTCCACATACCGGTGATGCGTTAACATTAGAGAGTTCAATGTCCCTGGATTCATCGTACACTTCTCGTTGACGATCTATCGAAATATTGAAACAGCAGATTTGAAACAAAACATTTATAATCATAAACATGTATTTTTATTATTTTTTCGATAATAGTTTTGCTATTTGTTTACTTTGAAATTAATTTGAGAAGAAACAATCTTTATAAATGTATAATGATACATGTGTTTTAGAGACTGAGTTAGAACCTTGTCAACGCCAAAAGAATACACGCAACGAAAATCTGATGCTTTGCGTTTCTAAGTCAAATATTTCTTTATTTCAAAGAACACAAACTTAAGTATACTGATAAAAAATGACCATTACAACCCATCAACAATCTCAAAAAAGTCATAAAGCGAAATAGAAATCAAAGCAGAGCAACACAGATCTCTAAAAAGATAGAGGTGGGATCAGGTGCCTAGGAGGAGATAAGCATCCCCTGCCGACCGACGTGTGCTCATTGTCAAGATATGAGAAACGGAAGAAACCGTAGTCAATCAGGTGAATAAATAATGGTATTCCACCCTCAATGACAACATCTTTTTATTATAATCGTAAATGTACTTTGCAGTGATTTGACAAAAGCATTACCCATGTCACCTAAGATGATACTTCTAATTTACGCAAATACGGAGCATAGAAATCTCTATTTTTTCATGCAATTAAGGTTTTATGGATTATTATGATCTAAATTTAACAGCTGGCATTCATGTAACGTTGCTTTCTTGAAAATTGTAAATAAAAAAACAACCAACGAACCAAACTTATCAGGATTAAACACACCTTGATTATTACAAGGAAGCAAAACATGTCTTATCCTTAAAAAGCAGGGGGAACCTCTGAACTTCAACTTCTTCTTTCTGAAAAAAATCACAGAATGCAACATTGTTGTCAAGAGAAACACGAATCATAAATAAATTTATTTTTGAACTATGGTAACAATGTGAGTGTTAACGCAGACAGTCTAGACTTACCGCGAGCGGACTAAGAGAACACACCCAATTATACAGAGAGAGGACAATGAGCCGAGCAGAGAAAACCCAAGGGTTGATATTGGAGAGGCGTGATCATTCTTGTAGTGAATGTGCGGATTCTCTCCATTCAGTTTAATGCCTTGATGGGTAGACACTTCACCATTTCCATCGGCAAATGTCAATGACTTGTGATGTGATGTTAGATCTGTAGCTGACGTAATGACAGACTGGGGATCTTAAAGGTAATAAGAAAATGATTTATGTAATTTTAGTTTTAAACTGTTTAAAGTACGTGTAGCGTAAATTTATCTGATATATATTGTATTTTACTGTTATTAAAGTGAAGCAAACTGTTAAAAAAGTAATTGTAGATTCCTCATTTTATGCGAGTACTTTATTCCGCGATTCAACCGTTTTCCACCAAATCGCGAGAACATAAAATCGCAAATGCCAAATTTTTATCATAGTTTCATGTAGTTTAAATATGTCCGAAAAATAAAAGCAAAATTTTAAAATTCACGAGATGTGCTTCTCGTGATTTTACGCGGATATTCATTCCTCACGTTTTATTAGGAATTTACAGTAATTAGTTAAATAAGTACAAACACTTTTCAGTATACAATCGGAAACTTTAACTTGAAAGGTGTCTCGATAAATAAATGTTTTACTACCTTAAAGTAGATTCTAAAATTAGCAGAAAATTACTTAATTATGATATGTAGCTTAAGGCATAAAAAGGTTATAAGGAAAAAAGGCGAACAAATATGTAATTTTGGATAAAGAATGGATTTTCAAAAAAATTAATTCAATTATATATATATATATATATATATATATATATATAATTATATATATATATATATATATATATATATATATGTGTGTGTGTGTGTGTGTGTGTGTGTGTGTGTGTGTGTGTGTGTGTGAACAAAAGCTCCATACGGACTCATGATCTGCAGTTCACAAGTCCGATAGTTAAACCACTAAACTATAATCACATTAAACTATATCGATTGATACAAAACGTTTAACAAAACATTTAAATCGATATCTTGTGGCCTAGTGTCTTTATAAATTAAGGTATTATTGATGTAGTGAGACACCTTAAATTATTGGAAAAACGTTTATCCTGCCAAACAAAAAGGAGCTTTAGGATTTACGGCCTTCGTCAAAATCTAGTTTTCCAATACCTATATTATGCGATGATACATTATAGGAAGTTTTTTATTTGGAAGATAGATAGAAATCTTTTGGGTTTTTTTTTATCTTTAAAAAGTGACTTCTCTTTTTATCGTGGAACAACAAGTCATTGAAATCGTGGTCAGGACGGATTAGGTCAATTTAATAGATATATTTATAATTCTTAACTACTTGTTATTTATACGCGTTTAATCATTTAATAATGGTTGACAGATTGTTTTGGTCATTTTTCACCAAATGCGTTTGATAATACGGTATGCCGTTAAGAACTTCCTTTAAGATCACAAATAAACTTTAGACAAAATCTCTTATTAAAACCAAGTGTTTATGTAAAACCAAAACATAAGTTAGATAAAAATACCGTATGCTGTTACACAGCCAGTCACATGATGACACTCTGAGGCGACACACTCACAAGGTGACCTACACAGCCGTCCATAATATCCAGATAGACACGATAATTTACAGTTCAAGCCAAATCTTCCGTAGGGACACTCTGTGGTTAATTACATACTGGTATTGTTTATCATAAAATAAAAGATGATAATATCTTCATCTGTACAGCATTTCAGAAAAAAAATAACTACACTGTGTTTGTAAAAGCCACATACCTTAAGCCACCAGTGAAGTTGATAAATTTGCATGCTAACGTACTGTTAAAAACGTTAAAAGAAAATCATACGGCAAACAAAATTGATTAACAATGGGGTTTTAACGTCAGCATGCTTAATTACAAATGCTTAGCAAAATTCTTTTTCCTTGTACAGCTAAAAAAGTTGCAGTCGATAAAAAATTTTTGTTTTTTAATCTATTGATTTATAATTAAATAGTAAAAATATGTCATTTAAACCATTTAAGGATTTACAGTTAATCTTTGTTTTTTTTTATCTGTGACAACTTTCAGAAAAAAGGAAGTAGTTTGAACATTTATGAATATGAATTATATCTTTGCAAAATATCACTCACTTTTCTATCAATATAAACTAAATCTAAAGTTTTAACGTTAATATGCTTTCTTACACCTAAGGTTACTGCGATAAAAGTGGTGAATTTATCAAATTTGTTACCAATAATACAAATTATAATTATTATCAACTCACCTGTACAGGTTATATTATCTTCATTCAGGTACTGGTTGTAGCAGCACGTATTAAGAGGTTCTCTGTATTAAATATGTTTAAGTAGATTTTGGAATGTTTTTAATATTTTGAATAATAAACATGTCAGTAATTACGATTTTTAAAAATCATTGTTAACTGATGACTTACCTTTTGCAATCGGATTGTTCTTTAGATAGGCAAATACTCGAAAATAAAGTGACGTAGTATAACAGTTTCACATTCTAAAGAACAACGTTTAATTTTGCAAACATTATTATGTGTAGAAATATGAAAATGGCATAAAACACATTTTGTATATTAAATACCTTGTAAACACAGAGCATGTTTATGTCAGTAATTCCTTTGTTGATCGACTGAACTTAATGAAACTTAAGCATAAAAACACTTGCTGATCAGGAAGGAAATAAAAACTCTCAAGACAAGTTCTGTTTCCGGCCTCACAAAATTCTCTTAAGTTGTAATCTCATAGCTGAGCTAAGATCAAATTCAATGATAAACAATTTAATTTGTTTGTAAGCATACAAATATGAAATTATATCAACATTTTTTTCGTTTTTGGTTATATTATCTATAAGTGTATATATTAAATAATGGTTTGGTGTGCTTGAATATTATAGTTCTGAAAATAACAGTCTGACGTTCTTACTGTTTTTGAAATGTAAAATAGAATAACAAGAACTTTTTTTTTTGGATTTATTTTTTATGTAGGATATAGATTCAGGGGAACACAATTTCGACATCAAAAGTTAATCTAATTATTTGTTGTAAAGTGATCAAAGTTGTCACATTTGCATTCTATTGAGAGTTTATTTAACATCTGAATAAACGTATCTTTATTTTGTAATCAATATCCAATGATACAGCCTTTTTAGGACATCCATATAGACCCCACTCAGAAATGCGTTTCTCCGTTTATATGTACTTTTGTCAGCTGATTAAGAGTGACAATGTTATCATAACACACACCTTACGTGGTTTCAAAGGCATTCTATATATAATTGTCGCGTTTTTGAAAAGAAAGTCGTAGCAGGTTTTAATGCAGGGGATATAAATTGCACAATATATTGACTTAAATTAATGCAACAGCTGTGGCACTTGTGATATCATCTATCGTTTTGAATTATGCATATACACAATTGTAACTTAAACAGAGAGTTCATGCCAAATTTATAGGGATTGTTTATATATTGTATTTATATTTTTCGATGAAGTTCTATAAAAAAATGCCTCTCGTTTTTGTAAATATCAAGTGCTAATATATATTCCCTATAAATTGCACAATATATTGACTTAAATTAATGCAACAGCTGTGGCACTTGTGATATCATCTATCGTTTTGAATTATGCATATACACAATTGTAACTTAAACAGAGAGTTCATGCCAAATTTATAGGGATTGTTTATAAATTGTATTTATATTTTTCGATGAAGTTCTATAAAAAAAAATGCCTCTCGTTTTTTGTAAATATCAAGTGCTAATATATATTCTCCGCAATCCATCTCAAAGAAAGCAACAATAGTCTCTTTGAATTAATATTGTTTTCTTCTCTTGACAGTAAACTATTACTCAAATAATACACAATTGTCCAAAGCAATTTGAGTTATTGTAATTCGACGTGCATAAAATCTAAACACTAGACAAAGTGAGCTAAATGTTTAGGTCTTTACACAAGATTGCGAACAATAAATGAGCACTCTAACAACCTCTGCAAAGATTCTTCTTTGAAAAACTTTGTGAAATGGAGACTGACTACTTGAATTTAAAAAAAAAATTGTTTCATCACATTTGTTCTACATCTAGTACCAGTTTGACTAGAACCAAATAACTTTTATTCCGGATATTAGAGGTTCAGACTCTTAACATCTGGTCATCAATTAAATGATATCCCTCTAAATTAGCTTGGAAACTTCAGTCACAAAAACCACTTTTATTTTAAGAATCGACCAAACCGCGCTTGATTTAAGACTTTACCTGCTTCTATCAATGCCTGTTTTTTTAACGTTTAGACTTAAACTAGCTATTTGTCTTAGGCAACTATTTCTGTTCCACGAACAAAGACATATTACAAACAAATTAAATAGAAACAACGTTTCTAAATACAACTTTATTACAGTGCAAGAATACTATTCTCAAGAGAGAAATCATATTTTTCGAAAGAAAAGTCACACTATTTTGGAAAAAACCTGCAAAACTTCCATGATGTAACAGATCTGTCAATATTGTATTCTTAATTTAACAAAATTGAATATACACGTTCCACTTATGTTAGAATGTTAACTATAAAATAATTAGCAGAATTTTTAAATATAAAATGTATGGTTCTCTGGCCATAAGACGGAATTTCAACGTTTTTTATATGATTCTAAATTTTATTCTTTTTTTATAAATTTAAATTTTAAATAGTAGAATATCCAAGTGCTTTGCAAAGTTACATCATGTTTGACCAGCTGAAAAGTATTTGAATAAACACATGTTTATATAAAATGTGGGTTTGCCAGTGTAAAACATTTGATTAGCTGAACTACTGTCCCTCGGACGCAAAAAATTATGTTCTTTGCTTTAGCAATGAGGTATTGGTATATCTTTTATAATACAAGATTTAAGTATTTTCTTAAATAATAGCCGAATAATGTAAACAAACTAATTATACGATATTATGAACGATCAATTTTATATTAAGAAGCAAGAACAAGAACGATGCACATTGTATGCAATTAATAACAGCAAGAAATACATTTGGAACATGCATGCATGTTTATATATTTTGAGATTCATTTACATGTAATTGCGATATGACTGTATATTTTGTATTGGAGAAAATATATTATCTACCTTTTAACACACAACGTTTGATCTATACAAATTTAATTATATGTGCCATTACACTCACATTCACTATCAACATTGAAATAATCTAGAGTTAGAATCTGTCTGAATTATTAGGATACATTATGGTTTAAGGATTTTAACATTGTAAGACTCTGAATTATCTAGTTTAACTAATTTTATGTGTTCAGTTTGTTGACATTTTGGATGAGCTCATGGACGACTTCATTGTAATTACTATCCAACCTTTGATTAAAGTCTTTACTAAGATGGAAGATGACAAATATTTACTCACAAAGTTAGACTTTATGTTATGAAAGTGTAAATATATGAGCATTATTTTATACGGTAATGATTAAACTCTATTTGCGTTCACATGGACTTTAGAACAGAATCTCAATTATCCGTAAGTTTCAATGACACTTATTCCATAGTCACTTCCCTACGAATATTTGACTAAGTACCACATGACCGATTTAGCACAGAATCTCAATTATCCGTAAGTTTCAATGACACTTATTCTAAAGTCACTTCCCTGGCTAAGTACCACATGACACGTTGATAATGCTTAGTAGTGTAAATTACCCTTCTCTGTTCACAGAAAAACAATTGGATGTTCAGCAATTATGATCTTGTTTTCAATTTTGATGCTTTGTCAAGTTTTCAACAACACATGTACGAACTTATAATAAAGGCCACAACCATTTTAAACACAAAATGTAGTTTATTCGCAGAATTATAACAAGGAAACACTAAGGAATAACTTTTCTCATTTATTTGTATTACTTGTATTTATTGAATTGTAAAAAAAACGCTTTAAAAATGTCCAAAGAATGTAAACTGACCGGCGTCCAGTGAAAAAGTGATTACCCACGCTAACGAAACGACGCACCCACAATTTTCCCGCGAAACTATCCCATTGGTTACACACTGCGAGATCAATTTCGTAACCATATATGAAGATGCCAAGAATTTGGTGTTGTGGTGCAAGAGAGAGATAACTTACAAACTAGATAGCAACATTAACAATATCCATAAAGCATTTTAAGAAATCTTAAAATTCTTTTATTCGGAGAATTATAACAAGGAAACACTAAGGAATAACTTTTCTCATTTATTTGTATTACTTGTATTTATGGAAGGCCTCATACAAAAAAAAAATAATTTACACTATCACGGAAATGTAACTTCAAAACAAACGCTTTGAAATTTTAATCGTCCTTACAAGTACTCAATTATCTTGTGTTCATTACATCAGCATGTAGAGGGTATTGATAATTTTTGTATCAAAAGGAAAATGGACTGAAAAAATTAATCAATGCAAGTAGCGCATTGATGAAAAAGTTTTCCGGTCAACTTTTTCTTTGATACGTCGATCATTAGAAAAATTATTAAATTCATTTATTATCATTTAATAAAATATTTTCAAATCAAAAATGTGAACTGTCATTGATCCAAAATGTAAATAATGTAAATGAAGCGGCGCGTATGAATGCAAAACAATATTCAAAATGGATGCAACTTCAGCTGATGCAGGGCTATTGAGCCGAATTAAATGGATTAAAGACAAATAGAAAGTTGCGATCTGAACCAGCTAAATTAAAAACGAACAAAATACATACGCTGGCTTGTGATAATATTCACTGTGCAGCAAGATTCGTTAAAACTGGTTTTAATGCGAGTTAGATCGCTGAAATATTCAACTGGGCATAACCATGCAAGGAGACGCGATGGTTGATATGTCGACAAATAATAGTATGTATATGCGACTTTTGTAAATGTTGTGGTAACTAGATAGCCATTGAGGTACTTTATATTTGCCGCTTGGAATACGCCAAAGGAATTGATCCACTACTCATAGCTTATTCTGATGACCGATCATGTACGTGTGTTAATTTAGAACTCATCGTTATCAAATTTGAACAACAGTAATTCAGTGATTGTGTATAGGCATATATGTCCGTTATAATTATTCCCGATCCTGGATTTGGAACAGCCAGCCTCGCCGTAAATGTTTATCGCTGATCGCAAGCAGACGAAATCGTGAGAAGACGCTTAACGTAAGGCTTAATTTTCTATTTAGTGATTAAAATTTTTTGAATTGATTATTTTTTTCAAGGTTAAACTTTTTCATTTTTTGAGGATTCATCTACTGTTTCATTTAAATTGTTCTCTGACAAACCTTCAGCAATGCTGTATGGTCTGTTGTCACTCTGAGGGCCAATCTGTCTGTCAGCGTCTTCAAAATGGTGCTTGTTTTTTTCTGAAATATCAAGTTCGACTTCCATTTCGAATTCTAATTTTGAGGTAGCCACTTCGCCAGTTGCATTGGCAATTGTTGTTGGTTGGAGTAAATCGTTTTTGGTTGTAGCATGTTTCGTCGATATTGGGCTATAATTTATGTCTAAAAGTCAAAACGAATTATAAACTGTAGATAATGGTACAAAATGAAACAAATTATTTCAAATTAGCAAAGAGGCACGATCAGAATTTGAGTTGAAAAATAACATCAAATTAGATTTATCCGTTTTAATGAGTTACAATACTTGAACATAAAATACAAAATACTTTTAACGTGTTACCAAGTTATTCGAATGCTAGCTGTGAATATATCGCTCGAGATTCTTTAATATGAATAGACATTGCATTGGCCATGTTTTTGTTCTTAGGATATTTATTGGTAAAACAAAACTAATCAATTTAGATTGTTTCCCTATTAAAAGTTTAAAATGGCATGAATTTATGAAAGCATTTGTTCGCCAATATAGTTTCGATTACACCTCAAAAGCTATTGGGAATATATACCGTTCGATCAATTTACGGCTAGTTGCTTACAATCAGGTAATAAGGTTGCAAGAACTTCTTAATGCATGGACTACACATTGTAGTAATGAATTGAAAAAAAAAGCTTCAACCAAAAATGAAAAAAGTATATCATTTTCTAAAAAATCCAAGGTATCCCCATATTATCTTGCACAGATAGCGCTGCCTTACTTTTGTGTGCACATCGAACACGTGTATCGTTAATACAGCGTGCATAACATCTACATCAGATTGCAGACAAGGGCTGCACATCGTCCAACAAGTAGTGATAGTCAATCTAGGCAAATGGCAACAGGCCAGGAGGTTTTCTCATTTTGTAAAAAAAAACCAAACCCAACCCTTCTCTTTCTGAGGTCCAAGCTGTCACTGCTGTCTACTACAATGTGTGGTTTGCGCATGTCCGATGAAACGGCAAGACGACAGAGGGCAACGTTCTACGAAATATGTGTGTCAGGATGTGAATCTTTGTTTTATTTCTTTCATTTGATGTTTATTACGAGTTCAGTGGTTGCCATAAATTTTATAACGCGTTTCTTTAAACTGTAACGTGTTCGAACGTATGAAATACCTGAATGTGGTGAAGCATAAATAGTGTTATCGGCCTTATAAAGGGGGTGTGTAGCGATGAGCAGACCAATAGAAATCGACAACTTATATGGCGGTAGTCGGAGATAAAAGGGAAATAAAGCATATTTATGAATTCAGTCAGCTTTAAATACATTCAACAATTTAAATGTTGCTCCTAGCTTGTTTTGTTTTAAGTATTCTTTTTCTATCCAGAAACATTTCTTCGCCATTCAAAATTTTTCGGGCTGACACCATATAATCTAGTTGTTTGTGAAAGGATTAACAGGTACTGCCATAACAAGATATGTTGTGAAAATGATACTTTGTCTAATTTAGACATACGTATATGTACTCGTAATTAAAAAAAAAGCCTCAAATGTAATGAGTAGGCGTCAATGACACCACTTAATCAAAATCACTGAGAGAAATGGACTTTTACAAAAACGTAAAACTATTGTAAAGTTCATATTCGAGGTGTTTTTTGGTCCCGAGTAGTTGCAATTGATTTTATGTCCAATATAGCTTGTTGCTGATTTTCTTAGTTTTAAGATTTCGATAATTTATTCGTGCTATAAATCAAATAAGAAAATAAATGGAATACCCGAACGACGTAATAAAATGTGTCAAAAAGTATGTAAAAAAAACCCATTACTATTTAAAGGGTGAAAAAGTACCTTCTATCGTTATACAGCCAGTCACATGATGACACTCCGAGGCGTCACACTCGCAAGGAGATCTACAAAGCCTTCCGTAAAATCCAGAGGGACATGTAGATTTACAATTCCAACCAAAGCTTCCATAGGGACACTCTGTGAAATATCAAACAAAGAAAAATGCATAATGTAAAAATTAAATCAATATAACATGAGTAACACATAAATTAAATGAGTAACAGATTGCATATTATTTTCATAGTGAATAAAACACAGAAGGCTGTATTTACTATAATTACTATAATTACAACTATATGAATTTAGGAGGACAATGTATCTTTATTAATGAAAGAAAAATGATGCACACTGTAATCTATATAAAAAAAATCTTTTAAATCATTTCAAACAGGGTTTCATTAATACGAAAGCCCATTGAGCTCATTTTCGTAGGTAAAATTTTTGTTCGCGAATAAACGCGTTACTTTCGCGAATAAACGAGAAACTTTCGCGAATAAACGCGAAACTTTCACGAATTAACGCGTAACTTTTGCGAATAAACACGAAACTTTGGCGATATAACGCGTTACTTTCGCGAATAAACGCGAAACTGTCGCGAATTAACGCGAAACTTTCGCGAATTAACGCGAAACTTTCGCGAATTAACGCGAAACTTTAATATAAATATTGTCATCCATACAAGAACCCTTATGAAGAAAAATGATTGAAAACGAACATATTTCAATTTTAAATAGAAAGTTATTATTTATTATTTTTATATCATCCGTTTTCCGTTCATTTAGCAAATCAAAATTATCTTTTTGGATACAAAAAAATCTGATAAAACTTCATAAGACTGTTTGATGTTTAGCTGTTAGATGTTTCAAGTAGATAAGGAGGTAAAGCGCCGACTCTGTGTTCTAACAGGCATTCATTAATTATATTTTTTTTTAAAATCAATATAGATTAAAACGTGGGAAATCTTTAAATTTTTAGTACTGATTTTCAAACGACATACTTGATAAATTTAGAAGATAAATTAATGTTATCTAAATTTGAACAATAGCTAAACAAAATGTATAGATTAAACTTATTTCAAATTACAGCTTGACTTTCAGATATAAAGCCGTCAAATTAGGCGTTTATTCGCGGAAAATACGCGTTTATTCGCCAAAAAAAATTTTTTTTTCCCTACGAAAATGAGCTCAATGGTCTTTCGTACATTATTGTTTAAAATGTATGGCGAAACAAAAACGTTAAGGGGATATAAGGAATTATTACAAGCGTCTTTTTTTATCATAATAGAAATAAAAATTTTGAAAGACACTAAGAGGTGAATTATTTAGGTCATGTTGTCAGTGAAGAAGGTGTCAAAGTTAACCCTGATAAAATTGCTGTTATTAAAGACTGGAAAACACCTCAGACAGAAAAAGATCTTCGTTCATTTTTAGGATTAGCCGGGTACTATCGGAAATTTATTAAGGGGTTTAGTCAGATTGCTGCTCCGCTTCATTCTATTCTATCTAAACAAGAGAAGAAGGTGAAAGGTAAGAAAATGGTAACAAAAGAAATTCCGTTCAAACAAAAATGGAATGCAGATCGTGATTTGTTTAAACTTTTTTGTTAAGGAAATCACTTTAGTTTCAACAAAATTTACCCCTATGTCAACGACTCAACGAAAACCAACGTAATCGTGCTGTTGGGATGCTGCAAGCTGGAATGGCACAAAATACTGTAGCAAGACACTTTGGAGTTTATCGGAACACCATCCAGTCATTATGGAGACGTTTTCAACAATCTGGCAACTAACAGGATTGACCGCGCTCTGGGCGACCTCGTGTGACGTGACGTCAACAGGACAACCACATTAGATTTGTGCATATGAGAAATCGTTTCCAGACAGCGAGTTTGACTGCCCGTAGCATTCCAGGGCTTCGACCAATTAGTCCAAGAACTGTGCGTAATCGTCTGCGCTAGCAAAACATCAGACCAAGACGTCCAGTGGTGCGCCCAGTACTGCTTCAACGTCATCGTATCACCAGACTAGCGTGGTCACACGACATCTGCGATTCAGAATACAGGACTGGGCCAATATTTTGTTTACTGATGAATACAGATCTGGAACAACATCCCTCAAGCATATCTTAACACTTTAGTGGCATCAATGAGGCGTCGCTGTCAAGCATACGTGGTCACACGCGTTATTAATTTTGTTAATTCAATTTCAAATAACAGTGACTTTCGAGTGTGCTGAAATTGACGTCATTCGACGTTGACATTAATGTGTTATGAAATGTTGTTACAAATACATGTGTTAACAGTATTACAAAAAATAAAATTTGTTCATTGTAATTTTTAAATGTTTTTTCATTTATTAAACAATGCACGGTTTCTTTTTTCCGCTAGTATATATAAAATCATAAAAAAGAAAATGCACTGTTCCAAAGTTTTTATTCACAAGCGCTTTCTGGATTTAAACATCCGTCTTCAGGTGAGCATTAATAAGATATATCTTATATATCTTCACCTGAAGACGAACGTTTAAATCCAGAAAGTGCTTGTGAATAGAACCGTTTGAACTGTACATTTTCTTTTTTTAATATTTGAACTGTGCATTTTCTTTTTGACTATTTATAATGTGTTATATCATCTTTCACTCTTTTTGGATATTATATATATATATATATATATATATATATATATATATATATATATATATATATATATATATATATATATATATATATATATGGTTATTTTCGCCCCGTGTAATTTTCGCCCTTTGTATGCTTAAAGAGAAATAATTTGAAACATTGATATTCGTCCTTTCTGAAAAAAAAACGCCCGCTGACAACAATGCCGAAAGGGGCAAATTTTATTTTTTATAAGATCAAACTAAAACAATTGCAAAAAATTTCTAAAATCAGGAATTAAAGCATATCAAAATCATCTTTAATTTCTCAGTTTTTCCTATTTTTTGGCCTTGTTGCCATGGCAACAGATGTCAATTTTCATAACAAAATAAATATTGCGTGTACATTGATTAGGATGATGGTTTCCCATTTCGGCTTTTTAAAAAACCGCAAACAACTGATTTCAAAAATTTGTAACGGTTTCCATGGTAACATTTTAAAATTTTTGGTTTCTCCATCAATTTTCTGATATAATTAAAGAATTGAAAATAGGACAAAGGCTGTTTTATGTCTTTGATAGTTTACATTAGTGTGCAAAACCTTCTAATATGGCTTCAATGTAGGTAAGTTTTGCTATTTTTCCATCTTTAGCCTCGGTTACCATAACAACGGTTACCCCCAGCAACCAACTTTTAGTGGTTATTTGCGTTTCACACCTAGGTGTGTCTATGTATGAAATATAAGGAAAATTGGTGACTTTGCGTGGCCAGACCCTTTCATAAATCTTTGATTCTTACATAGAATTGATCTTAAAACGGGAGCGAATACTTCCCTGTATACAGTATTCTTTCTTTGCTAATTTTTTTTTTGTATTACACAATTAAATGCGATAATGTAAAAAAAAAATAGACGTTGAAATAAATGAAATTATCAATATCATTATTAATCCATATACCTTTAACAACATATAAGTTTTATAAAATAATGTTAATATATGTATGTTACACTGAAAGTTAAGAAAATGAAACAAACGTAGTTAACATATATGGATCTTGCGTTTTTCACTATTATATTGTAGTAGAACAGGCTAAGTAAAATATATTTTCATCTCAAAGATTTTTGTTATTTAGTTAATTACACTAGTTGTTTTTGTTTTTATATAATAAAAAACATGTGAGGTACTGTGATTGCTTAAAGTTAATGGTGTGTTTTATCATAGTTCTGCAACAACCCTCATAAACAATAATATTATATAAACAAAAACAATTGTTTCCCTGTAGACATAATAAAAATTTTGAAATTATAATTCTATATTCGGTTAAAAAGAGCAATTTCATTGGGTAAAATTTAAAAAAGTTTTTACTTTCTTGATAGCGTCATGTTAGCTTGGGCTAGATGTGTAGGTCTATCCACGTGTCTTTACATTTGAATTTTGTAAAATTCATTGTTGTTTATAATAATTAGGCAAATATGCATCTTTCTCGATTCTTGATGATAGATAATTCACACCACTACTAGCTCTGAAAACCCCTGTCCGTATGAAAATCCCCTGTCTTTTCCTGTCACCCCCTGTGTTTTCCCTGTCATACCCTGTTCACCCCCTGTCATCCCCTGTACACAGCCCCTGCACACTCTGTTATCCCCTGTCAGCCACTGTATACATCCCCTGTGTGCCACTGTAAGCCCCTGTCATCCCCTGTACGCCCCTATCATCCCCTGTAAGCCACTGTATTTCCATGTACATGCCCCTGACACCCCCTGTACGGTTTTTGACTGTTTATAACAGCCTTTTCTGTTATTTAATTTCAATATTTTTTTCTTAGTTCAATTATTTAATTCGCATGCGTTATGGTTTGAGCTATAAATCAATTTTTACATTCAACAGAGCGCCGATTTACAAGACAAACTGTAATTTTAATTTTAAAAATAATATGTTTTCATTCATAATTTATTGATACTTAAATAATCATGCTAACAACTAAAGGCTCGAGATTCACCGGGGGGTAAATCTCAGGTGAGAGTGGGGACTATTTTCGGTAGGTGTAAAAGCCTTCATGGCATTTAGTCCATTAGTGGTCGAGAACATCACTACTCCGTAATATTTGAAAAATACATATAAGAAATATTGTGAATTGTTTTTACAAAGACCAAGCGCAGCAGATGGTGTTTAGCATTTGATTTTTGTGTATCTAAATAAATATTTGCACACTGAAACCAGTAAATCAACCAGAATGTAGAATGTACAAGTATAAACATCCATGATACGATAGAGCACGTCAATCTTTTTTTAATAGCCAAGTTCCTGATTGTACCTTTATTAATTTCCCGTGAATAGCAAAATAAAGCTTCAATAGCTTAAACGTTTGCCTAAGAAATAATTTTAGTATTTTTAGCCGGGCTCTGCTGAAAGCAGAGTCCTGGCTGTAGGCAGGCAAATCGCCAAAGTTACTATAAATAGCACAGCTTTAAAAGTAAACAAAAAACCGAACAGCGTCAGAGTAAAAGCTTCCGCTATACCAAATAGTTACACAGAGCGCCATGTTTGTGGAATATATTGTGATTTTTGGGGGGTGGGGGTTGCGATGCGAATAAATTCAGCGAAGAGTGGTTGTTTTCTTATTAATTACGTGTTTGAAAAACAACACTTATAGTATGCATTTTAGACACATACAATGAATTTCCATGAACTACTTTACAAAGCATTGGTATTCGGCTGCACATCAAAGAAATATGGAATTGAATTTATAACGCTTGTTTCAAACTGCAATGCACCGTTGATTTTTTTTTAATAGACAGACATATTTTTGCTAATAGCCGCTTTTAAAATTTAGTCACTATCTGACGCTTTGCCGACAATAAAAGCATATGAGAGAGAGAGAGAGAGAGAGAGAGAGAGAGAGAGAGAGAGAGAGAGAGAGAGAGAGAGAAAGAGAGAGAGGGATTTTGTCAGTCTTGACTGCACAACGTGCATTTAACACATCAAAAGAGCCCGGCTTTCAGTACTTCACTTCTTTGATTTTTAATACATGTATGTCTCTGAGCCGATTATTGGACCCTTGAATTGAATGTTAACTGATGTATAACTCTCATAAACAATTAAATAATTTCTAAAATCTATTTTTCAATTCCCTTTTACTGCGAAGTGGAAGATATCAAATATAATGTTATTTATTGTCAGTGAACAGCAATCCAAGGCCCTGGTCAGAGAGAGAGAGAGAGAGAGAGAGAGAGAGAGAGAGAGAGAGAGAGAGAGAGAGAGAGAGAGAAAGAGAGAGAGAGAGAGGTTTGCATTGATTTAGAATTAAAAGTTACTAAAAGTTTACACGGGAATTTATTTCCTAATAAGTTAACATGCAATCCTAATTTTATTCCCAATGCTTTATTATTATTTAGATTAACTGAAAGCGATCATATTAATTTTAATCCACCAATTTTTTTTACACCATATCAATTGATCAAAGAATTTATTGAAGTTACAGTTTTTAAAGGAGAGGATGTTGATATTATTTTTTCACTCGGTCAGTGGTTATATATTAGCTACTGAACACGGCCCTTCTTGACAATTTGCAGATCACGGTAGCGATGAATGGAAAATGAGATCACAAAAACGCGTGTACAGGTATATACACACACTTCCTAAGATCTGAATAGTCGGTCACTGATTATATAATTTTGGCTACTGTACACAGCCCTTCTTGACGATTTGCAGTGCACGGTGGCGAGGTTGGGAACAATGAGGTGACAGATACACGTGTACTTGTATATATACATACTTCCTAAGATCTGAATGCTCGGTAATGCTAAAAAATTATGCAATATGTTGTTTAAACTGTTAAACGCTGCTTATGGCTTTCTTACCCAGTCTGTCAAGTAAAGAAAACAGAAATTTAAAACTTTAATTTATCAGTTCTAAGAATACCAAACATAAAAGGAAAGAGCTTAAAATTCGAAACATCATTTGACACAGTCATACGAATTAAACCGTATTGGTCTCATATTTCTCATTTTTCAAATTCAGAATTTAAATGTAAGATATTTTTTTCTAATCTAAAACACGGAACATTGTTTTTAGATCATGCATGCGTGTCTTTACGTTACCCGTTACCGGTATTTGTATACATGTATTAAATTATTCATGAACTGTATCATTGCTTTATATTTATGAAGACAATTCTATACAATAATACATATGAATTACTAAACTGGACAATGCACCCTCATAAAAGATAAAAGTGTAAAAAGACCGGACTTATTACCCTTCCTAAAAAGTCAACTCTCTCTCTCTCTCTCTCTCTCTCTCTCTCTCTTTCTCTCTCTCTCATAATTTTTATCAGGAAAAAAAACAATGGTTGACAACAAATATTACGATAGCGATTTACATGACTTAGATATTAAAACTAATTAACTTCCTGCTAAATAGAATCAACATGCATTTCATTGGGACCATGTTATTATATTCATCATAACACAAGGCAAAACAGTCAAAATATAGGTGAGCATTTCGATCAGTGTGTGATTATATGCATGTGCTAATCATGGTGTGTTATTAAGCGCTTTAACTCAGGAAGGCTACATGGCACAGAACGTTGCAGATATCCTGCACTCATCTTCCACTTATATAAATTATTACAAATTACAAAACACATGAAATAAAATAAGCGGTTTATCGGTATATATTTATCTTGATATGTGTCAATGTTGAGTCAGAATTATTCACGTTTGTAACAATATTGACCTATATGAAATGCGAAGAAAAACAAACACCGTCTAAACCATGAATGCTTTTCTTGCTTTCCATTTCCATATGTATCAGAAACTGCTAAATATATACCGGTATTTAGGAAAACCCGATAACATAATTAAAATAATTTTTTTTACTTTAGCAAGCAATTAAAGACCGTAGAGGGGATGTCAGGGGCATGCACAAGGACATACAGTGGCTTACAGTGGGTGACAGGGGCGTACAGGGGGTGACAGGGGCTTACAGTGGCACACAGGGGATGTGAACAGTGGCTGACAGTGGAAAACAGGGTGTACAGGGGCTGTGTAGAGGGGATGACAGGGGGTGGACAGGGGATGACAGGAAAAACACAGGGAGTGACAGGGAAAGACAGGGGATTTTCATACGGACAGGGGTTTTCAAAGCCAGTGGTGTTAATTATAAGGATTTTTTAAATATCTTCATCATATCTACATGATTTTTTCTTATATAAACAAGAGTGGCGAATTTTATATTTATTCCATTATTATTTTATATGGTTTAAAGATTTAAACGTAATATCTCAAGAATATTATTCAAATGATTTATTTGATCAAAGTGGAAAATGTGATCGAGTGACTTTTAAAATAAATTTTGAGTAACCATCATAATCTACTTACCACTACAGCTGTTGTTAACTTCATTCAGGTATTGGTCGACGCAGCACGGATTAGTCGATAATCTTTATGGTAAAAACATACGTTAGACTTTTAAAAGTAGTAGATATTTTAAATACAAGTTATTGTAAAATTAATTCAAAAATTATTTACAAGATATAACTAGCTGATACTTACTTGTTGCACTCGAAGTTTTCCTTAGTATGTCGGATGAACAAAATCAAAGTGACGCAATACAAAATCATCCTACAGAAAATTAAACTTTTATTGTTCATTGTTTTGAAGGACATGGTTTAAAATAAATGTATACGTATCAAATACCATACCTTTTAAGGACAGTGCACAGTATTTCCTATGTCAATCGGCTGGGCGCAATGAATCGAATTAAACTAAAGCATACCAAACACTATGCTGAACAGGAAGAAAATGAAAGCTCTCATGACGGGGAAAATAGAAACACAAAATAAACTCAATTAGTCATATGATAACCGAGCTAATATAATATTAAAGAACAACAGATGTCCGTTTAGTGGGTTTTTTTGACAATCTAATTTATCATTTCAAACTCCTGGTTTTAAGAATGATTGATTTTTATAACAATTTAAATTGAACATGGACGCAATAGTTCACAAATTTGTGAAATAGTGGGTCCATGTGGTATTATGACATCAGGGACTCAAAAGAACACCTTAGCTGTTAATCCTGATAACAGGTGCAGGAGAATTCAAACCTTTTTCTTTTAAAACTTTAAACCTATTTATTAAAACCGTTTTACAATGGTGCCCATTCATTTGTCTTAAAATATTTTACTGTAGCTAAGTATATCATAATCTATATAATACTTTTTGACATTATGTTTTTATTTGTCCTGGTAATCATATAATTAATACTTCAGCTCGTTTTGATATTGATAATCTACATTTTATTTCATAATAATGACTAGCAACATTTTACGTTATGTGTGCATTTGTCTGTTTTAAATACTATAGTGTTAGCGTATAAATAATTCATATTTTTATACTCCTAAAATCCTTAATTGTACAATATTTGTGTGGGAATTATCGAGCAATTTTTTTCAGTTTCTCATAGCTGGAATATTGGTTTCATAGTCTGAAATTATGCAACAATTATAAAAGCCCTATTGTAAAGTCAACTTTTAAAATGTGTATCGAACCATTATAATTATAATTTTTAATTTTTTTCAGAAAAGTCCTGAAGAGACTTATGACGGCTTCACGGGTTTGTAATTATATCAAACAATTCATGGGTGTTTTAATTTCTCCTCGTCCAAACAATTGACTTTGCGGCAATTGTTTATAAGCATCTATATGTCATGTATTTCCTTAAAAGTCTAGTTTTATTTCCTTTTAAATCTTGAACAACACCTTTTAAACGTTATGTTTATATAGATACCAATTGTATAATTGATCACGTTAGATAATTTAACTAAGAGGACCAGATGGTATATCTATTAACATTGATTAAGTGTGGTTATGACAGATCATGCTTTTCCATATCATCAAATTATAAGCAATTAATGCAATCAACCCCAAAAATTGAATAAAACGTCTTCTGCGTCACAAAAGAAACATTATTAATGTTAAGTAATAAAAATCTTTACAAAGATTCATCCTGGGATTTTTTTTATTCTTTGTTATTAATCAGTGACTTAAAAATGAATTTCTCAAAAATGTTAAATAATATAAATAAAACCTCCATGTAAAGTGTGGTACGGTGTCTTTAGCACACCTGAAAATGAAGTAAAAAGCTGATTTAATTTAATTGACTCAAGATAACAAATTATAAACAAGTTTATTTAAAGACAGCAAAATCATCTACATATCTTCAATAAAACATTTAACTAGACGCTCGTTGCGAGCAACAAGAGGTCTTCCGTTTGAATACACCTTAAAAAAGACTATAGAGATAGCGATAGAGAAACATTAAACAAACCTCAATTTAAAGTCATGTATAATAATTGAAACATAAGTATATTGTTAAGAGAACGGTTATTTCCTACCCGCAGTCGCTAATTGTTGTCATTGAGATAGCGGCATTTCTTTGATGCCGGCAAAGCGACCCGGCGAGCTCTAATGCGGTCGTATTACAGGGGTGCTTCGGCGGCATGACTTTGATGCCGGCGATACTACTAATCTGAATTTAGATAGCTGCTGATAAAAAAAGACTGTCACATAGCAGGAAATTAACGATATTTCTAACCGGACTCTATATTTGTACTGCATAAAAACCCCGATATTATTTTGATTTATGTTAAAATTTAAACTGAAAACATTTTAAACCATCATTTTCAAGATAAAATCGTAAAACAAACCACAATTAAAAAAGAAAAAACGTTCGACACTCGGGGACTGAACCCGGGTCGCCTGGGCACAAGTCCACCACTCTAACGACTGAGCTACGCGGACTCTCGCTTCAAGACTTTGAAGTCTAAAATCTCGAGAATGCGTGGATCGATTTTAAAACGGATTTCATATTCAGAAGTTTTGAACGCGTCTCTATCGAATAATAAAATAAAAAAATTCAAGTCAAAAGAGTTGAAAAATGATAATTTTTTGTTTCCTTCCGGGGACGACCGGAAGTGACGGCGGACGTTCGGATATGTTAAGGGCACTGCGGCTGACCACTCTTTACCATCCCTGAAAATTTGAAAATTCTATCTTAAATACTTTTGGAGAAAAATCGTAAACAACCAGAAACAAAAATGTTTTAATATCTCGGGACCCGAAGTGACGACCGAAAAAATCTCGTGTAATTTTCTTACAAATTTTGTCGTGAATAAGATCTGAAAATTTCATCAAAATCGGCTAAAGCGTTTTTGAGAAAACGTGGGAGAAAAAAAAATTAATAATAATAATAATAGAGGAAAAGAAACAAAGCAATAACAATAAGGTCTTCCGTTGGAAACGGAAGACCTTAAATATGGAGCAACTTCCACACGATAACTGCAACATTCACAAGGGGTCGTATACTTGGCTTGTCTTGGTAAAAAGCCGCGACCCCTTTAAATCCACCACGTTGCAAAAAATGGTCAACTACAATGAAACAGATGATTCATTACAAAAAAATCATTTTAATCATTTTAATCATCATTCTTTTTCAAACAACATTCATCAATCCGATTAAGACATTTTTAAGTGTTTAAACTTACTGATTTGTTGTTTTTTCAAACGATACATATTTCTATATATCAAATAATGCGTATAAAAGGAAATCTGGGATAACTCAGCATGGAAAACACAGGAACATGTTTACGTTCAATTACCATGAGAAAACTTAACAAATCCGCGTCCCTAATTCTTCTGACAAAACCGACAAACACCGGCAATAAATAGCCACATATACTAACCAAATAAATTCGACTACTCTTTGTTTCTTACAATAGTAACACTATGCAACACGCAAACTGACCAAACACGTTCGATTAGCATCACTAGCTAAATAGGATAATATTAAGTAAGTTGAAACTTAGAAACTAAATGACAGAAATCTACACGTTTCATTTTTATTTTGTTTAAATAACGACCTATCCGCATATGAAAATATGTATTTCGGTAGCTTTTAAAATATGATTTGAAATAAAATGTTGAGCTTTAAAATAAATAAGATATTTTTTTAAAATTACTGTGATGAAAATATGTAATCAAACGTCCTAGTGACCATGGCTTCAAATATGTTAAAGAATTGAATGTTTTTTTGTAAAAGGTTCTGATCGACCATGATAAAGGTCACGTATTTTTATTCACGTTTTAAATGAAAATTGATTGAATCGTTAAGAGTAAGAAAGACGTAAATATAAACAGTGGTGCTTTCTTTTGTGTTCCAAGCATGTATCTAAATGTTTCTGCGTTCTAGCTACATGCATATTAATATAAAACACCAAAAAAGCAATTTTTTCTAAAAATATTTCCTTGTTATCTCAATTTCGTCTGTAAAGCAACTCATCGCACAAATTAACAGCATTGGGGTGTTTTATATTTGATTTTCACTTATTAAATTTGACATCGATGTTAACTGCTCTATTTTACTCAAGAACGACACGAGTGTTAAACCGCTTAGTGTTAATAAATTAATTGTGTACGGACTTTTCCCTTTTTCCCGATTAGGACGAAGAAAACACGGCAGGTGTGACCGGTCAGCAGAAGATGCATACCTCTCCATGGCACCTGATCCTGCCTCTGAGATTTTCCAGAGGTCCGTAGTCGCTTTGCTTTGGACTATTGATTGAATACCGAATTGTCCACAGATTTTTCTCCGTTTTTGCCGATCATGAAATTGTTCCAACATTACGACAATTTCCCCGATATTGACATTTTACCGATTTGACATTAGGCGCAAGGTGGGTGTGACCGGTCGGCAGAGGATGCTTACTCCTACATGGCACCTGATCCTACCTCTATTTTTTAAGAGGTCCGTGTTTGCTCTGCTCCTGTTTTGTAATTTTTCTTTGGAATTTCGAGTTTAAACAATGTTACTAACACATGTCAAGCGACAAATTTGTTGTTTAATTTTTATAATGGTAACTGATGTATTACACTACTGTCGCCATGTCTACATGTTAACATATTGCTCATTCAATCGCTGGTATGAAAATGTATCTATTGTTCTTTTTAAGAACGATTTGACATATTTAAACGCTTCCATTTAAGACATGGACTGATTAAAGACATATTTTCTGTAGGAAAAGTTATTAAGTTTACCTTGAGTATCCTTTTGTTTAGCATACACATTCGTTATATTCATGAAGATGTTAACTGTCGGCACTGTTTGTAATCTTTCTCTTGGTTGAACAACTGTTGTTCCTTAACGAAACAAAATCCAAAATACCATCTTCAAAAGCAACATGCACGTAATATTGTTGCAACGCCTATTCAATTAAATCACATTATATTTGCATTTTCTATGCATTTTTTTATAAACAAAAAGGTTTCTTGTGGTTCAAAATATATATGATAGTGGCTGAATAGATAAATATGTAAAACAAGCCAATTTAAAATTGTCTTAAATCATCAGAAATGAATAAGCTTAAGAACGTAAAAATATTGAATATAGGGTAACTGTAAATATGTTCAATGTAGAATATACAATAATATAATAAAAGATAAAAATACAGTATTACATTATCAATAAAATAAATAGAAAAAACTATCTTATTATACGGTAAGCGTTTTTCTTATACATTTTCAAGTTTGATTGAATCATTATTCAGAAAAGTATTCTCAGTTCCTTATGGAGTGCGTGTAGGTTATAATGTTGGTATTTTGGATTATCTAAAGCATGACAATTTTTAACAAGATCGGTATACATGTACGTTTGTTCAATTAAAAAGATGCATTTTCTTGTTGTGTTTAAACCGCGAACAAGATTCGTTTTGGCATTCATCATTTTTTTGCAATTTACAAACTCCTCATTAACGTTCATTTCATTGCAGTTGTACATTTTTTAATAACATGTAAAATATATATTAAATCATTATAATATATTGATTAAAAATTGATTTATTTTTAATCAGACTTATGTATCTTCGGATTTTCTATACTCGTAAAGAGGAGCTTGTGTAAGTATAATTTTTCGGGCTGACACCATATAATCTAGTTGTTTGTGAAAGGATTTACAGGTACTGCCATAACAAGATATGTTGTGAAAATGATACTTTGACTAATTTAGACATACGTATATGTACTCGTAATTTTAAAAAACCTCAAATGTAATGAGTAGACGTCAATGACACCACTTAATCAAAATCACTGAGACAAATGGACTTTTATAAAAACGTAAAACTATTGCCAAGTTAATATTCGAGGTGTTTATTGGTCCCGAGTAGTTGCAATTGATCTTATGTTCAATATAGCTTGTTGCTGTTTTTCTTAATTTTAAGATTTCGACAATTTATTCGTGCTATAAATCAAATAAGAAAATTAATGGAATACCCGCACGACGTAATAAAATGTGTCCAAAAAGTATGTAAAAAAAACCATTACTATTAAAAAGGGCGAAATAGTACCTTCTATCGTTATACAGCCAGTCACATGATGACACTCCGAGTAGTCACACTCGCAAGGAGATATACAAAGCCTTCCGTAAAATCCAGAGGGACATGTATATTTACAATTCCAGCCAAAGCGTCCATAGGGACACTCTGTGAAATATCAAACAAAGAAAAATGCATAATATACAAATTAAATTGATATGACATGAGTAACACATGAATTACATGAGTAACACATTGCATATTATTTTCATGATGGTGAATAAAACACAGAAGGCTGTATTTACTATTACAACCATATGGAATTAGGAGGACACTGTATCTTTATTAATGAAAGAAAAATGATGCACAATGTAACCTATATAAAAAATCTTTTAAATCATTTCAAACAGAGTTTCATTATAGTTTAAAATGTATGGGGAAACCAAAACTTTAAAGGGATAAAAGGAATTATTCCAAGGGTTTTTTTTTATCATAATAGAAATAAAGATTTTGAAAGACACTATAAACATCATTACTATATTATAGCATTAGGAAATTGATAGACTCCTGCATATTTTTGTGCACAATTATTTTAAATCGGAAAAAAATATGACAATTCTAAAGAAGCCCTTATCGATCTTTATTGCCTATCGATCAAATGCAGAATATCATTTAAAATTTCAACATTCAGGTACAACTGTTCAGTGGGTCAAGCATCGAGTTATTTAAAAGAACTTTTGTCGAAACAAACAACAAATTATAAATTCCTCTCTTTCCGACATTCCGAAATTCTCAAAGGTGTCCCTTTCACTAAGGCTTTTAATGATAGGAGTTTTAGTACAATTGGACCAAAACTGTGGAATGAACTACCTATTTATAATTAGCAGTCAAAATCAAATAACAAATAACGACTTTAAAATCAAATCGAAACAATTCTTTTGCGCCTAATTTTAAGTCTAAATTGTCATGTATATATATATATATATATATATATATATATATATATATATATATATATATATATATATATATATATATATATATATACTGAAAATGGCAACCAGTCCCTTTGTCCTGAAGAAGGGTCTGGTTGTCCCGAAAATTTGACAATTTCAATTATTCGTGTCGTTAGCCATATTCAGTGCTTTATATATTCATTTTACTGGCTTAGTATCTATACATTAGATCCGACACTTTAAAGATGCCTGGTGTTGTTGATTTTATTTAGTGCTTTATATATATATATATATATATATATATATATATATATATATATATATATATATATATATATATATATAGACTGTATACAGGGTTATTTTCGGCCCGTGTAATTTTCGCCCTCCTACACTTGCAAACAGTTTTGCCCAGTCTTGTATTCGCTCATACACGGTATGTTTAAAGAGAAATAATTTGAAACATTGATATTCGTCCTTTCTTAAATACGCTCGCTGACAACAATACCGAAAGGGGCGAAATTAAATCGGGGGCGAATATTTCCCTGTATACAGTATTCTTTCTTTGCTGATTTTTTTGTACAATACAATTAAATGCGATTATGTACATTTGTAAAAAAAATAGACGTTAAAATAAATGAAATCATCAATTTCATTATTAATCCATATACCTTTAACCACATATTAAGTTTATAAAATAATGTTTATATATGTATGTTACACTGAAAGTTAAGAAAATGAAACAAAAGTAGTTAAGAATGTTTATTTCGATATTGTGTTTTTCACTATAATATGTTTGGTGAAGTTATCAAGATCTGCAATATTGCAGTGGAACAGGCTAGGTAAAATATATTTTCATCGCAAAAGATCTTTCTTATTTAGTTAATTAAACTAGTTGTTTTCGTTTTTTATATATTAAAACCATGCGAGGTACTGTGATTGCTTAAAGTTAATAGTGTGTTTTATCATATTTCTGCAACAATCCTCATAAACAATAATATTACATAAACAAAAACAATTGTTTCCCTGTAGACGTATCATAAAAATTTTGAAATTATTATTCTATATTCGGTTAAAAAGCGCCATTTCATTTGGGAAATCAAAACATGTTTTTACTTTCTTGGTAGCGTCATGTTAGCTTGGGCTAGATGTGTAGGTCTATCCACTTGTCTTTACATTTCAGTTTTGTAAAATGCATTGCTGTTTATAATAATTCGGAACATATACATCTTTCTGGATTCTTGGTGATAATTATTTAATTATAAGGATTCTATCATAATATATAATATCTTCATCATATCTACATAATTTTTCCTCATGTAAACAAGGGTGACGAATTTTAAATTTATTCCATTATTATTTTATATGGTTTAAAGGTTTAAACGTAATATCTCAAGAATATTATTCAAATGATTTATTTGATCAAAGTGGAAAATGTGATCGAGTGACTTTTAAAATAAAGTTTGAGTAACCATCATCATTTACTTACCACTACAGCTGTTGTTAACTTCATTCAGGTATTGGTCGACGCAGCACGGATTAGACGATAATCTTTATTGTAAAAACATACGTTAGACTTTTGAAAGTAGTTGATATTTTAAATAGAATTTATTCTAAAAGTAATTCACATTTTTTTTTACAAGATATAACTAGCTGATACTTACTTGCTGCACTCCAAGTTTTCCTTAGTATGTCGGATGTACAAAAACAAAGTGACGCAATACAAAATCATCCTACAGAAAAGTAAACTTTTATTGTTCATTGTTTTGAAGGACATGGTTTAAAATAAAGGTATACATATAAAATGCCATACCTTTTAAGCACAATGCACAGTATTTCCTATGTTAATCGGCTGGGCCCAATGAATCGGATTAAACTAAAGCATACAAAACACTATTCTGAACAGGAAGAAATTGAAAGCTCTCATGACGGGGAAAATAAATACACAAAATTAACTCAATTAGTCATATGATAACCGAGCTAAAATAAAATTAAAGAACAGATGTCCGTTTAGTGGTTTTGTTTTGACAAACTAATTTATCATTTCAAACTCCTGAATTTTAGAATGATTGATTTGTATGACAATTAAAATTGAACATGGACGCATTAGTTCACATTTGTGAAATATTGGGTCCATGTGGTATTATGACATCTGGGACTCAAAAGAATACCTAAGCTGTTAATCATGATAACAGGTGCAGGAGAATTCAAAACCTTTTCTTTTAAAACTTTAAATTTATTTATTAAAACCGTTTTAGAATGATGCCCATTCATTTGTCTTAAAAATACTTTACTGTAGCTAAGTATATCATAATCTATATAATACTTTTGTGACATTATGTTTTTATTTGTCTTGATAATCATATAATACTTTAGCTCGTTTTAGATATTGATAATAATAATTTTATTTTATAATAATGACAAGCAACATTTTACGTTATGTGTGCATTTGTCTGTTTTAAATACTATAGTGTATACGTATAAATTATTATATTTTTATACTCCTTATTTCTCAAATATGCAATATTTGTGAAGTAATTATCGGGCAATTTTATTTCAGTTTCTCATATCTGGTATATCGGTTTCATAATGTGAAATTATACAATCATTATAATAGCCCTAGTGTAAAGTCAACTTTTAAAATGTGTATCGAACCATTATAATTTTAATTGTTTATTTTTTCCAGAAAAGTCCTTAAAAGACTTATGAAGGCTTCACGGGTTTGTAATTATATCAAACACCCCATGGGTGTTTTAATTTCCCCTCGTCCAAACAATTGACTTTTCGGCAATTGTTTATAGGCATCTATATGTCATGTATTTCCTTAAAAGTGTAGTGTTATTTCCTTTAAATCTTGGACAAAACCTCTTAAATGTTTTGTTTATATAGATACCATCTGTGTTATTGATCACGTTAGATAATTTATCAATGAGGACCAGATGTATATCTATTAACATTGATTAAGTGTGGTTATGACAGATCATGTTTTTCCATATCATCATTTTATAAGCAATTACTGCAAGTCAACCCAAAAAATTGAATACAAAGATATGTGGCGTCTTCAGTGTCTTAAGAAACATTATTAATGTTAAGCAATAAAAATCTTTACAAAGATTAATCCTGGGAATTTTTTTATTATTTGTTATAAATCAGTGACTTTATTTATTTCTCAAAAATTGTTCAATAATATAATTAAAACCTGCATGTAAAGTGTGGTACGATGTCTTTGGCACACCTGAATTTGAAGTAAAAAGCTGATTTAATTTAATTGACTCATGATCACCAATTATAAACAGGTTTATTTAAAGACAACAAAATCATCTACATATCTTTAATAAAAAATTAAAATGTAACGCAACGTCCACACGATAACTGCAACATCCACAGGGGGTCGTATACTTGTCTTGTCTTGGTAAAAAGCCGCGACCCCTTTAAATCCACCACGTTGCAAAAAATGGTCACCTTCAATGAAACAGATGATAAATTACAAAAAACTCATTTAAATCATCACTATTCTTCAAACAACATTCATCAATCCGATTAAAATATCTTTAAGTGTTTAAACTTACTGATTTGTTGCTTTTTCAAACGGTACATATTTCTATATATCTAATTCCTTGTATTGAACACAACGGCGTATAAAAGGAATTCTTGGATTACTCAGCATGGAAAACACAGGAACATGTTTACGTTCAATTACCATGAGAAAACTTTACAAATCAGTCCATAATTTTTCTGACAAAACCGACAAACACCGGCAATAAATAGCCACATATACTAACCAAATAAGTTTGACAACTCTTTGTTTCTTGCAACACGCAAACTGACCAAACAAGTTCGATTAGTATCACTAGCTAAATAGGATAATATATCCTAAGTTGAAACTTAGAAACTAAATGACAGAAATCTACAGGATTCATTTTTTTATTTGTTAAAATAACGACCTATCCGCATATGAAAATATGTACTTCGGTAGCTTTTAAAATATGATTTGAAATAAAATGTTGAGCTTTAAAATAAATAAAATATTTTATTTAAATTGCTGTGATGAAAATATGTAATCAAACGTCCTAGTGACCATGGCTTCAAATATGTTAAAGAATTGAATTTTTTTTGTAAAAGGTGCTGATCGACAATGATAACGTTCACGTATTTTTATTCACCTTTTTAAATGAAAATTGATTGAATCGTTCAGAGTTAGACAGACGTAAATATAAACAGTGGTGCTTTCTTTTGTGTTTCATGTAGGTAACAATATTTTTCTGCAGTTCTAGCTACATGCATAAAAATATGAAACATCAAAGAAGCAATTTTTTCTAAAAATATTTCCTGGTTATCTCAATTTCGTCTGTAAAACAGCTCATCACACGAATTAACAGCGTTGCTATGTTTTCTTTATTTTATTCACACCAATTAAAATTGACATCGATGTAAATTACTCTATTTTACTCAAGAAAGGCACGAGTGTTAAACCGCTTAGTCTTAATAAATATATTGTGTACGGACTTTTTCTTTTTTCCTGATTAGGACGAAGAGCACACGGCAGGTGTAACCGGTCAGCAGAGGATGCTCACCTCTCCATGGCACCTGATCCTACCTTTTTTTTTAAAAAAAACCGTGTTCGCTCTGCTCTTGTTTTGTAATTTTCCTTTGGATTATTGAGTTTAAACACTGTTCGTTATTACCACTTGTCATTTAATAAATTAAATAAAATGTAAATGTTTACAAGAATTTCGTTCAATTATTATAGAAAATATTTAGTAAAAAAATTAAGTTTGATTAGGTATATTTTGATAACAAAGCTACATATTTGTTATTTATTTTTAATAATGGTAAATGGTGTGAATTACTACTGTCGCCATGTGTACATGTAAACATGTTGCTCATTCAATCGCTGGTATGAACATGTATCTATTCTTCTTTTTTAGAACGATTTGACATTTTTTAAACGCTTCCATTTAAGGTAATTGTCCATACGTCACAAAACAACGTATGACGTAATTCACGCGTTATTACGTCTTACCCGTGCCCGATCTTTACTCTATACGCTTAGCAACGAACATAAATATATTTTCCCTAAAAATTGTTTTAGAATCAAAATTATACGTTGAAGAAAACTCACTTCATTTTTTAGAACAGTCTTTAAAATTAGGAAAAATAGTTCAATATAGGTTTTGTCTTGAAAGCATATCAGGTAATTAGCGTTTCCGCATATGTGACTGCAATTTCTGAATACCGATCTCGATCCATAATACTTATCGATATTAAAAAAAAACCATCTTTTGGGATTTATATAATACAGATTGATCAACAGTTTGTTCAAATAATGTTTTCTATTTAACAAAAAGCTAAATATACTTTTTAGAGAGATGAAATGATAAAACTATGCAAAATTTTCTTTTTATGGAACTTTTTTCAAAATATATATTTTAATGAATTTTACCAAAAAAAACGCCAATTGTGATCCTAAAAAGGCCGGTCCTTCGGGTAATTTTATTTTGTATTGATTAGAGGCCTTAAGGGGTAAACATTATCACTATTTCAGAGAATTATGTAGGTAAATAAAATTATACGAGATTAAATTCTCTTTGAAAATATGTTTCATTTTATCTCATTTGTAAACAAATTTATATATTTTTTAATAAATAAGCATGTGTAACATTAAAGTAATTGTTTTAAAAAATAAAATCGATCATTTTACATAGGATATCAGTCAAAAATGATTTTCTGAAAGTCAAATTTCAGGCTTAGGCCAATATTCTCAATGTATGTAAAAGGACCATTGTCCGTAATTGGTTCTATTTTTAGCAACGGCCCTAGCTATTATAAATACCGATGGACCAGTTAACTGGGTAAAATTTGATAAGGATATATCCCCAAATACATGTTCGAGAAATTTAAAAAAATTCTGTATGTATTTTATTTATGTAGTGGGGTATGGATCATTACCTTAAGACATGGACTGATTAAAGGCGTATTTTCTATAGGAATAGTTATTAAGTTTACCTTGAGTATGCTTTTGTTTAGCGTACGTAGTCGGTATATTCATGACGATGTTAACTGTCGGCTCAGTTTGTAATCTTTCTGTTGGTTGAACAACTGTTGTTCCTTAACGAAACAAAATCCAAAATAACATCTTCAGAAGCAACATGAGCCTAATATTGTTGCAACGCTTATTCAATTATATCATATTATATTTGCATTTTCTATGCATTTTTCTATAGGAATAGTTATTAAGTTTACCTTGAGTATGCTTTTGTTTAGCGTACGTAGTCGGTATATTCATGACGTAGTTAACTGTCGGCTCAGTTTGTAATCTTTCTGTTGGTTGAACAACTGTTGTTCCTTAACGAAACAAAATCCAAAATAACATCTTCAGAAGCAACATGAGCCTAATATTGTTGCAACGCCTATTCAATTAAATCATATTATATTTGCATTTTCTATGCATTTTTCTATGTACAAAGAGGTTTCTTGTGGTTCAAAATATATATGATAATTGAATAGACATACATATTTACAACTTGACAAGTTAAAGTCTTCTTAAATCATAAAAAATGAATTCGCTTAAGAATGTAGAAATATTGAATAGAGGGCAGATATTAAGGATGTATCTAAATGATATGAACAGTTTTAAGTAGCCATTTGTACGCAGCTATTATGAACCGATCTCCTTTAATATGTAATGAATGGGCGTGGCAATGATAGATGTAGTTAATGTACTAATATAAACTACTTTGCTTGTTTATTGCATTACAAATTAGTTATTTGTAAATAACTTTACGAATCTCTCGGCCCCTTATCAATTATTTTGTCCGAACACCTATCCAAATTATTGCTTATGTTCGAGATACATGAGATTAAATATTTTATTGGCAATCCCTGTAGACCCTTAATTGGGACACGCTTCGATATCCCGATCAGTGGCATCGATTCGAATCTTCAGTACCAACATTTTTCCTTCTACAATGCTGAACAAAATATGTCTCATTTTCTAAATACATTGCGTCAAATTTTGAGGACTTAAACACCTAAAAATCCCAAATTACGTAATAAATGGATGTGGCAATGATTTGTTCAGGTAGTAAATGTCACAATGAACAACTTTGCTTCTATAATAGACTGGGATATATACACTGAATGTAAAATATTGGAAATTGTATCTAAACATATGTTTAATAACATGCTATTGAATAATATCCTACTTTTTTTTTAATGAAACCACTTTACAAATTATTGTATTACTTAGAGCTATTAATGCAATAAACATGTTTTTGTTAATGATTACCGTCCGTCGTTGTACAGCCGGTCACGTGATGACACTTCGAGTCGTTACACTCACAATGAGACTTACACAGTCGTCCGTAATATCTAGAGGGACAGGATGATTTACAATTCCAGCCAAAGCTTCCGTTAGTACACTCTGTGAGTTATCGAAATAGGTAAACGATACAGAATGCCAAAAAAAAAAAAATAATAATAAAATAAAAAATAAAAATAAAATATGATTGAATATGAGTAATTAAGTGCAGTATTTCATTCTACTGAATCATTCACATTATGCTGGATAACTTGCATTTCCACCCGTGGGTGTAAAACAACAGAGACTTATAACATTGTTCTTATATGTTTATCTTAAAGAAAAGAGAACATTTTTTTGACAGACTTGTCATCATTACTTTACAGCATTACATGAAATAACATGACTCCTCTATCATTCTTTCATCCATGTAAAAAAAATCAGAAACAAACCAAAAACCAATCAGTTAAGGTCATTACTGTTCACGCTAACTAAAAGCTAATGAAGTGCAAAAAATGATAAAAAATATGGCAACCATTACCACTGCTGCAAATAATGAAATATTGCAGGTGAGGAGCTGCCGTTAACAAGTATATGTTGTTAATTTGAAATGATCTCTTTTGTTTGTAATTAACAATAGTTTCTCCCGGTGTTAATGTTCTACAAAGCACGTGTGGTATTATGGTTGATAAACAATGAGTATAAACCAAATCGCTGTATGATTAAGCACAAAAACTACTCACCTGTACAGCTGTTACTAGTATCATCCAAATAATGGTTGTAGCAGCATGGGTATTGAAGTAATCTTTTTAATAAGTGTATAAGTTAGAGAGTATTTAATATTTTGAAGTAAACATTTGTTATTATGAAACTTTTAAATTCATTGCTAGCCGATTACTTACCTTTTGCAATCCAATTGTTGTTTAGATTGACATAAAATCGAAAATAAAGTGGCGTAGTAGAAAATGTTTCTCATTCTAAAACAAATGTATTGTTTTTTAAACATTGCAATATTGCTTAAAGGGACCTAGACACGATTTCAGATGAAAATTTTATTTTTGATTTAATTTACGTATAGAATAGTTAACTTGTGTATTTTGAATGATTTACCAAAATTTGAATGTTAGAAGTCATGTTACAAGCGAGATACAAAGGAAAGAAGTCGTTGTTATGTAAATAAACCTCGAGTATTATATTTGTTTACAAAATAATGTAAAGTAAAGAAACTACCATTTCTTTGACAAAATAACTTGTGGAAACAAGATAAACTCATTTAATGTGTTCATAAATAATTTTATCAACAACAAAAAGCAACATAAGATTGAAACTTTTATCAATACAACACATATGTTAATAATAACAGGACTCGAGCTTTGTTTACAAAGAATTTCAACCTCTGTAACTAGATATTTGACCTTCAAATTTTGACAAAGCATTAAAAACATCCATATTGACCATTCTAGACATTAAAAATGAAAAAAAATTAAGCTCAAATCGTGTCTAAGTCCCTTTAAAATTAAAATATAAACGTCGTTTACAAACCGCATTTTGTATATATATTACCTTGTAACCATCGGGCAGTTATTATGTCAGTAATTTCTTTGTTGATCAGCTAAACTCAATGAATTAAACTGAAGCATAACAAACACTATATATGCTAAACAAGGAAGGAAATCAAATATATAAACTCTAATGCCTTAATATACATGTACGAGAGTTGTCCAAAAAAGTTCGTGGACGCATGTAATTTTATTCACAAAAACGGCGCCATTATCAAGAAAGTATAATAATATTTTAATTTAGAGTATAATAATGTATATGTATAAAATTCAGAGCAATGTAAATTTTTGTATTGGAGTTATCATTATATAGACATTGCCTATACAGTCCGCATGACCCAGTCTGACGTTGAGTTATAACGACGTTTTTATAACGTCGTAGTCCTGGGTTTACCTGAGAGTAATATGCCGTTTGGTCAGAGGGTACAATCGCATACTCCATCAAAATATCGCTTCAGCCACTTGTGGATAAGGAAACTCTAACTATTTCGATGTTTTTCCTGTTTCCTTTATCGTTTGTTTTGTTTCTATCGGTGTTTTACCTCAGTCGACACAATGTTATGATGGCGCGCTGTTCCGTGCGGTCAGCGGACATCGCTTTTTCAGGCGTTTTAAAAAACAAGTTCTTGCCGTAATATATTTTAAATGTCCTCTGCTAGTTTGAAAATAGCTTCAAATGACGTATGAAAATGACGTAAACCATAGAGACTACAATACAATAGAAGATTATGAAGTTTTGAAATGTTTTATAAAAACTGTTAATTTTCATATCTAAAAATTCAATTACAAAGTTTGGACAATTTTTACGCTGGGCCGTGCGTACTTTCCGTGACCCTTTGATACATTAAATTTTTAGTTTTATTTCTACGGAAAACATTTAAAACCACTTTAGTTTGATTTGAAATTTTATGACAAAGATTTAGATATACAATATGTATAAATAAACCCATTTAAAATGACAAAAACGCGATTGTCCACGAACTTTTTGGACAACCCTCGTAAGACTAGAAAATTAGAAATTTGTTTCTCACCTCACAAAATAATTTCAAGTGGTCATGTCATCTCAAAACTAAGCTAAATAATTTTCAATTTTTGATTAATTTAGAACTTATTTATTATATAATAGTGATTGTTTTGGGAATGATTGATTTATTTTTGAGTATTTGGGTACTTGTTTTATTCCACAATGACAAAAATCGTTATAACAATTCAAAAATATTTTAAAACGATAAAAATGGTAGACGTCATCCTTAAAGAGAATAACGGATGTCGTCACTTACACCTTAACGCATTTATCAACAATCATCGATTGAATTCCTGAGTTTCAGGCGATACTTTGGTTTCAATAGTTGTGTCCCTGAGCAAATATCTATGTATAGTTTGGACGGCAACAATATGTACATTTAATCATCTGACAACGCCTGTTTGTCTGTTAGAAAGAATAATAGTTATCATACATATAAACAGTCGTTCCATATTTAAGGAAGTATGGGACTGACACCAAAGTAATTAAAAAATTATAAAACTTGGTTCAACGGTTAGCACTGTATTTCCTCTAACAGAATAAAAAAAAAGTTGATAGGTTAATATGTTTGTTTCCATGGTAACGGTACCCAAACATACCCTTGTTGGAAATACTCCAGCTCATTAAAATACACCGCTTGCAACAGAAATGAAGCAATGCTACAGAGTTTGCAGTTATTTGATTTCATTTTTCTTATATGCTATTCATAACACATTAACAGAAAAATGATTTTTTACAAAAATATTTTGTCAACGCCTCCTCAGTATTTTACAAACTGCAACCGAATATCCTTTGCATAGTTCTAATTTGTTGCCTTTTGTGTTGACCTTCAATGCAAAATGGTCAAAAAATATATTTTAATATTAAAAGTTTTATTGTTTAACTGAAATAAAATGTTCAAACGTTATGCTTTCACTGGAGAATGAGAAACTCATATGTCAATGACTTAGATAAAAAGATATTGCAGTCTGAATTTCCTCTGGTCTGTTTTTTCAATTTCGCGCCATTTTTACTTAAACACTATTCTAGTGTAGATAAAATAATAAATACCAACTTTTTGTTCAAAAAACACTCAATCAATTAATAATATCTTTATTAAAATGCTAGTACTTTTTAAAATTCACCAAAAAAGTAAAAATATTCATTTAAATCCAAAATTTCCTCTGTTTAACTTGAAATTTCTCTGTTAAAGTACAAATTTTAAACTATTTGCACCTTAAAACAAGATACCAGGTAGGAACAAAATAATTCTAGTAGGTATAAACGATTAAATATTTAATTTATGATTTGCTACATGTATCTCATAATTATTGTTTTCAACTTTGAAACATATAAAAGGATCGAAATCAGCATTACATCATGTACAATATGCACAGTACAAAGGGCGAATTTAATTTTAAGCCATTCGGTAGAACAACATCCATTACTGTTACAACCATATATTATGGTATGAATTCTTTTTTATACAAATGTACTAATCAAGTTTATACTGGACATTTTACTCCTCACATGTACATGTAATAGATTAACAAACTTAAACAAATAATACACCAAAATCAAAAGCCCTCTCAACATTATTACATGTGTTACCAATCTAGCATAAATAATGAAGCTGACAATTACCGCTCTAGAATGAACAGCCTTCTCAACATTTTTATCTCATATCTAACATAAATATTGAAGTGGACAATAACAAAAGTCCTTGGCTTATCCTTGCAACATCCCTTTTTCCTTGAGCAAGGATGTAGTATAGACATCTTTTGAGATACTGTACGACTTTGAAAGTTAAAGTTTTGTGTTATTTTTTCACAAGGTATAGATGGTTCCTTCAGATTAGCATCCAGTGTTTTACCAATATTTGTGTCAATGTTTGTCCGAAGTTTGGAAATTATTGTGCTATCTTCATCACCAACTATTGTCTTTATACAAACAGACCCATCATTCACATCCTTGATCATCTCTTCTAACATGTCACTCTCCATGGCTTTCGTAGTTCCGTTCCAGTTGATACTGCAATCATGTGGAGGAGGTGTTGATTTGGAATAAAAAGACAAAGTACATGTGGGACAGGATTTCGATCTTGCTGAAAAGTTTTCTATTTTTCCAGAAAATGTCTTGATCATTGATGAATGACCTGAAAGATGGGAAATAGCATCAACTAAAATACTTATACATAGAAAAATATCTAAACAAAACTTTTGTGACATTCAAACACAAGGATTTTTTAGGATGTACAATCTATGGTTCATTAAGATTAGGGCTGGGACAATTCAGGGTTTATTCAATTGGTTCGATTTCTATTCAAAATGCTATAATTCATTTTTTTTTTCGATTCGATTAAATATAGATAAGCCTTTAGTTAATATTTCTCATTATATATGAAATACTAAGCTTTATCTTGTAGATTCCTTTACTAAAGGATAACAAACAAAAAATTCATAAAAATTACATAATTTAGAATTTACTTATAAAATAAACAAACTTTTTTTAATAAATGACATATTTTCAATTGGCACACTCATGCTAAGAGTTTTAAGCAGAATAAAATCAATGAAAATAAATGGCATAGTGATAATCTCTGGGGCTATAGATTTTAGTCAACAATATATGGAATACCACCACCAGTGTTTAAGATTAATGTCCAACAAATTTCAAGGTAATATCAACAGGTCAAAGGTCAAATTTGGTGACGTCATCATTTTATTAATTATCACCTCCGTCAAATATACTAAAACCTTAATTAATCTAAAACCAAACGGTTCAATTTTCTTTATTTTGATATATTTAAATAACAGGGTCATGACAATCTTACTGTTAAATACATTTTCTTTTTAGAGATCGTTAAATGTTATAAATTTTCATCTTAAAAGAGTATTCACAAGCGTTAGTTTTACATTATATTGCATCAGAAATTACCATAAGTTACCAGTTTGAATTTATTGAAGTGTCTTTAAGTAACGAAAAAGGTCTCCTGTATAAATAGCAGCCCAAACATTTTTGCAATATCTTGAAAAATAACTGAATGGCATAGGAAAATATAACAATGACTATTTCATTTTACATTCCACTGAAAGGAGATTCAAATTTGTCAGTTTGGGGCGATGTTGGCAAAAATTGTGAGGTCGGAAGTTTTTCAAAGAAGATGGGGGAACAAGATAGCACAAATACCCATTTGGTTTAGTCGTAAAGTACAATTTAAAATTTAATTTTTTCCAACTAAATATACTTAATAATGTTATATACAAGTTTACAAAAGCACAATTTCTAACTATATTCAGTTTTGAATATTTTAACAAACGATAAGAAAAAAAAACTAAATTCTTAAGTTTTGGTGGTATCGAACCCACAACCTAAAAACCCTATCTCAATAATGTTATCTAATGTCTGGTGCACTAACCACTGAGCCATTTCAGTCACAACAAACTCAATTGTTAACGGCTAATATGCGACTTCAACCACGCATTTACGGACTTGTATTATTTTTCTAAAACGTAAATTGTTGTGATACAAAATGACATTTTTTTAAGTATAGTGGGTTATTTCTCCAAGTTTTCGTTGATTGAATCGGTTTGATTTCCTTTAAACCTTATATAGACTGTGACAAAAATATGGAGCTCAGACCCACTTTATAACAGAAAAGGCATTGTAGTTATAAAAATGATACTATTTTGGAGGTTTCGACACGCATACGCCAGTTTAAATTAACCTATTCTAATTATTTAATATATTTAAGGGTTATAAATCGATGTTATGGTAAATATACATTGTTTTCAATGATTTAGAAAACAATTATGAGATTTTTAGTATCTTATCTATCTTCATATAGGCAGTTTACACGCTTTATTCACCCATCTTCTTTACATCTTTAAAGATTTCATTCCAAAGAACAAAATATAAATATTTCTGAAAAATTGGATTATTCGAATTTTAAGCTTATCTGTTTCGTACTACCTTAAGTTGAAAAAAAAACCATGCATGTAAAATGTGGCACAACGTCTTTCACAGGATGAATGCCCATATTTAAGTTCTCCTTAAAGATAGCTTAAAGGTGCTTAAAGACGATCTTTAAGTCACATTTAAGCTATAAAGCTGCTTAAAGGTGGTTTAAAGGGGGCTTTAAAAAAGCGTAAAGATGGCTTAAAGGCAGCTTAAAGTCAATCTATAAGCGACCTTTAAGCCACCTTTAATGACAACTTATTTGTATTGAAACGCCGCTAGTAAAAAAGGGAAGTCGATGATCATGTTATTTTTTTTATTGATTTTCAATCACTATTAACTGATTAACATTGTATACAAATTTGAATAATAAATCTATTGTAGAAATGAATTGGGTCCGCCGTCCTTAAGCCACATTTCAGCCATTAAAAAAAATAATTATTTAATTTTGTGCTTAATTTACTAACAAAGTGTATTAACTTTTTGACAATTAATCAGTTGTGATCAATGGACAAATATATTCAACCTATATGTGAAGTATTTATTTAAAATAAAAAAGCATAGCCGTGGGTCTGGACAAAAACACAACTGTTTTGTATATCCTGTATATTCTGTGTTAGTTCCAGGGTTTTTCTGAAGTTAAACAAACAATAGATTTTGATTAGATATACACAAAGAAATGAAAGCATGTCTAAACATGAACATGTGCGGTAGTTAAGGTAGTACAAAACAGTATCCGAAAAACAAACACTTCGGAAATCCTCGCGCAAGTCAAACATTTACGAGAAAAACAAATAAATGACGTACGTCACGTTCTACGTGTCTAATTATGACGTCACGCCGTGCAAGAACTGTTTAAAAAATACTTTGTAACAAAATGGGGGAGGGAGGTTTAAACTTTTTTTTAAAAATATCTAGTGGTGGAATTGTTTTGGTATTTACTTAATATTATCTACACATTCAAACAATTTATATGGTACTTTTTTGTGGAATTTGAATGATAGGAATTTAAATAAAAACAGTATTTAGTATGGCGAATAGCTCCAAAATAGGGCCTTCTTGCATATACTTTGGACTGATTTTATTGGTACAAAAATTTATCAAAGTCAATGATTATTATTTTTTTAACGTTTAACGTGTCTTAGTCTCTTTGTTAATAGATATTTGCCCCAAAAAAATATTTTGACAATTTCTTTTTTTTTAAAATCATGTATTCTGATGAGCCTAGCCCTTTTCTAACAGGGTGTCGGAAGCCATAGTTGTGACCTAGATTACGAGAAAACTAATGGTGGAATATTTTTTTAAACTTTGTATATATATACAGTTTAATATGATTATCATTTGGTGCAATTTAAAAAAAAATTAATTATGTGAACAATTTTCGCTATCTGTTTTGTACTACCTTAAGTATATAATGTATGTTATTTCGCAAGTTTCAATGATTCTGTAACCCTTCCGTCTTATGGATCCACTTGAGGTCCAGCTCAACTTAGCAATCACCAAGTCCAATTGTTAGCTCACCTGAGCTGAAAGCTCAAGTGAGCTTTTCTGATCACTTTTTGTCCGGCGTCCGTCTGTCTGTCCGTCTGTCCGTCCGTCTGTCTGTCCGTAAACTTTTTACATTTTCGACTTCTTCTCAAGAACCACATGGCCGATTTGAACCAAACTTAGCACAAAGCATTCTTAGGTTAAGGGTATTCAAGTTTGTTAAAATGAAGGGCCACGCCCTCTTTCAAAGGGAGATAATTAAAAATCATTAAAAATTTGTAGGTATTTTTAATTCTTCTCAAAAACCATTCGGAAAAGCGGAAACTTGTGTGGAAGCAACTCAGGTAGTGTAGATTTAAGTTTGTTCAAATCATGACCCCCGGGGTTAGGGTGGGGCCACAATAGGGGGGGTCGAGTTTTTACATAGGAATATATAGAGTAAATCTTTAAAAATCTTCCTCTCTGAAACTGATCAGCCGGAAAAGCTGTAACTTTTGTGAAAGCATCTTTAGTTAGTGTAGATTCAAGTTTGTTCAAATCATGATCCCCAGGGGTAGAGTGGGGCCCGATTGGGGGGGGGGGTCGAAATTTTACATAGGAATATATAGAGAACAATATTTAAAAATTTTCTTCTCTGAAACTGATCAGCCAGGAAAGATGAAACTTGTGTGGAAGCATCCTCAGGTAGTGTAGATTCAAATTTGTTCAAATCATGATCCCCAGGGGTAGGGTGGGGCCACAATGGGGGGTCGAATTTTTACATAGGAATATTTAGAGTAAATCTTTAAAAATCTTCTTCTCTGAAAAAAATCAGCCGGAAAAGCTTTAACTTGTGTGGAAGCATCCTTAGGTAGTGTAGATTCAAGTTTGTTCAAATCATAATCCCCAGGGGGGTAGGGTGGGACCACAATGGGGAGTCGAATTTTTACAAAGGAATATATAGAGTAAATCTTTAAAAATCTTCTCTGAAACTGATCAGCCAGAAAAGCTGTAACTTGTTTGGAAGCATCCTCAGGTAGTGTAGGTTCAAGTTTTGTTCAAATGATGTTCCCAAGGGGTAGGGTGGGGTCACAATGGGGGGGGGGGTCGAAATTTTACATAGGAATATATAGAGAAAAAATCTTTAATTTAAAAATCTTCTTCTCTGAAACTGATCAGCCAGGAAAGATGAAACTTGTGTGGAAGCATCCTCAGGTAGTGTAGATTCAAATTTGTTCAAATCATGATCCCCAGGGGTAGGGTGGAGCCACAGTGGGGGTCGAATTTTTACTTAGGAATATTTAGAGTAAATCTTTAAAAATCTTCTTCTCTGAAACCGATTGGGCAGAAAAGCTTCAACATGTGTGGAAGCATCCTCAGGTAGGGCAGATTCAAATTGTTTGAATATGATTTTGACAAATTTTAATCTAGACTATTTGAAGACTGAACTGACTAAACTTAGAGCTCTTCTATACAATTTGTGTTTTAGAAGATTTTTCCCTATATATTCTTATGTAAAAATTTGACGCCCCCCTTCCAATTGTGGCCCCACCCTACCCCCAAGGATAATGATTTTTCAGGAGTAGGGTTGGGCCACATGGCGGGGGGGGGGTCCAATTTTACAAAGGAAAACATTTAAATTGTTCACAAAAACTCAAATATTTTTATATATGGATTTTTTACTTATATGCAAGCATTTTGACATATTGTTGATTCTTTAAAATTCTTTAGACTCTGGTCCCTGGACAATTCTTAGACCTCACAAGGGGTTCAAAGTTTGATGTAGGTTTATAATCCATATATAAACAGTTGTTTAAGTCTGAACATCTTCTCGAGAGCTGCAATGCTCAATATGTGATATGACTGTAAAATCATCCTGTTACAAAGGGGCTCAATGATAAACATAAGAATATGCAGGGAAATTTTTTTTATATACAGGATCTGTTATGCGACATTGTTCAGATATTTTGTATATGACTCCATAAAGCTGATTTTATTATGTCTGTTGTTGCTCAGGTGAGCGATGTGGCCCATGGGCCTCTTGTTGATTATCAAACCGTTTATTAACAAGCGTGATCGTATATACGAAACACTGTATAAGGTTCAAGACATCCCTTTTATTTGATATTGTGATTACAGATATGATAACAAATGAATAAATAAATAAATGCCCTGAAATGAAATAATATCAATAGTAAGTAATAGGCTAAGGTATAAACTACACTATAGACACGGTAATATTTTAGTCTTATTAAAGGGCAATAACTCTTATATGTTTATATGTAATTATACATGTAATTACACATTTTATCCATAGAGATTATAAAATGCTTTACAGTACAGATATATTTGCGTTTTTTATGAAACGTCTTTATATTTGACATACATTAATGATAAAAACATAATCCATACCATTCATATGGGAATGGGCAATCCCACGCCCTATGAGTGTGCGCTTTTATACACAGCAGAGACAGACTACAAATTATATATATTTCCATAAGTAATACTAATTAAAAATACAAATTGCTTTAAAATAAGGTTTTCCCTAGTATTACTTCTAATTCTCAAAGCTCAATATACTTTAATAAATATTCTTTCACTCAACAATTGCTCTTACTAATAAAGTGCAAAAGGATATATTAAATTTGCTAAATTACAATAGATATACTATTAATAAAATATTAGCACTTCTGTTATGGTTAGAAATAAATAATGTTAGCTTACCTATATGAGATGAAATAATGTCAACTACAAAATGTCTATATGAGTCTTGTCTCTTAGGCTTCAATGTGAAGAATGCTTAAAACAGTACAAAGAACTCTTGGAGGGAAAACTACCAACCAATAAAACCAAACTATACAAACTTAAAAACCAATAGATTTCCTTCATAAAAACACACCTTTAAACCTACCATATAAGGACCATATATCCTTAGGGCATTAATTAAGCCAGGTAAACATAGGTGTTCTACCTGGGTTGTTTAATATAGAACTACATGTATTGCCAAAATATATTATATCTTAACTAATCATTATCAATATTGTAAATAGATTTAATAATATAATAATTAATAAATCTCATCCTATTACATAGTCAAAGTTACAACATCATTTAAAAGCACCCCAAATCAAAGATCTCTATAAGCTACCTCAAAATCCAAAATAAAATTCTAAAGCCAAAGAATTTAAGATCTGCTTAACATCATTGTACATGGGACTATATAACATTTTAATTATGATTGGCAGTCCTGACTAGCTCGGCCCATCTACGATGACCATGAGTGAACATTTAGTGTTCAAATTCCTGAGTTATATTTTATTTCTAAATAAAGCAACAAAACTGTCAGAACTGTCAGAAATAATATTGTGATACAGGTTTTGAGTCTCCCACCTGGGTATGATGCATCGCTTACGCATAATACATTCATTCATACATGGCTATAAGGTTACAAATGTCAAAAAGATGGAACAAGCATTACATGACTGGCTCGCAGTATCAAGGGCTTCATTGTAGACACAGGATCTCCAAATATGACAATTTGTTGATAACTTGTTTATATATTTTCAGTTTGGATTTTACTTGTGCCAGAATTAATTAACCTGATTTAGGACTAAGAGAATTTTGATGCAGGCGTTGAGTATCCCGCCTTAGTAGGACGCATCGCTTGCGTGCAATATTTAAATGTCATATATAAAAGTATACATGAGTTCATGGTTAAAAAGGTTACAAAGGTTATATAGAATATGCAATGCATGACTCAGTATAGAGTACCAGAGCTATCGATGCGGACATAGAATCCCCAAATATGACAACTTATTTATAAACTCCCAATTTGGATATGTATGCCCGCATTCTACATCTGGTTGCATAACATCAATTAGGAATATTGCGCAGTGCTACAAGAGTCACAGAGATCATTCTGTTAGTTATCATTAGCATAATTCATTGCACAGTATCTAGATATACATAAGTATCATAGTTACCAATGTGTAATACTAACAATTCAAGGCCATAGCATGGCTATCTGTTTACAATTCCAAGACAAAAAAGTATTAAAAATGTTTTTTGCTCTAAAAAATAAAATGAACAAAAATGCCCAAGACGGGTATCAAACCCGGAGCCCTTCGTTTACTAGCATCAGCTCACTTCCACTGCGCCACGGCAACTAGAATCTGGGTTTTTATATCCTATAAATCGTTGGCTTTTGAATCAATGTAATGTGTGTATATTTTTTACTTGAAAAGAGTTTGACTTCCATTCAGTTTGTAACAATCAATTATATCTAAGTTATAAATTACACGCATGCGTGTATCTATACTTATAAATTAAGACATTTTGCCAATAAACTTCGAAATGCCTGCATTCGAGTAGCTGCTCACACCTTTTTGCATTTCAACACGTGTGAGTTGATGTCCGTAAGCTATAATTGAATTTTACCTGATAAGTAATTATTGTAAGATAAATTAAAAACCTACTTTCATTTTCGATAAACCAGCCCGAAATAGCAAATATGTGAGTAAGGTGGTGGACACGCTTTGGCAAATCCAAGTCAGTGGGAATTTGCATAAAAATATACCTACAATGAAATAATATTGAATGATTATATAAAGAGTGAATATATATCCTGGGAACCTATTTCGGGTATACATAGGAATTGAGATTTGACAAATATTGAAAAAATGAGCCAATTCGTTTCTTGAATGCGCGATTTTTGTTTTGATGAATAGAACTTTCCAGAACGGGGTAACCAAGAACGCGGTTGACTAATTAACGTCATGGTGGAGAATGTTGAATGAGTCACCATGCTTTGCGGGCAGATACCTTGGATCGGACATCTGGTTAATACAAAAATTTTGATAAATAAAATGGGCCATTATAGACGTGATTTTATTTTTGATGGAAAGAACTTTACAGAACAGGATGCCAAAAAATGGGGTTGACTAATTAACAATATGGCGAAAAGAGCGTACACGTTTTTAAATAACATATACATTTTTAAACCACGACAGATTGGTAGTAAATCTTATAAATTAATTTGTTGGCAGTGTTTTATCTAAAATTCTTATTTTGGGCAATAATAAGTGAAATTTGACATAAAGAACAAAGTTCTAAAAAGAGATACCTCGCACTATACACCCACACTCTGGTTTGAAATAAGATAATAGTCTTATTTTTTCCAGTCAGCTGCAACAAAAAGAATTAAGGCCATGTACATGTTCATGTGTATATACTCCATTTCAATTTAGATTTTCATTCCTGTCCACTCCTCTAAATTTCCAGCCACGCAGTTGCTTTTTTATTTCAATTATATAGAATATTTTAAGAAAAGCAATTAAGAAAAATTTCGGACACAGTTTATAGAAAAATGAACAAAAAAACCTGGTTCAACATATTAAGCATTGTATAATACTAAATAATGTGCTTGCGCGGGATATCATATAGTTTAGAATAAATTACGGTCTTCAGTGAAAAAAAAATATATCATACCTGATTGGAAACTGTTAGGCTTACCAGTACTTAGTTAATGAATTCAAACCAGTTACATATACGTTCACCTTATTCATAACTATGAAATACAATTAAGAAGATGAAACATTTTTCTTCCTGGTATGTGACATTATATTTATAAACATCCAAATGTGTAATGTGTAAATATTGTTTGTAATACAGGTACACTGTATTATCACTTACCTAAAATTGTTTGATTTAAATAAAGTATACACTAGTTTGTAATGTACTGTAGAAAGCACTGATATAAATATGTAAAAAGTTTTATTATTCAAAATACCGGTATTTATCATTCACATAATTTGTTAAATTGATCAACAATGATAAAACGTTTTCATATTCTAGTATACGAAAACTTATCAACTATAGGCAATTATAGGCTAATTTGAATTATGTTTTTTTCACATCCTTTTATGTGCATATATTAACCTCTTTCTGTATCCTCTTCATGTTTACTTTGCTTTGTACATTGCTGTGAACTGTTGGTCTCTTATATTACTTCATAATCCTTTTAGGAGGAATGTAAAAATTGAATGAATGAAGAAGTGATTTAGCTCCACAATAAGAATGATTCATACAAATTGGCTATGGATTTTGTATAAAATTGCTGAAATTAAAGGGGCGTGGTCACGATTTTGGTCAAATTCTGTTTTTCTGTTTTTATTATTCATAATGCTTTAGGAATGCATTTCTAATGACCAAATAAAATTTGATAGTCAGGCGTAAAGTTATAGGCAAGATACAGTGCTCACAATTCTTTGTCATGTAAACAAGGCTCGTGCCCTGTTTTTGTTTACATAGGTTCAATTTGCCAATATAACATCTTTGCTAAGCTGATTTGTCTATTTTCTTATTAATTTTAAGCATAAATAAACAGTTCTTAACGTTTAACACATTCATTTTAGGTTTAAAACTGGAATTTTCACTTCAACATTCAAAATGTAAACAAAAACATTGTTTACATAGCAAAGAATTGTAAGCTCTGTAATTCGCTTTTTCTCAACGAATGATACTTAAATTTTGGTTGCTTATTAAAAATGCCTTACTAAAGCATTGTAAACATTAAAATCGGGAAAATCATTTTTGACTAAAATCGTGACCATGCCCCTTTAAAGACATACAGTTATCATTAAGATTAAAAGATACTTTTTAGCATTTAAATTGCTGTATTCATGAAGTAAATTCAATGTTCTATTTTTGGCTAATTATTCTAATATTTAGATTTAAAATGAATCTTTTACATCTACTTTCTCATAATTTATTTTTATTTTTTCGTTATTTATGTTATAAATGTTCACAATACATTGATTTTTCTTCTTATTTCCAATCTCATTATTTTTTATCTGTATTATTAACTAATTATTCTCAAAATATCTAACCAATTTGCAAGTTCTGTTTATACAGTAGTTTTATCAAGAAATTCCCATTTCGCCTTACTACTCTTTTTTTACCTGTATTTCACAGACGAAATGGGAACACACTCACCTTACGTGGTTTCAAAGACATTTTATATACAATTGCCGCGTTTTGGAGAAGAAAGTCGTAGCAGGTTTTAGTGCAGGGGATATTTTATTGCACTATGGCGCCGTATATTTGACTCAAATAAATTCAACAGCTGTGGCACTTGTAGTATTATCTATCGTTTTGAATTAAGCTTATATACAATTTTCATGTAAAAACAGAATTTAAGACAAATTTATATGGATTGTTTATATAATGGATTTAGATTTTAAGATAATGTTCTATAAAAATGCCTGTAGATATTATAAATGTCAAGTGCTAATGTTTATTCTCCGCAATCAATCTCAACAAAGAAAACAGCACTAGTCTCTACGAAATAGTATTGTTTTGTTAATACTTATACCTATTTAATACACAAGGTGTCAAAATAATTTGATTTTCTGAAATCAACGTGCATAAATTCTAAAACTAGACTAAGTGATGGAAATTTTCTTTCAAGTCTTTACTTGCTAGTTTTTTTTTTGTCATCAACTCTCAGATGGGTTTACTTCTTGCGAAAATTATCGACAATGATGAAATTTGCCAGACGTTCGTTTTTCCCAAAATTAAATACCAATTTGGGGGAAAATAGAACTGGGCATACAAAATAGAGTATACACATTTATGTAAACCATATCTCATCAGAATTTTTGCAAAAATCGTTGTAAGTAAGTACGCTTTATATCCCTGATGTATCAGAATAGAATACAAAAAATGTGATGCATGTATCGTGCGTGGCCATTTTTAACTATTTAATGGACTCAAAGCTTAATTAATGGTGTTAATTCTATAGAATGACATCTTAGAAAAAAAAAGTTTGGTAAAATAAATCATATGTTGACGGATTACTTTTTAGGCTATAAGCTCTAAACCAAGTAGACCCAAACGAAAAATTTCGTAAAAATCACATTTTGCTTACAGTTTTCTGCTTAGAACTGTCGACAATGTAAGATATCATTTAAACATTAAATAATTGATCACAATAAATTAAATCCGAAATAGCTTTTGCCTCTTAATTTAATCCGGTTTAAGTAAAAGAAAAAAAATATTCTGGAAGGTTGAGTGGAGGGGTCATCAACACAAAGAAGATAAAAGCATACCTGAGATCCTGGTTAATCAGAAATTTCGTTTTTCATTTTACTTTATCAGAATCGAGTTTCTCAACATGAAATATTTCTATCATAAAATACATATTTTACCGTTCCAATTGCTTATTATTGTCATAGGTTACAACGGTGATGTGAAGCAAAATCAATATCGGGTATCTAAAATGCTATGTAAAAGTCGAGCCAATGTTGTAAAATCCGTATAATGACGTAGTGCGATATTCGGACTACCTTAAAAGAAACACAGGCCTTAATGAAATCGCAACTCAAAATGATCCGTCATACTTCGTGTCTATGCTGGACACAGTATATCAAGGTTTTAGCTAACAATTGCTCCGATCTCCGCTTTGACTGATATATATATATATATATATATATATATATATATATATATATATATATATATATATATATAAAGAAAATTTAAAAAAAATGAAAGACAACACAGAGTAAAACGTTAGCGCTTTCATTAAATCTTCAGACGTTTTAAAAATAACAATAACGTTCCTTGGTGACGTCTACAATATAATGACGTCATAGTTATAGTTATAGTTGTAGAGGGATATTGCCGCGTAATCTATAGCGTCATTCAATGAAATATATATACACAATACACATAATACACATAATACACATAAAGCTTAATTAAATCATAGCAGTCTGTTGAGGCTAGGTTTTAAAGTTTGAATAAAATGTTTTTCTTTTTCTCTTCTTTCTGTTACACTCTCTGTAAAAAAGTTTATAAAAAGGAAACACTTTAAATTGCCCGCGTCCGCATACATCAATGTGCTCGCTGAGTTTTATTTTTCGGTACTCTGGATCTCTAATCTGTTGTTTATGCACCCGGATTCTAGTTCTAGGTGGGCGGCCACCGCGCTAACCACTACGCCATCTTGGCAAGACAAAAATCTTGCTTTCGATGACGAAGGGAACCTAGCGCGCCGGTCGCTCACTACACAGTCGTTTGAGATACAGGTGGAATACAGTTAAACGACAATTTGAGAGGATCGGGACGATACACATTGCATAGATATATACATATATAATAAGCACAAACATTGCAATAACTCTCAAACTGACATATACCTGCCCATAGTGAATGATATAGATATTCATAGAGCACAGAGAAATTCACCTTTTTGGAGCTCCACCTCCGCCCCGTCCGGGGCTTGAACTCACGACCTCTGGAACCCATTATCCTAGCAGTGGGCGGCCACCGCGCTAACCGCGCTAACCATATATATATATATATATATATATATATATATATATATATATATATATATATATATATATATATATATATATAAATATATATATATATATCTTCACAATTCGATTTAATTAACAGTGGACATATCTAGTTCTAGAAATGTATTTTTTGATACTACATCAACCCTAGAAGATGGTGAAATAAAATTCAGTCTCAATACGAAACCCACTGATTCTTACCCTTATCTCAAGCCATTGAGTTGCCACCCTCCCCATACATTTAGAGGAATTCCTAAAGGATTAACAACCCGAATCAGGCGGATATGTTCCCCAAATGAAATCTTTGAAGAACAGAGCAGAATATTAAAATCCCATCTGTATAATCGAGGCTATAAAACCCACCAGTGCAATCTGCAATTGCACTGTCTGGGCTTTATAGCCTCGATTGATGAGATTGTTACAAAAGACAGGAAAACCCTTTCTGAACACAAAGAGAAAATAGACAAAAGCAGGGTTCCACTTATCACTACCTATCACCCTGCCCTCAAGAGCATCCTTAGAAATAATATGTCCATTCTTTACACTAACGAAAGAATGGCCGATCTTTTAAGGATCCGCCAATGTCTGCGTCTAAACGCCCGAGGAACTTAAAGAACATGGTAGTGAGGGCGAGATTAGACAACCCGTTGTCAAATGGTGGTTTTAAAACATGCTCCGATGCCAGATGCCTTTTGTGCAGGCACAGCACTAACGCGGACAGTTTAAAAAGCCCCATCACGGGTCGCACCTACAAGATATTTGGCAACACGTCTTGCCGCACAGAAAACTGCATCTATCTCATCAGTTGCAAAGTTTGCTCTAAGCAATACGTTGGTGAAACAGGTAACCTCCGCAGAAAGATCAATAACCACCGCTCTACCATAAAGACCAAAAAAATCAAAGAGCCCGACGGGGAACATTTTAATACGAGTGGCCACAAATGGGAAGACATGACAGTATTGGTTTTTGACCATAATCCGCATTGGACAGGAAAAGCAAGGAAAAGTTCTGGATGCAGAGACTCAAATCATTCAGACCTAATTGCATGAACAAACAAATGGACTTTACTAAAATGAACGTCTCATTGCCTCACATCACCTGACACCCATAAAGTAATTTTATCAAATTTGTCAACTGTGCCTCTTTCAGTTATTAGTTTACTTTACAACCTTTTATTTGTTAATAACTATTTTTATAATTTCTTTATTTTTAATTTTTTATTTATTTTTCTATTTTTAATAAAACTCTTACCCATTATAAACTTAATTGAAAATTTCGGGTCTAAATCAAAAGTGCCGCACGAGTTGACAACGGGGGTTTAAATTTTCATTTATTAACTCGGACGTCAATTTTAATTAGCTACAGTACTGATCAGACCCAATATAACACCAGAGTAATCCCCAACTAAACCCCGGGTTACTTTTGGGGTTTACTTTGGGTTTACTTTTTGAAAATTTGGGTCCACTCGGGGTTTACTTTGGGTTTACTTGGAAATTGCTTTTGAGGTCAACAGTACGCACTGAAGTGTGAAGCAGACCCGTCGTTTATCCTTTTATTCTTCTTACTGTAATTCCTTCCCCTTGTATATTCCGAATACACAGCTAGCGTCTGCTTTCAGGGGTATACTTATGGCCGGGTTTACTCTCTGTGTCCCCTCCGGGTTTACTTTGGGTTTACTCTGGGTACTCTCTAGTAAACCCGGAGTAAACCCAAAGCAAACCAAGAAAGTAAGCCCAGGGTTTAGTTGGGGTTTACTTTCTGTTAGGTTGGGTCTGATCGGTACTGTAATTAACTCAATCAGGCGTGAAGTTGGCAGTCGAATAATTACTTTAGAGCGATCGGCCGCATTGTCAACACCTTCTTTAAGAATATGAACAAAAACTGTTTATAATGTAGTTGTCCTTTTTTATTGTTTCTTTAGTTGTTTTAGTAGTAGCGCTAGATTTTGTTTTCTTTGATTTAACCATGTAATTTATTTGCTTTGTCCTGAAGAAGGGACTGGTTGTCCCGAAAGTTTGACAATATCAATTGTTCGTGTCGTTAGCCATTTTTAGTTCTTTATATAGTCAGTTTACTGGCTTAGTATCTAAATATTAGATCCGACACTTTAAAGATGCCTAGTGTTGTTCATTCTATTCAGTGCTTTATATATATATATATATATATATATATATATATATATATATATATATATATATATATATATATATATATCAGTCTGACTGTTTTTACTGTTTTTGGAGTGTAAAATAAAATAACAAGAGCATTTTAAATTCGAACTTGAAAGTAACATATGGATCAATGGGAACCCAATATCGACATCTGAATTTTATTTCATTTGAGTTATAAAGTGACCAACGCTGTCACATTTACATGCAATTGAGAACTGATTTAACTATTTAACTTTTGAATAAACGCATGTTTACTTTGTAATCAATATCCAATGAGAAACCCTTATTAAGACGTTCATATTTATCTCACTCGGAAATGTATTTCTACGTTTACAAGTACTTTTGTTATTCTCTCAACTGATTTGCAGTGACAATGTCATCATAACACACGCGTTGGTGGTTTTAATGACATTTAACATGTATTTGCCGTGTTTAATATCCGAGAAGTAAACTGTAGCGGGTTTTACTGCATTGGAGATAAATTATACGATGGCGCCATATATTTTACTGCAAAAAATTTGGACAGATGTCAAGTAAATCAAACTATGATAAAATTGGCATTGAATTTCGCGATTTTATATTCTCGCGGTTTGAAACAAAACGGTGGTATTCTGTGTTTATCCTCAGGAAGAAGTACTCGCGTGAAATAAGGAATTTCAATACTTAAATAATTCTAAGTATTTGTATTGTATAATTCTAAGTATTTTGACTTTTTACTCTGAATTCCATGTTTGTAATTGGTTAAAATAAATGTATATGTGTTTAGTATTTTGACATTTTGGACTCTGTAGTTTAAAGAATGTAAGTTTTAAGTTTTTGACATTTCTGATTCATCCTTGGAAGACTACAACATATGTACCGTCCGAATTTGATTAATGTCTTCTCTAATGATTAAAGTCTTCACTTATGATTTAAGTATTCACTAATGAATAAAGTCGTCACTAGGACGGAGGATGACACAAATTTATTCATAAAGGTATATTTTTATTATATGAAAATGTAAATTTATATACATTATTGTACGGAAGTAATGATTAAATACTATTTGCCTACACACCAACCAAGCCCATAATCTCAATTATCCTCAAGTTTAACAAACACTAATTCCATTGTCATTTCCTTATTATTATTTCATTATTAATAAGTTGCACATGATACCGGTGTTAATGGTTTAATAGTAGTTTAAAGTATCCTTTCCTGTTCCCATTAAATAATTTTCATGTATAACAATGTCTGATATTTGCTAAATAGCAAATATATCTAATTTACTAACTGACATTAAAGGCAGCATACACGTATAACATGATCGAGAAGTGTTACGGTATAACACGATAGACATAAGGAATTAATTTTTATTTCGTTTGTTTGTATTAATTGCAGACCTATTATAAATCTTCAACACTTTCACACTAATGTAACTTCAAACCAAACGTTTCCAAATTGAAAAATCTTTAAAGGAAGTCGATCATGTTTATGATATAGGCATTCAGAGTGCATTGTTCAATTTTGTCTCCGTAAAACTATGCCATTGGTTAGAATTCTGGTGTTTTTGCAATACTGTATGGTCTTGCGTTTGTCTGACTTTTGTCTTGCATTCCACTTGTGTTTTCTCTTTTCCCAGGGATATCGATGATATGCTTTACAAAATCTTCCACTACTTCACTTAAATCGTTTTCAGACAGGTGTTTATTTTCAGACATATTTAAGTCCTGTAAATTTGATGACTCCTCTACTGTTTTACTTTTAACGTCATCTGACGAACCTCCTGCCATGCTGTATGGTCTGTTGTCGTCACTATGTGGACCAGTCTGCCTGCCAGGGTCTACTGGTTGGTGTATGGTCTTTTCTGAAAGCTGATCTACTCCGACTCCCATTTCAAATTCTAATTTTTGTAAACTGTATTCCGTGAATAGACGATGAGGTTTGCTTTCACTTTTACCCATTTCATTGAAATCGGTCGACGTGTTTTGGGAAAGAGTCAGATTCTGACATTTAAAACCATTCTTCGTCCGGACTTCTTTACATGTACCCAGTGATGGCTTGTTCAAAAGGGATACGTATTCCTCATCATTGGAATGTGGAAAACTGAAACTGAGGTTTCTATCCGACATCTTGTCTGAAGATTTCACTTTCAGGTTGACGTGATCGTATTCATTTTTACCCATAGACATTTTGTACATGTTCTGGTGTTCTGATGTGTTATGATGTCTGTCAGAGTTACACTTATGTATATAGTACAGGGTACTGTGTTTATACAGGCTCCCCCTGTAGTGGCTACCCCAATGAACTGAGAGTATCTGATCTCAGAGTACGGACTGTCGTCTTCTTCCTGTCCACATACCGGTGATGCGTTAACATTAGAGAGTTCAATGTCCCTGGATTCATCGTACACTTCTCGTTGACGATCTATCGAAATATTGAAACAGCAGATTTGAAACAAAACGTTTATAATCATAAACATGTATTTTTATTATTTTTTCGATAATAGTTTTGCTATTTGTTTACTTTGAAATTAATTTGAGAAGAAACAATCTTTATAAATGTATAATGATACATGTGTTTTAGAGACTGAGTTAGAACCTTGTCAACGCCAAAAGAATACACGCAACGAAAATCTGATGCTTTGCATTTCTAAGTCAAATATTTCTTTATTTCAAAGAACACAAACTTAAGTATACTGATAAAAAATGACCATTACAACCCATCAACAATCTAAAAAAAGTCATAAAGCGAAATAGAAATCAAAGCAGAGCAACACAGATCTCTAAAAAGATAGAGGTGGGATCAGGTGCCTAGGAGGAGATAAGCATCCCCTGCCGACCGCCGTGTGCTCATTGTCAAGATATGAGAAACGGAAGAAACCGTAGTCAGTCAGGTTAATAAATAATGGTATTCCACCCTCAATGACAATATCTTTTTATTATAATCGTAAATGTACTTTGCAGTGATTTGACAAAAAGCATTACCCATGTCACCTAAGATGATACTTCTAATTTACCAAATACGGAGCATAGAAATCTCTATTTTTTCATGCAATTAAGGTTTTATGGATTATTATGATCTAAATTTAACAGCTTGCATTCATGTAACGTTGCTTTCTTGAAAACTGTAAATAAAAAACAACCAACGAACCAAACTTATCTGGATTAAACACACCTTGATTATTACACGGAAGCAAAACATGTCTTATCCTTAAAAAGCAGGGGGAACCTCTGAACTTCAACTTCTTCTTTCTGAAAAAAATCACAGAATGCAACATTGTTGTCAAGAGAAACACGAATCATAAATAAATTTATTTTTGAACTATGGTAACAATGTGAGTGTTAACGCAGACAGTCTAGACTTACCGCGAGCGGACTAAGAGAACACACCCAATTATACAGAGAGAGGACAATGAGCCGAGCAGAAAAAACCCAAGGGTTGATATTGGAGAGGCGTGATCATTCTTGTAGTGAATGTGCGGATTCTCTCCATTCAGTTTAATGCCTTGATGGGTAGACACTTCACCATTTCCATCGGCAAATGTCAATGACTTGTGATGTGATGTTAGATCTGTAGCTGACGTAATGACAGACTGGGGATCTTAAAGGTAATAAGAAAATGATTCATGTAATTTTAGTTTTAAACTGTTTAAAGTACGTGTAGCGTAAATTTATCTGATATATATTGTATTTTACTGTTATTAAAGTGAAGCAAACTATAAAAAAAGTAATTGTAGATTCCTCATTTTATGCGAGTACTTTATTCCGCGATTCAACCGTTTTCCACCAAATCGCGAGAACATAAAATCGCAAATGCCAAATTTTTATCATAGTTTCATGTAGTTTAAATATGTCCGAAAAATAAAAGCAAAATTTTAAAATTCACGAGATGTGCTTCTCGTGATTTTACGCGGATATTCATTCCTCACGTTTTATTAGGAATTTACAGTAATTAGTTAAATAAGTACAAACACTTTTCAGTATACAATCGGAAACTTTAACTTGAAAGGTGTCTCGATGAATAAATGTTTTACTACCTTAAAGTAGATTCTAAAATTAGCAGAAAATTACTTAATTATGATATGAAGCTTAAGGCATAAAAAGGTTATAAGGAAAAAGGGCGAACAAATATGTAATTTTGGATAAAGAATGGATTTTCAAAAAAATTAATTCAATTATATATATATATATATATATATATATATATATATATATATATATATGTGTGTGTGTGTGTGTGTGTGTGTGTGTGTGTGTGTGTGTGTGTGTGTGTGTGTGTGAACAAAAGCTCCATACGGACTCATGATCTGCAGTTCACAAGTCCGATAGTTAAACCACTAAACTTTAATCACATTAAACTATATCGATTGATACAAAACGTTTAACAAAACATTTAAATCGATATCTTGTGGCCTAGTGTCTTTATAAATTAAGGTATTATTGATGTAGTGAGACACCTTAAATTATTGGAAAAACGTTTATCCTGCCAAACAAAAAGAAGCTTTAGGATTTACAGCCTTCGTCAAAATCTAGTTTTCCAATACCTATATTATGCGATGATACATTATAGGAAGTTTTTTATTTGGAAGATAGATAGAAATCTTTTGGGGTTTTTTTTTCTTTAAAAAGTGACTTCTCTTTTTATCGTGGAACAACAAGTCATTGAAATCGTGGTCAGGACGGATTAGGTCAATGTAATAGATAAATTTATAATTCTTAACTACTTGTTATTTATACGCGTTTATCATTTAATAATGGTTGACAGATTGTTTTGGTCATTTTTCACCAAATGCGTTTGATAATACGGTATGCCGTTAAGAACTTCCTTTAAGATCACAAATGAACTTTAGACAAAATCTCTTATTAAAACCAAGTGTTTATGTAAAACCAAAACATAAGTTAGATAAAAATACCGTATGCTGTTACACAGCCAGTCACATGATGACACTCTGAGGCGACACACTCACAAGGTGACCTACACAGCCGTCCATAATATCCAGATAGACACGATAATTTACAGTTCAAGCCAAATCTTCCGTAGGGACACTCTGTGGTTAATTACATACTGGTATTGTTTATCATAAAATAAAAGATGATAATATCTTCATCTGTACAGCATTTCAGAAAAAAAATAACTACACTGTGTTTGTAAAAGCCACATACCTTAAGCCACCAGTGAAGTTGATAAATTTGCATGCTAACGTACTGTTAAAAACGTTAAAAGAAAATCATACGGCAAACAAAATTGATTAACAATGGGGTTTTAACGTCAGCATGCTTAATTACAAATGCTTAGCAAAATTCTTTTTCCTTGTACAGCTAAAAAAGTTGCAGTCCATAAAAACATGTTTGTTTTTTAATCTATTGATTTATAATTAAATAGTAAAAATATGTCATTTAAACCATTTAAGGATTTACAGTTAATCTTTGTTTTTTTTTTATCTGTGACAACTTTCAGAAAAAAGGAAGTAGTTTGAACATTTATGAATATGAATTATATCTTTGCAAAATATCACTCACTTTTTTATCAATATAAACTAAATCTAAAGTTTTAACGTAAATATGCTTTCTTACACCTAAGGTTACTGCGATAAAAGTGGTGAATTTATCAAATTTGTTACCAATAATACAAATTATAATTATTATCAACTCACCTGTACAGGTTATATTATCTTCATTCAGGTACTGGTTGTAGCAGCACGTATTAAGAGGTTCTCTGTATTAAATATGTTTAAGTAGATTTTGGAATGTTTTAAATATTTTGAATAATAAACATGTCAGTAATTACGATTTTTTAAAATCATTGTTAACTGATGACTTACCTTTTGCAATCGGATTGTTCTTTAGATAGGCAAATACTCGAAAATAAAGTGACGTAGTAAAACAGTTTCACATTCTAAAGAACAACGTTTAATTTTGCAAACATTATTATGTGTAGAAATATGAAAATGGCATAAAACACATTTTGTATATTAAATACCTTGTAAACACAGAGCATGTTTATGTCAGTAATTCCTTTGTTGATCGACTGAACTTAATGAAACTTAAGCATAAAAACACTTGCTGATCAGGAAGGAAATAAAAACTCTCAAGACAAGTTCTGTTTCCGGCCTCACAAAATTCTCTTAAGTTGTAATCTCATAGCTGAGCTAAGATCAAATTCAATGATAAACAATTTAATTTGTTTGTAAGCATACAAATATGAAATTATATCAACATTTTTTTCGTTTTTGGTTATATTATCTATAAGTGAATATATTAAATAATGGTTTGGTGTGCTTGAATATTATAGTTCTGAAAATAACAGTCTGACGTTCTAACTGTTTTGGAAATGTAAAATAGAATAACAAGAACTTTTTTTTTGGATTTATATTTTATGTAGGATATAGATTCAGGGGAACACAATTTCGACATCAAAAGTTAATCTAATTATTTGTTGTAAAGTGATCAAAGTTGTCACATTTGCATTCTATTGAGAGTTTATTTAACATCTGAATAAACGTATCTTTATTTTGTAATCAATATCCAATGACACAGCCTTTTTAGGACATCCATATAGACCCCACTCAGAAATGCGTTTCTCCGTTTATATGTACTTTTGTCAGCTGATTTAGAGTGACAATGTTATCATAACACACACCTTACGTGGTTTCAAAGACATTCTATATATAATTGTCGCGTTTTTGAAAAGAAAGTCGTAGCAGGTTTTAATGCAGGGGATATATATTGCACAATATATTGACTTAATGCAACAGCTGTGGCACTTGTGATATCATCTATCGTTTTGAATTATGCATATACACAATTGTAACTTAAACAGAGAGTTCATGCCAAATTTATAGGGATTGTTTATATATTGTATTTATATTTTTCGATGAAGTTCTATAAAAAAATGCCTCTCGTTTTTGTAAATATCAAGTGTAATATATATTCCCTATAAATTGCACAATATATTGACTTAAATTAATGCAACAGCTGTGGCACTTGTGATATCATCTATCGTTTTGAATTATGCATATACACAATTGAAACTTAAACAGAGAGTTCATGTCAAATTTATAGGGATTGTTTATATATTGTATTTATATTTTTCGATGAAGTTCTATAAAAAAAAATGCCTCTCGTTTTTTGTAAATATCAAGTGCTAATATATATTCTCCGCAATCCATCTCAAAGAAAGCAACAATAGTCTCTTTGAATTAATATTGTTTTCTTCTCTTGACAGTAAACTATTACTCAAATAATACACAATTGTCCAAAGCAATTTGAGTTATTGTAATTCGACGTGCATAAAATCTAAACACTAGACAAAGTGAGCTAAATGTTTAGGTCTTTACACAAGATTGCGAACAATAAATGAGCACTCTAACAACCTCTGCAAAGATTCTTCTTTGAAAAACTTTGTGAAATGGAGACTGACTACTTGAATTTAAAAAAAAAATTGTTTCATCACATTTGTTCTACATCTAGTACCAGTTTGACTAGAACCAAATAACTTTTATTCCGGATATTAGAGGTTCAGACTCTTAACATCTGGTCATCAATTAAATGATATCCCTCTAAATTAGCTTGGAAACTTCAGTCACAAAAACCACTTTTATTTTAAGAATCGACCAAACCGCGCTTGATTTAAGACTTTACCTGCTTCTATCAATGCCTGTTTTTTTAACGTTTAGACTTAAACTAGCTATTTGTCTTAGGCAACTATTTCTGTTCCACGAACAAAGACATATTACAAACAAATTAAATAGAAACAACGTTTCTAAATACAACTTTATTACAGTGCAAGAATACTATTCTCAAGAGAGAAATCATATTTTTCGAAAGAAAAGTCACACTATTTTGGAAAAAACCTGCAAAACTTCCATGATGTAACAGATCTGTCAATATTGTATTCTTAATTTAACAAAATTGAATATACACGTTCCACTTATGTTAGAATGTTAACTATAAAATAATTAGCAGAATTTTTAAATATAAAATGTATGGTTCTCTGGCCATAAGACGGAATTTCAACGTTTTTTATATGATTCTAAATTTTATTTTTTTTTTATAAATTTAAATTTTAAATAGTAGAATATCCAAGTGCTTTGCAAAGTTACATCATGTTTGACCAGCTGAAAAGTATTTGAATAAACACATGTTTACATAAAATGTGGGTTTGCCAGTGTAAAACATTTGATTAGCTGAACTACTGTCCCTCGGACGCAAAAAATTATGTTCTTTGCTTTAGCAATGAGGTATTGGTATATCTTTTATAATACAAGATTTAAGTATTTTCTTAAATAATAGCCGAATAATGTAAACAAACTAATTATACGATATTATAAACGATAAATTTTATATTAAGAAGCAAGAACAAGAACGATGCACATTGTATGCAATTAATAACAGCAAGAAATACATTTGGAACATGCATGCATGTTTATATATTTTGAGATTCATTTACATGTAATTGCGATATGACTGTATATTTAGTATTGGAATTATTATCTACCTTTTAACACACAACGTTTGATCTATACAAATTTAATTATATGTGCCATTACACTCACATTCCCTATCAAAATTGAAATAATCTAGAGTTAGAATCTGTCTGAATTATTTGGATACATTATGGTTTAAGGATTTTAACATTTTAAGACTCTGAATTATCTAGTTTAACTAATTTTATGTGTTCAGTTTGTTGACATTTTGGATGAGCTCATGGACGACTTCATTGTAATTACTATCCAACCTTTGATTAAAGTCTTTACTAAGATGGAAGATGACAAATATGTACTCACAAAGTTAGACTTTATGTTATGAAAGTGTAAATATATGAGCATTATTTTATACGGTAATGATTAAACTCTATTTGCGTTCACATGGACTTTAGCACAGAATCTCAATTATCCGTAAGTTTCAATGACACTTATTCCATAGTCACTTCCCTACGAATATTTGACTAAGTACCACATGACCGATTTAGCACAGAATCTCAATTATCCGTAAGTTTCAATGACACTTATTCTAAAGTCACTTCCCTGGCTAAGTACCACATGACACGTTGATAATGCTTAGTAGTGTAAATTACCCTTCTCTGTTCACAGAAAAACAATTGGATGTTCAGCAATTATGATCTTGTTTTCAATTTTGATGCTTTGTCAAGTTTTCAACAACACATGTACGAACTTATAATAAAGGCCACAACCATTTTAAACACAAAATGTAGTTTATTCGCAGAATTATAACAAGGAAACACTAAGGAATAACTTTTCTCATTTATTTGTATTACTTGTATTTATTGAATTGTAAAAAAACGCTTTAAAAATGTCCAAAGAATGTAAACTGACCGGCGTCCAGTGAAAAAGTGATTACCCACGCTAAAGAAACGACGCACCCACAATTTTCCCGCGAAACTATCCCATTGGTTACACACTGCGAGATCAATTTCGTAACCATATATGAAGATGCCAAGAATTTGCTGTTGTGGTGCAAGAGAGAGATAACTTACAAACTAGATAGCAACATTATCAATATACATAAAGCATTTTAAGAAATCTTAAAATTCTTTTATTCGCAGAATTATAACAAGGAAACACTAAGGAATAACTTTTCTCATTTATTTGTATTACTTGTATTTATGGAAGGACTCATACAAAAAAATAATTTACACTATCACGGAAATGTAACTTCAAAACAAACGCTTTGAAATTTTAACCGTCTTTACAAGTACTCAATTATCTTGTGTTCATGACATCACCATGTAGAGGGTATTGATAATTTTTGTATCAAAAGGAAAATGGACTGAAAAAATTAATCAATGCAGGTAGCGCATTGATGAAAAAGTTTTCCGGTCAACTTTTCCTTTGATACGTCGATCAATAGAAAAATTATTAAATTCATTTCTTATCATTTAATAAAACATTTTCAAATCAAAAATGTAAACTGTCATTGATCCAAAATGTAAATAATGTAAATGAAGCGGCGCGTATGACTACAAAACAATATTCAAAATGGATGCAACTTCAGCTGATGCAGGGTTATTGAGCCGAATTAAATGGATTAAACCAAATAGAAAGTTGAAATCTGAACCAGCTAAATTAAAAACGAACGCAAAATACATACGATGGCTTGTGATAATATTCACTGAGCAGCGAAATTCGTTAAAACTGGTTTTAATGCGAGTTAGATCACTGAAATATGCAACTGGGCATAACCATGCAAGGAGACGCGATCGTGGACGAAAATGGTTGATATGTCGACAAATAATAGTATGTATATGCGACTTTTGTAAATGTTGTGGTAACTAGATAGCCATTGAGGTACTTTATATTTGCCGCTTGGAATACGCCAAAGGAATTGATCCACTACTCATAGCTTATTCTGATGACCGATCATGTACGTGTGTTAATTTAAAACTCATCGTTATCAAATTTGAACTGCAGTAATTCAGTGATTGTGTATAGGCCTATATGTCCGTTATAATTATTCCCGATCCTGGATTTGGAACAGTCAGCCTCGCCTTAAATGTTTATCGCTGATCGCAAGCAGACGAAATCGTAAGAAGACGCTTAACGTAAGGCCTAATTTTCTATATAGTGATTTAAATTTTGTGAATTGATTATTTTTTTCAAGGTTAAACTTTTTCATTTTTAATGTTTATAAAGTTGTATTTTGTTTGCTGACAATTACACAGACACAACTTTACATGACAGTGTTTATTTTGGAAAATCCCGTTCTATAAATAGTGTTAAATCAAAAGAGTTAAAAAAATAGATCCGACAAAAATCTTATTAATGCAGGCATCGAAGAAGTTTTTCGACCAATCAGAAGCACCAATATCTTATCAAACTAACAAGTACTAAATGATATTGGTGTATATTTGGTTTACAGAATCCTCCACGACTGCACTTCTTTTACAATCTTCACAATCTTTTTACTGACAAGCTATTTTCAGAAATATTGAAGTTCGGTAAATTTGAGGATTCATCTACTGTTTTATTTAAATTGTTCTCTGACAAACCTTCAGCCATGCTGTATGGTCTGTTGTCACTCTGTGGGCCAATCTGTCTGTCAGCGTTTTCAAAATGGTGCTTGTTTTTTTCTGAAATATCAAGTTCGACTTCCATTTCGAATTCTAATTTTTGTAAGCTGTATCCCGTCAATAAAGGATAAGGTTTGTTTTCACTTTTACCCATTTCGTTACAATCTGTTATCGTGAATTTGGAAAGCGTCAGCTTGTGACATTTTAAATCATCCTTTGGTAGGACTTCCTTCCCAAGTGAAGGCTTGTTCAAAAGGGAAACGTATTCCTCATCATTTGAGTGTGGTAAACTGAGGTTTCTATCGGACACCTTGTCTGAAGATTTCACTTTCAGGCTGACGTGATCGTATTCATTTTTACCTATAGACATTTGGTAAATGTTCTGATGTTCTGCCATGTTATGATGTTTGTCAGAGTTACACTTATGTATAGTACAAGGCACTGTGTTTATACAGAGTCCCCCTGTAATGGCTCCCCCGATGAACTGGGAATATCTGATCTCAGAGTACGGACTGTCGTCTTCTTCCTGTCCACATACCGGTGATGCGTTAACAATAGAGAGTTCGATGTCTCCGGAACCCTGTATCACTTCTTGTTGACGATCTACAAAAATATAGATACGACTAGCAAATTTACAACTATAAAATTTTTAATCATAAACATATATTTTAATTTTTTTTTCAAATATAGTCTTGCTGATTGTTTATATAAATAAGAGCCATACGAGAAAGAAATTTGTTCATGGTAAAAGTAAATCGATATATGTGCGCTATACTTTATCTGGAACTTTGTCCGTTTGCAAACAAAAAAAAAAAAGAAAAAATGAAACATATTGCGTTCATCTGATGTTAGGCGTTTCTGAGTAGAAAGCTTCTTTAGTACGAAGATCGCAAACTTATATCCATACTGATCTACTATTGTTAAAAATCATTACGATGGTAATTGATTGGTGTGACAAAAGACATTACCAATTTGATCTAAGATAGTGATCGTGATATATACTAATTTGAATAAATATGTAACATCTAGCTATAGAAAGCTGGGGTTTTTTTAAAAATTTTTTTGTAAATACCTTTTAAAGGTTCTACTGGTAATCAATTTTAAATTCAACAGGTGTCATCAATGAAACGTTACTGTGTTCAAAAAATTTTGCGATTTTGAAAATTGAAAGAAAATCGGAGATACCTGGATTAAACACACCTTGATTGACACAAGAGAGAAAAACTTGTCTTATCCTCGAAAAGCTGGGAGAACCTCTGAACTTCCACTTCTTCTTCCTGAGGACAAACACAGAACAATACATGTTTGACAAGAGAAACACGAGTTATGAAAAAGAATTATCCTTAATATGTATTGCTTAGGGAGAGAGTTACAGCAACAGTTTAAGCTTACCGCGAGCGGATTAATAGAAAACACCCAATGATACAAAGGGAGGACAATGAACCGAGCAGAGAAAACCCAATAATAGACACTGGAGAAGTATGATCTTCCTCAGTGTGAATGTGACGATCCACTCCACTGAGCTTGTTGTCTTGATAGGTAGCCACTTCACCAGTTGCATTGACAATTGTTGTTGGTTGGAGTAAATCGTTTTCGGTTGTAACATGTTTTATCGATATTGGGCTATAATTGATGTCTAAAAGTCAAAACGAATTATAAACTGTAGATAAAAGTACAAAATGAAACAAATTATTTCAAACTAGCAAAGAGGCATGATCAGAATTTGAGTTGAAAAATAACATCAAATTAGATTTTTCCGTTTTAATGAGTTACAATACTTGAACATAAAATACAAAATACTTCTAACGTGTAAGTTATTCGAATGCTAGCTGTGAATATATCGCTCGAAATTCTTTAATATGAATAGACATTGCATTGGCCATGTTTTTGTTCTTAGGATATTTATTGGTAAAACAAAACTAATCAATTTAGATTGTTTCCCTATTAAAAGTTTAAAATGGCATGAATTTATGAAAGCATTTGTTCGCCAAAATAGTTTCGATCACACCTCAAAAGCTATTGGGAATATATACGGGTCGATGAATTTACGGCTAGTTGCTTACAATCAGGTAATAAGGTTGCAAGAACTTCTTAATGCATGAACTACACATTGTAGTAATGAATTGAAAATAAAGCTTCAACCAAAAATGAAAAAAGTATATCATTTTCTAAAAAATCCAAGATATCCCCACACTATCTTGCACAGATAGCGCTGCCTTACTTTTGTGTGCACATCGAACACGTGTATCGTTAATACAGAGTGCATAACATCTACATCATATTGCAGACAAGGGCTGCACATCATCCAACAAGTAGTGATAGTTAATCTAGGCAAATGATAACAGGCCAGGAGGTTTTCTCATTTTGTAAAAAGAAAACCCAACCCTTCTCTTTGTGAGTTCCAAGCTGTCACTGCTGTCTACTACAATGTGTGGTTTGCGCATGTGCGATGAAACAGCAAGACGACAGAGGGCAACGTTCTACGAAATATGTGTGCCAGGATGTGAATCTTTGTTTTATTTCTTTCATTTGATGTTTATTACCAGTTCAGTGGTTGCCATAATTTTTATAACGCGTTTCTTTAAACTGTAACGTGTTCGAACGTATGAAATACCTGAATGTGGTGAAGCATAGATAGTGTTATCGGCCTTATAAAGGGGTGTGTAGCGATGAGCAGACCAATAGAAATCGAGAATTTATATGGCGGTAGTCGGAGATAAAAGGGAAATAAAGCATATTTATGAATTCAGTCAGCTTTAAATACATTCAACAATTTAAATTTTTCGGGTTGACACCATATAATCTAGTTGTTTGTGAAAGGATTTACAGGTATTGTCATAACAAGATATGTTGTGAAAATGATACTTTGTCTAATTTAGACATACGTATATGTACTCGTAATTAAAAAAAAGCCTCAAATGTAATGAGTAGGCGTCAATGACACCACTTAATCAAAATCACTGAGACAAATGGACTTTTACAAAAACGTAAAACTATTGTAAAGTTCATATTCGAGGTGTTTTTTGGTCCCGAGTAGTTGCAATTGATTTTATGTCCAATATAGCTTGTTGCTGATTTTCTTAATTTTAAGATTTCGATAATTTATTCGTGCTATAAATCAAATAAGAAAATAAATGGAATACTCGAACGACGTAATAAAATGTGTCAAAAAGTATGTAAAAAAAACCCATTACTATTTAAAGGGTGAAAAAGTACCTTCTATCGTTATACAGCCAGTCACATGATGACACTCCGAGGCGTCACACTCGCAAGGAGATCTACAAAGCCTTCCGTAAAATCCAGAGGGACATGTAGATTTACAATTCCAGCCAAAGCTTCCATAGGGACACTCTGTGAAATATCAAACAAAGAAAAATGCATAATGTAAAAATTAAATCAATATAACATGAGTAACACATAAATTAAATGAGTAACAGATTGCATATTATTTTCATGGTGAATAAAACACAGAAGGCTGTATTTACTATAATTACTATAATTACAACTATATGAATTTAGGAGGACAATGTATCTTTATTAATGAAAGAAAAATGATGCACACTGTAATCTATATAAAAAAAAATCTTTTAAATCATTTCAAACAGGGTTTCATTAATACGAACGCCCATTGAGCTCATTTTCGTAGGTAAAATTTTTGTTCGCGAATAAACGCGTTATTTTCGCGAATAAACGAGAAACTTTCGCGATATAACGCGAAACTTTCGCGAATAAACGCAAATCTTTCACGAATTAACGCGTAACTTTTGCGAATAAACACGAAACTTTGGCGATATAACGCGTTACTTTCGCGAATAAACGCGAAACTGTCGCGAATTAACGCGAAACTTTCGCGAATTAACGCGAAACTTTAATATAAATATTGTCATCCATACAAGAACCCTTATGAAGAACAATGATTGAAAACGAACATATTTAAATTTTAAATAGAAAGTTATTATTTATTATTTTTATATCATCCGTTTTCCGTTTATTTAGCAAATCAAAATTATCTTTTTGGATACAAAAAAATCTGATAAAACTTCATAAGACTGTTTGATGTTTAGCTGTTAGATGTTTCAAGTAGATAAGGAGGTAAAGCGCCGACTCTGTGTTCTAACAGGCATTCATTAGTTATATTTTTTTCTAAAATCAATATAGATTAAAACGTGGGAAATCTTTAAATTTTTAGTACTGATTTTCAAACGACATACTTGATAAATTTAGAAGATAAATTAATGTTATCTAAATTTGAACAATAGCTAAACAAAATGTATAGATTAAACTTATTTCAAATTACAGCTTGACTTTCAGATATAAAGCCGTCAAATTAGGCGTTTATTCGCGGAAAATACGCGTTTATTCGCCAAAAAAATATTTTTTTTTCCTACGAAAATGAGCTCAATGGTCTTTCGTACATTATTGTTTGAAATGTATGGCGAAACAAAAACTTTAAGGGGATATAAGGAATTATTACAAGCGTCTTTTTTTATCATAATAGAAATAAAAATTTTGAAAGACACTAAGAGGTGAATTATTTAGGTCATGTTGTCAGTGAAGAAGGTGTCAAAGTTAACCCTGATAAAATTGCTGTTATTAAAGACTGGAAAACACCTCAGACAGAAAAAGATCTTCGTTCATTTTTAGGATTAGCCGGGTACTATCGGAAATTTATTAAGGGGTTTAGTCAGATTGCTGCTCCGCTTCATTCTATTCTATCTAAACAAGAGAAGAAGGTGAAAGGTAAGAAAATGGTAACAAAAGAAATTCCGTTCAAACAAAAATGGAATGCAGATCGTGATTTGTTTAAACTTTTTTGTTAAGGAAATCACTTTAGTTTCAACAAAATTTACCCCTATGTCAACGACTCAACGAAAACCAACGTAATCGTGCTGTTGGGATGCTGCAAGCTGGAATGGCACAAAATACTGTAGCAAGACACTTTGGAGTTTATCGGAACACCATCCAGTCATTATGAAGACGTTTTCAACAATCTGGCAACTAACAGGATTGACCGCGCTCTGGGCGACCTCGTGTGACGTGACGTCAACAGGACAACCACATTAGATTTGTGCATATGAGAAATCGTTTCCAGACAGCGAGTTTGACTGCCCGTAGCAATCCAGGGCTTCGACCAATTAGTCCAAGAACTGTGCGTAATCGTCTGCGCTAGCAAAACATCAGACTAAGACGTCCAGTGGTAAGCCCAGTACTGCTTCAACGTCATCGTATCACCAGACTAGCGTGGTCACACGACATCTGCGATTCAGAATACAGGACTGGGCCAATATTTTGTTTACTGATGAATACAGATCTGGAACAACATCCCTCAAGCATATCTTAACACGTTAGTGGCATCAATGAGGCGTCGCTGTCAAGCATACGTGGTCACACGCGTTATTAATTTTGTTAATTCAATTTCAAATAACAGTGACTTTCGAGTGTGCTGAAATTGACGTCATTCGACGTTGACATTAATGTGTTATGAAATGTTGTTACAAATACATGTGTTAACAGTATTACAAAAAATAAAATTTGTTCATTGTAATTTTTAAATGTTTTTTCATTTATTAAACAATGCACGGTTTCTTTTTTCCGCTAGTATATATAAAATCATAAAAAAGAAAATGCACTGTTCCAAAGTTTTTATTCACAAGCGCTTTCTGGATTTAAACATCCGTCTTCAGGTGAGCATTAATAAGATATATCTTAGATATCTTCACCTGAAGACGAACGTTTAAATCCAGAAAGTGCTTGTGAATAGAACCGTTTGAACTGTACATTTTCTTTTTTGATTATTTGAACTGTGCATTTTCTTTTTTGACTATTTATAATGTGTTATATCATCTTTCACTCTTTTTGGATATTATATATATATATATATATATATAAATATATAAATATATATATATATATATATATATATATATATATATATATATATATATATATATTTATGGTTATTTTCGCCCCGTGTAATTTTCGCCCTTTGTATGCTTAAAGAGAAATAATTTGAAACATTGATATTCGTCCTTTCTGAAAAAAAACGCCCGCTGACAACAATGCCGAAAGGGGCAAATTTTATTTTTTTATAAGATCAAACTAAAACAATTGCAAAAAATATCTAAAATCAGGAATTAAAGCATATCAAAATCATCTTTAATTTCTCAGTTTTTCCTATTTTTTGGCCTTGTTGCCATGGCAACAGATGTCAATTTTCATAACAAAATAAATATTGCGTGTACATTGATTAGGATGATGGTTTCCCATTTCGGCTTTTTAAAAAACCACAAACAACTGATTTCAAAAATTTGTAACGGTTTCCATGGTAACATTTTAAAATTTTTGGTTTCTCCATCAATTTTCTGATATAATTAAAGAATTGAAAATAGGATAAAGACTGTTTTATGTCTTTGATAGTTTACATTAATGTGCAAAACCTTCTAATATGGCTTCAATGTAGGTAAGTTTTGCTATTTTTCCATCTTTAGCCTTGGTTACCATAACAACGGTTACCCCCAGCAACCAACTTTTAGTGGTTATTTGCGTTTCACACCTAGGTGTGTCTATGTATGAAATATAAGGAAAATTGGTGACTTTGCGTGGCCAGACCCTTTCATTAATCTTTGATTCTTACATAGAATTGATCTTAAAACGGGAGCGAATACTTCCCTGTATACAGTATTCTTTCTTTGCTAATTTTTTTTTGTATTACACAATTAAATGCGATAATGTAAAAAAAAAATAGACTTTGAAATAAATGAAATTATCAATATCATTATTAATCCATATACCTTTAACCACATATAAGTTTTATAAAATAATGTTAATATATGTATGTTACACTGAAAGTTAAGAAAATGAAACAAACGTAGTTAACAATGTTTATATCGATCTTGCGTTTTTCACTATAATATTGTAGAAGAACAGGCTAAGTAAAATATATTTTTATCTCAAAAGATTTCTCTTATTTAGTTAATTACACTAGTTGTTTTTGTTTTTATATAATAAAAAACATGCGAGGTACTGTGATTGCTTAAAGTTAATGGTGTGTTTTATCATAGTTCTGCAACAACCCTCATAAACAATAATATTATATAAACAAAAACAATTGTTTCCCTGTAGACATAATAAAAATTTTGAAATTATAATTATATATTCGGTTAAAAAGAGCAATTTCATTGGGTAAAATTTAAAAAAAGTTTTTACTTTCTTGATAGCGTCATGTTAGCTTAGGCTAGATGTGTAGGTCTATCCACGTGTTTTTACATTTCAATTTTGTAAAATTCATTGTTGTTTATAATAATTAGGCAAATATGCATCTTTCTGGATTCTTGATGATAGATAATTCACACTACTGGCTCTGAAAACCCCTGTCCGTATGAAAATCCCCTGTCTTTTCCTGTCACCCCCTGTGTTTTCCCTGTCATACCCTGTCCACCCCCTGTCATCCCCTGTACACAGCCCCTGCACACTCTGTTATCCCCTGTCAGCCACTGTATACATCCCCTGTGTGCCACTGTAAGCCCCTGTCATCCCCTGTACGCCCCTATCATCCCCTGTAAGCCACTGTATTTCCATGTACATGCTCCTGACACCCCTTGTACGGTTTTTGACTGTTTATAACAGCCCTTTCTATTATTTAATTTCAATATTTTTTTCTTAGTTCAATTATTTAAATCTCATGCGTTATGGTTTGAGCTATAAATCAATTTTTACATTCAACAGAGCGCCGATTTACAAGACAAACTGTAATTTTAATTTTAAAAATAATATGTTTTCATTCATAATTTATTGATACTTAAATAATCATGCTAACAACTAAAGGGTCGAGATTCACCGGGGGGGGGGGGGTAAATCTCAGGTGAGAGTGGGGACGATTTTCGGTAGGTGTGAAAGCCTTCATGGCATTTAGTCCATTAGTGGTCGAGAACATCACTACTCCGTAATATTTGAAAAATACATATAAGAAATATTGTGAATTGTTTTTACAAAGACCAAGCGCAGCAGATGGTGTTTAGCATTTGATTTTTGTGTATCTAAATAAATATTTGCACACTGAAACCAGTAAATCAACCAGAATGTAGAATGTACAAGTATAAACATCCATGATACGATAGAGCACGTCAATCTTTTTTTAATAGCCAAGTTCCTGATTGTACCTTTATTAATTTCCCGTGAATAGCAAAATAAAGCTTCAATAGCTTAAACATTAGCCTAAGAAATAATTTTAGTATTTTTAGCCGGGCTCTGCTGAAAGCAGAGTCCTGGCTGTAGGCAGGCAAATCGCCAAAGTTACTATAAATAGCACAGCTTTAAAAGTAAACAAAAAACCGAACAGCGTCAGAGTAAAAGCTTCCGCTATACCAAATAGTTACACAGAGCGCCATGTTTGTGAAATATATTGTGATTTTTGGGGGGTGGGGGGTTGCGATGCGAATAAATTCAGCGAAGAGTGGTTGTTTTCTTATTAATTACGTGTTTGAAAAACAAGACTTATAGTATGCATTTTTGACACATACAACGAATTTCCATGAACTACTTTACAAAGCATTGGTATTCGGCTGCACATCAAAGGAATATGGAATTGAGTTTATAATGCTTGTTTCAAAGTGCAATGCACCGCTGATTTTTTTTGATAGACAGACATATTTTTGCTAATAGCCGCTTTTAAAATTTAGTCACTCTCTGACGCTTTGCCGACAATAAAAGCATATGAGAGAGAGAGAGAGAGAGAGAGAGAGAGAGAGAGAGAGAGAGAGAGAGAGAGAGAGAGAGATTTTGTCAGTCTTGACTGCACAATGTGCATTTTACACATCAAAAGAGCCCGGCTTTCAGTACTTCACTACTTTGATTTTTAATACATGTATGTCTCTGAGCCGATTATTGGACCCTTGAATTGAATGTTAACTGATGTTTAACTCTCATAAACATTTAAATAATTTCTAAAATCTATTTTTCAATTCCCTTTTACTGCGAAGTGGAAGATATCAAATATAATGTTATTTATTGTCAGTGAACATCAATCCAAGGCCCTGGTCAGAGAGAGAGAGAGAGAGAGAGAGAGAGAGAGAGAGAGAGAGAGAGAGAGAGAGAGAGAGAGAGAGAGGGGGGGTTTGCATTGATTTAGAATTAAAAGTTACTAAAAGTTTACACGGGAATTTTTTCCTAATAAGTTAACATGCAATCCTAATTTTATTCCCAATTCTTTATTATTATTTAGATTAACTGAAAGCGATCATATTAATTTTAATCCACCAATTTTTTTTTTACACCATATCAATTGATCAAAGAATTTATTGAAGTTACAGTTTTTAAAGGAGAGGATGTTGATATTATTTTTTCACTCGGTCAGTGGTTATATAATAGCTACTGAACACAGCCCTTCTTGACAATTTGCAGATCACGGTAGCGATGAATGGAAAATGAGATCACAAAAACGCGTGTACAGGTATATACACACACTTCCTAAGATCTGAATAGTTGGTCACTGATTATATAATTTTGGCTACTGTACACAGCCCTTCTTGACGATTTGCAGTGCACGGTGGCGAGGTTGGGAACAATGAGGTGACAGATACACGTGTACTTGTATATATACATACTTCCTAAGATCTGAATGCTCGGTAATGCTAAAAAATTATGCAATATGTTGCTTAAACTGTTAAACGCTGCTTATGACTTTCTAACCCAGTCTGTCAAGTAAAGAAAACAGAAATTTAAAACTTTAATTTATCAGTTCTAAGAATACCAAACATAAAAGGAAAGAGCTTAAAATTCGAAACATCATTTGACACAGTCATTCGAATTACACCGTATTGGTCTCATATTTCTTATTTTTCAAATTCAGAATTTAATTGTAAGATATTTTTTTTTCTAATCTAAAACACGGAACATTGTTTTTAGATCATGCATGCGTGTCTTTACGTTACCCGTTATCGGTATTTGTATACATGTATTAAATTATTCATGAACTGTATCATTGCTTTATATTTATGAAGACAATTCTATACAATAATACATATGAATAACTAAACTGGACAACGCACCCTCATAAAAGATAAAAGTGTAAAAAGACCGGACTTATTACCCTTCCTAAAAAATCAACACACTCTCTCTCTCTCTCTCTCTCTCTCTCTCTCTCTCTCTCTCATAATTTTTATCAGGAAATAAAACAATGGTTGACAACAAATATTACGATAGCGATTTACAATACTTAGATATTAAAACTAATTAACTTCCTGCTAAATAGAATCAACATGCATTTCATTGGGACCATGTTATTCTATGCATCATAACACAAGGCAAAACAGTCAAAATATAGGTTAGCATTTCGATCAGTGTGTGATTATATGCACGTGCTAATCATGGTGTGTTATTAAGCGCTTTAACTCAGGAAGGCTACATGGCACAGAACGTTGCAGATATCCTGCACTCATCTTCCACTTATATAAATTATTACAAATTACAAAACACATGAAATAAAATAAGCGGTTTATCGGTATATATTTATCTTGATATGTGTCAATGTTGAGTCAGAATTATTCACGTTTGTAACAATATTGACCTATATGAAATACAAAGAAAAACAAACACCGTCTAAACGATGAATGCTTTTTTTGCTTTCCATTTCCATATGTATCAGAAACTGCTAAATATATACCGGTATTTAGGAAAACCCGAAAACATAATTAAAATCATTTTTTTTTACTTTAGCAAGCAATTAAAAACCGTAGAGGGGATGTCAGGGGCATGCACAAGGACATACAGTGGCTTACAGTGGGTGACAGGGGCGTACAGGGGGTGACAGGGGCTTACAGTGGCACACAGGGGATGTGAACAGTGGCTGACAGTGGAAAACAGGGTGTACAGGGGCTGTGTAGAGAGGGATGACAGGGGGTGGACAGAGGATGACAGGGAAAACACAGGGGGTGACAGGGAAAGACAGGGGATTTTCATACGGATTTTCAAAGCCAGTGGTGTTAATTATAAGGATTTTTAAAAAATCTTCATATCTACATGATTTTTTATTATATAAACATGAGTGGCGAATTTTAAATTTATTCCATTATTATTTTATATGGTTTAAAGGTTTAAACGTAATATCTCAAGAATATTATTCAAATGATTCTGTTGATCAAAGTGGAAAATGTGATCGAGTGACGTTTAAAATAAACTTTGAGTAACCATCATCATTTACTTACCACTACAGCTGTTGTTAACTTCATTCAGGTATTGGTCGACGCAGCACGGATTAGACGATAATCTTTATTGTAAAAACATACGTTAGACTTTTGAAAGTAGTTGATATTTTAAATAGAAGTTATTCTAAAAGTAATTCAACATTTTTTTTACAAGATATAACTAGCTGATACTTACTTGTTACACTCCAAGTTTTCCTTAGTATGTCGGATGTACAAAAACAAAGTGACGCAATACAAAATCATCCTACAGAAAAGTAAACTTTTATTGTTCATTGTTTTGAAGGACATGGTTTAAAATAAAGGTATACATATAAAATGCCATACCTTTTAAGCACAATGCACAGTATTTCCTATGTTAATCGGCTGGGCGCAATGAATCGGATTAAACTAAAGCATACAAAACACTATACTGAACAGGAAGAAATTGAAAGCTCTCATGACGGGGAAAATAAATACACAAAATTAACTCAATTAGTCATATGATAACCGAGCTAAAATAAAATTAAAGAACAGATGTCCGTTTAGTGTTTTTTTTTTTTGGAGAAACTAATTTATCATTTTAAACTCCTGAATTTTAGAATGATTGATTTTTATGACAATTAAAATTGAACATGGACGTTGTGAAATATTGGGTCCATGTGGTATTATGACATCTGGGACTCAAAAGAATACCTAAGCTGTTAATCATGATAACAGGTGCAGGAGAATTCAAAACCTTTTCTTTTAAAACTTTAAATTTATTTATTAAAACCGTTTTAGAATGGTGCCCATTCATTTGTCTTAAAATACTTTACTGTAGCTTAGTATATCATAATCTATATAATATACTTTTGTGACATTATGTTTTTATTTGTCTTGATAATCATATAATACTTTAGCTCGTTTTAGATATTGATAATAATAATTTTATTTTATAATAATGACTAGCAACATTTTACGTTATGTGTGCATTTGTCTGTTTTAAATACTATAGTGTATACGTATAAATTATTTATATTTTTATACTCCTTATTTCTCAAATATGCAATATTTGTGAAGTAATTATCGGGCAATTTTATTTCAGTTTCTCATATCTGGTATATCGGTTTCATAATGTGAAATTATACAATCATTATAATAGCGCTATTGTAAAGTCAAGTTTTAAAATGTGTATCGAACCATTATAATTTTAATTGTTTATTTTTTTCCCAGAAAAGTCCTTAAAAGACTTATGAAGGCTTCACGGGTTTGTAATGTGGGAACATGGGTGCTTTAAGTTCCCCTCGTCCAAACAATTGACTTTGCGGCAATTGTTTATAGGCCTCTATATGTCATGTATTTTCTTAAAAGTGTAGTGTTATTTCCTTTAAATCTTGGACAAAACCTCTTAAACGTTTAGTTTATATAGATACCATCTGTGTTATTGATCACGTTAGATAATTTATCTATGAGGACCAGATGTATATCTATTAACATTGATTAAGTGTGGTTATGACAGATCATGTTTTTCCATATCATCATTTTATAAGCAATTACTGCAAGTCAACCCAAAAAATTGAATACAAAGATATGTGGCGTCTTCAGTGTCTTAAGAAACATTATTAATGTTAAGCAATAAAAATCTTTATAAAGATTAATTCTGGGATTTTTTTATTCTTTGTTATAAGTCAGTGACTTAAAAATTCATTTCTCAAAAATTGTTCAATAATATAAATAAAACCTGCATGTAAAGTGTGGTACGATGTCTTTGGCACACCTGAATTTGAAGTAAAAAGCTGATTTAATTTAATTGACTCATGATCACCAATTATAAACAAGTTTATTTAAAGACAACAAAATCATCTACATATCTTCAATAAAAAATAAAATGTGGCGCAACGTCCACACGATAACTGCAACATCCACAGGGGGTCGTATACTTGTCTTGTCTTGGTAAAAAGCCGCGACCCCTTTAAATCCACCACGTTGCAAAAAATGGTCACCTACAATGAAACAGATGATAAATTACAAAAATAACCTCATTTAAATCATCATTATTTTTCAAACAACATTCATCAATCCGATTAAAATATCTTTAAGTGCACGTGTTTAAACTTACTGATTTGTTGCTTTTTCAAACGATACATATTTCTATATATCTAATTCCTTGTATTGAACACAACGGCGTATAAAAGGAATTCTTGGATCACTCAGCATGGAAAACAGAGGAACATATTTACGTTCAATTACCATGAGAAAACTTTACAAATCAGTCCATAATTCTTCTGACAAAACCGACAAACACCAGCAATAAATTGCCACATATACTAACCAAATAAGTTTGACAACTCTTTGTTTCTTACAATAGTAACACTATGCAACACGCAAACTGACCAAACAAGTTCGATTAGTATCACTAGCTGAATAGGAAAATATAAACTAAGTTGAATCTTAACATTAGAAACTAAATAACAGAAATCTACAGGATTCAATTTTATTTATTAAAATAACAACCTATCCGCATATGAAAATATGTACTTCGGTAGCTTTTAAAATATGATTTGAAATAAAATGTTGAGCTTTAAAATAAATAAAATATTTTATTTAAATTGCTGTGATGAAAATATGCAATCAAACGTCCTAGTGACCATGGCTTCAAATATGTTAAAAAATTGAATTTTTTTTTGTAAAAGGTGCTGATCGACAATGATAACGTTCACGTATTTTTATTCACCTTTTTAAATGAACATTGATTGAATCATTCAGAGTTAGACAGACGTAAATATAAACAGTGGTGCTTTCTTTTGTGTTTCATGTAGGTAAGAATATTTTTCTGCAGTTCTAGCTACATGCATAAAAATATAAAACATCAAAGAAGCGTTGTTTTTTTCTAAAAATATTTCCTGGTATCCCAATTTCGTCTGTAAAACAGCTCATCACACGAATTAACAGCGTTGGTATGTTTTCTTTATTTTATTCACACTAATTAAAATTGACATCGATGTAAATTACTCTATTTTACTCAAGAAAGGCACGAGTGTTAAACCGCTTAGTCTTAATAAATATATTGTGTACGGACTTTTTCCTTTTTCCTGATTAGGACGAAGAGCACACGGCAGGTGTAACCGGTCAGCAGAGGATGCTCACCTCTCCATGGCACCTGATCCTACCTTTTTTTTAAAAACCGTGTTCGCTCTGCTATTGTATTGTAATTTTCCTTTGGATTATTGAGTTTAAACACTGTTCGTTATTACCACATGTCATTTAATAAATTAAATAAAATGTAAATGTTTACAAGAATTTCATTCAATTATTATATAAAATATTTAGTAAAAAAATAAGTTTGATTAGGTATATTTTGATAACAAAGCGACATATTTGTTATTTATTTTTTATAATGGTAAACGGTGTGAATTACTACTGTCGCCATGTGTACATATAAACATGTTGCTTATTCAATCGCTGGTATCTATTGACATTTTTTAAACGCTTCCATTTAAGACATGGGCTGATTAAAGGCGTATTTTCTATAGGAATAGTTATTAAGTTTACCTTGAGTATGCTTTTGTTTAGCGTACGTAGTCGATATATTCATGACGATGTTAACTGTCGGCTCAGTTTTTAATTTTTCTGTTGGTTGAACAACTGTTGTTCCTGAACGAAACAAAATCCAAAATAACATCTTCAGAAGCAACATGAACCTAATATTGTTGCAACGCCTATTCAATTAAATCATATTATATTTGCATTTTCAATGGATTTTTCTATGTACAAAAAGGTATCTTGTGGTTCAAAATATATATGATAATGGTTGAATAGACATACATATTTACAACTTCCCAATTTAAAGTCTTCTTAAATCATAAAAAATGAATTAGCTTAAGAATGTAGAAATATTGAATAGAGGGCAGACATTAAGGATGTATTTAAATGATATGAACAGTTTTAAGTAGCCATTTGTACGCATCTATTATGAACTGATCTCCTTCAACTAAACGCTCCTCAGTACTTTGCGCAGAAGGAGTGAAGAGTGTCTGGTTGAACAAGAGTAATGGTAAATATGTTCAATGTAAAATATACAATAATATGATAAAAGATACAATATTACATTATCAATATAATAGATAGAAAAAACTATCTAATTATACGGTTAGTGTTTTTCTAATACATTTTCAAACATATTTTTACAACAAGTTTGATTGAATCATTAATCAGAAAAGTATTCTCAGTTCCTTATGGAGTGCGTGTAGGTTATCATGTTGGTATTTTGGATTATCTAAAGCATGTATTTTTTCACAAGATCGTTATACATGTACGTTCTTTTAATTAAGAAGATGCATTTTCGTGTTGTGTTTAAACCACGAACAAGATTCGTTTTGGCATTTATCATCTGTTTTGCAGTTTACAAACTCCTCATTAACGTTCATTTCATTGCATTTGTACATTTTTATGTGATAGTATCAAATGTATTTCTATATGTATTTATTCGTTTTATCTATTTTCACTATTCGTTTTGTTAAATACAGTCTTATATTTTAATTAACCGCCAGTTACACTGCGCAACTGGATTGAGTTGGCTGAGTAAAGTCTTTCGTTTTTCATTGGTTCTCAAATTTGATTGGTCTTTCTTATTTTCATTATCCAATAAATTAAATTTTCTATTTAGTATAAGTAACCGTTCAAACTAAGTAAAATTAGGCAGTACTTCATTTTCAACATCGTCGGTCAATCCAGCGTGTATCTGCTGCATCTTGTGGTATGTTAATATTATATTTACTTATATATTTCTTTACTTCCATGTTAGTGATTAGGGCATTTTGTTTTAATTGCAAAGTTTATACTTTATCGTATTTTTGCAGTTAAACTTGTCATAGTAATTTCTAAAACTTGTTTGTAAGTTCAAATATTAAATTGTTACAAAACATGTTTTTATATCATAAATGAATACTGAAGTAACGGTTGCATATTGTCAAAGATTTCTAGAAACTAAACATATTAAACGTACATGTAAATTGTATTTTATGTCTAATGTATTATTTCTTTGTTTATAGGTCAATGCCTTTATTTATCTATTTAATAAATTGACTGAAACCATCAACTGCCTCCTTTCTGCTCGGTTACATCATGGCGCTGCGAGAAAACATATTCAAGCAATGACCACCGTAGGAATTTATTTTCAAAATATGCAGCTAAGTTTCTTATTGAAGTGAATTTATCTGAAAGAACTTGTTCGACTTTCTATTGTGGCAGTGAGTAGATATCATCCTGAATGATTTCCAGTCTGTGTTAAAGCCCTAATACTTTTCGCTGTGTGAATTGTTTTCGTGAGTACTGTTGATGCCATTGTTATATTATCACCATGAAGAAAGCTGAATTGCAACACCGTGTCCATGAATTGGAAATGGAACTACTAGAAGCAAAACACCGATCGCAATCGAAACAAGTTATTGAAAAGCAAACCTTTATCCCGGAAACAAGAAAAATAAAGACATTTTGTGGCCGCCCAAAATCAAAATCGGACATATCTGTTGATGACTGGATTGATGACATAGAAATTGCGTTTTCAGCAAGAAAATATTCAGATACTCAAAAAGTTGACTTGATATATTCACATTTAGAGGGTCAAGCAAAAGAAGAAGTCAAATTCCGGCCAGATATACGACAGGATCCGCACGCCATTTTAGACTGTCTTCGTGTGGCATTCGGCAATCCTGAATCGGTGACGTCACTTCAGCAGAAATTCTTTGAACGAAATCAGCTAGAATCGGAAACTATTCGACACTATTCATACGCATTGCTGGATTTATATCAGAACGTTATTAGAAAGGACAGAAGTGAATTTCCAAATAAACACATTACGCTGTGCGAGAAGTTTGCGAATGGTCTACGGGATTCGTTGTTAAGAAAAGAAGCGAAGAAGCTACTGCGGAAAAATTTTCCGGGGGAGTATGTGATAGTATCAAATGTATTTCTATATGTATTTATTCGTTTTATCTATTTTCACTATTCGTTTTGTTAAATACAGTCTTATATTTTAATTAACCGCCAGTTACACTGCGCAACTGGATTGAGTTGGCTGAGTAAAGTATTTCATGTTTTATTGGTTCTCAAATTTGATTGGTCTTTCTTATTTTCATTATCCAATAAATTTAATTCTCTATTTAGTATAAGTAACAGTTCAAACTAAGTAAAATTAGGCAGTACTTCATTTTCAACATCGTCGGTCAATCCAGCGTGTATCTGCTGCATCTTGTGGTATGTTAATATTATATTTACTTATATATTTCTTTACTACCATGTTAGTGATTATGGCATTTTGTTTTAATTGCAAAGTTTATACTTTATCGTATTTTTGCAGTTAAACTTGTCATAGTAATTTCTAAAACTTGTTTGTAAGTTCAAATATTAAATTGTTACAAAACATGTTTTTATTTCATAAATGAATACTGAAGTAACGGTTGCTTATTGTCAAAGATTTCTAGAAACTAAACATATTAAACGTACATGTAAATCGTATTTTATGTCTAATGTATTATTTCTTTGTTTATAGGTCAATGCCTTTATTTATCTATTTAATAAATTGACTGAAACCATCAACTGCCTCCTTTCTGCTCGGTTACATCAATAACATGTAAAATTTATTTTATTAGACCTATGGATCTTCGGATTTTCTATACTCGTAAAGATGAGCTTGTGTAAATATAAATTGTCAGACTGACACCATATGTTCTAGTTGTTTGTGAAAGGATTTACATGTACTGCCATAACAAGATATGTTGTGAAAATGATACTTTGACGTAATTTAGACATACGTATATGCAATTTTAAAAAACCCTCAAATGTTATGTGTATGCGCCAATGACACCACTTAATCAAAATCACTGAGACAAATGGACTCTACCTTGTACAAAAACGTAAAACTATTGTAAAGATCATATTCGAGGTGTATTTTTGGTCCCGACTAGTTGCAATTGATTTTATGTTCAATATAGCTTGTTGCTGTTTTTGTTAATTTTATGATTGCGACAATTTATTCGTGCTATAAAGAAAATAAGAAAATAAATGGAATACCCGCACGACGTAATAAAATGTTTCCAAAAAGTTTGTTGTTTTCAAATTTCGACCAATCGTGAGATAATCTTAAAAAAAAACCATCACTATTAAAAATGGTGAAAAAGTACCTTCTGTCGTTATACAGCCAGTCACATGATGGCACGCCGTAGCATTACACTCACAGAAAGATCTACACAGCCATCCATAATATCCAGAGGGACAGGATTGTTTACAATTCAAGCCAAAGCTTCCATAGGGACACTCTGTGAAATAGCAAACAAAGGTAAATGATACACAATGTAAAAATTAAATTGATATAACATAAGAAAAACATGACTTACATGAGTAGCATATTTCACATTATTTTTATTATAGTGAAAAAAGCACAGAAGACTGAATTTACTATTCCAACCATAGGGAATTTGGAGAACACGGTATCTTTGTTAGTAAAGAAAAGAGAATGATGCACAAAATCTAACATCTTCAAAATATTTCAAACAGGGCTTGATTGTAGTTAGGATTAGGCATGTGTGACAAAACCAAAATTTTAATGGAAATAAGAAATTATCACTTTTTTATAATAGAAATAAAGGTATTTTAAGACACTATGGGCATCATTACAACATAGCCTTTTGTAAAATAAAATAGATTCCTGCATTTTTATTCCGTGTACCTTAAAACAACTAAAAGTAGTTCATAAATGTTCAAGTTACACTAAAAGTTAAGAAAATGAAACAAATGTAGTTAATAACGTTTTATTGACCTTGTGTTTTTTACTAAGGATATATGACGGAACCGGTATCAAGATGTGCATTATTGCAGCAAACAGCTGAGGTAAAAATACTTACTTCTAAAAAGGTCATTAATTTTTAGCTTTTTAGCTCATCTGAACCGAAGGTTCAAGTGAGCTTTTCTGATCACCTGTTGTCCGTCGTCCGTCCGTCTGTCTATCTGTAAACTTCTCACATTTTTTACTTCTTCTCTAAAACAACAGGACCAAATGTAACCAAACTTGGTACAAAGCATCCTTATGGAAAGGGGATTTTAAATTGTTAAAATAAAGGGCTTAACCCTTTTTAAAGGGGAGGTAATTTCGAAACAGTGAGTATAGGATGTGTTTTCTTTAAATATTCTTCTCAAGAACCACGGCACCAGAAATGCCAATATTTACACAAAAGCTTGTATTTATAGTGAAGATTCTAAATTGTAAAAATCGTGACCCTCGGATCAAAATTGGGGCCCCGGGTGGGGTTCAAAGTTCAACATAGAATTCTTCTAAAAACTGCAACATTACAGTTTATAAGATAACTATGCAAGGATCTTTAAATCGTGTAGATTCTAAATTGTAAAAGCCGTGACCCCCGAACCAACACTTGGGCCCCAGAAAGGGTTTAACGTTTAACATAGAAGTATATAGGGAAAGTGTTTAATAAAAATCTTCTTCTTAAGAACTACAATGCTACAGTTTGTGAGATTATTATTCAAGCATCCTCAAATTGTGAAGATTCTAAATTGTGGAAGCCTTGACCCCCAGACTAATACTGGGCCACCAGGAGGGGTTCAAAGTTAACATAGAAATGTATAAGGAACATGTTTGAAAATCTTTTTTATGAAAAACTACAGAGCAGCATTTTGGATTACTATACAAGCATCCGTGGCTGTTGTAGATTCTAATTGTAAAAGCGTTGACCCCCGAACTAATACTGGGGCCCCATGAGGGGTTCAAAGTTTAACATAGAAGTAAATAGGAAAAATGTTTAAGAATCCTCTTCTCAAGAACTTCAATGCTATAGTTTGTGAGATTACTATGCATACAACCTTGAATAAAGTAGATTCAATATTTTTAAAATAGTGACCCATGGAATAATACTGGGGACCCAAGACGGTTTCAAAGTTTAATGTAGAAGTATATATGGAAAATATTCAAAAATCTTCTTCTTGAGAACTTCAATGCTTCAAATTGTCGGATTGCTACGTAAGCATCCTCAAGTAGTGAAGAGTCTAAATTATAAAAGCCGTAACTCTTAATCTAATACTGGGGCCCCAGAAGGGGTTCAAAGTTTAACAGAGAAACAACGAGGGAAAATGTTTAAAACTACAATGCTTCAATACGTGAGATTATTTTGCATGGATTCTTAAATAATGTATATTCTAAATTAATAAACCTGCGACCACCGGACTAATACTGGGGGCGAAAGACGGGTTTAAAGTTTATCCTAGAAATATATATGGAAAATGTTTTTAAATGTTGTTGTTGTTGAGAACTACAATGCTACAGTTTGTGAGACTACTATGCAATGATCCTCAAACAGTGTAGATTCTAAATTGTTAAAGCCAATCATAAACCACGGACCAATACTGGGGCCCCCGAAAGGCATTCAAAGTTAAAAATAGAAATAGCATATCTACGAAATAGAATGTTGTTCAGGTGAGCGATGTGGCCCATGGGCCTCTTGTTGGATTTCATGTCATAGAAACCATGTGCATTACTGTAGGTAATTAAGGTTTTCAACGGAAGACCATATTGTTTTTCTATTGTTTCTTATTTTTCATCATTATAATTTTTAGGTAACCACCCGTAATTTCTCAGCCATTTTTAATCGATTTTGGTGAATTTTTTTCAGGAAAGATGTATTTTGCTACTGTCTATATGCATCTCCTATATGCATTTGAGAAAATTTACTTTTGTTTTTAAGTAGTCTCTCTTTTTCTTATATTTCCGATCATAATTTTCTCCACAATTGTCCTCCAAAATCATTAGAGCTTGACACTTAAAATGTTAGTCAGGATAGAGGGAAAACTGTAGATGTGCACTCTTTGTTTTAGATTTGAAACATTGTTTTTGTTAATGTTAATTGAATGATAAGGAATGAATTCAATATCTTCATGATTTATTCTCAGATAAACAGTTTCGAATTTATTCCAATATTAGTTTATACTGTTTTAAGATTTAAAGGCCATATGGGAACTGATAAAATTCGATTAACTACTGCAGATATATGTAAAAGAGTTGATTGAGTGATTTATTAAATGAATTGCCAAATATGGATAACCATCATAATCTACTTACCACTACAGCTGTTGTTAACTTCATTCAGGTATTGGTTGAAGCAGCACGGATACGGCGATAATCTTTATGGTAAAAATATCTGTTAGTCTTGTGAAAGTAGTTGCTATTTAATACAAGTTATTTGAAAAAGTAATTCAAAAATTATTTACAAGATATAACTAGCTGAGTCTTACTTTTTGCACTCGAAGTTTCCATTAGTATGTCGGATGAACAAGAACAACGTGACGTAATACACAACCATCCTACAGAAAATTAAACTTTTAGTTTTCATTGTTTTGAAAGACATGACTCAAAAAACAAAGCCCTTCATATCAAATACCTTAACGGCTGGACGCAGTGAATCGAATTAAACTTAAGCATGCCAAACAATATGATGAACAGGAAGAAAATTAAAGCTCTTATGACTGGAAAATATGTAAAGAAAATAAACTCAATTATTCATAAAATAACTGAGCTAAAATAAATTTAAAGGACAGTTTAGTTGTTGATATTTTTTACAAACTATTTTATTGTTTTACAATGTTTCTTTTTAAAATAAACTGATTTTTATTACATTTTGGGAACTATTGAATGAATGTAATATTTGTTGGAAAGTCTAGAAAATGCGCCTCTCTTTTGGTGTATTTTATCGAACAGTATATTAGATCATCTAAAATGGTGTGTGTTCGTTCCATTATTTATAAATCAAGGTGACGGCTGTCCTACCATATTATTTTTGATTCGTGTATTTTATCGCCAGGAATAGATAAATCTCAAGTTTTACACCCGAAATACAAATATGAGATATTAAGACGATTGGTATTGAACACATGTATATAAAAGTTTAAATATTTATGAGTACTTTTAACATTTTCATCAAGAAAAAAAACGTGTATAAATATTTAATGCATAGGACAATGATTTGTTCTCAGATTCGCAGAAGGTCGTTAAAATATGAGCGAAAGCCTTACTTCTGAAGAAACATGGTGATGCACAGAGCACTTTAAGTACAATAAAGAGAAAACAAATGATTTGAGTAATTAACTTTGCTACAAATTCATACCTATTTTTTAAAAAAAATAATGATGTCACGACTTAAAAAATTCAAATACATTTGACAAGTGAATTCTGATTTCTAGAAGGTGTTCTGTATGTTGTTTTTTATGATCAAATCTATACACCCTATAATTCACATCAATTTTTAAGACAGTGAAAATAGATGTTTTAAAAAAAATCTTATAAAAGTAACTTTAATGTAGTTAATTGCAATTATGAATTCAATGGCGTTAAAAGGATATAACGTTTTAGTTATCTATTTTCCTGAAGAATGACCCCATTTTGCCTAAAATGCTTTAGTTCGTTCGATTGTTATCCTATCTTAAACAGGCAAGAGTAAGTTTTTCACTTATGGTACATATTTTTATTTCAAATCAACAATTGTTATATAACAAAAATGCAATTTAGCAAACAATAACAAACACCAGATGTCCCGTTGACATGAGCAATGACGTTTGTTTTTCTCTGTCTAAATCAGGGACGTATATACTAACGGGATAGGCAACTCTTGCAAGTCTCGCTGAAATCACGCGCGGTACGTGATTTCGTAGGTCATTTTTAACTTCATATATCTATGATGTTACCAGGTATATCGTAATAAAACCTTTATAAAGCTATCTAAAAATTATTTTAGAATTGTTATTTGTACTTTATAACCCTGATCTGATCATAATTACGACGGAGTTCTTAAAACCCCGAGACCCGTTTTTCGCCCCATTTCCGAGATTACGTAAAAATCGATGTTTATTTTCTTTATATCTAAATTAATTTACAGTATATGATTAAAAATGTATGAAAAACCTATCCCTTTTAACAAAAGGAAATAAATAATCTAATAAAAAACGACATAATTTACAGGGATTGAACAGAAATTTAAAAACTTGTTATGACGCGCGTGATAGTTTGGGAAGTAAACATGGCGAATGTAGAAGTTGCCAATCCCGTTAGTATATACGTCCCTGGTCTAAATCAATATTAAAAAATAGTATTCGAATTTCAATGATACATGATTCACAATAAATGCTTTATATCTCAAATGAAAAACTTTATAGTAAATATTGTCAAAGTAATAGGTATAAAAAAATGAATTAGTGCAGTAAATATTTCTTGTTATTAAGGCATTTGGAAAAAGGACAGTGAATAAGAAGTACGTTTGTCGTTTCACAGCCAGTCACATAATGATACTCCGAGTGGTTACACTCACAGGGAGACTTACACAGCCGTCCATAATATCCAGAGGGACATGATAGTTTACTATTTTAGCAAATACTTCAGTAGGGACACTTTGTGAGATAAACAAAATTAAGCGAGTTATGAAACATATTTAAAAGAATATGCGCCTGATAATTAAAAAAGAGTAATTTTGCACGATATTATTACTTATTAGGTTAGTTAGTGACTCACTGCGGAAATATATTGGGTTGATCAATATCATTGATGGAGAGGCTAAGCCGAGCCGTTTATGAGATTGATCAACCCAGTTAATAAGTGTTTTGTTTTCTCGAGGACTATCAGGCGACATATTTATTCACAAATAGCGATGATCTACACAAAGCCATGTCTAATATCTCGTCCATTATAACTCATTTAAATTCTTCAATACCACCTTTCGAATACTCTTTAAAAATCTTTGCTTCATCCATGTTTACTTAAAATGTTTTGTTGCTATTCAATTTTAAACGTTTTCTGTCTTTTGTCTGCAGAGATTTAAGCAAATTTCGACGCTGCCATTTTGTTCTGCTCCAGAAAATGACGAGTGACGTCAATATTCAAAGGGCAACTACTCTTATTTTAAAGAATTTCAAAGGGCAATTACTTGAAATACTTTAAAAACTTACGACATGCGGTTTCTGTATCAATTACTAAAAAAATGTCGAAATGAGTAGGCGAAGCGTTGGCCAATGACGGCCATATTGCCTAATATTAACTCTCACCGTAATAACATAGAGATGTATAAGGAAATCACGTGCTATGTTTAAACCAATGAAAGTGTGACATTTCAGTGCGAGGGAAAACAATACGTTATAACGTTATTGAGAAATTCATCTATATCCTGGGAAAACTTTATATTAGTATAAAAACAACGTTATTAGCATGCATAATATAACCATAACTTTAAATTATATTTTTGTGACCTTTACAACATTGCTTACTATTGTATCAAATATATAGCATCAGTACTGCATATAAGACCCATACATCTTGATATCACCAATTGCTTTGAATTCGTTAATATTTATTAAACGTTAGGGATGTTGAAAAAAAATTAAGAGAAAACAAAACATGTCGTTTATACTTGCACTTGCCACCAAGAAAATGTTTTCTATCACAATGCACGCAATTTTAGTCGTTCATGATATTTAATAAAATCCTTATTGTTTAGTCAATGTTATGTTCATCTCCGTTTTAATGTTCTGCAAACCACATGTGGTATCATATTTAGAAATAAGGACAATACATTAACACGAATGATTATTAAATACATTTCGTAAGAATGTCGTTGTTTTTTACCTAAATTTAAGATTCAAAACGCAATATTACCAGTGCACTTTGTAACTGTCAATAAATGTGAAAGAATCTATTTTGTGATCTATAAATCGAAGGCCGCTCTATGAGTAACAAATAAATATAAACGCATTTAAACAGCTTTATAAGCAGTTACTTGTCGTACCATCAGGGATAAGGCTGCAATCTTTATAATAGAAGCATGTGTAAGATATTAGAGAGGTTAAGCATTTGAATGTGTACGTCTACGGGTACGTGAAGAGCTACAAGTATGTTTACACGTACATGTACCAAAATTTGGCTTATGTTAAATAAACTGTACTTGTAAATGAACGCGTAAAATAATTAGATTTAACATTTTCAACATGTTCAGTTTACTCTCACTGTTTATGAAATAATTCTGTGAATTTGATGAAACCAAAAGCACAGTCGTCCGCAATTTATCCTCTGCTTTACATAAAACAATGTTTGATATACACAAAGTCTGTATTTCTTTTGAAAAATGCTACAAGTATTCACCTCCGTGTTCTTTTGATTCTACACGTTTTGTACAACTTGTGGAATTACGCGGTATGCAGAAATTATGACGTAATACACATAAAATTAGGGGATTCCCCTAGTTACACGTACTCGCACAAGTACACGTTCAAATGCTTAACCTCTTTGTTATAAAAGCAAGTAAAACTGAAAGCCGTTCAAATGTTTATTTAAACTATATTGATAGCTGATTTCTCACTTTTTGTATTCCGGTTTTTTTTAGTATGACAAAAATGGTGGAATATAAAATGACGTAATAAAAATGTTTGTCATCTTAAATTTTTAAAAACAATATTTTAAAGCACAATATTTTTGTAATAAAAAAAGGATAAGAAACAGAGTTTTGTGTTATTGATATCTTTTAAATTTATCTTTATTGTATGCTTGTTGTTGGAAGTAAATTACACGGAACTCTAATCTGAGAAAGAAGGAAATAAACCCTGTAAGGACTAAGATAAGTGATGTATACTCTGTCCTTACAGCACGATTTCAATTAGACATCACAATATTGAGTTATTCAAGATTAAATTTCCGTATACCCTTGAATGCTCCTTAATTGTTTTGGAATATATATTTTCATATGTATACATATCAGGTAGGTAACAATTGTTTAGTCGTTTTTATACTTTGCGAGTCTCTGAATTTCTTTTTCCTGTAGAGTACAATGTTTTTGCTTATAGAATTACGAATTATAAATAAAATGATCCTTTATATTGTATTAAGTAAGTGAGTTTTAAAATGACGTATACACTTACCGCGAACGGATCAGGATAACGTAACAGATGATACAAAAGGAGGAAAAAAAGCCAATCAGAGATAACCCTATGGTTAACATTGGAGATGCATGATCGTCCGCAGTGTATATGTGTTGATCCACTCCACTGTCTTTATGCCTTGATAGGTTCTAGTTTTTATTTCACAATAATGACTAAATCATCAGAGTTTTACATTATACGTGCATTAGTCTGTTTTAAATACTCTAGTTTGAATATAAACTATGTATTTATATTCCCTGAATTCTTAAGTTTGTAATAATTATGCAATAATTATAGGACAATTCTATTTCAGTTTCTCATATATAGTACTGTATACGTAGTATATTTGTCGTGTACGATATTTGGCGGAAATTAGTTTTTGAACAAAAAGTTGGTGTGGATTTGAATTAGCGTATTCCTCAATGTAACTATTCTTATTATTTATGCATTGCAATTGGCGATGTTCTTGAATTAGCGGAAGCCGCATTTCGCCAAAAGCGATAAATGGAATAAACATCGAACTGTAGTACATTTACGGTATATTCGTGTAATAGTATGAAATAGAGCTATACTTATAATAGCCCTATTATACAATCACATGGGTTTTGAAAAGTAGATGGCATTATCACAATTTTAATTTTTATTCTTTTCAGAAAGGTACCAGATATTTCTAAGAGTAATTTATATATCTACATACACACAGTAGTACAAATATTGTATTTTTCAAATTATATCAAACACATCATGTGTGTTCTCTCCCCATCTGAATTGACTTTTCGGTATTGTTTAAAAGCATTTAAATGTAATAAATTTCTTTAAAGAGTAGTTTTACTTCTTTTTTAATATTGAACGAAACGTCTTAAACCTTTTGTTGATATAGATATCATAGATATCATTTGTTGAATTGACACTGAAAGACCAGTTATCAGATGATTTATCAATAAGGACAAGATTTTATATCTACTAACATTAATTTTGTTTTTGTGTGGTAATGACAAATCATGTTTTTTTAATAGCATCAATTTATAAGCAACCACTGCTTATCAACCCAAAACATAAATAAAAGACATGGTTTCAATGTCAAATACAACTTTAATAATGTTATTCAATTTAAATCTTTACAAAAATTCATCCTGGGTATATTTCCTTTTTATTCTTTGTTATAAATAAACGACTTTGAGAATTTATTAAAAAAAATTCTTTCACAAAAATATTTCAATTTAATTAAGTAAAATAAAACATGTTTGTCAAATGTGGAAAGATGTCTCATAAACAACTGAATTTAAGATAAAAATCTGATTTATTTTGTTCGACTCATAATCACTAATCATTAACAAGTTTATTCAAAGACAAAAAAACCCAAAACCTTCATCTATATATATTCAAGAAAAAATTAGATATAGCGAAAATGTACACACAATAACTGCATAATCCACAGGGCGTCGGATTCTCTTCATGTACTGGCAGAAAATCGCGACCCCTTATAATTCACCACTGTCACAATAGACGTTATGCCAATGATTTTTTTAAATGATAATTTGTTCTATATTTGTCTACTATATTTAACGTAAGAGTTATCGTTTATAGATCTTTGTTATCGTTCATTTATTTACGCTTGATTGGTCACTGGGTTGTTCCGTTCTCGATGTTACTATATTTAGATTGGGATTCTCTTCGAACCTGTTTGGTAGGTTTACGTAGAAGCTTATTAGTGGTGTTGCCGGATGGGGTTATATTTAGTATCTTGAGTGGTAAAACTTGTTTGGTTAGTTTGGTGGCTGTATATATACGGGTTGTGGGCTGATTTTCGGGAGAGAATACGAAAATAGCTATTAGTGGGTTTGCATAAAACTTATGTTTGTAATGATTTATTAGAAAATTGTGTGTTAATTGTAGGTGACCAATTTTATAATTCTTAAGTTATTGTTAACCTAAGGGGACGGGGTAGATTTTGGTGGAACGTGATGGAGCGTGATAAAAAGACGTGGACGATGCACGAAATTACGGAGGCCCGTTGAGAACTGTGATTAATAATTTCTTTGTACATATGTAAATAAATTAATTGTTTATTTTTTTTATTATTATTGTTTATTGGAAAACATGAGTCATCCATATGATTTAATAAGGGATAAACGTAAAAGGACCCATCACAACAGGTCAGTTGTGACAACCACTTTCCGCCAATTCTACAAAGTAAAACAAAAATGTTGAAAAAATTTGTCATCGAGAATGAAACAGATGATCAATTAAAAAATCATTGAATCATCTCAATATTTCAAATAACATTAATACATCCGTTTAAAATATCTTTTAAGGGATTAAAATTACTGAATTGCCTCATTCTCAAACGATACATAATTTTATATACCTAGTTTCTTGTTTTGAACACAACGACGTTTAAACACTCAGCATGGAAAACACAGAAACATATATACGTTCAATTTCCATGGAAAAAAGGTTACATTTCAGCGTTCCTGTGTCTTCCGACAAAACTGACAAACACCCGCTATAAATAGCCAAATATACACAGAAAACTACTCTTTGTTGTCTACAATAGTTTCACTGTGCAACGAGTAGTAAATAAACACGCAAACTGACTAAACACATTTGATTGGTATCACTTGCTAAATAGGATAATATTAACTAATTTGAAACTTAAAAACTCAATGACAGAAATCTACACGATTCATTTTTAATTTGATTAAATGATGATCTATCCGCATATGAGAATATGTTTTCTTTTAGCTTTTGTTTTAAAATTTAGGCTTAATAAACAAAATATCTCATTTTATTTCCTGTGATAAAAATGTTATTTAATGTACCTATTGTGTTTAATTATTTGATTGAATTTAAATACAGGAGCTGTCACCAAACGACTTGATTATCATGGCTTCACGTTTATTAAAGAATTAAATGATTTTAATTTATGCACAAGGTGTTAATCTGCAATATAATTCACGTATTTTTTTACTCACCTTTTCAACAAAAATATTTTCTCTGGTTAATTCGATTTCGTCTGTAATCAAAGTAACACCAACTCACTACGCGATTTAACAGGTTTTTTGTGTATTCCAATTTCACTTGTTTAATTTGATAACGATCTAAGTTGCTAATTTCAGTGACACATAAGTGTAAAGCCGCTCAGTCTTAATACATTTAAATAATTAAATAAAATGCAAATGTTTAAAATAATCAAAGTCACTCATTATAATAAATATGTAGTAAAATTAATTTTGATGATGTATATTCTTATAACAAAGCAAGATTATGTATTAATGTGTATCATTACTATATTTCCATGTGAACATGTTAGCACCTTGCGCATTCGATTTCATTATTAAAAAAAATGTCTGATTTTCGGTATGAACAGTCGTTAAGTTTACCTTGAGTATGTTGTGTCTCATGGAAACAGCCATTTATAAACCGGAAGTACAACTACTTTATTAAGTCTAGAACCCAACATGATAAACACATATAAATCCGAATAACAATAAATACATGACATCCTCCTTCTTTTAAAGATAACATTACTGTCAATCATGTCAATCATAAACTTCAATTATGAGCATTGTAATGAACTGAGGCATGTCAAGAATTTTTTGTAAGAGAACAAAATTGACAAAATAAACATTTCCAATATCTTCGAAAATGTTTCTGTAAACACTTGAAAATGACACAATGGCTAACAGTTTATGTAACATAGTCTGCAAATTTGCTAGGAATTTTTACGGTACGTCCAGAACGAGTTTGTCTCGGTTCCTCAGATTCTTTAACGCTCGCACTTGTGGACTCTTGTATAGATTTCGAACGAATGTCTGTGGGGCCATCTCTGTCTGGAATTTGGTGATCAAAATCCTCACTGACTTCTTGTTTAGGTTTTTCTGATTTAGTCGGTTTCAGCATACTTCGATTCCGCCTATACTGTTTCCCATCACATGATACTAAGAAGGATTTTGGTAGCGAAAGTTTGGACTCCACGGTAGCATGTCTCCATGTGTTGCCATCTTGTAACATAACGTTGTCTCCTGGATGCAGATCTGGAAGATTCCTTGTTCCTCTACGGTCATGGAATTCTTTGTACTGCATTTGTCAGGCTTGTAGTTTGGCATGCTGGTTGTTCTCTGCCGGACGAAGAAGATCTGCGGTTGCAGGTAAGTTTGTTTTCAGACGACGTCCCAGAAACATCTGTGCTGGTGATTTTCCTAGCCCTTGAATTTCGGTGTTTCGATAGTCCATTAATGCTTTGTAAGGGTCTTTGTTTTTCTTGAGGATCCGCTTGGCAGTTTGTACCATCCTCTCTGCCTGTCCATTTGATCTAGGATATAATGGACTTGACGTACTGTGTACAAATGCATATTTATTAGCAAAGTCTCTAAACTCTTTGCTTGCGTATTGAGGACCATTGTCGGATATTAATTCATCAGGAATTCCATATTTGGAGAAAATGCTCTTCAGTGAGTTGATAACTTGAAAGGATGACAGGTCCTTTAGGATCATGATCTCTGGCCATTTGGAGTAATAATCGACTATAAGTAGATAATGATTCTGCTGATACACAAATATGTCAGATGCAATCTTCGACCATGGACGGTCTGGTAACTCCACACATATCAAAGGTTCTTTAGGATTTGAATTTTGAACTTCTGCACAAATATGACACTTGGATATTTTGTCTTCAATTTGCGCTGCCATGCCGGGCCAGTACATACATTCACGTGCTCTGCTCTTGCACTTCACGATTCCGAGATGTGATTCATGAACTATGTCCACCATTTTCTGTTGCATTGATTTCGGAATGATGAGTTTGCTGCCTTTGAATAATAGTCCATCTACATGAGATATCTCATCACGAAATGTCCAATAGGGAAGTAAACACGAAGGTAAGCTTACTTTGTTTTCAGGCCAGCCTAACACTATGGTATTAAGAAGATGCTGCAAGGTCGAGTCGCATAAAGTTTCTTGTTGAAATTCTTTGTAGCGGTCCGGTGTCATAGGTAAGTGTTGGTTGAGTGTAGTGCTGTTTACATCTGCTTCCGGTATCAGTTCTTCCTCGGTTTCATTGAGATATTGTCGACTTAGAGCATCCGCGACAAACATAAGTTTTCCAGGTGTGTATTCAATCTTTAAGTCGTATTTCTGGACGGCAAGTAGTAGTCTCTGTAAGCGCATAGGAGCTGCAAGTAGTGGTTTACGAAAGATTGATTCTAGGGGTTTGTGGTCAGACTCTACTGTTACTGTTCTACCATAAATGTACTGATGGAACTTTTGACAGCCAAAGACAACGGCTAGGGTCTCTTTTTCTATCTGTGCATAGTTTCTTTGTGATGATGTCAGTGCTCTTGAAGCATATGCAATTGGTCTGCCTTGTTGAAGAATGGTGGCACCCAGTCCTTTTGAACTTGCATCCACAGAAAGTGTCAATGGTAGTTTTGGATTGTAGTAAGCTAAGACTGGAGCTTCTGTGATCATAGTCTTGATAAGTTTGAAACTAACATCTTGTTCCCTAGTCCACTTCCATTCACAGCCTGACGATGTTTCTGTCAACTTTCGTAGTGATGCACTTACATCAGATAATCTCGGGACGAACTTTCCGAGATACTGCACTAGTCCTAGGAAGGTAAGTAGTTCTTGTCGGTTTTCAGGTTTCTGCATCATTAGAATAGCTCTAACCTTTTCTGGATCTGGCTTCACTCCATTCTGGGTGAGTACTTGTCCTACATACTTTACTTCGGTCTTCCTCACTTCACACTTTTCTTTGCTGAGTTTCAGATTATACTCTTTCGCGCGTTGCAAAACTTTGCGAAGTCTCTGGTCATGTTCTTCAATAGTTGAACCCCATACAAGGATATCATCTATGATAACCTCTGCACCAGTAATATCTTCTAACATCTGCGACATGATCTTCTGAAAAACTTCAGACGCTGACTTTATACCAAATGGCATCCGCTTGAACCTATATCGCCCAAATGGTGTATTGAACGTGCATAGTCTGGAGCTTGGCTCGTCTAGCTGAATCTGCCAGAAACCACTCACTGCATCAAGTTTCGTGAAGAACTTTGCCTGAGACATGTTTTCTATGACATCCTCGACAGTTTTCAGTGGGAAATGTTCACGTTGTATGGCACTATTCAGATCCCTGGGATCAATGCAAATTCGGATCTTGGACCCCTTGTTCACTACTGTCATGCTGTTCACCCATTTTGTTGGTTCCGTCTGACGTTCGATGACTCCCAGTTGTTCCATTCTTCGGAGTTCTTGATGAACTTTATCTTTCAGCGAGATGGGCACTTTGCGTGGTGGGTGTATTGTCGGTGTGACGGATGGGTCAAGCTTAATGGAATACTTTCCAGGTAGACATCCCAAGCCTTCGAACAATTCTGCATATTGTGGTTCCTTTAGAATGTCATTTGCAGGTGAATTACTGTGATCCTTAGCATGTTCTGCTTTGTTAATAGTGTTCATACATCTCACCAAGTCGAGTTTACGACATGTTTCGGCTCCCAAAATATTTGGTGCTTTTCTGTGAACAACATAAAATTTCACAGGGTTCACGTGGCCATTGTGTTGTAGTGGTATTGTTACCATGCCATCGGTTGTGATGCTGTGTCCTGAATATGAGGTAAGTGATGCTTCAGGTTTTTCGAGTGGCGCAATAATGTTCAGTTTGTGATAAGTGTCTCTAGTGAGTACATTACATTTTGCACCTGTGTCCATGAGAAACTGTACTTCAGTGTCTGCTACTTGTAAAGTTGTGGTCCAATTTTCTATGGTGTTCACATCTAGGTTGATCATTCCTAGGAATAAAGAATTTTCACACTCCGAGTCATCTTCATCAGATTCAGTTAACATATTCACAGATCGCCTCTTTGGTTTTCCTGGATGTTTCCTTTGAAATCTCCCTCGCTGAGCTGATTTTCCTCTGTATCTGCTCGGTCCACCTCGGTTCGGTTTGTAATTGCTGTGATTGTTTGCACTGTATTTGCTTGCACTAAATTCACACACACGTTCAAAATGATTCTTCTCTCCACATCCTAAACAGACTTTACCAATTGCTGGACACTTTTCACTGCGTTCATGTTTTCTACGACCACAATTTCTACAGGTTTCAAACTCGGACTGTCGTCCTCTGTGAGGGTGTTTTGTTTCGATGCGATTCACTTCGCTTTCATTTCCAGCTGAGTTTCCTTTAGGCTCCTCATTCATAGTTTTCAGTTGAATTCTAGAAAGTTCATATAAATTTGCAATGTCTATTGCTTTAGCTAAGGTTAAGTCACTTCCTGTCGTGATCAACTTCTCTCTGATTTTCGATGAGCGTATCCCGAACACTACCCTGTCTCTTATCATCTCATCAGGATTTGCATAACCACAGTCTTTCACTAACACTTTCAATGCCGTGACAAATTCCTCACAAGTTTCATTTTCATTTTGAGTCCTACACTGAAATTTGTATCTCGTGAATACTTTGTTACTTTTCGGCTCAAAATATGCTTGAAATTTTGTGTAATATGTCTCTAGTTTCTTTTTCTCTTCATTTGTTATGTGCCAGGTACTATAGACATCCCTACCTTTTTCTCCAACCCAAATCATCAGATAATTACATTTCTCCTCCTCTGATTTCTCTTTTAACGGTCCATTGAACATGAATTCTGTGTGTGCTTTAAATTTCTTCCATGCCCCCGGAAGATCACCGCTTTCCCAGTCAATTTTCGGCGTAGCACCAATAATGGATTCCATATCTTCTTCTTTGAGTGTTTATGTCAAAGATAATCAAGTTTATCAGTACCGATTGCTAATGTTAAGCGCGATTTCGGTCAACTTCTGACACCATGTTGTGTCTCATGGAAACAGCCATTTATAAACCGGAAGTACAACTACTTTATTAAGTCTAGAACCCAACATGATAAACACATATAAATCCGAATAACAATAAATACATGACAGAGTATGCTTTTGTTTAGCGTTCGTAATCAGTATATTCATGATGAGGTAAACTGCCGGCTCTGTTTCTAATCTTTTTCCTAGTCGAATAATTGTTGTTCCATGTGTAAGTGAAAAAGTTCGTCTTAACGACAAACAGAAAGAAAAAAACGTTAAATGTAATGTGTAGGGGTCAATGACACCTCCCTATTCAAAATCACTGAGACAAATGGACTTTTTGGTACAAAAACGTAAAGCTCATATGAAGTTCAAATATTCGAGGTGCATTTTTGAAATTTGCCAAAATTCCCGAGAAGTTACAATTGATTTTATGTTCAATATAGGTGTTGCTGGTTTTGTTACTCTTGAGATTGCGTCAATTTATTCATGCTATAAATTAAATACGTTAATAAACTGATTAACCTCACAATGGAAAATAAAAGCTGCCCAATAAGTCTGTTGTTTTCAATGTTCGACCAATCCTTAAAATAATTTTTGAAAGAATACCATCAATATTAAAAATGATGAATAAGTACCGTCTGTCGTTATACAGCCTGTCACGTGATGGCACTCCGTAGCGTCACACTCACAGAAAGATAAACACAGACGTCCATAATAATCGGGGGGACATATAACGTTACAATTCCATCCAATGCTTCCATAATTGATTTACTGTGGTTCCATTAATATTCAAGGGTATCAATTTTCGTGGATAAAGTGAAAATCACAGTTTCAAGGATACGTAAATTCTTGGCCAATGACCCTATCAATACAAAATGTTAATAGAAATTGCAATTTAACGAACATTTAAATTCGTGGATCAACTTAATAACGAAATCCACGAAAATTGGTATTCCACGAACATTGATGAAACCACAGTAAAATGTAAAAATAATATTGAGAGCATGAAAAACGTGTGAGTATCAGTAATAACAGATTGCACATTATTTTCATTAAAGTGAAAAAGCACAGAAATTGCTTTTACTATTCCAAACATATGGAATTCTTAGGAAACACTATCTTTGTTAGTAAAGAATCTTCATAATATTTCAGGGGTTTATTGTTGTTAGGATAAGACATGTATGAAAAACCAAATTTGAAAAGAAAATATGGAATTATAACTTTCTTAATATAATAGATATAAAGGTATCTAAAAACAATATGAGCATCATTACAACCCGGCATTTCAGAAAAGCAAAGGAAGATTACAACATGGCATGTGAGGAAATAAGAGATTCATGCATTTTTATTCCATGTACCTTAAAACTACTAATAAGTTCATAAATGTTAATGTTACACTAAAACTTACGAAAATAAAACAAATATTGTTAACAATGTTTTATTGGCCTTTTGTTTTTCACTACAATATATGTGTCGAAACTGGTATTAAGTTGTGCATTATTGCAGCAAAAAAGATGAGGTTAAGATACTTTTTTTCTAAAAAGGTCTTTAGTTTTTAGCTATTTACTAGTTCTGTCTGAGTTTTCTGTCATTGAAATCATGTGAGTTACTGTGATTGCTAGTAGTTAATTAAGGTCTTCCATCTTCAGCGAAAGACCTCATTGTTATACCCGCACTTTCTAAAGAAAGTTCGGGTATATTGTTGTTATCCTGTTCTGTCTGTCCGTCCGTCCGTCTGTCCGTCTGTCACGTTTTACTTTCTTACACTTCTCTTACATCTTATAAACCAGCAAACTGAACTTTTGGAGTTTGATTTGGGGTATCATGTTGTTTTGTAAAAAGGTTTCAAAAATTCTCTGGTAGTCCCGGAGGTCAAATAATTGGTAAAAAATTACGTTTTTTCACAAAAAACCTTCTTTCTCGAACTCCTCTTACATTTTCAACAATAGACAAATCATCTTTTAAAGTATGTTTTGGGGTATACTGTAGATGCGCAATAAGGTTTCGGAAATTTCAATTTTGTCCTGGGGGTCATTTTGTTTTTTTTTTACAAAAATTCTGGTTTCAAAAAAGTCAACACTTTTTGCAGTAGCCAAATGATCTTCTAGAATATGGGGGTGTCATTTTAAAGTGTAATCGGGTTTCAGATCTTTTTTTTAACACAGGGATCGGTGGGCAACAATAATTGACGTTTTTTTTGCAAAAAAGTATGGTTCCCAGAACTTCTCTTACAACTTTTAGAGTAGCTATGTCATCTCTTGGGATATGATTGGGGCTGTCCTATAGATGTGCAATAAGGTTTTAAACATTCAAATTTCATCCAGAGAGTCAAATAGTAGCAGAAAATTGACGTTTATCACTCCTACACAAAACCTATATCCCACAACTCCCCTTATGATTTAATGAATAGACACATCATATCTTGGGATATCATAGGGGCTGTCCTATAGATGTGCAGTAAGGTTTTAAAAATTTAAATTTCATCCAGGGAGTCAAATAATGGCAGAAAATTGACGTTAATCACTCCTAAACATAACCTATATCCCAGAACTCCTCTTATGATTTAATGAATAGACACATCATATCTTGGTATATGATAGGGCTGTCCTATAGATGTGCAGTAAGGTTTTGAAAAAAATTCATTTAATCCTGTTAGACAAATAGTAGCATGAAATAAACATTTATCCCATGCGCGCAACTAGAGGGGGTCAAATAACTGTTGCACCCCTTTCCCCTGGATCGACCCATGTACGTATCCCTACTTAGACTGTAACTAAAATGACGGTTTTTTCTCTTAAAATTAAAAAACTTGCATTTATTTTTGATTTAAATTAAACAAAAAAAAATTACATTAACACTCTTCTTAATTGTTGAATAATCTATTAAAATCAAAATATAATTTGGGGGTCTAGAAAGTTTTATAAACTGGTAAATAATTTGTTAAAAAAATTACATTTGACAAATGATCTATTGATATATGATCAGAAGTCTTATTTTCTGCCTAATATTCAAGTTAAAATTAATAACAATAAACGATTAAAATTAAATGTTTATCCTCAACACACCCTAGCAGATTCAGAGCCTTTTTACATTCTTACATGTATACAGTAGCAAATTTTAAATCATTTCTTGATTCGTATTTTTCTCATATGCACATAAAGATTTTGGAAATTACTTTTTATCGATAAGATAAACAAAATGTTATATGTATTCGGGGCAATTGTAAATTCTCCTAAACAAAGCAGGGTCATCATTAATCTAGGAATTACCCATATGGATCAAACACTACATATGAATAAGATAAAATACTTTATTATGTCCAGTTCTGGAAAGTCAGGGTGTCTCCAGGGGGGGGATAACCTATACCGGTATACAATTTGATGCGCACAAAGAGCAAGAATAAATATGGTTTAGGGATGGGGGATCTTGAAAGTTAAAAATTATCAAAGTATATCATCATTTCCAATTCCAGAGGGTGGTGGTGGTGATTTAAAGACAACCATCCCATAGGGTCATAGCCTACATTTTATTTGATGCATCATAATACATTAAGAAAAAAAGACCCCTTCCTCCCTATTAAAACTCATATAAACATAATAAGTCTCTACACTTATTTACATGTAATACACAAATTTAATACATTATGTCACAGGGTCATTATGGGGTCAACTTAATAGTGTAAGTCTGACAAATGAAAAAATATCTTTTGCAATTAAAATGACAGAAACTGTACAAATGTGATAGGATAGGTAACAATGATGAGCTAATTTATCGATAAATATTAAAAGATGATGATACAGTATGCTGGCAAAGGAAGATTACTTATTTAGAAAGTGAAAGTAATACATATGAATGCCGGTGTCTCATAATATTGTGCTAGTTTTACCAGGTACATGTATTATGCTTACCTATATTGGTCAACATCATTATTATAATCTAATTAGAGCACAATATGAATCTCTTTAGCTGATCATCACAAAAGAAACGTTTAATTAATCATATTGTGCATATGGAAAATACACCACGTGAAACCCATCTAACCGAAGAGCTGGGTAAAACTAGTACCCATAAATGCGACCAGTAGACCTGTGTTGTGTACATAACTTCGGACAAAGATCATTTACTTGTAACATGCATGTATTTTCATGACTTTATTCTTTAAAACCCCTTGTACTATTTTATTAGGTAAATAACTATGTAAAGCACACATTTCAGCTTTAAGATGGTACAGGACACCTGCATATTGTGATGTACTCCCTATTGAAATAAACAACAAGAGACCCATGGGCCACATCGCTCACCTGAGCAGCAATAGACATAATAAAATCAGCTTTACGTAGTCATATACAAAATATCTGAACAATGTCTTATAATAGATCCTGTATAAAAAAAATTCCCCAGCATATTCTTATGTTTATCATTGTGCCTTTGTAACAGGATGATTTTACAGTCATATCACATATTGAGCATTGCAGTTCTCGAGAAAATGATCAGACTTAAAGGCTCAATAGGCCCAGTCTAAACAATTTTAAAGAATAATATGTCCTTAAGTGAATAATTTGATTTATTCTTTAATTTGTAAATTGTAAACAACAAATTTACCCTATATATTATGTTAATATTTTACCCCCCCCCCCCCAATTGTGCCCCCATCCTATCCCTAGGGATCTTGATTTGAACAAACTTAAATCTTACCTACCTGAGGATGCTTCCACACTAGTTGCAGCTTTTCTGCCCAATCAGTTTCTGAGAACAAGATCTATAAAGATATTTCTCTATGTATTCCTATGTAAAATTCGATCCCCCATTGTGGCCCCACCCTGCCCCTGGGGATCATGATTTAAACAAACTTGAAGCTACACTACCTCAGGATGCTTCTACACAAGTTACAGTTCTTCATGCTAATCAGTTTCAGAGTAGAAGATTTTTAAATATTTACTCTATATATTCCTCTGTAAAAATTCGATCCCCCATTGTGACCCCACCCTACCCCTGGGGATCATGGTTTAAACAAACTTAAATCTACACTACCTAAGGATGATTTTACACATATTTCAGCTTGTCTGGCTAAATTGTTTATGAGAAGAAGACTTTTGAAAATACCAACAAATTTTCAATGATTTTTTAATTATCTCCCCTTGGAAAAGGGTGTGGCCCGTCATTTTACCAAACTTGAATCCCCTTTACCTAAGGATGCTTTGTGCCAACTTTGGTTGAAATCGGCTCAGTGGTTCTGGAGAAGAAGTCGAAAATGTAAAAGGTTTACGGACAGACAGACAGACAGACAGACAGACAGACAGACAGACAGAAGACAGACAGACAGACAGCCAGCCAGACAGACGGAAGCCGGACAAAAAGTGATCAGAAAAGCTCACTTGAGCTATCAGCTCACGTGAGCTTATAAATATAAATATAATATTTCCCCCCAAAATAATGTTACCTAACAGTGAAGTGCAATGTCTGTAGAGAGTTCAAATGCTGCTAGGGCTTTTCTATTTTTTACTTAAGATTCCAAAATTTTTAAAAACTTATCTTTTTTTTTTGCCAAATACATGTATTCTAAAAATTTAAAATTATAAAACGTCACTATGAAAGAATTTTGATTATAACGCACTGAACTACATGTACAGGCTTTCGTTGTTATCAAACTATTCTGATGTTTATTTATCCATGAGGAGTGTGTGTGTGTGTGTGTATGGTGGTGGTGGGGGGGGGGGGCAAGTAATACATGTACATGTAATTGTGTTTGCAGGGGGTGGGGGATTGGGGTCTTAGGTGTATTTCGCGGTAATTTTACTACATGCATTAATATAAATGATTTTTTTAAGGGGGGGGGGGTCTGGACCCCTAACTCCAAACCCTTCTCTAAATCCGTGCACAGCGAATCAGGGGATGTAGAAGCAAATCTAAATTAAGCCGGCAACATCCGAGGGGAGGGGGCATAATTTAATTTTGTTTGTAATAATTATATAGACCATACTTTCTATGACATAAAATGAAAAAATTATTGATTAACTTAAATTTCCCATGCAAACAGTTCAACCACAAATTGTACATATAGGGCCGCTCATGTGTATTATGTGCATGTGGCCTTCAATTTTACTAAAACTGGTACAAAACAGTGTTATTTAGGGGCAAACACTTGGTGCGGGTATTTCTGTCTAATGACAGCATCTATTTTTTTTATTGTTTCTTATTCCCCATTATTATATTTTTTGGTAACCACCCGTGAGTTCTCAGTCATATTTTAATTGAGTTTGTTGACTGTTACAGGAAAAATGTATTTTGCTAATGTATATACTCATCCTCTATCATTTGAGAAAGTTTACTTTTGTTTTTTAATCATCTTCCCTTTTCTTACATTTTCGATCACAGTTGTTGTCCACAAGGGTTCTCCAAAATCCTTAGAGCTAGAGACGTAAACAATTTGGGCAAGATAGTGTGATAACTATAGATGTGCACCCTAATTTTAGGTTGGAAACATTGTTTTTTTGTGACTGTTAATTGAATTATTAGGAAGGAAATTAATATCTACATGATTTATTCTCAGATAAACAGTTTTGAATTTATTTCTATATTATTTTATACTGTTTTAAGGTGTAAAGACTATATTGGAACTATTAAAATATTATTAATTACTCCATATACATGTGAAAGAGTTGATTTATTGACTTATAAAATAAATTGCCTAGTATGAGTAACCAACATAATCTACTTACCACTACAGCTGTTGTTAATTTCATTCAGGTATTGGTTGAAGCAGCACGGACACGGCAATAATCTTTACGATAAAAGTTTATGTTAGACTTGTGAGAGTAGTTGCTGTTTTAAATACATGTTATTTCAAAAGTGATTCAACAATTATTTACAAGATATATCTAGCTGATGCTTACTTGTTGCACTTTTCCTTAGTATGTCGGATGAACAAGAACAAAGTGACGTAATACAAAATCATCCTACAGAAAATTAAATTTTTCACTTTCAGTTTTTAAAAAAGATATGGCATAAAAACAAATTTCTAAACATCAAATACCTTTTAAGCACAGCGAACAGTATTTCCTATGTAGATCGGCTGGACGCAGTGAATCGAATTAAAATAAAGCATACCAAACACTATGCTGAACAGGAAGAAAATAAAAAGTCTCATGACGAGGAATATAGCATCTTTGCTAGCCAATGGTTTCTGATCCGCGCACCGCTCCTTGCGAACCCTTGTCATATCGTGCTATCAAAAGTCGAGTTTTTTCCCTGGATTTTGATTGGGGTTTACTGAAACCGTACGACCAATCAAAAAGATGCAAAACATATCTGATTTAATCGACAATGTTTTCGTACTGTTTATTCACAAGTGTCCCTAACACGCATAGTTCAAAACCCTTATTCTTCTAGGTTTTTTCTGTTTGAGCCTTCATGATACATGTAGCTTGCAATGGTGCAATAAGAAGTACCACCTAATCTGTGTATCAAGAAAGGCATCCACTCATAGATGAAGTATTTACCGCTTCCAGTCTTACAACCTTCGAATGAATTTGATCTATTATATGTAACATTTAACAGTATTTCTATTTATTGAATACACTGGGCATAAAAACGTTCTTCAACTTGTCATTAGCAATGTCTATGGAGGCTGCCATTACCGCACCGACTTTTAAAGTACGGCATCATCATTTGGTTGATTTATAAATAGGCTGGGAGATCACGTGAAAAAAAAATCTATACTTTTGATAGCACGATATGCCAAGGGTTAGTGAGGAGCGATGCGGGTCAGATACCCTTGGCTAGCGAAGATGGGAAAATAGATAAACAAAATAAACCTAATTAGTCATAAAATAACCGAGCTAAAATAAAATCAAAGGACAGTTCATTTTTTAAACATTATTTTACAAACTAATTTATTGTTTCACAATGTTGATATTTAGAATAAACTGGGTTTTTTATCACAGTTTGGGTACTATTGGTTCAATGTAATATTCGTTGGAGAGTCTCGAAAATTTGCTTCTTTTGTTGTATTTTATCGAACAGTATATAAGAACATCTAAAATGGTATCCCATTATTTATAAATCAAGTAAACAGCTATCCTACGATATTATTTTTTAAATAGTATCCGTGATTTTATCGCCATTAATAGATGAGCAATAGCCTTTCTTCTGAAGAAACAAGGTGATGAACAAAGCACTTTAAATACAATAAAAATACAATATAAATTCATTTAGAAATTAACTCTGCTACACATTCATACGTCTTGTTGTTCATTGAAATAGTAACATCATCACATAAAAAACCCCAAATACATTAATTGTCAAGTAAATCTTGAATTCCGCTAGGAATTCAGTATGCCGTGTTTTATGATAAAATCTATACACCATATAATTTACGTCAATTTTAAAGAGAGTGAAAATGCATGTTTTTATTAACTTATGATAGTAACTTTAATGTTGTTAATTGCAGTAATGAATTGAATTGCGTTACAATGATATAACGTTCTAATCATCTACTTTCCTGCCAGAGCCAGATAATAATGACGTATCATTTTACCTAAAATGTTTTAGTTCGTTCGAGTGTTTAAAACAGGCAATAGTACGGGTATCATGATTGGCAATTGTTTTCACTTATGGTACATATTTATATTTCAAATCAACAATTGTTATACAACAACAATGCAATTTTGAAAACAATAAAAGCAAAAGATGTCCCATTGGCATGCACAATGTAATTTGGTGTGCCCTGTCTTCATCAATATTAAAAATAAGAATTTCTGGCTGCAAAAAATTATTTATACATACCAATAGACATTTTTTAACATATACAACCTTCAAAACGAATTGTGTCTCTATCGCGTATATGGCTATAAAAGTAGGTATTTCTAAGTTCTGGTCTGTACATCAATGCGTCTTTTTCAACTTTGCTACATAATTCTATTTTGACTTTTAATATAAATATTTTAAAATGCTAGTTAGATTTGTCTCGATTGAATGCATTACAATTTCTCCTAATTTTTAAACACATATCATAAATTTTGCCTTTAATCACAAAAATTCATCAAATTGGATACAGTAAAATTCATATCATAAAAATATAGTATATCTTATCATTATATTGAATATTGTAAATGTGATGTTTATCATGTAAAGGATTCATCCTATCTAAATTTTATTTAAAATTTTACATTTTAGAAAACATTTTAGAGTAATTGATGTCAACAACACAAAAAAAACCCATTAAGTTTCAAGAGATACATTGTTTTGAGATGTGTACCGGATAACGATTGATGCCTTAATATAGCAAAATGAATTAAAAACTTTAAGATAAGTACAAAGCTTAAAGATAGGTAAATATAAGAGAGGTGTATTTCTGAAGCTTAATAAAAAAGATTCCATTTTTTTTATGTTCAAATATTTGTTTCTGCTGTTGTTAATCTAAAGGTTGTGATATTTTGTTTCGTACTATCAATCAAATAAGAGAATAAAAGGAATAAGATAATATTATTTAAAGTCAGATTTAACAACAATAAATATTAGCTCTGAGGAGGTTTTTCCGACTACAATGGAATATCATCTCAAAAGGAAAATGTAATCTTTCCGGAAAGATTTGTTTTCAATGTTTGTTCAATTTGAAAATATCTTTGATGAATATTTTATTTGAATAATTGAAAATAAGGCAAAATATTTAAATATTTACTTTTTATAAACAATTCCTTTTAATCGCATCAAAATTTTGTGACGATCATATATTTTGGATGCGATCATTTCAGTAACACACGTCAAATATGTTCACTATTGTCAGTAAACTTTTTCACGCAATTTGAATCGATTTATCATTGTGTGTTCCAGGAAACATTCCAACCATTATGACTAATTAAAAATGAATATAACAGATTCATTATTAAATTGTATCAATTTCATATTTCCATATAGTTACCGCCATTTACATGATACATGATTTACCCTTAATGCTAGATGCCTGCGTGATATCTCGAACGAAAAACGTTTTAGTTAATATTGTTTAAGTAAAAAGTATAAAGAAAATGAATGTGAAGTTAATATTTTATGTTATTAAGGTATTTCAAATGTCGTTTCACAGCTAGTCACATGATGACACTCCGAGTCGTTACACTCACAGGGAGACTTACACAGCCGTCCATAATATCCAGAGGGACATAATTGTTAACCAATGCTTCCGTAGGGACACTCTGTGAGATAAACAAAGTTAAGCGAGTTATCAAACAATTTTAAACGAATGCGCATAATAATTAAAAAGAGTAATTTTGCACAATATTAACTTATAACGTTATTGGAAATTCCATCTAAATCAAGGGAAAACTTTATATTAGTATAAAAACAACGTTATTAGCATGTATAACATAACCATAACTTCAAATTAGATAATATTAATAGTAAAAAGAATATATTTTTGTTCCCTTTACAACATTGCTTAATATTTTACCGAATATATAGCACCAGTACTGCATATAAGACCCATATATCTTGATATCACCACTTGCTTTGAATTCGTTAACATTTATTAAACGTAAGGAATGTTGAAAACAAAGAACAAGTGCATTTAATAAGCTATAGAGAATGGGCCCTTTTTCAGTGCCGTTTTTTATTTAGAAAGTATCAACAAATTGCTTTTCTCCCGTAATATTTAGGCACTGGTGGATACTTTTCATTTATATGCACGCTTAAATTTACCAAAATTAGCATACACTTTAAACAATTGAGAATTTTTAAATGCCTATAGATAATCTTAATCTAGAAAAATCGTACCGAACCTACTTGAATTGTGTCTATTTAAATCAGAGGTAGGAGTCATTTAAATCAACATTTTTTTGTTGGTGGATCGATTGGCGTGTTTCGTGAATTATACTTTATGCATTTTTTTATGTCTTGAAAATATCGAATTAAGCTTTGAAGTTGCATATGACCATAGTAATCAAACAAACATTCCTGACCATACAAAGTTGATGGAAATCGATTAAAAACGTTCCAGTGTTTTACAGTGAGCACATTTGACAATACACTTGGATAGAACCCACGTGACTGTTTGAAACAATTTATTTCATACGTGGGTTCAAACATGGGTCACGCAGTAATAGCTGTCACTTGCTATAGGAAAAACCTTGAAATTTTCGAACATTTTTCATATTTTGGGTTCCAGCCTAATGCTGTACAAATTTCTTCACGGGAGTTTACTAAATGTTTAATGCGTCTTTTATCTTTTTCACAAGTTTGTACTCGGTTAGCCTGACAGTAAACAAAGGCTTAGAATTGAATGCCCGTCCTCGATTTGATATATAAAATCACCAATGTCGGCTGACCCCTACTACTAGTATGTTGTTAAGCTTCGTGCTATATATATACACTAAATTCAGCGCTAAAACTTGTTTATTCTTATGGTTTAAATATCAATAGATGATGTGAGATAAAAACTTATGCTTAATTTTAATCTTTATTTTTTTCAGAAGTGCACTTGTCCTTTACAGAATACAATACATCTCGTTTATACTTACACTTGCCACTAAGAAAATGTTTTCTATCACAATGCACGCAATTGCAGTCGTTCATAATACTTTAAAAATAGATCCTTATTGTTTAGTCAATGTTATGTTAATTGGCTTTTTAATGTTCTGTAAACCATATGTGGTATTATAATTTAGAAATAAGGACAGTGCATGAACACGAATGATTATTAAATACATTTCAGACGAATGTCGTTGTTTGTTACCTAAATTTAGGTTCAAAACGCAATATTGCCAGTGCAATCATTAACGTGTTCTTTGTAACTGCCAATAAATGTGAAAAAATCTATTTTGTGATCTATAAAACAAAGCCCGCTGCATGACTTACCAATAAATATAAACACATTTAAACAGGTGTTATTATCTTTATAAGCAGGTACTGGTCGTAGCACCAGGGTTAAGTGGCAATCTTTATTTTAGAATAATAAAAAGAAAGTAATAAAGAAATCCGTTCAAATGTTTATTTACACTTAATTAATAACTGATTGTTTACCTGTTGTATTCCGTTTTTTTAGTATGACAAATATGGTGGAATATAAAATGACGTAATAAAAATGTTTGTCATCTTAAATTTTTAAAAACAATATTTTTAAGCACAATATTTATGTAATAAAAACAAGGTTAAAAACAGAATTTTGTGTTATTTATATCTTTTAAATTTATCAATATGGTATGCTTGTTGTTGGAAGTAAATCACACGGAACTCTAATCTTAGAAAGAAGGAAATTAACCCTGTAAGGACTATGATAAGTGATGTGTACTCTGTCCTGACAAAACGATTTCAATAAGACATCACAACATTGAGTTATTCAAGATTAAATTTCCGTATACCCTTGAATGCTAATTAATTGTTTTAGAAAATCTATTTTCAATAAGTAATACAATAGTAAAACGACAGTTTGTTCAATTTTTTTAAATTTCAAAACGAATCATTATAAACGGACTATATTGTTTCTATTGCAGATCTAGTTCATAAGGAAAAATCCTAAGCTGCTACGATATACTAACATACACTTGTCATTTTCTGTATTATAAATCCATTTTATGATTTTTGTAATGGTAAATTTATGTTATCGGCAGGTAAAACAAATAAAGTTCAAATCGAATATTTGCAAATAATGTAAGAACACTCTACCGGTCTTCGCAGAGACGGTATCTCCTTTCTTTAATAAACTTAATTAAAGGGGCATGGTCACGATTTTGGTCAAAATTTATTTTTTCGTTTGTAATTGTCATATAAACATAGCTTTGTTTACGTTTTGAATGTTGAAGTGAAAATTCCAGTCATAAAACCCAAAATGAATGTGATAAACGCTAGGAACTATTTGTTTATGCTTAAAACGAATTAAAACAGACAGAAATCAGCTTGAAAAAGAACTTTTACCGGTATATTGAACCAATCTAAACAAAAACAGGACACGAGCCTTGTTTACATGACAAAGAATTTTGAGCTCTGTATCATGCTTATAACTATATGACTGACACTAAAATTTTGGTTGATCATTAGAAATGCTTCTCTAAAGAATTATAATCACAAAAAAAGAAAAATTGAATAGTCCAAAATCGTGACCATGCTCCTTCAGATGGATGTTACTATCTAAATTCTAGAATTTTTTTTTCATCTGACTTGTTCTACATCTATAAGTGCCAGCTGAACTTAAACCACTTTTATATAAAGGACCAAGCTCGATTCAAACTTTTTATATCAATACCAAATCGCTTATCTTCCAGATTTAAATTAGATCAGTATTCTTAAATAACTATGTTTTGCACGGACACCAACTATAGATTACAAAGCAACTTATAATTTAGAGGAAACTTTCATAACTTGCAAAAATAAACCACCTAAAATGGAATTCAAGTTCACTATTCTACAGTTAAAAATAATTACTTTCAAAAAAAAGTCAAAGACAGGGATTTATAGTCTTGCTCGCAAAGTAAATCGCCTCGCACGACTTTACACGACTTCTAAAAGTAGAGCTGCTAAATTAAAGCAAGTCAATCAAGTTTATTATATAAGTATTCAGAGTGCATTATTATATTTTGTTCCCCGTCAAACTATGCCTTTTGGTTAGAATTCTGGTGTTTTTGCAATACTGTAAGGTCTTGCGTTTGTCTGAATATTGTCTTGCATTCTACTTGTGTTTTTTTTAGGGATATCGATGATATGTTTTACAAAATCCTCCACTACTTCACTTCAATCGTTTTCTGACAAGTGTTTATGTCAGACATATTAATGTCATGTATATTTGATGGCTCCACTACTGTTACACATAGATTATTATCTGACAAACATCGAGCCATGCTGTATGGCCTGTTGTCACTCTGTGGGCCAGTCTGCCTGCCAGTGTCCACAGATTGGTGTTTGGTCTTCTCTGAAAGCTGATCTACTTCGACTTCTATTTTAAATTCTAATTTGTGTAAGCTGTATTCCTTTAATAGACGATGTTCTTTGTTTTCACCTTTACCCATTTCGTTGAAGTTGGTCGTCGTGTTTTTGGGACGAGTCAGATTCTGACATTTTAAATCATCCTTAGTCTGGACTTCCTTACATGTACCAAGTGATGGCGTGTTTGAAAGGGAAGCGTATTCCTCAACATTGGAGTGTGGTAAACTGAGATTTCTATCGGACAACAAGTCTGAAGATTTCATTTTCAAGTTGACGCGATCGTATTCATATTTACCCATAGACGTTTTGTAAATGATCCGATGTTCTGACGTGTTATGATGTTTGTCGAAATCACAATCATGCATAGTACATGACGCCCTGTTTATACAGGCTCCCCCTGTGTTGGTTCCCCCAATGAACTGAGAAAATCCGATCTCAGAGTACGGACTGTCGTCTTCTTCTTGTCCACATACCGGTGATGCGTTAACATTAAAGAGTTCAATGTTTCCCTGGGTCATTGTTCTTTGACGATCTGTTCAAATGTAGATACAGCTAGAAGATCAGATTTTAATCAATTTCATGTGTGTTTTCTAAATCAAGAAAACAGAAAGTTCTAAATATTTATTTAAAACCTATTGTTTCATGAATTGCTTTCTGGATTCACTCAAAACAGGAATTACTGGTAGAAAACAAAATGAAAGTATGTAATCTCATCGGCCGTGCATAGGAGGATCTTGAAATTTACAGTCAGTAAAAATTAATTTGTTCGATGAAATTGACTTTTTAAAGGGAAAAAATTCAAAATTAAAACGTTGAAATTGGCGTTTTTAGAAAAATAATAGTTAAACACATAACGTAAAGTAAATGTGCATATATTAAACGAATAATTTAGCTAGATTTGGTTATTATTAACGTCCAGTTAATATTTCCTGACAACATTACTATATAAAGCCGCTTTCTTTTTTTATTATTTAAAAACGTTTATTTAACTGACAACTCGAATGTAGTATGAAAGGCAAACAAAACATTATCAAAAACGGGGCCTTTTTAAAAAATACATTATCATTAATTACAACAATATATACACATTTCAGATATCCAGACTCTTCACCTATTCGTACGATTGGACTTGGAAACGAAAGCGTCCGGATAACTATGGTTCAACAGTATATTCAATCATTAGCATATAATTTAATTATTTTCTATTATTGTTTTGTTAATTCTTTGTTCTTAAATGTTAATATGAGAGAGAAAATTATTCATTGTAAAAGTAAAATGATACATGTGCTTTTGAGATTTAGGTGGAAACCTGTCCATGCAAAAAGTATACATTACGTTGATCAGACGTTTGGTTTTTCTGAGTAAAATATTTTTGTAATTACAAAGAACACAAATTTATCTATCTTTTCATTACCATTGTAAATGTACTTTAAAGTGTTGTGTCAAAAGATATTACCCATGCTATCTACGATGATACAAACGTGATACAAACCTCTAATTTATACACATATGGAAGATATAGCTATTAAAAGCTGTATTTTATCATAAAGTTATGGTTTGATAGGTTACTATCAACAGCTGTCATCGGGGAACTTTACTTTCAAAATAAAACTTAACTATTTGTTAATTCTCAGAAAACGAAAAATATCTGTATTAAACAAACCTTCATTAACGCAAGGAATTAAACCCTGTCTTATCTTTGAAAAGCTGAAAGAACCTCGGAACTTCCACTTCTTCTTCCTGAGGACAAACATAGAAGACAATGGTTTTATAAAGAGAAACATGAATAAATTTATATAACAAAGAATGCAACCTTTTTTTTTTTTACGAGAAATACGATATAAAAATAAATTTATCATTATTGAAAATATTAAGGTAGGTGGTTCACCGGCAGTTCAGACTTACCGCGAGCGGATTAAGAGAACACACCCAATGATACAGAGAGAGAAGAACGAGCCAAGTACAGAAAACCCTATGGTTGACATTGAAGAGGTGTGATCATCCTCGTTGTGAATGCGTGGAGTCTCTCTAATCACTTTAATACCTTCATGAGTAGACACTTCACCAGTTCCATTTGCAATTGTCATTGGCTTGTGATGTGATGTTAAATCTGTAGCTGACGTAGTGACGGACTGGGGATCTTGAAGGTAATAAGAATTACATTTATTTATTTGCCAGTTTCAAACTGTTTAAAGTACATGTAGTCTAAATGTACCGGACGAACCTTTGGATACAAAATTCGATTTTCTGTTATAATAATGGTTAAAATAAATAAAATTGTTTTAGAAAAATTAATCAGTTTATTATTTACAACTATTTAAAAGAACAATCAGAAACTTTGACTTGACATACTTATCGATGAATACTAGTAAATGTTTTATAACATAGATAACATTCCTATAACAGTTCTTTAAAGGTTAAACGTACTTGCTAACTAAAGTTGGCTCACTACAACTTGAAATAGTTTCTCATATCAGCAAGTATTATTTATATGATATTGATTATGATAGATAGCATGATGCATTGGATACAAAATTGATTTTCAAAAATTTAATTCAGAAAATGATTAAAATGATTAAAAGCCCCAGGCGGATTTAAACTCATGATCTGAACTTCATAATCCCGATTCTTTAACTACTGAGCTATACTGATATTCAACCAAATCGATTGATACAAACAATTTTAAACAATTTCAATCGGCTTCTTGTGTATCAAAAAGTATAAGTTTTGATGTAATGAAGTTAAATTAATTGGAAAAAAATTCTCAATGTCAAATCAAAAAGAGCAAGAGGAATTATGACCTATCGCCAAAACCGATATTCTAATACATATTTTGCGATTGTATATTATAGAAAAACTTAGATTATTGGACGATAGATAAAAATCAAGTATTTTTGAGCTCTAAAAAGTGACTTATCTTTGTATCTTGCAACATCAAGTCATGTTTATTGTTATCAGGAGAGATTAGTGCATACAAGGCCAATTTCATTGGAATATTATGATTATCTACTTGTTATTAATATATATTTTATCATATAATAGTTTGATTAAACCAAATACGTTTGAGGATATGCCGTTGAGTACTTTCATTAAGTTCACAAATGAACCATATACCAAAATTCTTATAAAATGTCATGGACGAAAAAATAAATCAAGTGATATAATAAACCTAAACATAGGTGAGTTATAAATACCGTCTGTCGTTATACAGCCAGTCGCGTGATGACACTCTGAGGCGACACACTCACAAGGAAAACTACACAGACGTCCATAATATCCAGATACACACGATAATTTACAATTCCATCCATAGCTGCCATAGGGACAGTCTGTGAGATAAAACAAAGTTAAGCGATGCAAACAAATTAAATGATTCACCATGTAAACTAATTATAGAATGTAAATAAATTACCACAACATTTTATTATAGTGATCAATACACCAAACGTTGGATTATTAACAAGTCGATCATTTGCTGAAAAGAGACATAGAGATTAATAAAATATTGATCTTACTTGTTTATCATAAAAGAAAAAAGGGTATCTTTTAGACACACTTGTAATCTTTACTTCACAATATAACAGGAAATAACATGACTTCTTTGTCTTTATAAAATCAACATACCTCAAAACACCAGTTAAAGTTATAAATAGTCAGGCTTTTATTTAATGTTATGAAAGTTAAAAGAAAATCATACGGAAAACAGAAGTAATTAACAATGGGTTTTTGCCGTCGGTGTGTTTTATTACAAATGCTATACACTCTTCTTTTACCTTGTACAGCTGAGCAGTTGCAGTCCATAAATATTTTTTAATTTAAAAAAAAGCGGTCATTACTTTTAAAATTAAATAATAAATATTGTTCGTTTTCCTACAAACCATATAAGACATTATGATTAAGATTTGTGGTTTTCTTTTATCTGTGACAACTTGGAGAAAAGGGGAAGTAGTTTGAACATATATGATTATAAATTATATTTTTGCAAATTATCATACAGTTATTTCTGTATATAATCTAAATCTAAAATTTTAACGGTAATATACGTTGTTCCAAATGTAACTAGTCCTATAGTTACGGTCCATTTAAAAGAACTAATTAAATTGGTGACCAATAAAACAATTTAACATTATCAACTCACCTGTACAGATTTTATTATCTTCATTCAGGTACTGGTTATAGCAGCACGAATAAGGAGGTTCTCTGTATGTAATATGTTTAGTTAGATTTGGGAACGTTTTTAATATTTGAAATAGTAAAAACTTCAGTGATAATGAATTTTTAAACTTCATTGCTAGCCGGTTGCTTACCTATTACAATTCAATTGTTCCTTAGAATGGCATAAAATCGATAATAAAGTGACGTAGTACAAACTGTTTCTCATTCTAAAAAAAGGTTTAGTGTTTTAAAAAACATTCTTATAAGTAGAAATCAGAAAATAGCATAAACCACTTTTGTATATTAAATACTGTAGACGTGGAAAACATTACCGTGTTTTTAAATTTACTATGTTCACATTTGGACTGTTGTCCGTGAATTTAACAACATTGTGAACATTTTGATAGTTTAGTTCTATAATAATGCCAATAAACAGCGTATTTTTTTAAGTATTGTTCCGTAGCACTTAATACGACAGACTGTTTAGCAACTCATTTGCTTAACTAGACTTCATTTTAATTGGTACTATGTAAATGATTTATAACTGATTTCAGTATTTGTTTTGTAAAACCCCCAGAAAAACCCCAAAGATATAAACAATGTACAGCAATTAATTCTGAGTATCGTGAATCATAGAAAAATCGATTTTCCGTGAAATTAAAATAACCGCGAAAGGTAACAACTGTGCACACCGTGAAATTTTAGACCCGTGGAATTAAAGACGTTTACAGTACCTTGTAAACACATAGCAGATTTATGTCAGTATCTCCTTTGTTGATCGACTGAATTCAAGGAATTAAACTGAAACACTAAAACACTATGGTGATCAAGAAGGAAATAAAAGCTCTCAGAACTGGGAAAAAGAGATTTGTTTCTGGCCTCACATAGTAATCTCAAGAAGTTATCTCATAACTGAGCTTATATAACATCCAATTATATTTTTTGTGTACACATACCAGTGTATCCCCCCCTTCTCCTTACACTTAAATAATGGTTATGTGTCTGTGCGTTTTACAGTTCTGAATAAATCAACTTCACGTTTGAACTGTTTTTGAAATGTAAAATAAGAAGACCAATATTAATATTCGATTTTATTTTTTTTTTCAAGTAGGATATAGATATATAGGATGTTCAATGCTACTGTGGTTTCATCAATACTCGTTTAATACCAATTTTTGTGGATTTCGTTGGTAAGTTGATCCTCTAAATTAAATGTTCATTGAAATGTAATTTCTACTAAGTAGACATTCTGTATTAATATGGTCATAAGCCTCGAATTTACGCATCCATGAAACTGTTATTTTCATTGAAAATTGATACCCTTGAATTTCAATGAAACCACAGTATATAAAGGCTATTTATTTTCAGTTGTAAAGTGACCAATGCTGTTACATTTACACGCTGATTTAACATCTAAATAAACGTGTCTCTATTTTGTAATCAGATATCATTCAACGAAACATTCTAATTTAGACATATGAATATATCCAACTCAGGAATGTATTTCTCCGTTTTTAAGTACTTTTGTTATTCTCGCAGCTGATTTGGAGTGACAATGATCATAACACACGCCGTGCGTGTTTACAATGACATTTTACATATAAATTGCCGCGTTTTGAAGAAATAAATTGAAGGTGGTTTTACCGCAGTGCTGTCTATGACGCAATATATGACTGCAATAAATGATTCAATTAAATACAGCTGTGGCACATGTGATATCATCTCTATTTTTTAAATATGCATTCAATTTTCATTAAAGGAGAGCTTTTAGGCCAAATTCATATGGATTGTTTATTTATTAGATCTAGATTTTCAGATGATGTTCTATAAAGAAGCCTCTCGTTTTGATGACGAACGAAACCTAAGGCGCTGGTCGTACAATATACTAGTTTATGTACGTCTTCGAAGGCAAGATTTTTATCATGCCTAGATGGCCGAGAGGTTAATGGTTGCTCACAGCTAGGAGAGTAGGTTCCAGAGGTCGTGAGTTCAAGAATCGGCCGGGACAGAGGTGGAGCTCCGATATAGTGAATTTCCATGTGCTTCATGTATATAGATTATTACATGGCACTTTTTATATCGCATTCTATATTAGCATGAGGTTGCTGTATATCAGCTCGAGAGCCGTCGGGCTCGAGGGATGATATACAGCGACCGAAAGCTAATATAGGATGCGGTATATAATTTGCTATGTTATGATTTTTATATCATATACTTATAGAAAATATTAAGACACAATAAAAAAACATCATGTCCTGAAGGATTATTGTTAATAAATCGCTCTGTGTCAATGAAAAATGACAATAACAAACTGTCAACCATCTCAAAAATCCATAACCGAAATACAAATTCAAAGCAGAGCAACACTGACCTCTAAAAAGATACAGGTAGGATCAGGTGCCATGAAGGAGTGAGCATCCTCTGCCGACCGGTCACACTCGCCGTGTGCTCTTTGTCGTAATCGGGAAAAAACCCAGAAAAGTCCGTAGACAATTAGGTGATTAATTATGGTCTAACAATTAGTATGACAAAGTCAGTCAGCATGCGACCCAGTGGAAGATTGTATTTGCTAACAAGGTCGTTGTATCGACCAAGGAACTTACGAAAAGATGACTTCAAACCAGATTGTTTATAGTCTTGTTTTATCAACTTGTTTGTCAGTAGCTTGCCTCTATATAATCCATCTCTAATAAACTTCCATGACATTTTTGCGCCAGTTTTTTCTACCACGTTGACGTCGACGTAACTATTTGACGACATACTCGGAGATCGGAGTTAAACGACGCATACCGAACTCCACGTCATAATAGCCGATGATAACAGAAAGGGGTGTGATATAACATCCGAAGATTTCCGGAGAGAGGTGTTATATTATTACTTATTACCTGTGTTACTGATTGACTAGAGAAACATAGAGGATTGATCAATATCAAAGATGGCGAGGCGAAGCCGAACCGTGTATGAGATTCATCAATCCCATATATTTTTGAGTCAGTCAGTGTAACAAACCTAATTAGTGTTTTGTTTTCCCGATGACTATTAAGTGAAACATTTATTCTCAAAAAGCGATGATATACGCAAAACCCATGTATACAATTTGCCTAACATCTCGTCCAATTTAACTCATTTAAAATTGTCACTTCACCCATGTTACTTACAATGTTTTGTTGCTATTCAGTTTTAAACATTTTCTCCCTTTCCTCTGCAGAGATTTGAGCAAATTTCGACGCTCAATGCCATTTTGTTCTGCTCCAGACACAACAATGTGACGTCAATATTCAATGGACAACTACTCTAATTTAAAAATACTTCCAAAGGGCAACCTCTCTAAATATTTTAAGAAGTTACTGAACACGGTTTCTGTGTTAAATAATATGAAATGTTGAGATGTGTAGGCGAGGCGGCTGGCAATGACGGCCATATTGCCTAATATTAATCCTCACTGAACCTACATAGAGTTACATGAGGCAATCACGTGCCATGTTTAAACCAATGAAAGTGTGACATTTCAGTTCGAGGGAAAACAAAAATCTTATATCACACCACTAGGGTTTATATCACAAGGTTAGGCGAATTTTCTGTTTATATCGCACTGGGCGGAAATTGGTATATAAGTATACGATATGTATTTATGTATATATCCTACACTATGGGCAGGTTTATGTCAATTTGAGAGTTATTGCAATGATTGTGCTTATTATATGTATATATTAATGCTATGTGTATCGTTCCAATCCTCTCAAATTGTCGTTTAACTGTATTTCACTTGTATCTCAAACGACCGTGTAGTGCGCGACCAGCGCGATAGGCTCCGTTCGTCATCAAAGGCAGATTTTTGTCTTGCCTAGATTGCCGAGTGGTTAGCGCAGTGCCCGCTCGCTGCTAGGAGAGTGGGTTTCAGAGGTGGTAATTTCAAGCCTCGGTCGGGGCTAAAAACATTGGATCACTAAATGGCTATACAGAAAACAAGTCATAACAGTGTCCTCTATGGCAAAGGAACAAAAACGTTGGACTAAAATAACATTGAGACATTTTAACGAGGTCGGGTCTAATTTGTTCTGCCCTAGATATTTTAATGAATTTTTTTTACATGAATTTCTACTGATATAGTTATTATTTTAAGATAAAAAAAATCAGACATTTACTACATCGTTTGTTTAGGGGGTCATGTCAAATTTTGATTTTAATACTTTCTTAAAATACATGTATTAAGCTAGATTTAGGCGGAGTAAGCAACGTGACAGAGTGATAAGCTTGCTGAACCCTCTTCATGTTTTCGACCCGATCCCAAATTTAGCTTATACTTCAAGACATTTAAGTTTATTTTACAATATTATATCAATTTAACGCCTCAAACGAACTATTTTTATTACAAATCTCGCTTAATATCTGCAGTTGAATCCATGAAGCCATAGCGTCAACCAAGCAAAAATTTGACGTCACAATGCAAATAAAACGCTGCGCGAAAGCGTGCGTACTCGAACTATACTCGGCCTCGTTAAAAGAGTATTTTTAAAAAGGAAATCTTCACTCTTCCTAAGCTTGCCAGATAAGATATTTGCGAACAATTTATTAGCACTCTTACGATCTTTGCAACGGCCGAATATTCTTTACTTTGATATAAGTCAAGTGAAGACCAGTGGAGACCAACTACTTGATTAATATAAAGATTGTTACATTACACTTGTTCTACATTAATTGTCGGCTAAACGAGAACCAAATAGATTTTTATTCCGAATATCAGACGTACAGACTCTTAACACCTGGGCAGCAATTAAATAATTTCGCTCTAAATCAGCTTGTAAAAGCCGGTCACAAAAACACTTTTATTCAAAGGACTGATCAAACCGAGCTTGATTGATATTTTCCTCTTTCTATCAATGGCCATTTTTTAACTTCTAGACTTAAACTAGTTAATTATCCTTGGCAACTATTTTTTTTGCACGGACAAAGACTAATACAAAGACTAATAGCAACTACGTTTGTAGAGGCAACTTCAACTTTCAAAATATTGACCTTCCCCGCTTCTATCAATGCTCATTTGCTAACTTCAAGACTTAAACTAGTTAATTATCTTCGTTTCTAGAAGCAACTTTCATACAGTGCAATAATAACCACTTAAAGTTGAACTTTTCTACGACGAATAACCATATTAATCGACAGAAAATTCACACTATTATAGAAAAACTGAAATGCTTCCATGGTGTATCAGATCTGTCAATATCATATTCTTAATTCAACAAAATGAAAATACAAATGTACATGTCCCACTAATATCAGAATGTTAGCTATAAAATAATAAAAAAGCAGAACTCTTATATATAAGATGAATGGTTATCTGATCCACGATCTCTGATAAACACGGATTTTCAAAGTTTTTGATACGATCCTAAATTTCTTACTTTATATATAATAAAAATAAAAACTATTATTATAATATTCAAGAGTTTTGAAAATGTGCATCATTTTTGGCCAGCTAAAATGTAGATGAATATACTCATATATATTAAATGTGGGTTTGCCAGTGTAAACCATTTATTAGCCGAGCCACCGTCCCTCGGACGCGAAAGTTATATGTTCTACTCATTAACAATGAGGTATTTGCAGTTTTTTTTAAAATGTAGGATTACAAAATTGTTTTCTACATAATAGCCGAATCTATGATGCAAATAAATTAATTCTCAACTATTTTGATCGATTATTCGGATTATAAGAAAACAATAGCAATGTACAAGAAAGATACACAATGTATAATTAATATATTAAGAATATGCATGCATGTTTATATATTTTGAGATTCATTTTATTGCTAACTAACTGTATATACTAGTATTCTAAAAAGATTCTATTATCTAATTTATGACTTCGGACTTTGTACATTCTAACACGCAACTGTAAATCTTTATGTGATTAAGTTGAATTAAGTTTATTTCAGTTTTGAATGTGTTTGTGTAAATAGTTGTAATTTAAGACTAAGTTGTGTTCCAAATTTCCAATCGAGAGTGTTCGCTATAGGGTTATTTTTAGCATAACCGGTTTAGTCAGTTAGATAGTCGTGGCTGTTTGTCAAGTGTGCGGCCACGAATTTGCTAGACTAAATTGTGTTCTATATTACCAATCGAGAGTCTTCGCAATAGGACTTTTATAAGGCATAGCCGGTTTGGTCAGTTAGATAATTTATTCAAAAACTTGTACGTGAAAAAAATAAATCACTCGCTGTGGCCTTCAACTCAACATTTAGATATATCGACGACGTATTATCAATTAACAATTGTTATTTCCATGCTTACGTCGACTCGATATATCCTAGTGAACTTGAAATAAAAGATACCACAGAGTCAGCGTCATCTGTTTCATATTTGGATATTTTACTGGAAATGGACATTGATGGTAACCTAACAACAAAACTTTATGATAAACGCGATGACTTCAATTTTTCTATAGTCAACTTTCCTTACTTATGTACCAATATACCTTCATCACCTGCATATGGTGTTTTTGTCTCTCAGTTAATTCGATACGCAAGGGCATGCTCTTTGTATGAACAGTTTCTAAGACGAGGCAAGCTACTGACAAACAAGTTGATAAAACAGGACTATCAACAGTCTCGTTTAAAGTCATCTTTTCGTAAGTTCTATGGTCGATACAATGACCTTGTCAGCAAATACAAATCTTCCACTGAGTCGCATGCTGACTGACGTTTTTCATACTAATTGTTAAACCATAATTAATTACCTAATTGTCTACGGACTTTTGCGGTTTTTATTTTCCCGATTTCGACAAAGAGCACACGGCGGGTGTGACTGGTCAGCAGAGGATGCTCACTCCTCCATGGCACCTGATCCTGCCTCTGAGGTTTTCAGGAGGTCCGTGATTGCTCTGCTCTTGACTGTTGATTTAATACCGAATTGTCCACGTATTTTTCTCCGTTTTTTTTCCGATCATGATATTTTTCCCAAATAACGACATTTACCCCGATAACGACATTTACCCCGATAATGACATTTTTACCAATATGACATTGGGCGCACGGCGGGTGTGACAGGTCAGCAGAGGATGCTTACTCCTCCATGGCACCTGATCCTACCTTTATTTTGGAGGTCCGTGTTGCTCCGCTTTAAATTTGTATTTCGTTTTATGGATTTTTGAGATGGTTGACGGTTTGTTATTGTCATTTTTTCTTAGTCATGGCTGTTTGTCAAGTGTGCGACCACGCTGAATTTGCTAGACTAAGTTGTGTTCTATATTACCAATCGAGAGTGTTCGCAATAGGGCTTTTATAAGAGATAGGTAAAGTTAGCTACTAGTAACTGGCTACTAGTAACTGGCTACGAGATGAAATAAAAGTTGGCTACTAGTAACTGGCTACTAGTAACTGGCTACGCGAAGTAAGAAAAGCTAGCTACTAGTAACTGGCTACGAGATGAACGAAAACTTGGCCACTAGTTACTAGTTACTGTTCAAGTGACAAAACATACATGGGATTTCTATTTGTGTTCTTAATATGTACATTGCACTATATTATCCACATGATTTATCATCTTTTGTGATATATTTACAAGTGATGTTAAATCAACATTTGACTAGGTTATCTATATGATTATACCTTAAAAGTACTCATATTCCTCTCATACTCTCATCAGTAATTGGTGCATTTCGTTTAACATATCTCTATATTAGACAATATTGTCTATTTGACTCAAGTAGCAGTACATATAGATTGAAAATATCAACAAGTGTTATTAACTATAACAATCTATCATGTCATCCGGATGATATTACAACAAAATTATTCAGATGTTTCTCTTAATCTCGTCAGCTACCAGTGCATTTCTTTCCAAATATCTCTATGATAAGACAATTTTTCCATGTAGTTCAAGTAGCCGTACGTAAAGATTGAAGACATCTTCAAGGGTTGTTAATATCAGCATTGTATCAAGTCATCCACATGATATTACGATACAATTACACAGAAATATCTTTTTATGTCGACAGCTTCTAGTGCATTTTGTTACAATTATCTTTATTTTTTAGGGTTTTGTCAATATATCTCAAGTAGCTGTATATGTAGATTAAAAATATATACCAGTCTTGCTAATTTCAACATTCTATAAAGTCATCCACATAATATTACCACACAATTTCTGAGATATCTATCGTTATGTCGTCACCTACTAGTGCATTTACTTACAAATATCTATATTTTATGGCGGTTTTGTCAATATATTTCAAGTAGCTGTATATATAGATTAAGGGTATGTACCAGTGTTGCTAATTTCAACATTCTATAATGTCACCCACATGATATTACGACACATTTTCTCAGATGTCTTTCTTATGTCGTCAGCTACTATTGTATTTTGTTACAAATATCTTTATTTTTTAGGGTTTTGTCAACATATCTCAAGTAGCTGTATATATAGATTGAAGATATCTACAAGTCTGATTAATTTGAACATTCTATAAGGTCACTCACATGATATTATGACAAAAATACTCAGATATCTCTTTAAATCTCTTCAGCTACTATTACATTTTATTACCAATAACTTTATTTTTGAGGGATTGGTCAACATATATCAAGTAGCTGTATATATAGATTGATGATATGTACCGGTCTTGCTTATTTCAACATTCTATCAGGTCATCCACATGATATAACGACGCAGCTACTCAGATATCTCTCCTTATCTCGTCAGCTACTAGTGCATTTCGTTACAAATATCTCCATTTTTAACAGTTTAGATCATATAACTCAAGTAGCTGTATATATAGATTGGAGATATCTACAAGTGTGGTTAATTTAATCATTTAATAAGGTCACCCAAATGATATTATGACACAATTACTCAGATATCACTTTAAATCTCTTCCGCTACTAGTACATTTTGTTACAAATATCTTTATGTTTGAGGGATTTGTCAACATATCTCAAGTAGCTGTATATATAGATTGATGATATGTACCGGTCTTGCCTATTTCAACATTCTATAAGGTCATCCACATGATATTATGACACACTTACTCAGATATCTCTTTAAATCTTTTCAGCTACTAGTACATTTTGTTACAAATATCTTTATTTTTGAGAGATTTGTCAACATATCTCAAGTAGCTGTATATATAGATTGATGATATGTACCGGTATTGCTTATTTCAACATTCTATCAGGTCATCCACATGATATAACGACACAACTACTCAGATATCTCTTTTATTCTCCTCAGCTACTAGTGCATTTCTTTACAAATATCTCCATTTTAAACAGTTTAGATCATATAACTAAAGTAGCTGTATATATAGATTGAAGATATCTACAAGTGTGGTTAATTTAATCATTCAATAAGGTCACCCACAGGATATAATGACACAATTTCTCAGATATCACTTTAAATCTCTTCAGCTACTAGTATATTTTGTTACAAATATCTTTATTTTTGAGAGATTTGTCAACATATCTCAAGTAGCTGTATATATAGATTGATGATATGTACCGGTATTGCTTATTTCAACATTCTATCAGGTCATCCACATGATATAACGACACAACTACTCAGATATCTCTTTTATTCTCCTCAGCTACTAGTGCATTTCTTTACAAATATCTCCATTTTAAACAGTTTAGATCATATAACTAAAGTAGCTGTATATATAGATTGAAGATATCTACAAGTGTGGTTAATTTAATCATTCAATAAGGTCACCCACAGGATATAATGACACAATTTCTCAGATATCACTTTAAATCTCTTCAGCTACTAGTATATTTTGTTACAAATATCTTTTTTTTGAGGGATTTGTCAACATATCTCAAGTAGCTGTATATATAGATTGATGATATGTACCGGTCTTGCTTATTTCAACATTTTATCAGGTCATCCACATGATATAACGACACAACTACTCAGATATCTCTCTTAATCTCCTCAGCTACTAGTGCATTTCGTTACAAATATCTCCATTTTTAACAGTTTAGATCATATAACTCAAGTAGCTGTATATATAGATTGGAGATATCTACAAGTGTGGTTCATTTAATCATTCAATAAGGTCACCCACATGATATTATGACACAATTACTCAGATATCACTTTAAATCTCTTCAGCTACTAGTATATTTTGTTACAAATATCTTTATTTTTGAGGGATTTGTCAACATATCTCAAGTAGCTGTATATATAGATTGATGATATGTACCGGTATTGCTTATTTCAACATTCTATAAGGTCATCCACATGATATTATGACACACTTACTCAGACATCTCTTTAGACCTTTTCAGCTACTAGTACATTTTGTTACAAATATCTTTATTTTTGAGGGATTTGTCAACATATCTCAAGTAGCTGTATATATAAATTGATGATATGTACCAGTATTGATTATTTAATCATTCAATAAGGTCACCCACATGATATAACGACACAGCTACTCAGATATCTCTCTTAATCTCGTCAGCTACTAAGGCATTTCGTTACAAATATCTCCATTTTTAACAGTTTAGATCATATAACTCAAGTACCTGTATATATAGATTGGAGATATTTACAAGTGAGGTTAATTTAATCATTCAATAAGGTCACCCAAATGATATTATGACACAATTACTCAGATATCTCTTTCAATCTCTTCAGCTACTAGTACAGTTTAGATCATATAACTAAAGTAGCTGTATATATAGATTGAAGATATCTACAAGTGTGGTTACTTTAAACATTCAATAAGGTCACCCACATGATATTATGACACACTTACTCAGATATCTCCTTAAATCTCTTCAGCTACTAGTACATTTTATTACAAATATCTTTATTTTTTGGGGTTTTGTTAGCATATCTCAAGTATCTGGATATAAGATTGATGATATGGACAAGTGTTGGTAATTTAGACATTCTTTAAGGCCCTTCCTAAGGTATTACGGCACAATTACAAAGATATCTCTCTTAGTGTCGTCAGCTACTAGTGCATTTTGTTACAAATATCTTAATTTTTTTAGGGTTTTGTCAACATAGCTCAAGTAGCTGGATATATAGATTAATGATATGTACCAGTGTTGGTAATTTATACATTTTATTATGTCATCCACATGATATTACGGTACAATTACACAGATATCTCTCTTAGTGTCGTCAGCTACTAGTGCATTTCGTTACAAATATCTTTATTTTTTTAAGGGTTTTGTCAACATATCTCAAGTAGCTGGATATATAGATTGAAGATATCAACAAGTGTGGTATATTTTAACATTCTATAAGGTCACCCACATGATATTATGACAAAATTTCTCAGATATCTCTTTAGTCTCGTCAGCTACAAATACATTTTGTTACAAATATCTTTATTTTTGAGGGATTTGTCAACATATCTCAAGTAGCTGTATATATAGATTGATGATATGTACCGGTCTTGCTTATTTCAACATTCTATTAGGTCGCATATATTACGACACAAATACTCAGATATCTCTTTAAATTTCGACAGCTACTATATCTCTATTTTTAGATAGTTCTGTCCATATAACTTAGTTACTTGCACATCTAGATTGAAGATATCTACAAGTGTTGTTAATATCAAAATCTTTGTATGTCATAAGCATGATATTACGACACAGTTACTCATATTTCTCGTTATCTCGTCAGCTACTAGTGCATTTCGTTTCAAATATTCAATTTCTAGACTGTTCTGTCCATATAACTTAAGTAGCTGTTTATATAGATTAAATATATATATATATATATATATATATATATATATATATATATATATATATATATATATATATATATATATATATATGTTGTTAACTACAACGATCTTTGAAGTCATTCATATGATATTACGATACAATTTCTCAGATATCTCTCTTACGAGAAGTAAGGAAAGCTAGCTACTAGTAACTGTATATGAAATGAATTAAAAGTTGGCTACTAGCATCGAAATGTACTAGTAGCTAACGAGATTTAAAGAGATATCTGAGTAATTGTGGCATAATAGCATGGAGATGACCTTAAAGAATGTTAAAATAAACCATACTTGTAGATATCTTCAATCTATATATCCAGCGACTTGAGATACATTAACTCAACTGTTAAAAATGTAGATATTTGTAACAAAATGTACTAGTAGCAGACGAGAGTTAAAGAGATATCTGAGTAATTGTGTCTTTATAATATGGAGGTGACCTTATAAAATGTAAAAATAAACCATACTTGCAGATATCTTTAATCAAAATATCCAGCTACTTAAGCTTGAGATATATGAACTCAACTGTTAAAAATGTAGATATTTGTAACGAAATGTACTAGAAGCTGACGAGAATTAAAGCTTATAGAATGTTAAAATAAACCACACTTGTAGATATCTTCAATCTATATATCCAGCTACTTGAGACATATGAACTCAACTGTTAAAAATGTTGATATTTGTAACGAAATATATTAGAAGATGACGAGATTTAGAGAGATATCTGAGTAATTGTGTCGTTATATCGATTAAAAAAGACAATAACAAACCGTCAACCATCTCAAAAATCCATAAAACGAAATACAAATTCATGTAGGTGACCTTAAAGAATGTTAAAAAAACCATACTTGTAGATATCTTCAATCTATATATACATCTACTTGTGATATGTTTACAAAACCGCCAAAAATAAAGATATTTGTAACAAAATGTACTAGTAGCTGACGAGACTTAAAGATATATCTCAGTACTTTTGTCATAATATCATGTGGGTGACCTTATAGAATGTTAAAATATACCATACTTGTAAATATCTTTAATATATATATCCAGCTACTTGAGATATGCTGACAAAACCCTAAAAAAATATAGATATTTGTAACAAACAGCACTAATAGCTGTCGATATTTAAAGAGATATCTGAGTAATTGTGTCATAATATCATGTGGGTGACATAATAGAATGATTAAATAAACCATAATTGTAGATATCTTCAATCTATATATCCAGCTTCTTGAGATATATGAACTCAACTGTTAAAAATGTAGATATTTGTAACGAAATGTACTAGTAGCTGACGAGATTTAAAGAGATATCTGAGTAATTATGTCATAATATCATGTAGGTGACCTTAAAGAATGTTAAAATAAACCATACTTGTAGATATCTTCAATCTATATATACATCTACTTGTGATACATTGACAAAACCGCCAAAAATAAAGATATTTGTAACAAAATGTACTAGTAGCTGACGAGACTTAAAGAGATATCTGAGTAATTGTGTCATAATATCATGTGGGTGACCTTAAAGAATGTTAAAATATACCATACTTGTAGATATTTTCAATCTATATATCAAGCAACTTGAGATATGTTGACAAAACCATTAAAAAAATAAAGATATTTGTAACAAAATGCACTAGTAGCTGACGAGACTTAAAGAGATATCTGAGTAATTGTGTCATAATATCATGTGGGTGACATAATAAAATGATTAAATAAACCATACTTGTAGATATCTTCAATCTATATATCCAGCTTCTTGAGATATATGAACTCAACTGTTAAAAATGTAGATATTTGTAACGAAATCTACTAGTAGCTGACGAGATTTAAAGAGATATCTGAGTAATTGTGTCATAATATCATGTAGGTGACCTTAAAGAATGTTAAAATAAACCATACTTGTAGATATCTTCAATCTATATATACATCTACTTGTGATACATTAACAAAACCGCCAAAAATGAAGATATTTTTAACAAAATGTACTAGTAGCTGACGAGACTTATAGAGATATCTGAGTTATTGTGTCATAATATCAGGTGGATAACCTTATAGAATGTTAAAATATACCATACTTGTAAATATCTTTAATTTTTATATCCAGCTACTTGAGATATGTTGATAAAAACCCTAAAAAAAATAAAGATATTTGTAACAAAATACACTAGTAACTGACGACACTAAGAGAGATATCTGAGTAATTGTGCCGTAATATCTTATGGATGACATAATAGAATGTTTATATTACCAACACTGGTACATATCATAAATCTCTATATCCAGCTACTTGAGATATGTTGAAAAAACTCTAAAAAAAAATAAAGATATTTGTAACGAAATGCACTAGTAGCTGAGGAGATTAAGAGAGATATCTGAGTAGCTGTGTCGTTATATCATGTGGATGAACTGATAGAATGTTAAAATAAGCAAGACCGGTACATATCATCAATCTATATATACAGCTACTTGAGATATGTTGACAAATCCCTCAAAAATAAAGATATTTGTAACAAAATGTACTAGTAGCTGAAGAGATTTAAAGAGATATCTGAGTAATTGTGTCATAATATCATGTGGGTGACCTTATTGAATGATTAAATTAACCACACTTGTAGATTTCTTCAATCTATATATACAGCTACTTGAGTTATATGATCTAAACTGTTAAAAATGGAGATATTTGTAACGAAATGCACTAGTAGCTGACGAGATTAAGAGAGATATCTGAGTAGCTATGTCGTTATATCATGTGGATGACCTCATAGAATGTTGAAATAAGCAATACTGGTACATATCATCAATTTATATATACAGCTACTTGAGATATGTTGACAAATCCCTCAAAAATAAAGATATTTGTAAGAAATGTACTAGTAGCTGAAGAGATTTGAAAAGATATCTGAGTAAGTGTGTCATAATATCATGTGGATGACCTTATAGAATGTTGAAATAGGCAAGACCGGTACAATATCATCAATCTATATATACAGCTACTTGAGATATGTTGACAAATCCCTCAAACATAAAGATATTTGTAACAAAATGTACTAGTAGCTGAAGAGATTTTAAAGTGATATCTGAGTAATTGTGTCATAATATCATGTGGGTGACCTTATTGAATGATTAAATTAACCACACTTGTAGATATCTTCAATCTATATATACAGCTACTTGAGTTATATGATCTAAACTGTTAAAAATGGAGATATTTTTATCCAAATGCACTAGTAGCTGACGAGATTAGGAGAGATATCTGAGTAGCTGTGTCGTTATATCATGTTGATGACCTGATAGAAGGTTCAAATAAGCAAGACCGGTAAATATCATCAATCTATATATACAGCTACTTGATACATCTCGACCAATCCCTCAAAAATAAAGATATTTGTAACAAAATGTACTAGTAGCTCAAGAGATTTAAAGAAATATCTGAGTAAGTGTGTCATAATATCATGTGGGTGACCTTATAGAATGTTGAAATAGGCAAGACCGGTACAATATCATCAATCTATATATACAGCTACTTGAGTTATATGATCTAAACTGTTAAAAATGGAGATATTTGTAACGAAATGCACTAGTAGCTGAGGAGATTAAGAGAGATATCTGAGTAGTTGTGTCGTTATATCATGTGGATGACCTGATAGAATGTTCAAATAAGCAAGACCGGTACATATCATCAATCTATATATACAGCTACTTGAGATATGTTGACAAATCCCTCAAAAATAAAGATATTTGTAACGAAATGCACTAGTAGCTGACGAGATTAAGAGAGATATCTGAGTAGCTGTGTCGTTATATCATATCATGTGGATGACCTCATAGAATGTTGAAATAAGCAATACTGGTACATATCATCAATTTATATATACAGCTACTTGAGATATGTTGACAAATCCCTAAAAAATAATGATATTTGTAACAAAATGTACTAGTAGCTGAAGAGATTTAAAGAGATATCTGAGTAAGTGTGTCATAATATCATGTGGATGACCTTATAGAAAGTTGAAATAGGCAAGACCGGTACATATCATCAATCTATATATACAGCTACTTGAGATATGTTGACAAATCCCTCAAACATAAAGATATTTGTAACAAAATGTACTAGTAGTTGAAGAGATTTAAAGTGATATCTGAGTAATTGTGTCATAATATCATGTGGGTGACCTTATTGAATGTTCAAATTAACAACACTTGTAGATATCCTCAATCTATATATACAGCTACTTGAGTTATATGATCTAAACTGTTAAAAATGGAGATATTTGTAACGAAATGCACTAGTAGCTGACGAGATTAGGAGAGATATCTGAGTAGTTGTGTCGTTATATCATGTGGATGACCTGATAGAATGTTGAAATAAGCAAGACCGGTACATATCATCAATCTATATATACAGCTACTTGATATATGTTGACAAATCCCTAAAAAATAAAGACATTTGTAACAAAATGTACTAGTAGCTGAAGAGATTTAAAGAGATATCTGAGTAAGTGTGTCATAATATCATGTGGGTGACCTTATAGACTGTTCAAATTAACAACACTTGTAGATATCTCCAATCTATATATACAGCTACTTGAGTTATATGATCTAAACTGTTAAAAAATGAAGATATTTGTAACGAAATGCACTAGTAGCTGACGAGATTAAGAGAGATATCTCAGTAGTTGTGTCGTAATATCATGTGGATGACCTGATAGAATGTTGAAATAAGCAAGACTGGTACATATCATCAATCTATATATACAACTACTTGAGATATGTTGACAAATCCCTCAAAAATAAAGTTATTGGTAATAAAATGTAATAGTAGCTGATGAGATTAGGAGAGATATCTGAGTAGCTGTGTCATAATATCAGGTGAGTGACCTTATAGAATGTTCAAATTAATCAAACTTGTAGATATCTTCAATCTATATATACAGCTACTTGAGATATGTTGACAAAACCCTAAAAAATAAAGATATTTGTAACAAAATACAATAGTAGCTGACGACATAAGAAAGACATCTGAGAAAATTTGTCGTAATATCATGTGGGTGACATTATAGAATGTTGAAATTAGCAACACTGGTACATATCCTTAATCTATATATACAGCTACTTGAAATATATTGACAAAAATGCCATAAAATACAGATATTTGTAAGTAAATGCACTAGTAGGTGACGACATAACGATAGATATCTCAGAAATTGTGTGGTAATATTATGTGGATGACTTTATAGAATGTTGAAATTAGCAAGACTGGTATATATTTTTAATCTACATATACAGCTACTTGAGATATATTGACAAAACCCTAAAAAATAAAGATAATTGTAACAAAATGCACTAGAAGCTGTCGACATAAAAAGATATTTCTGTGTAATTGTATCGTAATATCATGTGGATGACCTGATACAATGCTGATATTAACAACCCTTGAAGATATCTTCAATCTTTACGTACGGCTTCTTGAACTACATGGAAAAATTGTCTTTAACATAGAGATATTTGGAAAGAAATGCACTGGTAGCTGACGAGATTAAGAGAAACATCTGAATAATTTTGTTGTAATATCATGCGGATGACATGATAGATTGTTATAGTTAATAACACTTGTTGATATTTTCAATCCATATGTACTGCTACTTGAGTCAAATAGACAATATTGTCTAATATAGAGATATTTTAAACGAAATGCACCAATTAATGATGAGAGTATGAGAGGAATATGAGTACTTTTAAGGTATAATCATATAGATAACCTAGTCAAATGTTGATTTAACATCACTTGTAAATATATCACAAAAGATGATAAATCATGTGGATAATATGGTGCAATGTACATATTAAGAACACAAATAGAAATCCCATGTATGTTTTGTCATTTGAACAGTAACTAGTAACTAGCGGCCAAGTTTTCGTTCATCTCGTAGCCAGTTACTAGTAGCTAGCTTTTCTTACTTCGCGTAGCCAGTTACTAGTAGCCAGTTACTAGTAGCCAACTTTTATTTCAACTCGTAGCCAGTTACTAGTAGCTAGCTTTTCTTACTTCTCGTAGCCAGTTACTAGTAGCCAGTTACTAGTAGCTAACTTTACCTATCTTTTTATAAGGCATAACCGGTTTGGTCAGTTAGAGAGTCATGGCTGGTTATCCAGTGTGCGGCCACGCTGAATTTGTTAGACTAAGTTGTGTTCCATATTTCCAATCGAGAGTGTTCGCAATAGGGCTTTTTAAGGCATAGCCGGTTTGGTCAGTTAGAGAATCGTGACTGCTTGTCAAGTGTGCGGCCACGTTGCTGCATTTGTACTCCAGTTCGTAAATTATGGCGAATTCCAGAAGTGAGTGTGGTAGACTGGTAGCCAGAAATACTGTAAATTTGTTTCGTCATTTGCTTTTCTTCAACAGGTAAGATTTTGTATATATTTTGTCAGTTTCATGGTACATTTACAGGGGTGTGGTCATTAGTTATTTTCGTTGTAGAAGTGAATATGTCTATAGGTTTAGAATAGGTAATAATTGTTTCAGTGCAGGAAGAGTTATATCGATAAACCAGGTTTGTAAATAGTGAACGTCAGTTAAAGGCTGAACGTAGCAAATGTGGGTCAGGAGTGTGACCGAGAAAAATTAACGGAGCAGGGCGTGACGAACGTGGGACGTACAGAAGCTCGTGTTTGATGAACGTTTATGGTCAGGAGGCCCCAGTGTTGATAGTCTTCCAATAAAAGACCTTCGGGTCCGGGACATGAGACGGGACCTTTTATTTACAGGTTCTGTGTGCTATGGAGGCCCAGTGGTGACTATTTCAGGGTGGCTGTTGCAATTATTTGAAGCCAAACGTTCAATTCTTTTTAATGATTAAATGATATATTAAATAAGCTAGTGATAACAGTTGATTGTTCAATTACAGATAACATTTCAACTTATTTTACCTGTGAAATTACATAAAACAGTATTGATAATTTTGATTTGTTGATTTATTCCTTTACACACTGTTATAACTATATTTAGTCGGTGTTTAAAGCATTTATTTGTTTCATATAGATAATGACAATTGCATGTGTTAAAATTTAATTCACTGTTTCATTGTCAGTGTTTATTGATTTACAATTTAAAGTTATATTTTCTTTCTTTGTGAGAGTGAGGGTGTGTGTTTATGAGTGTGAGTGTCTTCATAATCTTTTATTTCAATTTCTGTTTTGGTTAAATAAATTTATTTTGTTTTATTTATTATACTGTTTGTCGTTTTCGCTGTCACCACCAAAAAATCTAATAAGAACTTCATTACACTATACATTCAAGTTAAGTACATGTACTGTACATTCTAACACTCAACTGTGGATCTATACATTCAAGTTAAGTACATGTATCATTCCACTCATATGCCCTATGAAATGCGATATAATCTGGAGTTAGAGTCAGCATGTTGGACTCTTCTCTAATCAAACTAGTTGTAATTTTTAAGTTTGTTGATATTTTGGATAAACACTTGGACGACTGTATTGTATGTAACGTTCGACACTAAGATGGAGGATGACAAAGATTTACTCACAAACTTAGACTTTATTTTATGAAAGTGTAAATATATGAACATTATTTAACGGGTAATGATAAAATTCTATTTGCGTACACGCTACGTTTCAAAAGCACTTTTTCCATAGTCACTTCCTTACGAATATTTGACTAAATATCACATGATTCGTTGTTAATGCTGAGTATCGTAAAGTATGCTTTTCAGTTCACAGTAGAACAATTGAATGTTCAGCAATGTTCTTGTTTTCAATTCTGATGCTTTGTTAAGTAGTCAACAACTCGTTTAAGAACTTATATTAAAGGTCACAGTCATTTTAAACACAAAGTTAAGTTGATTTGTAGAATTATAACAAGGAAAATATAAGGAATCCTTTTTGTTATTGATATGTATTAATTGTATTTATTGAAGTTTTTTTCTTTTTTCTTTCACACTATCAGGGTAATGTAACTTCAAAGCAAACGTTTTAAAATTTTAACAGTCTTTACAAGTACTCAATACCTTTTGTTTATTACATGAGCATGTAGAGTGTATATATGATTTTTTATGATAACAAATTATGCCGTATGATTAGAACGCTGGTATTTTTGCAATACTGTAAGATCTAGCGTTTGTCTGACCATTGTTTCCCCTTTGTGTGTTCTCTTTTTACAGGGATATTGGTGTCTATTTTGTTTACTGAATCCTCCACGACTTTACTTAACTGACAAGCTTATTTCAGAAATATTGATGTTCGGTAATTTGAGGACTCATCTACTGTTTCATTTAAATTGTTCTCTGACAAAACTTCAGCCATGCTGTATTGTCTGTTGTCACTGGGCCAACCTGTATGTCAGCGTCTACAGAATAATGCTTGTTTTTTTCTGACTTCCATTTCTAATTCTAATTTTTGTAAGCTGTATCCCGTCAATAGACGATTAGGTTTGTTTTCACTTTTACCCATTCCTTGCAATATGTCATCGTGAATTTGGGAAGTGTCAGCTTCTGACTTTTAAACCATCCTTTGGTCGGACTTTCTTCCCAGGTGATGTCTTGTTAAACAAGAGGCCCATGGGGCCACATCGCTCACCTGAGCAACAATGGGCGTTCAAAAGATATTGTGCCATATGGCCCCTCAGTAGAATAACAAAAATTAAATATTGTAAAGTATTCGAATTTTACACTTATTTTTGCATATATACACGTAATCTTTGACATTGTATCTTTATGGAATACTATTTTTACCCAGAATAAGAAAATCCTACGCAAGATATAAAACTAACATTTGGTGGGATTACACTGTTAACTTCCAATTCCCTATATTTTCGTTCTGCCCCCACCCCCTTCCCCCACTTTATAAAGCGATCAAAATATATGAGAACATATAGGTACATTTTCTTCCTTAACTACTTACTAGTTATTGTATTTTTTTTAAATATCATATAATAGTTATTGCATTTTATTAAATATCCTATAGATGTGAAGAAGAAAATTGTACTCCAATCCGCTCAATTCCTCAAATTAAAAACATTCAAAAATTTAATTTGTCTTCTCCATTATAATTAAATGACTGTTGTTTACCTGGCGTAAACTTATGTGACTTTTATAACTTTACTCACATTTTAGTGATGAATACACTGGAATGAAATTGTTGTCACGTGACATGTTAAAGAACTATAAAAATCAATGTTACAGTATTGACAGGCACATGACTCTATTTTACTAAGGCACACCCATTATTTTCATCTTTATTCAAAAATAAAAATGGCTACAGACCAGGATAATTTTCCGCTGTAATATTTTCTAAGGAATAGCAATAATTCCTTTATCCCCGCAAAAAAAATGTGTCAGAACTATGGAAATTGCTTAACGGTGTCGTTTTTTTTTACTCGTGTCTGAAAAACTATCAAAATTGATGTAGATTTCACATTATTCATTGTATAAAGAGGGGGCCCCAGAGAGTAGTTATATACAGCATATCATCCGTTAATTTTTTTGTACAAGTATTTAACATTTAGCAAGACATTTCTAATGATCAACCAAAATTTCAGTGTCAATCGTAGAATTATAAGCAAGATACAGAGCTCACAATTCTGCTAGGTTTGAGTCATATTTTGTTCACATGAGTTAAAAATTATTACATTCAGCTTAAGATTTTTAACTTGGTATTTCCTATTCAGTATTTAAAGTGGGGAAAAAAAGAATGGCCTCAGGTCTGTGTACATAGAATTTTGAGCAAATCTCTGTATCTTGCTTGTCATTCGAAGCTTAACACTCAAATATGGTTAGTAAATAGAAATTGTAAACAATTAAACATAAGAAACATGCACTATAACAAATAAAGTGCACAATTTATTTTTCAAAATGAATCATATACATGTATATACCTACATATTTCCGTCAGCGATATTAAACTCTATTTAAATTTATGAATAAACTCGAGAAAATGCTAAGCATCTCAACAAAACACATTGCATTAATCTAATATTACGCAAAAGATCATACCGAATTACCGATAGAATGAATAGTATTTTAGTACTCTTTTAATACATCAGATTTTGCTTAATTTGCGCAGGTAAACAGTTAACTGGCTGATTTACCGAAGTCTCTGTTTGATTTGATACGTAAAAATTTACAAAATACAGGCGAAAGTTCCCAGGTTACAAAGCATAGATAATGAAAACGAAACGAAAATCAAAACAAGCTAACACCACCGTCATATGTGAAAACTGTCAACGCATTGAAATATTTCACCTCAATTTACTTCACAAAATCGGCACCAATGTATTTTGCATGTTTCAAAGATCCCCTTCGTACGCGAACTGTTGCACAACATTGTCATCGACCCGTTTATCTTAAACACGAGTCTTGGTAAAATGGGTGGGCAAACCCGGGCCGGGGCAAAATAAAAGCCGGGGCAGATCGGCAATCGTCAATTCCAAAATACGCATTGTTTTGCAGCAATATTTACAGCGAATACAAATATACTGGTCCGTAACATATCCTCAAAATTTTAATGAGATTGGCATATTAATAACTGCCAATCTTTTGTTTTCCCCCGGCCCGCGTTTGCCTACCCATTTTACCATGACTCATCATGCTCATGGAATACCGAACCCGAAGCTATAAACTGATTGAAACACGCCTTTCCTTTATTATTTTTTTCGTAATAACTCAGATTTGAAACAGAATTAGCCCATAATTTTTGCAATTTATATTTTCCTTTCCATAAGGATTATTTATGCTAAATTACATTGAATTTGACTCGGTAGTTCTTGAGAAGAAGATTTTTAAAAATGCACCCCCCTTTTTCTACAGTTTCGAGGTTTTCTCCGCTTTGAATAAAGATCGGTCTTTCATTTTTGCAATTTATATTAACCTTCCCATCAGAATGCTTTGTGCCAAATTTGGTTGAAATTGGCCGAGCGGTTTTAGAGAAGAAGTTCAAAATGTTAAAAGTTTACAGACGGACAGACGGACAGACAGACAGACGGACAGACGGACAGACGGACGGACGGACGGACAGACGGACGACGGACAAAAGGTGATCAGAATAGCTCACTTGAGCTTTCAGCTCAGGTGAGCTAAAAAAAAAACGTATTCCTCAACATTGTAGTGTGTTAAACATGTTTCTATCGGACAGCTTGTCTGAATAGTTCACTTTCAGATTGACGTGATTTACCCATAGACATTTGGTAAATGTTCTGATGTTCTGACGTGTTATGATGTTTGTCAGAGTTACACTTATGTATAGTACATGTCACTGTGTTTATACATGCTCACCCTGTAGTGGCTCCCCCGATGAACTGGGAATATCTGATCTCCGTGTATGGACTTTCGTCTTCTTCCTGTCCACATATCGGTGATGCGTTAACATTAGAGAGTTCGATGTCTCCGGAACCCTGGATCACTTCTTGTTGACCATCTACAAAAATATAGATACGACTAGCAAATTTAAAACAATTAAATTTCTAATTATTAACATGTATTTTGATTATTTTCAAATGTAGTTTTGATGATTGTTTATATCAATAAGAGCCATGTGAGAAAGAAACGTGGTCATGGTAAAAGTAAATCGATATATGTGCGCTATAGTTTATCTTGAATTTGTCCGTTTGTCCGTACAAGAAAAAAAGAAAAAAAAGATACATATTGTGTTCATCTGATGTTAGGCGTTCCTGAGTAGAATACTTCTTTAGTACGAAAATCGCAAACTTATATCCACACTGATCTACTATTGTTAAAAATCATACGATGATAATTGTAATGGTGTGACAAAAGAATGTTGGATGATGTGCAGCCCTTGTCTGCAATATGATGTAGATGTTATGCACTATGAACTAACGATACACGTGTTCGATGTGCACACGAAAGTAACGATGGTAATTGTAATGGTGTGACAAAAGAAATTACCCATTTGATCTAAGATAGTAATCGTGATACTGTAAATTCCTAATTAAACGCGAGGAATTAATATCCGCGTAAAATCGCGAGAGGCACATCTCGCGGATTTTAAAATCTCGCTCTTATTTTTTTGACAGATGTAAACTAAAGAAACTATGATAAAAATCTGGTGTTCGCGAATTCATATTCTCGCGATTTGATGCACAACGATTGAATCGCGGAATTAAGTACTCGCGAAAAATAAGGAATCTACAGTATATATTAATTTAAACAAATATGTAACATCTAGCTATAGAAAGTTTTTTTTTTATTGTTAATACTTTAAAAAGGTTTTACTAGTAATCAATTTTGAATTCAACAGGTGTCATCCATGGAACGTTACTGTCTTAAAAAACTTTGCAATTTTTAAAATTATAAGAAAAATGAAATTACCTGAGTTAAACACATCTTGATTAACAGAAAACAGAAAAGAAAAAACTTGTCTTATCCTCGAAAACCTGGGAGAACCTCTGAACTTCCACTTCTTCTTTTTGAGGACAAACACAGAATAATACATTTTTGACAAGAGAAACACGAGTTGAAATAGAATTATCCGTAATATATTGTTAAAGGAGGGTGTTACAGCAACAGTTTAAGATTATTGCGAGTGGATTAATAGAATGCACCCAATAATACTAAGAGAGGGCAATGAACCAAGCTGAGAAAACCCTATAGTTTTATGCAATTTACAATTCAAGTCAAAGCTTCCGTTGGGACACTCTGCGATTAAATACAAGTTAAATGATACGAGGGTTGTTAGAAAAGTTCGCCGACAAGGTCGATTGTGTGCGGACTATAAGCATGATCCTAGCGGAACGTTTCAGATTTAATCTTGACGTATTTTCTAAGAAATGTTAAGATTTGTATCTTTCAAATGCACCATAAAAAATATACAGCTTAATTATTTTGATAAGATATGCTTCACGGCGCATGTCGGTTTTTTTATTTTGTACACATTTTTCCTTATTTAGAAAATGTACCTTTAAAGCAATAAAAATAAACGTTGTTTCATACGACATCATAATAACTTATCAAGGTCATTTTGTAAAAGTTTCAAATAAATTGAAGAATTTTTGACCGTTTTTTCGCCGAATATAGACGACCAACGCTTAAAAAATGAGTAAAAAAAATCGTTATTGCACTGGACATCTTGGAGCACCTGTTCGTCATTGAATTTTGTGTGCACGCAAGAAAATCTCCGATAGTGACCAAAATGTTCTTAGATGCTACTTTTTTTATAGGACAACGGTTTACAATTGGAATCACAGAGGTTTGAAAATGGAGAAACTGATTTTTTTAGCTCTTGCGGCAACCCAACGACCGATAAACCCGGATCTTGCACCTGTGTATTTCGCTTGTGTAGATAAATCTGCTGATCAATGTGACAAAGTTTGATTGAGTGACTTTTAAACTAAAGTATGAGTTACAATCATAATCTATTTACCACTACAGCTGTTGTTAACTTCACTCAGGTGTTGGTTGATGCAGCACGGATACATTAATCTTTATGGTAGAAATATGTGTTAGACTTGTGAAAGTACATGTAGTTGCTATATTAGAAAGTTATTCCAAAAGTAATTCAAGAATCATTTACAAGATATAACTAGCTAATGCTTACTCGTTGCACTCCAAGTTTTTCTTTGTATGTCAGATGAACAAGAAAAAAGTGATATAATACAAACTCATCCTACAGAAAATTTAACTTTAAGTTTTCATTGTGCTGAAAAACATAGTTAATATTTACGAGACGCATCGCCCAACCAACTGTAGACCGGGTCAATTTTATCTGCTTCCAAAAATCTACAAGGAAGGAATGCCTGGACGCCCTATAGTTAGTGCCATCGGCCATCCCACGGAGAAAATTTCTGAAACTATAGATTTACATATCCGTCCACATGTAGAAGATTTGCCATCATACCTCAGGGATACTACAGATTACCTAAATAAAACACCTTCCTCTGGCCTTCCAGACCATACTCATCTCGTTACAATGGACGTCACGTCCTTGTGCAGGAATATTCCTCACGATGAAGGTATCGAGGCCTGCAGAGAGGTATGGGACAGTAGAAAGATTGATCAGCATCCGTCAACCTAATCTCTACTCAAGCTCCTTGAACATGTTCTCAAGCTGAACAATTTCATGATTAATGGCGAACATTACATACAAATAAGTGGTACAGCTATGGGCATCAAAATGGCCCCCTCTTACGCCAATATATTTATGGGAAGATTGGAACGCAACCTGCTTCTTAGAGCTCCTTTCAAACCTTTGAGCTGGTTGCGGTTCAAAGACGATATTGAGATGAAATTGGTCAAAAACCGTGACTGCCTAAATGACTTCATTACCCACAGGATGAAGCTCTGCCATTCAGTCAACTTAATGGTAACTGAAAGGTCTGGAAAGGTGACTGAATGGCACAGCAATGCCATTCAGTCACCTTTCAGCTACCTTTCAGACACATTTCAGTTGACTGAATGGCACAGTTTCATCCTGTGACCTTTGCCAACTCCTTCCACAATTCGATTAAATTCACAGTGGACATATCTAGTTCCTAAAATGTATTTTTGGATACTACATCAACCCTGGAAAATTGTGAAATAAAATTCAGTCTCCATACAAAACCCACTGATTCTCACCTTTATCTCAAGCCAACGAGTTGCCACCCTCCCTATACTTTTAGAGGAATTCCTAAAGGATTAACAACCCGAATCAGACGGATCTGATCTTTTGATGAAATCTTTAAAGAACAGAACAGAACAGGATTTTAAAATCCCATCTGTGTAATCGAGGTTACTAAGCCCACACAGTGCAATCTGCTATTGAGGAGATTGTTACAAGAGACAGGAAAGCCCTTTTGCAATACAAAGAGAAAGCAGAAAAAAGCAGGGTTCCACTTTGTCATAACCTATCACCCCGCCCTTAAGAACCTCAACAGCATCCTTAGAAATAATCTGCCCATTCTTTACACAAACGAAATAATGGCCGACCTTTTCAAGGATCCGCCAATGGCTGCGTTTAATTGCCCGAGGAACTTAAAGGACATGGTAGTGACGGCGAGATTAGACAACCCGTTGTCAAATGGTAGTTTTTAAACATGTTCTGATGCCAGATGCCTTTTGAGAAAGCACAGCACCAACACGAACAGTTTTGAAAGCCCCATCACGGGTCGCACCTACAATATATTTGGCAACACGTCTGGCCGCACAGACAACTGCATCTATCTCATCAGTTGCAAAGTTTGCTCTAATTAATACGTTGGTGAAACAGGTGACCTCCGCAGAAGGATCAACAACCACCGTTGGAAAAAAAGATCTGAAAAAGGCGCAATTGACAGATTTGATAAAATTACTATATGGGTATCAGGTGATGTTAGGCTATGCGGCGTTCATTTTAGTGAAGTCCATTTGTTTGTTTGATCTATTATCGTTTGTGGATCTGAATGATTTAAGTCTGCACATCCAGAACTTTTCCTTGCTTTTCCTCTCCGCGTCGGTCCAATGAGGATTATGGTCATCACCACTACTCGCATGTCTTTCAATTGTGGCCACTCATATTAAAATGATCCCCGACGGGCTCCTTGATTTTTTTTATCTTTATGGTAGTGCTTTCCTTTGTGTTTCATGCAGGTAAAAATATTTTTCTGCAATTCTAGCTATACGCATACCCACATAAAACACCAAAAAAATTTTTTTTCTTTTTTCTTAAAATATTTTTTGGTTATCTCAACGTCGTCTGTAATCGGAGAAAAACCAACTCATCACACGAATAAACAGCGTTGGTTTTTTTTTTGATGTAATCATACTCTTATCCTTTTCTAAAAATTAAAACTTCCTATTTCAAGTTATATATTTAAACAAAGAACCGGAACAACAAAATGGTCAGAAATGATGTAATCATACTCTTATCCTTTTCTAAAAATTAAAACTTCCTATTTCAAGTTATATATTGAAACACAGAGCCAGAACAACAAAATGGTCATGGAAAAGTACCAAAGAGATAAATGAAAACGTGATTCCTATTACAGGTTAACTCCAACCTAATTATACATTGACCTGATTTCTAAATATACGTTGCAAACAAAAAATAGACGATAAATAAAATTGTACATTATGTTTACTTTGTAATCGTCAAGACCAATCTTAATATTCTTGTTCATTTTCTTGTGACCATTACTGAAAGAACTTGAGAATTCAGACAGTTTCATGATCCCGTCCGAACCTGAGCTTTATTTTCACATTTATTTTAGTCGAAGGAGCGGATTCATAAAATTATTTGCGGTTTTAATGAAGTGTGTAAGATTTACAAATGATATTGAAATGTATAATACATAGAGACTTATTATACAGATAGAAGACAGCGCACTGGCGGTGTAATTAAATGCATGCATAAGCTTTGGATTATGGGTAATGGACGATTGAGAATTATTTTAAAGTGATGGTGAAAAATACATTCAAACACGGAATTAATCTCTGCATACTGCATGTTTTCTCTATAATTGTAAACCTACATATTTGCTGTGGAATAGTCACACACAGATGATAAGTGTCTGGATGTTGTTTTTTCGGGTGTGGGCACGCCCGAAATGTGTAAGCAAAGGCATGGGAGTGATGGGAAGCTTAACAATTGTAGAAAAACAATCACAGTAGAATGAAAAAAATGTGACTAGAAGCGATCGGATAGTAAAAATATCCCACATACACTAAAATAAATAAATTTAAATTATGTGAAATTTATCAATATTGGAAGGGGGTGAATATCCGATCCATGGAAGGGACACTCTTTTCCATGAATTCTGCCTATAATGTCGAATGGAAAAAAGGGCACGATCCCTGCAGTGGAAGCATTAACTACTTTTTCTTATTGTGTTTATCTGTGAGTGCACATGTTAAAGTCTAGTTACTTCTGAAACTATTCTTACAACTTCAAAAGAATAGTTCAGTGCTGCTACCATAATTGTATCAGTAAGTTGTACAATGGATCATGATTAAACAAAATTGTATAATACGTTACTTCTGATATTGTTTTCAAAGTTCAAGACTAAAATATGACATATTTAATAATGTCACGAAAATCGCATATGTTGTTTAAGAACAAAAGTTACTAATATATATTAGGTATTGATTGTTTATATGGAAAGGACAGTGTTTATGTAAATGAAATGTGTTCACATAGAATACTCTACTAACTGGTTCCTCGTTGATATCCCAAAATAAACTAAAACTGAAACCAAACAACCGCCATTTCTTTTTTTAGAATAACTTTTCACTGGCAGACAACTGCGCTATCAGTAGAAACATTTTTATTTATGATTTAAAAAATAACAACAACAACAACAGCAAACCTTTGTTTTTTAAATAAATGAAAAGCATAGATGCAAGCATACAACAATACGTAACAATGTGATAAGATACTGATAACAAAGTGATGTATTTTACGTTTATTAAACGACTAATTCACAGTCATGATTGATCACCTTTACTTTAAAAAAAAACTTTTGACGTTGCGCTTGTGAAACAGGTCGTCGTGATTTTCGTATTGAAATAGCATCACTGTTAATGGATAAAAAACTTTACTTAGAATTAGCGTATAGCCATAAAATTTTAGATTTGACAACTTTAAGCTGTGTTTAATTCAATTATGTAAATATCTAAAAATGTGCAAAAAATGTCATAAGCACCCTTTTCTCATAGGCGCAATCATATATGATAGTGGCTGAATAGACATAAATATTTACAACTTGCCAATTTAAAATCTTCTTGAATCATTAAAATTAAATAATCGTAAAAACGTAAAAATATTGAATAGAGGGCAGCCATTAGGGATGTATTTAAATGATATGAACAGTTTTAAGTAGTCATTTGTATACTGCTAAAATGAACTGATCTCCGTCAACTAAACGCTCCTAAGTACTTTGCGCAGAAGGCGTGAAGAGTGTCTGGTTTAATGAAAGTAATGGTAAATATGTTCAATGTAAAATATAGAATAATATATACAAAGATAAAAATATAACATTCCATTATCAAAATAATAAACAGGAAAAAATAGCTAATTATACGGTATGTAACAATAAAAACAATAAAGAGCTATATCTAGTAAACATTTCCACTTTGTTGTAATACTTTACACCATAGTTTATCAAACATTTTTGCTGTAGTTTAAACTAATTAAAGGCCGAGGTTTTTAACCGGTCGGTTTACCTCAGGTAAGTTTAGGTGGGGGTGGAGCCTATATTGAAAGAGGTGTGAAGCCCCCAGGGACACACGCTCGCTTGTGTATACATGTTTATATACACGGGGTATTAAAGTGCTCTCAACATAGTTTTTCCGATGTCTTAAGGTGGAAGGCTACATCGTCACAACATGTCTGACATCCGTTCGAAACGCCATTTTGTTCTGGATTGATAATATTTTGTCGTGGTACAAAATAGCTATACACCGTTAACTTGAACTCTTCTAACGAGGGAGATGATATAGGTATAAAGTCACCAAAACGCTTATAAGTATGTCAATTTTCTTCCTGTTTAAAGCTTTCAACTAACATTGATTATCAGCTGTTTTGTACGGAAAACATGGAATTTAAATAATTTACTGTTTCACCGCTATTGGCAATACATTTTAGTCATGTCATCTGCAACAGACGATCATACATTTGTGACGGATTATCGATATAGGTAAGCAGATATCATATTTTCACTTAAACTATATATGTATAATGAATATAAAACGAAAGTACCGTAAGTACGATCTCTTGAATTGATCCCAATTTCCCAAATGTAAAACATTTGCAGTAAACGACTTGCATTGAAACTTAGACATTAAACTAATGTACTTTGATTTAAATAGATAATAAAGCTAGGTACATTTAGCAATAGCAGTGGAAGCCCGTATTTGCAAGCCAATTGAGGGAAGGGCAGAATTCTGAAAAGGAGCATGTTTTTCATTTCCACACATACATGTTTATCATTATGGAGATCTAATGTATGTATTAATATGCGTATGGTTGTTGCTTATAATTGCTATTGTATATAAAAAAGTAAAAGTCAATTTCACTACTAATATTTTGTTTTGAATAGTTAAATATATATAATGCGTTCATCAAAAATATAACTTTTCATCTTCAAATATTATCATAAGCACTACAAATTTTATATATTATACATATTTAGCATAGACTTGTTCCTTTTTTAAATTTTTCTTCGTGAATTTTATTAATTAAGAAATGGTCCAAAGATATTTGAGACCATGTAACAACTCTTAAACCGGATCTTTCATACCAAGATTTTTGCAATAATTGAGTATTTTCTTTAATTTTTCAATTTCATTCAAATTCTTTTTTTCCTCCTATTAACCAACGAATATTGTTTATATTTTCAGATTTTTGTGGGATTTTGTCCAGCAGTTTGCCTTAAAAGAATTTTTTTATATTTAAGTTTCATATCTATGTGGATTCCAATAAAAATCATACAAACTTCATTCATGATGATTTTGCATATTTATTTCAAAACTTAATAACATTTCACTGTCATAAGAATTTTAAAACAGAAATGTTTAAAAATTTGATAAATAAGGGGTTATCTGGTACCAGACTAATATTTTAAAAATTCTCTAGAAAATAGAGTATTGTATTTTGAGGTCTATTATTGTTGAATATTGTGCCGAGTATTAGTAACAAATGCATGCAACAAAAATCTCCTACTCTTATTTGGTGTAGAGAATTACCTTAAAAAATATCGTATTCATTTGTACGTATAAAACAAATTGTCGATCGTTGAAATGAATATAAATGCATGAATAACCGCGTGCGACATGGGCAAAATCTTTCGTTTGATTGAACAAGTTTCTGATGGGATTTACAGAGAAGAGAATATATCGTGATGTTTTGTGCATTATCCGATCATCCCACCGTACTCAAATACTAATTCCGATCAGCTGCTAAATTATTCTACCAGTTTTGATCAGCCAAGATAGACGCTCCCATCCCAAGTGGTCCGAAGTCTTTATGATAGATAGTAAAAAAGTTGGAAGTGATTTTATCGAAATTTCAATACTTTCAGGGGCAATAACTGCTAGAAGGGGCCCAGATCCTTTCGGTTTGATGTATTTAAGAACCTCTAATTGTACCGAAAACATTAAAAAAAATTCCAAGTTTCTATCTCTTATGGTTTCAGAACAGTAGCGATAACAAACATTTCGTACAATAGGGGCAATAACTCTGTAACTATTTCAAGGTAGGAGCTTAGGGGCTACATTTTAAAATGTCTTAAGATGTCCTTTTACATCCATGAAAAAGTTTTTTGTACCACCCTAAACAAAAGAGATATAAAAACTCATTAATTGAAAGATTTTCAAATGACCTGGACCTTTGACCTTTATGTCATTTTGTTCGGCCAAGGTAGACAAGTGGTCTGAAGTACTTTCAGGGGTAATAACTGCTAGAATGGGGCCTCAGATCCTTCCGGTATGAATAAATTGAGGAATCCTCAATGTGTTCTGAAGACATTGGTAAAAGTTCCAAGTCTCTATCTCTTATGGTTTCAGAGGAGAAGCGATAACAAGTATTTCCTACTCAAAAGACAATAACTCTCTACGTTCTGGGAGTTTTTAGACACATGGTCATTTGGTACCATAGCGTTTAATGGCCAATTACATAGAGTTTAAATTGTTTGGATAACCCTAATAACAAAAAAGTCACCCAGAGATAAATAGAAAAAAAGAATAAAAAACACAAAGAAATCAAGAGGTCTTTCACCTGAGAGGTTGAAAGGCCTAATAATTGTATAGTTTAATATTTCATTGTAAAAGAAAGATAACTCTTATATGTTAAAATTGGTAACAGTTTTTTTTTTCATGATTTTGGACAGAATGTTAATTATATAATGTATAATGGAATAATGAAATGTGTATATTTCAATGGAAATGTGTTCAAAGATAATCCTTTCTTAATAATGTATAAATGAATTTTATGACCTGATATTATACAATTATGTTTTATCTATTTTATAATATTATATTACAGAGTCTAAAAATCTATATCATTAAAGAAATATGGTAAAAGTGACTGCCTTTATTTATTGCCGGGAAATCCCGTTACATTTTGGATAATCTAAAGCATGACATTTTTAACAAGATCGTGATACTTTCTTTTAATTAAGAAGATGCATTTTCTTATGGTGTATAAACCTCGAAAACCTTGAATTTCGTTTTGGCATTTATAATCTTGTTTGCAATTTACAAACTCCTCATAAACGTTGTTTTTCATTTGATTCTCACTAATTTAATTTGACATCGATATTAATTGCTCTATTTTACTCAAGAACGGCACGAGTATTAAACCGCTCAGTCTTAATAAATTTAATAAATTAAATAAGATGCAAATATTTAAAAGAATTTTATTCACTCATTTTATAAAATATTTTAAAATATAATTATGTTTGATTAGGTATAATTCGATAATAAAGCGACACATTTGTTATTTATTTTTCATAATGGTAACTAGTGTGTATTACTACTGTCGCAGTGTGTACATGTTAACATGTTGCTCATTCAATCGCTGGTATCAAATTGTATCTATCCTTCTTTTTTAGAACGATTTGACATTATTTAAACGCTTTCATATAAGACATGGACTGACTAATAACGATTTTTTTCTATAGAAATAGTAATTACCTTGAGTATACTTTTGTTTAAAGTACATGTGCTGTCAATGTATCTGACGTACCTTGGCATATAACATTGTACTAAACATGTACGGTTATAAATATGGTTAAAATAAAGCAATTTTTATGAAAAAATAATAAGAATTTAAATATTTACTAGTTCTTTTCAATCCAATCAGAATCTTTGACTCGGCATGTTTCTGGAGGAATTAATGGTTTAAAATATAGTACACAAGTTAATAATAATATGTTTTAGGTTTACCGTACATGCTTACTAAAAGTAATTGAAAAAAAATAAATTCACTCTGCCAAACAAATAACACCATGATAAATATTAAAATATTAGCGTTTCCTATAAATTTGATATTGCTTTTTTGCAATTGTGTATTATAGAAAACTTTAATTTATTTTAGGAACTTAATTTTTACCTACATGTGACAAAACTTAAGGCAGTTAATGCTTCATAAACCACGAATCGGTTTATTGAAAATATAAGTTAAACAATATATTATAGGTAGAAATTGAATTCATTCCTTATAATCTATTTTGTTTTCATTATCATAGAAAAAATGCATTATTTTAAAACTGACGTTAAGGTAAAAAAAATCTTAAATGTGATGTCAAACGGAGTACCATTTACACGAGCGTCGTAATGTTACATGGGAAAGTTAATAAAATAAAAATACTTTTTAAGCAAATCAAATAGTGCATAATATATAAAAAAAATTACTAAATTATTGGACAATAGATCAAAAAAGAGTATTTCTGTGCAGTACAAAATAAATTATCTTTATGTCTTGCAATAATAAGTTTTCATGGCATGACTTATAATGTAACCCACGGTGTAATAAGGGCCAATCTTTATTGCCATATGTTCTATAGCTCTAGATGAGAAGAAATAAATACCAAAAATACAATAACCATTTAGTTTAAAAAATACCGTCTGTCGTAATACAGCCAGCCACATAATGGCACTTCGAGTCGATACACTCACAATGAGATTTGCACAGCCCTCCGTAGAACCCAAGTGGACAAGATAATTTACAATTCCAGCCATAGCGTCCAACGGGACACTATGTATTGTAAAAACACAAATTTCAAACTACAACTATCTGTTAAATTACTCTAATCCTAAAAACAAAGGTATTTAAAAATTGGCAATCCGTTAATCTATAAAGCAAATCATGTTTGAATGACAATCAGCTTTTCTTACCTGTACAGGTGTTGCTGGCATTGTTAAGGTATTGATTTAAACGATATAAGAATTTAATGTTTCAAATAACCATTCATGATAATAGACCATTAAAATATTCGATCATGGATGACTCGTAAGATCTGAAAGTTCAGCTATTTGGTTGGTTTTTTGTCTTTAAACACTAATACATGTCTAGAAAAGATAGAATTCATATTAAAAGTTAAAGTCTAAATTTGATCTGAAAATGTTAGGTATTATACATTTATCACTAAAGTAATAGATATCCTAAATACAAAGTGAATTAAAGTACTGATATAACTGAAAAGCGCTAAGCCTGGAAGAAAGTGTTAAAAATATATCGATTGATATGAAAATACATGTAAAGAATCATATTTGAATCGAGATTTATTACATATATTTACTGTAGTATTTCAAGTAACAGTTATACTTTTTAGAAATTATATTCAAATCATTGGTTTTAGGTAATTATCATATTACAGATCAATGCAAATTGATAGAAAAATATTCCTGAAATATTGCATATAGAAGACGAATCCTAAAATAATGTTAATAAAAACAGCACAAATTATCGTTAAAAAGGCGTTAATCGAAAAATGTTGTATAAATAATTATGCATTTTTATATAAAACATCGTGTTCATAACTGTAACAAATTACATTAGCTCGAAAAATTATGGGTAAACGTGGGCATTGTGCCCAATGCCGATAATGAATTATAATCAAATCACCAGTACCAAATAACAGGTGATTGCATTGTTTGAGAGGACTTAGGCGACATTTTTTTACAATAATGAACACTTTTAATAAGATACGGAAAGCAACTTAGTGTCTTCTGACACTACTTTAAATTTTTTCGTCCGGATAGAATTAGCAAAAATCGTAGTTTATATATTTGAAACGTTTGGTACGGTGGGCGAGAAATTTCAAGACTATACCGTTTAAAGACACCTATTCATATCGTAGAATTATTCCAATTATTACTTAACACCTAAACTAAAATCAATGCATATAACATCTATTTTTTATTCAAAATTCCAAACCGAAAGAAATTTTTATCATGATATGTTTCGGAGCACCCGTATCCGATATATAATAATGGCATTAAAATGAAACTTATTGCCAACTTAATACTGGTAGAACAAATGTATCAGCATGCGGGATAACTTGAAGATATTAAGTTCTCCCTACTGCATAGTTATGAGTTTTCCAGAGTACGACTTCTCCAGGGTACGAATTCTCCAGCATTCGCCAGTAGGTGGCGAAAATAAAGTGGTCACTACGTAAAAGTTTTTCATTCTGAAATACATATAATGAATTTTAAAACACTACCAAGTAAAATTCGAAAACAAAAGCAAAAGTTTATTTAAGAAATAAACAGCAATTTAAAACGTTTACCAGGATATGAATTTGGTTGGTCACGTGATCAAATCCTGTGAAGCCCGAAGGGCTTCTCAGTAGATTTGATCACGTTCCAAACAACTTCATTTCCCGGTAAACTTTTAACATTGCTTTTATTACTCATATTTGCGTTTGAAAAAGAAAAATTGTTTAGAACTGTTAGATAACCGAGATTATATGTTTATCATAATTCAAGTGAAAAGCGATAAGCGCGTGCTATGATCATTGTAATGTCATGAAAAAGTGCATATAGAATTGAACGTTTATAGGTTCATATAAGGAAACATATTTTCAAATGTAAATTTATTCAGATATTTTATATATACCTTTTTAATACCTTTTTTTTAGTAATTCCTACATTGTTCGGCTTCCCACCCAAACTGATACAAACAAATCACTACTCTAAACAGGAATAAAATTCATAAGTTATATTTATTATGTTGATTAAAAATGTTTTTATGCGATATCGTAGAAGTTTTCAAGGAAAGAAATCACTTTCGGTTTGATAATTGTGAAAATGTTTGGATTTAGAGGTTTTTAAAGAAATAATCATGCAAGTTTAATGTTTTGCTGTTAGAGTATGGTTTATCACGAGTAACACAAACATATATTATCTTGAAAAGTTTCTGAATCGAGGTTATTACACGCTTGCTACATATAATTAAAGAGCAATGTCTGCCCAAAACAATAGTTAAAAATTCATCATTACCACAAAGATATGATCATAATGAAGTAATATTAGAATTGTGGTTATCCCCTATAAAGGCAACGAAGATATACAAATGTACTGACTCCCAACAGGACAGTGTTTGTCAAGTTAAATATACAATGAAATATGACACTGCTATGGCGACTTTAATTTTTTGTTTACTCAAATAATTACATGCAATTATTTCACCAGTTTTACCGGTGATTGAACAGCTAACAAAGAGAGAGAAATCTTATCTCCAATTACTCAAATTTACTGATGTACCAGTTTTTGTTGACAAAGAACCATGGGTTTTGTTTAAAGGGTATTGATGCACACCTCACTATAATATGTACAATGATACAGACAAGTTTCAGTGGTGATAGTATTTTCTTCTGCAATTTCAACATTGTTTTATGTTTTTAAATCGAATTGCTTTTTTCTTGCTCTTCATTTTCAAATGCAAATGATATTTGGTACATATTTTCAATATTTTATAAAAACCCAACTGATGAGTACTATGTATGAGAACGTTTAGGGAATATTTTTTTACAATGTACATGAGGTTTTAAGTATATGTATAAATAAAAATAATAAAACTGACGTAATTTCATTGGTTTTTTATGATATGGTGGTTATATTTGGAATGTAATTTAAATTTGTATTTTGATCTATGGACGAGGAACTCAATCGCATTAAAATAGTTACGTAATAAAATACGTAATTTCATTGGTTTTTTTATGATATGGTTATATTTGGAATGTAATTTAAATTTGTATTTTGATCTATGGACGAGGAACTCAATCGCATTAAAATAAAATAAATTAAAATAAAATAAAATAATTCCTGGAAAAACACTTCAATTAAATTTTGGTCATGTACATTTTTTAATTGATGTGCTCAATATGTTCACATAAAAACTAAATTTTTTGAAAGATGTTTTTGAAAAATCACTAGTAAGTTTAATTATATTTTTTCATTAATAAAGGCATACGCCGTGTCCAGATCGATAAAATGTTCTACTTTTTCTTGCATCAAATCAACATTTTTTCTTATATATTTAATGATGATGCATCAACAGTGCTCATCTCAGCAATTTCAAGGCTACGAGTCGTCATGTACTCAGATCTTTGCCCACTCGCTGCTGGTTGATCCTCTCTTCCAGTTGAAGTGTATCCACGATCCAAACTTGCCTGCAGTTGGTAATAACTCAAGACACCCGTTCTAGGAACTAAGTCTATTCCTTTAAATAGTACACATTGAATTTGAGCTTACTTATATAAAATAGCGAGGTTTCAAATCTCTACTTCTTTTAATTATTGGTTTAAATAATTACCTTTAATGGCTGAAGCTGATCTGGTTTGTTTCAAAATGTACCACCTAATTCAAATAAAATAAAAAAGTCAACGATTCCTAAAATTAAAAAAAAAGTTTGAAAGTTATTTTTGGTTGAGCAAAGATAAGTAGAGATTTTTTCTCATTTTTTGTGTTCAAAATTTATATAAAAATTACGCAATATATTTTTGTAATTTTGTAAATTTGCACACTATTTAAAGTTTAAGACTAATAGTAGCAATATATCTTGTATTAGCTTACGACATCAGTATGATGATGATAATTTGTCCAAGAACCAACAGAAAGAGAGCGATCACCACCAATGTTTGAAGCGTCTCTGTATCACTGTTTATAACTGTTGGTCCCCTCCTCTCTAGACATTAATATGTAAATAATAAACTTTAAAAATTATTTCTCCTTGTTTGTATTGTAATAATAAAATGTATTAGGTAACGGATTAAAAAAAGCAGATCTGCTGCTTTGCATTTACCAAAATGACTTTTAAACTTTAAGCGTATATTTATTGAAAAGTAATTTCATTAATCAAATGAAATCAAATGTTTTACGTAGATTCTTGGCAGGACATACCTTCCACTGGGTGCGGGTACGATTTTGTCTGATAAAGCGTTTTCAGTTCCATGGTGGGTTCATGACTTGTAACTTAAGAGAAAATGTACATCATTAGGTTTATTTTTTATGAAAGAATACCAGTCCCTCAAATAGAATAGTTTATCATCTGATGCACACATCATGTCTGGTTACAGATAAATATATTACGATAATAATATTTGTAGGGATTAAATATATAACTGGTGCTTATAGCCTTCACGGAATAAAATTTACTTCATATTTTTACATCCATTTCCGATTTTTTTTTTTTTGTAAGTATTCTCATTTTAAAAATTACTTTTTAAAATTCTTTTCAGCACAAAACATGTTTTTTTTTGGTAAATATCTTTCTAGCATTTTGAACATCATCATGTAGTGAATGCACTTGATGTATCAAATTAATGAAAACTTATGTTATTACGTAAGCTATTGATAGAACGTACCCTCATCCGGATGCGGAGATGATCTTATCTCATGCAGAGTTCCCCGTACCTTGGTTGGTTCATGACTTGTAGCTGTCGAAGAAATGTGCAAAATTAAGTTTTTGGATGAAAAAATACAAGTGACCTAAATAGAATAGCTTATCATGAAAAAATGACAATAACAAACCGTCAACCATCTTAAAAATCCAGAAAACGAAATACAAATTCAAAGCTGAGCAACACGGACCTACAAAAAGATGGAAGTAGGATCAGGTGTCTAGGAGGGGTGAGCATCCTCTGCTCACCGGTCGCACCCGCCGTGCGCTCCGTCAAAATCGGGCATGTCTCAATCGATGCAAATGTCAAAATCGGAAAAATGCTGTACACATCATGTCTCGTTTAAAAGTGAATGTTTCACAACGTCAGATAAAATATAAAGATTAAATTTATTATTAATTTATCTCTTTCACGGATTAGCACTTTATCCTCCTTTTTAGCATCTGTTTATAACATCCAATCTTTACGAATTCATTAAACTATCTTTTAATGACGTAAAAATGTTTCTTCGGAAAATTAGTTTTCTAGCATTGAAATCATGCAGTGACTCATGCAGTGAGTGCACTTGATGTGCCAGCGGAATGTGTTTCAGCAGCTTACAGAATCATCATTTCATGAAAAACTGATTGGTTCTAAAGGTGGTTGGTCAGCTTTTGATATTAACGTGGATAAAAATACATTAAAATCAATTATTTTCTCTAGTTTGATATTTTTAGATTTTACATTATTTAATAAAAAGTACGTTTTCAATTTTTTCAGAAAGCTAAAAACTATACAAGGTACTGCAGTATTCAAACTCATGAATTTCAGGGTCGTAGTAAGCTCTGTTACCCATCGCAATACGCTTTAAAGTAACAATTTTGGAAAAGAAAATATTTGTAAACTTTTTTACTGATTATTTCGACAAGAAGTTCGTCACAACACACACTGTACAACCTCAATGCTCACATTTACGTCTGGAAGTTAATTCAATATGGTTTCTATAGTTTTCAGTTTACCAAATAATTTAATTTTAATACTTTTATAACTTTAGTTAGAAACAACATTGGGTCACTCTTTACATCATTTCGAAAAAACACTTCGAAAGGAATATTTATCTATGAATTACATACTTTTTCATGGAGAGGTAACTAAAAAAAAATAAATGTTAATTTCGATGGTAGCAATTTTGAAAAATTATTGCGACGACATTGCTTATCTACAATTTGTTGATTTCATTATATTCTCTGTTTACTATTCTTTGATGTATATGGTATATATGTAACCGTTCCATTCTTGGGAGAATAAGTGAAAACACCAAGACGATTGTAGGGTTCAATTAATATATATTCTGATCGTTACGTTGTGTAAATCGTTTCACCAAATTTATGGAACTTAGTGCACGACCCTGCATGTACGTATCAATCAGCGGATCAGGCTCCTTATGACAACTAGACAGGTCCGAGTCTGTATGCTTTGTCTCAGTCTAAATTTCAATAACACACCTATCTGGTTAGAAGTCTAGGTTGCAATTAATTACAAAACCAGATCTCAAAAGAAATACTCCCGCCACTGTCAGGAGTGACCAATACTGACCAATCACAAATCGTAAATATAAAAATTCCTTTCTTCGTATAGAATAACCCAAACCACTGAAATAAATAAACTAAACGGCCTATACCATTATTTAGAATAGGGGTGTTTAAGTTTACACACACTTGTTAGTATTAGTGCAGCGCAAAGAGTGAAATATAGAAGAAGTGAATGAATGATTGAATGAATGAATTACTATATAATGCTAAAAGTAAAAATAAGTCAAACTATCACATATACCACGGCTGTTCGTATTTATGGAGAAATTTATTCTTACTTCCATGGGGAAAAAGATGATTCACTGATACTTCACCAGAAAGTAAACCAGTAGACCATCTCTTGACGTAAAACTCATCGCAACGTCATTTAACGTTTCTCATTGCTCCTATGTTTTAAACATCTTACAAACGAACGGTAGTAAGAATTATTCTTCATTAATCTTTTGTTTTCATTTCAAGATATCAACATTTATATATTCTCTCCATTCTTGATTTTTGTGAAAATCAATCCGAGTTCTTTTTTTTCCCGAAATTCGAATTATAGTAACATGTCTCGTTTAAACAATCAGTGAAAAAGACATTAAACTGAAACTCTTTATCCCTTGTCATCGAATAGTTTTGTTTAAGCAATTGCATGGCCTTAATAGGCTTTCTTCCGAGAATTCCATTAATTTGTGTTTATTCGCTGAACCGCCGTGAAGTCAAAATTCAATAAAACGTCGTTGTCAGATTTCTATGTTTGGTAAATATAGTTGTACCATATCCGTATTTCAAATCGAAAACTAGTGAAACTTTATCAAAAGTTAGTCACAATAAATAGCAAAATGAACATATTTAATTTGATTTTGATTTATTAACTGCAAGTCTATGAACAATTAGAAAGTAGATATTTAATATTACTTTGTTCAATTATTTGTTTAGGTTTTTTTCAAAATTTATGCAAATTTCACCATTTTCGCCACTTTGAAAGTAAAATAATCGTGCTGTCACAATAATTTTACGAACAACCCTCGTATTTTTCCTTTTCTATGTTAAAAAAATATTTTATTTGTCAAGTCATTAGTATGTTAAACATCACCTTTGAAACACCATTCGGCGTATTAAAACAATGTTTATGTCAAAAGATGTTATGTTGTTTATGTTAGAAGATTATAAAAAAGTATTGCGCGATTTGTTGCATAGGGTTATGAACGTTAAAAGAAATAAAAAAGTCTTTAAATTACCACGATATCCTTAACCTTCTAAGTGACCTGTTGGAATAGGTTTTTATTCGTCGTCTTGTTTCTTGCAATGTGCGCAGCGCATCGTGCGTTAACAATTTTACCATGTTACCTTTTTGAAAATGATTTTTGCTAAACCAAGTACATTACGAAATGTCGCTATATATGAGTATATTTATCAACAGATTTATTAAAAAAACCCTCGCTAATCTGTCAGAGAATTAGATATTTTTAAAATATCGTTTACGCTCAAAATGAAATTGTGTTAGTTGTACATATATCAAGAATTTTATTGTAACATATCAAATTGTACCTGTTGTCTTTACACACCCAGTAACATGGTGACACTCTGATGCTTTGCACATACACGAAGATTGACAAACTTGACCAAAAAATCCAGAAGGGCAAGTTGATTTACAATTCCAGCCAAACGTTCCACGAGGACAATCTACGTTATAAAGATACAAATATATTGTAGGAAACAGGTAATATGGTAAAGTAAAAATGTTCTGAAAATGTTGTAAAAAATCTTTAGTTAGTGTTTCATGTTACATACATTTTCTATGTTGAATCAGCTGTTTGTGTACCATGTGACCTTTATGTGTACTTATTACAGTTACTATCTGAGAGCTAGTAGAAACGAAATCATGACTCTGTTCAACCCCCCTGAAAATTTTAAATTCAGCAACCCAACGGAATAGCTCGACTGGAAGGAACGATTTTCGCGCTTTAGAATGGCTTCGAAATTGTACAAGAACAACCTGGTGTTCCAGATCAACGCCCTCATCTATGCAATGGGTAAGGAGGCTAAACACATTTTTAAGACCTTCCAATTTGATGAAGAGGATAAGAAGAAGTTCGAAAAAGTATTTGAGAAAATTGACGAGTACTTCGTTCCAAAGATAAATAAAATTCACGAGCGAGCCAGATTTCATCAGCGCGCACAACAACCTGGTGAGTCAGTAGAAACATTTGTTAGAACTCTCCACGAAATTTGTAAACATTGTGACCTTCCTGACCAGAAGAGCAAATTCGAGAGAGATTGCTGATTGGAATTTTGGACAAAGAACTCTCAGAAAAATTACAGCTCAGATCAGATCTGACACTCGAGAAAACATACATGAGGGACACCTCGGACTTACAAAATGTAGATCACGAGCTCAGGATTCAGCTTGGTGGCCTGGTATCACACAGGACATTCGCAATTTCGTTAATTCTTGCGAACTTTGCCAACCACACGGTCAATCGCAACAAAAAGAACCATTGAAGTTTACTCCATTACCTAGTCGACCATGGCAAAAAGTCGCTGCAGACCTTTGTCAGTTGAACGGAAAACACTTTATAGTTGTCATTGACTATTTTACCAGATTCATTGAAATACCTTTCCTACAGTCTATCACGAGTGCACATGTTATCGGGAAAATGAAGAATATATTTGTTCGACAGGGAATACCAGAATAGTTGGTATCTGATAACGGTACCTAATTTACCTCGGGAGCTTTTCACGAATTTGCAGAAGATTACAAATTCCGATAGACGTTGACGAGTCCTCGTTATCCGCAATCCAACGGGGAAGCAGAAAGTGCTGTAAAGATCTCAAAACGAATTCTCCGCCAGGATGATATCTTCAAAGCATTACTATCGTACCGCAGTACCCCTATTGAAGCGGCGGGTAAAAGCCCAGCTGAACTTATGATGGGGAGAAAGCTACGCACAACAATTCCCATGATACCGGAAATGCTTTACCCAGAATGAATGGACCGTGATGACGTTTTCCTTCGCGACCAACGATACAGGAAACGGTACAAATGTAGTTGTGACCAACATTACAACGCGCAACCGTTACCCGAACTAAAGCCAGGGGATTCAGTCAGAATCAAAACAGACAAGGACAAATTATGGCTTACTCAAGGAACTGTACAGGAAGCAGACACAAAAAGGCGATCGTACATTGTTGAAACTCTCAGAGGAACATACTGCAGGAACCGCCGACATCTCCAGAAAACCGACAGACCTGTACACTCCAATTACAGTGAACCAGTAATACCCTCCAAAACGTTCGTCCCAGATGCCGATCCAAATCCACCGGTTACCGATAAGGAAGTGCGACCGCAAAAACAAAACACTTGAGATATTCCTTGAGATGTTCCGCAGTCACCTGGAGTCACTCAAACGCGCAGTGGACGAGCTATCAGACGTCCAAAGAACCTGGACGATTATGTTTGTTGAATGACTATGTGTTGTATGAATGTGTCATTACAGAAGACTTGTATGTTCTAAGACTGTAAATATTTGTGTCTAATGTGTATCATATACATGTATGTCCTTTGTAATAAGGTTACATACCTTTAAATTTCTTCTAGTCACACTTTTAGCCAAAAGGAACTTGTTTGAAATTTACTGTATTTTCTTAACTGGGAGGGGGAGGTGTTTCATGTTTCATTCATTTTCTATGTTGAATCAGCTGTTTGTGTACCGTGTGACCTTTATGTGTACTTATGTGTATGACGTCACGTTTTCTGTAACTCTGGAATAAATGTTAGAAATGGACGCACGCGTTTTCTTGGTGCTCGTCTAAACAGTTAGAATGTGATGAATAAATATTGTAAACAAATCGATCAATGTCTTTATCATCAAAATCTATCAACTTTCCTTTTAATTTGCTGTAGTTGTTTGTTTACCAAGTTTAAGTCGACGTCATCATTTGACGTCCCCCTCACGCAGTGTAGTTTTCTAATATGTGATGATCAACGGATTATCAACGGAATGTCTTATAACAACCGACATTTTCCAAAAAAGGGTATAAAACAATAGTTATATCACACGATTAAGACATTTTGGTTTATATTGCACTAAGCTGAAATTGTGCATTTTACTATTACTATACAATGAATGTTTAATGTAATGGTTGTCGCTTTCATCCTCTTAAATTGACGTTGAACTGTGTATCTTAAATGAAATAAATTCATTTCGTGTTTTAAAATGTGTTGTTTGAAAGAGAGTATGTAAACAATGGTTCAAAGCAAACTTCGTCAATAGTTCTTAGTAAACTAAAAAAAGCATAAATGATTATGTTGTTATAATTATATAAATACACTAGTATATAAATTCAACAGTTAGTTTGTGCTTCAAACTTGCCTGTGCATGTGTTGCTAGCGTTGTTTAGATACTGGTTAAAGCAACATGGGTTAGGTAATAATCTTCAAAAGAAAAAAAAGTTATACATATGTGCACTTTTTTCATTCATTTCTCATTCGAATTAATGTGTAGTTAAAACTAATATTCAACAAGTACCTCCTGCAATCAGATTCTGTGGTATACTGTCGAATAACACAATATAGCAGAACGGATAAGATCAAGGTGTTCATTCTAAAAAGAAAATTGATTTTTTTTCAAACAACGGGGTTATGGGATATTCGTTAATATATTAATGTCAGAAAAAGCATCATATATACGATATATCGCGATAACAAACAGTGTTCTAAATCAAAAGTCCAAAGAAAAAGCACAAAAATCAGGAGCAGTACAAACACGAACCTCTACAAATATTAGAGGCAGGATCAGGTGCCATGGTGAAGTGAGCATCCTCTGCTGACCAATACATTGTTTTATTATATATTGTGTGTTTTTGTAATAACTGCTATATGAAGTCAAATTTATATCTTATAAATACCGTGATCCCTTCTTTGATACCACTGAATGTGAAATAAAAGGCCATGAATAACGGGAAAGTCATATAGTATGATACTGATGAAAATATGATTCGGAGATCAATACGGTTTTGTTATGATACAAATGACACACCTGCGAATGTTATTGTCATTTAAATTTAGACCACGTTGTTTTATTTGATCCTTTCAGTTTCGCAGTAGAAATCGTGCCTCGTATAGTCTATTTCCTAGAATTTAGGTACTTGTAGTCAAATATAAAATCTTAGCGTTTATTGATTTTAATCTTTATCTTCATTAATTGATGGATAAAATGAGTACTAGAAATAAATATGACAATAGAAAATATAGGGTTTTTTATGCTGTTGCAACAATTATATACTTAGTAGCCATCACCCTTAAGGATTAATTTTCGATCCGCGCCTGACCTAGAAATACATTCAAAAGTGAAACAGACTATACTATTTTATGCAGAATGTTCCTTGAAAATGGCTCAATATACTTAGTTTTTATACAAAACACGCCCATTCTTGTTTTAGAAAGCATGGTATTGCACACCAAAAGCATCAAACATGGCTATGATTTTATCAAGCAACCCAATGTTTATATTTTCAACCCCGTGTAGAGTGGTTGAACACGAACAATAACTCTGATCTGAATATCATCGTTTAGTTTAAATAACCGCTAGATAAGAAAAAAAGACATATATATTTTAATATCTTTTCATGTTTTAACATAAATCAAAGTAGGATATTATATGAAAAAACGATAAGTACTTACGTATTTTGAGAATATTATCCGAAGACTTACACTTCCGTTCGAAATTTCACAGAAACTGAACTAATCTCGGGGAAGTCTCGTGAACTTTCATTCGAGCACCTTTGGATTTATTACATACTTAGCAACGATAAAGAAAACATTTCGAACACATTCGCAGTGGTGAATCAGTTCTAAATGTTTTTGATTTTTTTGTATTGGGTAAAATATGTAAAAAAAAGTATCACATTCTCAAATTTAAATCTAAAATCTAGCAATCAATCAGTAGATTATAAATTGCGAATTAGCCCACTATACTTTTCTTATTGCTATAATATGATATACTAGGTTTGATATATAGCATGTCCACTAGCAGACATTAAGTATCCCACAATTCATTATAAATAATTGATCCATGGAATTCCAAATGCATTTGCGTTGAAAAATATCTCAAAGCACTTTAATTATCAAAATGCATTAAATTACTGAATTTTGTGTAGGAAACATGACTTAACAAAAGCACGTCAAGTGCAAAATCGTAGGTATAATAGCACAGATAAATACCAAAGGCCAATAGACCTTATAGCAGTTATATCATTTTAATTATAACATTTAATGAAAAAAATAGAGGCACGGATAACGTGTTAAATGATATAAATAAAAAAAGAACAAGGAAACAAGTTTCATTCCATTCGCGTTCTTTCAATTGCAATTTGTTGTATTTTCATCAAAATCGCGACCTTTGCACCAACGAATAAACTTCCTTTTGATTTTTACATAAATTAGTGATTTCTGAAAAGGAAATATCGGATTTTATTGCTTTTACTTTCATGCTCTCATAACCAGTTGAGATAAAGGTTGGTCCCTACTGGAGAGACGTTATTACAGGAAGTTATGTTTGCACTGCATTAAGAGGGATACATTTTATTACCGATCAAGCATCTTGTTTGTTTATAGACCTAGAGGTAATAATGTGAACATGATAATGACCAATTTAAATTTATCACTAGATTATCTTCCAATAATAACGACATACTATTTTTTAAACTATACAAACTTTTTTCTCGAAAACTGTTTGTAGAAAAAGATTATTTAATGATATTTTCCCAAGGTCAAGTTATTGTGTGAAATACATATTGTAAATGTTGTAGAAAGATAGTAACCAACATAGCCTCTATATTTTGTTAGCTCTTAGTACAATAGGTATAAATCTAGATTTTCAAAAAAAAAATTGCTAACCATCAAAATACAGAAATATATCAGCATATTTTGAAATTTGTATTAATTCTAATTTAGTATATTCCCATACAAAATGTTTGCTTTATCAGTTTATCAATAAAAATAACAACTGTGGTTATTTTCTCAAAAACATATAATGTAAAATGTGATTTTAAATAATACATTTAAATCTTGTTTCACTCTTGTTTTTTTAACATGATAAATTTGGCTGGTGGGAAACGTGTTATGAAAATGGAGGCATTCATATAATAGAGAATCCGGTAAGATAAGTAAGAAGTTAAAAAATTTCTAGTTTGGACTTTAAAATACTGAAGTGTCAAACTAATAATTCTAAGTCAAAATATCACATTAACTAAAAAAATGCTGAGTAGAAACCCACTCTCAAAAGAAAATACAAGATTGAAGGAAAAAAACATGTTACCTTCACGTCTGTAAAATTCAACTTTATCAGCTGATCAATCATTTCCTAGGTTCTTGCGTACAGACGACTTCATAAATATCCTATTGATGGCTTTTTTTCTAGTACTTTAGATGTCATATACGGAAAATTATTAAGTGTGTCATTGCCATGTTTCTTTAAAAACATAAATTTAAATGCCGCTTAAAATGAAATACCAATTTCAATTGCATTTCTAATGATTTAGATGGTTTCAATTAAAACATAAACCTTAAGGAGACTTAGTTCGTGTAATATAATTGTTTATAAAAATAATCTATATAAAGAATTGTTATTGTGATTGAACATTACAGCTATATTACATTGATATACTATGTTTGTTTTATTGCCTGACGTCAGGCATATCTAAGGTTTGAAAGTTCCCCTCTCCGAAACAGTGCGGACAATGGGAGCAAGCAATATCAAGATTTTTCACAAAAAAGATTAACCGATGCATGTTTAATGTGTCAGCATTTACATTCACAATTGATGAAAATGTTATATGGGATGTAATAAACAACAATGAGCAAGAGTTTTTAAGTAAAAGGGCTGTTCACCATGCACGTATGTAATACTGATTTAAAAATAGATTAGCCATATTTGAACGGTGGAAAGGGGGAGAGGGTCTTCGCTACAAGTTGTTACATATTGTCTATAACGGTACAATGTAAGTAATAAATGATGTTGGATTATTATCAATACCGAAGAATCATCAGTTTTGATTAAAACAAATATATATTCATACAGCTGGAATGTTTACTGAAGAAACTATATCGCCGAAGCGGGATGTGACCCGATTTTTTATCAATTGGGCGATTTCATTCACCTTGAAAAGGGTACATAATTCGCGTGTCTTACTAAATGTACATTAAACAAATACTAGTCAAGTATGTGTGTTAATTCAAATGAATAGATTTCTTCCAAAACATTCGATTAAAAGTATAATATACATGTATGTAGTTGATACAAACAAATTCATTTGACCCCTTCCCCATGGATAAATGCAAATAAAACTATCGGGTCGAGATCTCCATCGTCACTGAATGGTAATGCAGGACTTCGCGCCATAATGTTTCATTAATAGATTTTGCGCGCCGATAAGTGGACGAGTTGGGGTCATGAGAATACTCCAGAGATCACCGGTTGTACACATCACAGGCACGTAGCATCGGGGGAGGGGGGGGGGGGGCTGCCCCCTTTTTTTTCCAGCATACACTTTTCTTAACTTGATATTTACATATTATAACAAATAGAAATATCATGGATCCCCCCTTAAATTTTGTCGCAGCATGTAATAAAAATGAAACTGAAAATAAGGAATTCTAATTGAATTGAAGTTACAATTAGGATTTTCTTTTGTGATTTTGAGAATTCACCCTTTTTTGTCAAGATGTTTTTGATGAAGCCGCCCCACACACTTTAAAAAACAATGCTACGCGCTTGAATATCCTTACCTATTTCCTATGGTTGGAAATTTAAAAAAAATGCCTTTCAGTTGATTTTGCATCTTAATATAACAAATACAAGTTTTATCTTCCGCTTTCAAGCTTACATGCAATTATTTGATATGTGTACATTCCTAAAATAATTTGAATTAATGAAATAATTTAATTTCAAGGGATATACATGTACATGCACTAGATCGTTTTTTTTTAAATTTATGATCAGCAGCGAAAAATAAATTGATTTCTTATAAGATAGCCGAATTGATACATGCATACTTCTGAATAATTTTGTTTAGTCAGGCAAAGCTTTTTGAAAAGCTATTACTTGTTAGTAAGTTCTTACTTTTGAATCACCAATACTTGAATCAATATTCAACAACACATGATATTTTTTTTATAAAGGATTAAATTTTGTATTTGACACTTTCAATATATATAGACAAATATGAAGGTTAAGTGCAGTCTTTTAATTCCTGGCACAACCTTTTTTGGGGGGGGGCTAAAATACCAGGATTAAATGGGGTAAGTTAAATATCTTCGTTCCTTTCAGATTTTGAACAGTTGAGTTCCAAATTACATGGCAAATACCGACAGAATGTTTCCCTTCGGGGTTTTTTTTTAACAATCAGAAAAATTGCACCATTACTTTAAGGACGTATAAAAACTCTGGGAAATGCCCATAATATAAATCATTAAAATGACTTATTTGAGTATCCAGAGGAGAATAATTCATGCAAGTGGCAATCACAACAAAACATTATATTGGAGATGAGGATATGGAGTAAGGACACAACAAACCATTATTGACTAAAGATATGACTGTATCTATACCGTGCTAATACATTAAGTTAGATGACAATAAATGATGTGTAAACATGGTTCTGCATTCTCAAATAAACAGTCAACTTTAAAAACCTAACATAATATATTTCCAAGAGACTGACAAAATATCGCACTACCTAATACCTGTAGTGTAATGCAGTAAGTAGCATCACGGAGAGTAGTTCGATAACACAATAAAAGCTGAAAACTAATGACTTTCACCAAAGCGTTGATAGTAACGTGTACTTATTTTTATTATCTATGCAACTGTTGCTCCCGTTGCTCCAAAATTTGTTATACATGAAGTATCATACTCTAAGACTTGATCTATGCGTTTGCAATAAAAAAATAGGGACTGAAAATTTTCATGTAGTATGTCAATGGCAGATAAACAATTTTATGCATTTTTTACAGATAAACTGATTATAAATGTATGCAAAAATGTGCATATATACTTAGGTTATCATATGAAATAAAAACTACTGCTTCAATTTACAAAATTACCGATCACCTAGAGTAACATAGTTGTCCTGTAGTCTAACAGAGTACCGTGATATCGTGGGTAGGTAAATGTTTGTGGGTAGTCAAAAGTTTCTGGTGGGTTGAGATGTAATTTTATTGTTAGTGTAATCGGGATAATTTTGATAAATATGAAATAACTGTTTGTATGTACGTTCGTGAGGGTATAAATTCATGGAAAAGGTTTACCTACAAAAGCCAAGAACTTTGCTCCCCCACCAACAATGATTATTCCACAGTATCCAAAACATGGCATTCAAATCAATTACTGTATATCCATTCTTGATAAATAATATCGTTTGTCAAACGCCATGACGTGTAACAACCATTTGTCGCAATGTCTTTGTTTCTTAAATGATTGATTAAACATATCAGAGTTTGATTTGTAGGAACTGTAATTAAATTAACAGGAACACTGATCTGAGATATATTCACTCTGGTCAAAATGTCAAAGTGGCAGAGCAATTTTTATTTTATTTTATGGACCTTACTGTATTGGTTGGTGTGAGTAATAAAACATACCCCATTTCATAACTAAAATTATTTAATTGTCTGAAGTTTCTTCTTTGAAAATGAATTTATTTATCTTAAAGTTGAACCGAGGAAACATGCACCTAGATTTTTTTAATGACTAATCAATAAAAGTTATATATGCCGTTTAAAACGGCATTATCGCAATGTTGAAAACAGACCCAAATTTTGTCAGCATGACTAGATAAATGAAAAAGAAGTGTATAGAAAATTTTGCAATTTTTTGATATATTTAGGTACTAGCCATAATTTGAAAATGAATAACTACGATTTACCCATGCATGTTCATATTTAACGAGTAACGTTTTAAGGTGGATTTGTGCATGTGCGTGGGAATAGTAATTTAGAAAAGCAGCATGCAGAACGAGGTAATACGATATGTTTGTTTACATTTGTTTGAATTCATAAAAACAGATTTGTGTGCTTTTAACAGAAAAAAATATCAGATATTGTCATTTGCATTTTATGAGGATGGTTGCGTATCGGCGTCGAAGGCAATCGATGAGACTCGTTTGCAATTGAACATTATTTTCATACATTGACAACATGTATTATCATAATAAAACGTCAAATTTATCCCCTCGACTCAAAACATACAATTTATAGATTATAAGTATTCGAATGATAGCTATACAAGTTTTATTATTTTCAGACAATAAATATCGTACCAAACACATATTAAGCTTCTTTTCCTTTATGAGTTAATATCATATTAAACAAAGAAAGCACACCGCTGTGTGATCCACATGTCTATAGCTAGAATCCGACAAGTCCATAGTTAAAGGTATATGTGGCGTATTTGGAGTAAAATTTTTGACATGAAGTTAAGTAAAAAAATATACATCATACTTCTTATAATTAGACGTTTCACAAACTGTAGGCCCATAAAACATGTTCTGTCTTTAGTTATTTGTCTCTAAACTTTGCTACACGTCTGATGAATATTAATGTAATCCGCCACTTATAACGCCACTGCGCATGAGTGCGGGAAACCACGATTGAAGAAGAGTTTGTTTACAAATTAGAATCACGTTTTTCATGTCTTAAATTAAATAATTCTTATATCAGATGATACTCGAAGCATTATTATTCCGATATTGATTAATGTAGAACGATATAAATTGTTTATTAAGTGTAATAAAGACGAAGCACGATTTTAGCACTTGTGGTTTAAAACTTTTAAGGTAAAGACACGGGACACATGGAGCACGAACCTGACTAGCAAAACCCCTACAACTTCATCATGGAAACTTAAGTTTAATTAGGCTTTAATTTCTGTTCCATCAATCTACATGGTCTCCGATGACAATCTTACCTTTGTTCCTATCCTTGTCAGTCTGTCTCTTTTTTCTTTCATTGCCAAATCTGTCAAACAAACGGTATACCTATCATTCTCGTCGTCGCCATTCTTGTTGATAGACCAAGATAGATGTCACGTGACCCATTTAAGGCGGGGTTATTCAAATCTTTTGTATTTTTTACCGTGCCGGTAAAAAATAAAAAATATTTTTTTGATTTCTTGTATCTTTGTTATGCGATTGACTTATAAAGCGTAATTTGTTTGAAAGTCCTATCTTTAAGTAAAGAATTGAAGCAAATAATCAGATCTTATTATTGTTATTCAGTAAAAATACGCCACATATACCTTTAAACACGAAGTTTCTAACAAGTGTCCACCGCTCAAAGTGGTCTTCAATATAGATTCTCATTTTACAACGTTTTCTGTCAAACTGTTTCTTTCTTTTCTCTTCGAGCGCGTTATTCCACTGTCAACGGACCGACCACGTTTCCGCGTCCACCTCTTGTGTACGTTCTAAAATTAGCTTTCACATCACGTGCTAATGAATATTTCAAAGTTGGGCGTTTATTGACCAGCCCGGTCAAAAAATAAATAAATTCGATTTTATAATGAATACTTTTAAATGCGTTTGATTTAAACTGTACAAGAGAGAAGATCAATATGGCGACAGGTGACAGTCTATATTTGTATCGGGAGAAAAAATCTGTGAGGTTTGTAGATCTGTGTGTGTTATTAATGCTACCATTATGTAAATGACATTGTAACTGCTACTAGTGTTCTTAGAAGAACTTTTGGAATTTAATATGTAACTTTGTAAACCTATTTATACATTCCCATTTTTTCTCCAATGCCAATCAATTTGGTTTTTGACCAATATTGTACTTGAGGCCATAATGTTTATTCTTTTTTCTACATTTTCTTGTTTTTGTTCATTTGTTTCTTTCTTGTTTTTCACTTTGCATTTTTTATTTGTTTGCACACACTTTTCCAAGTGTTTGCTTACTGTGTTTTTACCTTTAACTTTAGTCTTGGTGTTACGCAACGAAGGTCATGGACGTTCAGTACATGTATGGATTCACACCTGTCTTTTCAAACGCAGTGCTCTTTCATAGTTTCAATACCGTTAATCAACATGTCTTTCAATGGCGTGTGACTCTACTGAACAATATCGAGCCGCGATTGGGCTATTTTACAGTTGTGTACAGTGTGGGAATAAATGTTTTTATCGTAAGCTGTTTCAATTAAGAGTACTTTTCAAATGTTTACTTCAAAACTTACTATGGTTTGGAAACTTGTATAAAACATTGTTTAAGTGTTTTGCTCAATACTCTTTAGTTACTAATTATTTTTTTCAAGTCATTTTCATGCTATTATTTTTATCAGGAGATATTGAGACGAATCCCGGGCCTTGTACTGGAACACAATATACTTTAGATATATTTCATCTTAATATTCGAAGTAACTATAAGAAACAAATTAGACGGTTTACTTAGTTTAGTCTCGGATTTTGGTGTTTTGATGTTTTATGTTTTACGGAATCTCACTTAAACTCCTCCATTTTAGACCGAAATTTGTTTATTGATGGTTTTAATACAATTTTTTCGCAAAGACAGGAACAATTTTTGAAGGGGTATTATTGTATATATATATCAAACTCACTACGAGTGAAGAGACGCATTGATTTAGAACTAACAAATATTGAATGTATATGGATTGATATACAGACCCTGAAACGTATACCACACGCTCGCTGCACGCTCGGTACACGCTCGCTAAACGGTTTCCACGAAACGCTGAACGATTTACACGAAACGCTACACGCTTTTCCCAAAACGCTAAACGGTTTGCACGAAACGCTGAACGGTTTTCACGAAACGTTTCTCACACGAAACGGTTTGCTCGTTTTTCACACGCTTTGGACACGCTTTAATTTTCGTTTCAATCGAATCCTCTCGGATTTTTTCTTTGATGATAGGAGTTGTTTTAAAATGGCACGATATAATAGAAATACTGATATTTGACAAATAATTTTTTGTTATTTCAACAATATTGACATTTAATGAAAAATATTTCATTATAAAAAAATTAAAAAGATTATACAGAACAAGCACGTACATGTATTCATCGCTCAAAAGAATTATTAATCGCTCGTTTTAATGTCGTAGGAAAAATGAAATTGTTCCATGAAAATAAAAAATACAAAAAATGTAAATGGCTTATTAATTTTAAAACATTAAAATTGAAGTCCGTATCATTACAAACGTAATTCAACATTAAGAATTGATTGAAATGGTTTGAGAGATTACAAACGTAATATTTAATAGAATTGATTGAAATGGTTTGAGAGATTATAAACGTAATATTTAATAGAATTGATTGAAATGGTTTGAGAGATTACAAACGTAATATTTAATAGAATTGATTGAAATGGTTTGAGAGATTACAAACGTACTATTTAATAAATATTATTTAATTACATTAATAATTGACAAAAATTTAAAAGTAAATTTATTTAGTCACCGAATTGTAAAAGAAATCTATGCAATCGAACATTTTTGTTTTATTATATCGTATCAACCGCATATTAAAATATGTTCCGCACATAAAACCAGAGAGAAAATAAGACGATTGACATTTAAAAAAATAAAGTTTGAATCTTTATTTAGAAAATCCCTTTTCTAAAATAAATTCAATAAATTATAGGAAGGAACAAAATTAATGAATTCAATTTCAGAATCAATAAACATGTAAGCATAACGTCGCTTTTACCACAAACTGTTTAAAATTAGTACCATACATATATATAATGTGAACATTATATTTTCCCCTCTATTCTTCTTCATTTTTTTATTGAGTTGATGAACGTTATATCATTAAAATGATGTCCTTTATCAAATACTAATTCCGACTGCTTTAAAGTCATTATTTTTTTATTGGCTGTTGACAAAAAAAGAGACGCGTGACGATCCAATGAAAAAAATACACAGTTTGATTGACAATTTTAGTCAGCTGCAGGTACGTGTTACCCGATGTCCGAGTGCTAATTGTACACTGTTGAAAAGTTTCAGTTATCGATGTAAAAAAGAACCAAAATACTACATGTTTATTACGACTTCACATTATTAAAAATAGCTGATTTAAATTTTACAAAATAATTCATTAGTATACACACATAAGTATTTTGTTAATCACATACTATTACGGGATATCTAAAACTTGGGCGCCATTTTGAAAGATTTAATAAATGAGAAAAGTTCTGAATGAAATATGATGAAACCGTTTCACACAATTCTCGCACGCTTTGCTCGAAACGCTTTACACGCTTTGCCCGAAACGCTTTACACGCTTTGCCCGAAACGCTTCTAAATAATTATTTTTCCTCCATTTCATGTCTAGACGACAATGACGCTAGATTATCTGAATTCAACTCTGAATGTAATAATTTTATTTGTGATGTATGTATTTCTAAACAAGATGTGATAATTTTATTTCAATCATTCAAGTAAACAAAGCTGTGGGGCCGGATAACATTAGTCATAAAAGGCTTAAAAATACTATGTATACAATAGCAAAGCCTCTATGTACATTATTCAATCGTTCTTTAAGAAACAGTAAATTTCCAAGCTCTTGCAAAATATCCAATGCTTTACCTTTATATAAGAAAGGCGACTCATCACTAATGTCGAATTATAGACCTGTTTCTTATTAAGTTGTGTTTCTAAGATAATGGAGCGAATTAGTTTTAGACATGTATACAACTTTTTTCATGACAAAAATCTTTTTTATAAGTATCAAGCTGAATTTTTACCGGGTCACTCAACTGTTTATCAGCTAATAGAAACATACGATCATATTTTAAGAGCAATTGATCAAGGTCAATCTTGTTGTATGATTTTTGCCACTTGTCAAAAGCATTTGACCGCGTTTGGCATAAAGGTTTACTGTTTAAACTCCATACCTACGGTATTACTGGAAATCTGTTCAAATGGTTCAATAGTTACCTTGTAAATAGAAAGCAAAGAGTTATGTATCGAGAAGTGTTGTCGTCTATTAAGTCTATTAATGCCGGAGTGCCTCAAGGCTCTGTCATTGGTCCATTGTTATTTCTTATTTATGTAAACGATATAGCAGATAACATGTTGGCAGTTTGCCGACTTTTTGCAGATGATAATAGTCTTCAACATGCTGCAATCAATGTACACGATATGGAATCTAATCTTAATCTTACCCTATCCTCAGTGTTTAATACCCTCCCGCATTCAGATCATGTTTAAGTTTTGGGCATAAAACCTTTGCAAGGATTTAAATCTGAATGTAGGATGATATTATGCATTGCATCTTTTTCATTTTCCTTTAAAATGGATCATTTCATAGTGCTTTTATAGATGTATACCACACGCAAATAGATGCATACCACATGCCAATAATATATCAACATACTTCACCCCCTTTTGACTCCTACAGAGGGTGGGTGGGTGGGTAGCCACAGTATTTCAAAGATAATCCTTATAAAATTCATCACTCCATCCTCTGTATACATATCTACAAACCAGGCATGGATGTCTAAAGAATGAATTATACGTCACATGTACTTCTGCTTGGGTATTAACCAATGAGGCTCTTACCCTATCCTCAGTGTTTAATACCCTCCCGCATTCAGATCATGTTTAAGTTTTGGGCATAAAACCTTTGCAGTTCATCAATCATACATGCCCCTTCAGTTCACTAACCTAAAGAAAATAATGACCTTCTCCCAATACTCCAAAGAAAACAAACATATTTTTATAAACATAACAAATTTTAATTTTACTACCACATCAACATAGATGAAATGTAAATCATCTAAACATAATATGTATATGATAAAGTACAACATATATTTTCCCAATGTTTATTTATGTTTCAAACATGCTCTTTACAGTTTTTGAAAATCACATAAATTTAATTTTAGTTTCATACATGATTATGTCCTTCAAATTTGGTCACAAAGGAAGACAAATAACATCCTCTATCAGCATTAATCACACTTGCACACATTATCATTAAATGTTCCATTCTTTACTGAAAGGCTTTACTCAAAGAATCATAATCTGCCTTTCCTTTGTACTGAGATTCAATCCCATTTCCTTGAAATACAGATTCTGCTAACTTTGTAGCAACAACACCTGAATCAATCATTGTATGCATTCTACTATAATACTCTGCGCTTGACTTGCCAAACCAACCAATGTGTCTCATCACCTGATCTACATTTTCAGCAGATCCTGACAAAGCCATTGTAATTGCACAACCAGCTCTGAAACTATGAGGTGTTTCGCCCTCGTAAATACCTAAAGTTGAAAGATAATATAACAATCTTTCATATACTACAGAGTAACTAACATTTTTATCTAAAACCCTTCCATTCTCTGACACAATTCTAAACAAATATCCCTTTGAAAGATCGACCTTCAATTTTTTGGCCAATATAAAATAATCTAACAAACCTTTAACCGGACAAACCATTATGTCTTCGCACCTTTTTATTACAAAAGAATTGTTCTTTCCCTTCTCACCCCTCAATGTTTTACCAAATGTATGCTGGAATACCAAACCAGAACCATCCTCTAGAATCTTGACCTCCTGAGAAACTACATTGGACAAATCACCAGCCCTGTCACCTGCAAAGAACTGAACTTTTATCCATGCCTGATCTCGAATCAAAACAAATTTTTCTCGAAGAGTCAAATCACATCTATCTAATTCTCTATTTATAAATAAAGCTATCGCCTTAACTTTCGATAAGAAAATTGGTTTTGCTTGTTTTGGTAATATGTGTGCTTTTGCTTGCTCCTCCCTAATTAACTTGAGGTATTCTTTTACCAGAGGTGAAGCTGTCGGGTTTCCCTTTGAACGCAATATATCCTATGTCTTTCCACGTCCAAACTCATGAAATATGTTATTCAACTGGTGAATTAAATTTTCTACTGTTCCTGAAGCAAGTCTCTTAGGACAACCACAATCAAAATCACCTTTCAAACCTAACTTTTCACAATCTATCTTATGGATTGTAGTCTTTCCCTTTAAATCTTTCCAAACTAAAAACCTACGGATATCATTCGGAGTGCATGACAATAAAGTTGGAGACCCAGGAGATGCTTTCAAAAATCCAAGAAAAGATTCTACAAGACTGTTTCTCTTTTTACACTTTAAAGAAGTAACAATTTTCCCGTCCAGTTCCAAAAGCCTCCTATCTATTACGTCCCAGTCAATCTCAATTTCTCCTGGATTATCCTGCAATAAAAACCAGATGCAGAAATAAGTCACACAAATAAAACCCTAAAAGCAAACAACGGCCACCTCAAACCTACATTATCCAACACAAAACCCTTCTTAGATGGAATTTTAACCACTTCTTTTTCACCGTTTACACCAAGACAAAATGACCCCACAGAATTAGCTAACAACTTCGGCCACCATATAGGTAAGGGTTCCATCATAGGAACTATGATCCTACACATGACCTTCTGCTGCTCGAGTAAACAAATAATAGGAAAGATCAATCCAAAGGGAGGAAAAACATAGGGGTTGATTTCCTTTCTAATATCTTGACAAAAGACATTAACACCTGCTGATAGAGGAGTTGCACAAGGTGTAAAATGTTTTAAAGGCATACCCTCTTTTGAATTCATTGTATTTGAATCTAGTGCCATTAAATCTATTGAATGTGGACCATATGCTGTATCCACCAACGTCCATGCCTTTTGGCTAAGCATAGTGTCTGCTGCACTTAGGATTCTAGAAGGTTTATCTGCCTCATTCAACTTTGAGGACACAAATGTTAGGCGTAAATCTATATTTTTTGCAACAATAAACTGAAAAACATCTTTTATGATATCGTTAAGTTCTTTACATCTTTTACCCTGACTATTCCAAGAACCAATGACAGCCATGCTGTCTGTGTATACATCCACTCGTGAATCTTGCACCATACTGCTAAGTGACATTAAAGCCCTCAAAATTGCATCTGCCTCCTTAACATGTATTGGCCTTACATCATTTTCTGACCAATAATCTCCTAATACTAAGTCTTCCTCCCCTAATCTTACACAGGCACCATATCTAAATCCAGAAGAATCAGTATAAATTGATACTGTTTTGTGAAACTCCAATCTCCATTTAGAACAATCCTGCCACTTATCTACAAATCTCCAATGTTCAATTTCCTCTTTTAAGGATCCGGAAATTTTAACAGACCTACTATTTTTCAAACCCTGAGAAATTCCAGCATTTATTTCTCTACAGAACAACTTGCATCCCGGGATTACCAGACTCATAGAAATGCACTTTCCAGTAAATCTTTGCAATGTCTTGACATCTACTTCCTTTCTTTCTAAAATTGATTCTCTAAGATCTATGAATTTTGCTTTTTTATCATCTGGCAGTATGTATGCTTCCCTTACAGAATCAACTAAAAAACCTAAATACCTCTTACAACTTGAAGGATTTAAAGAACATTTACTTAATGCTAGGGTATATCCCAACCTTGTCAACAGTTCAACTAAACCATATACCAACCTCCTAGCCTCCTCATGAACTTTCACATCATCTACAGAATCAGATCCCCTAGTAGCAACAAACCTATCATCTATGTACAGAGAGTTACGCACAGAGAATGTCCTAAGATAAGAGGTAACACACATACCTATGGATTGGTAAATAAAGGCTGAAGCTTTCCAACCAAATGGTAATGTTGAATACACCATGAAAAATCCTCCAAACTGAATACCAAAAAATTCCTGAGACTCATCATCAATTTTTATTCGACTGTAACCTGATTTCTCATCACATGTGATCAACAAAGCATTTTTATCTACTAAACGATGAATATCTTTCAGCGTCTCTAACCGAAAAGGCAGATCCTTAATCCATAAATTAATATAACGTTCATCATGACAAAGACGTGGCTTACTTGGTTCTACAGTAAGAGGCATAACCACTCTTGGGGGTTGACACTCACCCACTCTACCTAAAAGTTTGATAGCTCCACACTGAATCTTATCCATTAATTCCTCGACAATAAAATCAGAGTACTGTTTGCAAATGGTAGAATTGGGTGCATAATGTTTGGGAGGCACATTCGAATTGTAATAGTTTCCCTTAAAATTTCCGTTATATGATTGAAAGAAATCAAAGACATTGACACCCTTCTTTATCCATTTTAAAACATCGTTGTTTTTTGATGTAATCTTATTCATAATACACTCCCATTCTGGTACAAATGAATGAATCTGACCAGAAATGAATTTACCTGGATCCCTTATTGGTAAAGAGTTAATATCAAAATATAAATCGCCATTAATTACTTCCTCTGCTCGAGGGGAATGGGTTGCAGGCGAAGCAATTCTTCCTTCAAGTGTAACCCGTACGAAAATTTTAGGTGGATTCCATCTGAAATTCAGGTGGATTTCAGACGGAATCCGTCTAATATCTCTTGTCTTTAGGTGGGATAAAGGCGGACAACAGAATACCGCCTAACAAAAGACGGAGTACGCTTAAGCCAACAGGTGGATTACGCTTAACATCTTAAGCGAACTTTTATATATTAAGAGGAAAATTGAACTTAGAAAATTTCTCTAGATTCATAGGCGGATTGTATACAAATTCCGCTTTTCCTTTATTCTTAGTTATTTTCACAGTTTTGAGGGGAACTTAGACAATTTTTCTTCGATGTAAAAATTTATCATATTGGAAATGATAATTTTGTTTAAGTTTGAAAAACACAAAGACCTGGATGTTATTACTGAATGTTTATTATATTACACAACTTAATATTTTGTTTCAGTGTAAACATTTTTTTATCAATTTTGATAATTTGGATAGTAATTTGCTACAATGCATACACCTGTAAAGATATTACACACATATAGGTTATGATAGACTTTAAATCCCTTGCATAAATTAAAAAAAAAAAAATAAATAGCAATCGTGTAAAAAACACTTCCAAAGATTCATTGTCTTATCAAGTTACTCAATCAAAAATAGTTGTATCCCATGTATTAATCAGACTCCAGTCTATTTGGAAATTTGCAAATAAATGATTTCTGTGCTCCAGGATAAGCTACTAACATGCAGCTTGACAACATACTCTTAATATGAACAACTTCAATCTCATTTGTTTCTGTAACTGACAAGATGTGCAAATCTTCATCGTAATTTCTACAAAATAACTTCTTTATGAAAACAAGTGGTTGTACAATATTGGAAGTGTTTTGACATAAAATAAAAAACATCACTTCTCCAAAACCAGTACCACTCTCCCCGTGGTAGCAAACAGCTGAATTGTTTCGTTTAATCATTCTTGAATATTCAGTACCATAAATTATATATGCCCCATACTCTACACGGTTAAAGCTTGTGTAAGTATCCACTAAAGGGTCATGTTTTAAAAATTGCTGCAGTGCACCAACCTCATCATTGGTTAAACATCTACTGTATAAAGCACCTAAAATATATATGCTATCATCTAACTTCTGTCCCCTTTTAAGAAGTGATGGGTTTTCAATAATTTTACATAGCATATCTATTTCTGAATCTTTTACAATGCATTTTTGCTTTAACTCGGGTAGTTTTTGAATAAATGAAATGGCAGTAATTATTTGTGTATCAATACTTTGACTTCCTCTGATCATTTTTAATACTATCCCATTTTTACTTTCAAAAGAGAAACAACTGTGTGTGTACAGAGGACCAAGATTTCTGACACAGTCTGGCAAATGAAGAAGTTGGTGAACATTAAGTCTTAAAAAACATCTCTCATACAGATTTTCAAAACGTCTACAAAACCTAATCAACAGACTTTCTGCTTTGTCTAAATCCTTGTCAGTAGACCCACACTTTAAAAGAATATGCATTGAATCTACTAACAAAAGAAAATGGGAAAACCGATCCTTATCTAAAATCCCATGAAGAACTGGACCTCCAAAATATAACAAAAAAGATCTAAATTCTGATGCTTTCCAGTACTTTAAATCCTTTTCTATCGAACGGGGCAGGCGAGTAACATCAAGTGTTGGACGAATGCTTTGAAGTCTGTTATCAACTTCACACACACAGTTATTTATGTTAAAATCCTTCCCCTTGTACTTTGCTCCAAACCACAATTCCAACATCATCTTCTGAACTCCAAGAAGCACTCCATGCATATAATCTATTGCCATTCCAGAGACAATGTTGAAGTGCGGAACGAAATGTAGCCATGATGGACCCTTGATACCTTTCACAGGTTTTCCCATGGTCACTTGCTGATGATCTACTGCTTCTCTTGCGTGTTGAAGCACATTTTCTCTTGTTCTTTCTGGTCCTTTAGGATTTTGATGTTTGAAAGGAAATATGCGTGCATGGCCACGGCCAACAGATGCAGATTCGCCTTCCTGTTCACATTTCCAACAAGAAAATGCACCATTATATTGGACATGGTTGCAGAGCAAACTCCTGGCTGGGAGGTCAGCTGTTCCACACAGCAAGAATCACTTGCATACAAAGATGCCTTTATCCGGTGATTCACATTGTATGCCTTCATTTAATTTTTTCAGAGATTGTAAAAATGGTTTTAGGTATGTTCCCATCGATGGTTTTTTATTTCCATACCAAAGCGCTGCCAGAATCATGTTTTCTTTATTCATCCTTTGCTTGTAAGGCAGTTCATTAATTATCAAATAAATAGGCCAAATAGATGTTTTGCTACTTTTGAAAACTGGTGCCCCATCAGTATTAAACGTAAAAGAGATATTTTCCTGAAAACTGAGGACTCCATTATTCTCACACAAATTTCTGTACAAATGACCATCATAAATGTCTTCATAAGAGTTTCTTGAGCTTTTTGTCCTATTAAATCGATGTCTTAAACTATTGTAAAATCCCTTTTGAGCAAATAAATTTTTTATTTGGTTTTCTAAAGGCATTTTAATAAAATAACAAGAATTTTTGACACCGAGTGTTGCTCCACAAAATTCATATGGACAGTTTGGAACTGATGTATTTTCAACATAACCAAGGCAGTGGTGGCAGTAATAATGTCGGACAAGAGGATTTCGCAAATTTTTGAAAAAGAGTTTAAACTCATATAATGAAGAGCAAAGTTTATGACCATGAGGTAGGGCTAGTGCAATAATTTTCAGAAGCTGCTCCGTCGCCTCCCCTATCAAGTTGTACCTGGATGTAAATACAGCTAGCACAAGCATAAAGGCCCCTAAAGTCACTGATGCACCCGGATAAAGTGGATCCGAGTCAAAGTCATTGACATCCTTTGGGTCGTTTGTTGATTGAAAAGGGTCTGCAGTGTCAGAAGGTTGCAGAATATCAGAAAGGACATCAAAGTCTAAATCATATTCCTCTTCATTTTCTTCTGACATATGATCTTCTTCAGGATAGCAATTCGTGATCAGCTCATTTTCATGTGTTTTGGTGAAATCAAACTCTATTTCATCATTGTCTAAATGTGGTATAACTCTATCCGGATATAATTGGACCGCCTGTAAAGAAAGTTGAAAGATATATATTAATAATCTATTTTTTCATATATTCTAGCGTTAACTTCTATAAAGAATAGTTTGCATATGTTACAGATATCTACAAAAACCTCTTATCAACAGAAACTACTGTACATCTATCAACTGACACAGCTCAGTTCAAAAAGTTTCATGACGGGAGGAGAAAATTCGAGTTATTGAAATATTTTCGTTTACTCATAATCACAGTTTTAGTTACCTGTCAATCGCCTGATTTTATAAAACATCGTTCACTTGTCATTACTATAATTCTTAATGTATTTTTTCCATGTAAATTGCCTCTGTAGACTTCATGATGATTTTTTGTTTTAAAACTATCTTCCGTATGAAAACCGGATGTTTATATAATTATTTGTTAGTTCGAACATAAACGTAGTCGGACTTGTTAAAAGTTAACTCAGACATCAGCACTTAATATTTAAACAATTCATTTAATAATTATCAATTAATTATAACGATTATTAAAAGACAATATACCTGAGCGGACAATCCACTTTCTACAGTTACCGACGAGCATTGACTCTGAGTATCATCTATGGTGGCATCAACTTCTGAATCGGTGGCATCATCCAACATGGACTTAGCCATGTCTTCATCTCCTTGCAGGGTATCACTGCATATTTCCTCTTGAACATAAAACTTTTTGTAGGGGCCACGCCTTCCCGTTCCTTTTCGTTTTTGACCTTTTTCTCCATCCATTTTTTTCGGCGTTTTGTCACTTTGTCTCGATATCTTGATGAGTGATTGGTGATTAAACGCAATACTATGTACGTAATATAATACTTGTGCGAGAATTTGCTTTACATAAAAGGTTAGCAAGGGGGAAACGTGTGCATACAAATACAGAAACAGGGACTACAACAATTTTACAATTGGAATAGAAGCATGTATCAACAGTTTTCATCTCTCTCTACCATTCTTAATTATTTCGATTCAGATAGTTATTAATACAACTGATGCTTTAATTGGATTACACCATTCGCTTTTGCTAAATAAATATCGGCCGGATATTCTAAAGGTCATTTTTATCTTCAACCCTTGGCGTGCCCAGCTTGAAACAACCATGCGCTGAAACCTGATAGTGATGCCTACCCCCTACTATGCTAACTGCCCCGCGCCCATTTCTTTGTTCAAATTATTGCCGTTCTAAACTGACGTGTACTGAACACTGCTGAAGATTCATCTGACCACAGATATGATGTTCGCTTGTATCTTTTTTTACGAGGACAAAAGCTTAAGTGTTGTTGGAGAGAAATCCAAAAAGCTGGAGTTAATGGAATCTTTTAAGGAAGGCGGAAAAGTGAAAATGAATTGGGGGAAATCTGGCATGTTCTCTGGATGCATTGTTAAAGTGCACGGTAAGTCTCAGTAAACAGTATATATTATAACCATATAACAAGATGCCTTTTCAACGCAGGTCTTTTTTTCGAGTTACCTACTGCGGATTTTCAGATTTTATTTGAATAGCGTGTATATAACCAGAAAGAGCTGATGAGCGCGGGTAAATTTTTACGCTTAGCTAAAAAAAATTTCATGCATAAACTTCATCAAGTTGTTATAACCACTATCTGCGTTAACAACTGATTACTTAGAATTTGTTTATTTTAGTATTTTTGCCGTTTCAACATGTAAATGGTTTGTAAAAGTGATGATATTGTTATTTTCAAATACATGATCGGATCAAAGATCGGGCATATTCGGCCTAGTCGGAAATTGCGACGAGCCAATGAAAATCCACGTAGTATGTTACTTCCCTTGATGGAGCTCTTATATTCTGGGAGATTGGAAATTCTTGCGTATCGATGTAAACACTCGAGATCGGGATTGAGAATAGTTTAAAGAATTGTAAACAACTATTGTTATTGATTGAGATTGAAGATTTACAAAATTAATGCCAAATTGTTTCATAATTGTAAATTCCAACACATTATCAACGTTCTTGAATAAAAAATTAAACCTGTTCTTCAAGCTAAATAAACATATACGTATAGGTGTGCATTCAATAAACACAACTTAATTTTTTTTTTTTGATTAATGATTTTCAGAAAACGAAGAACTTCTAAACACTGAGGCTATTAAGGCTGAGAAGAAAATCCTCCGGAAAGAGTACAGCACTAACGAAGAGAGATTGGAGGCCCTTCTTAATTACTTCAAAAAAACAATTGAGAAACCTGAAACACTGAAAAAAGATGGTAAACGCGAGAGGACAACAACTGAAAGGGCAAAGGAAAGCAAAAAACAAGACTTGGAAATGAGCCCAAAGAAAAGGAAAAAAATACAAAAAGAAAACGAAAAGGAAGAATCCAAATCAGAAGGAAAGCAGACAGAGATGAGTAAGGAGGGGAAAAAGAAGAAAAATGAAAAGGAAGATCAAAAGAAGAAACCAGAAATGAACCCTAAAGAAAAAGAAAAGAAAGAAAAGAGGGCCGAAAGCAATATTGAATTATTGGCTGCCAAAGAGATATTGGCATCTTCTTTGAGCAGCCAGTTTGACGACATCTCGAATGACAGCATATCCCCTGCAGTATCGGTGAATGAAGACACCCCCTTAACATCTACGTGGGCCTTGTGCAACCCAGACTTGCAAACTCGTAGCCCATTGGACATACCAACAACAAACGAAAGGCCCTCTATAGCACCTATCTCTGGTAAATAATTAATATGCATGTTTTAACACATACATTGTGAGATGATACATACAATAAGGATCTTAATGCCGCCTTGATAGAAATAAGATTAACATTTATTCCATATTTTTATCCTGTACAGAAGTTCCTCCTGCAGATGTCATTCTTCTGTTTGAATTGATGCTAAAACCAAATGTCCAAAAATATATGAAAGCCATTGTGGAACAGGCCAGGGAGCAGTCTGGACAGTCTGTTAGCAACTACCAGGTAAATTACAATGAATTCCTATATATTAATGTAATCGTATTATATTTGGCGTGTACGATATTTGGCGGAAAGTATATTTTTAACAAGTTGGCGTGGATTTCATTTAGCTTATTCCTGAATGTTCCAATTCATTTACATGTGTGCATGACATTTAGCAATGTACTCAATTTAGCGGAAGCTGCATCCCACCAAAAAAGCTAATTAGAATCCAGAGCCAAATGTAATACGTTTACAGTACCCACTTTTAATTCTTAAATGTATGCATATATTTACGACACTGTTTTGTATCTATTCAGATGGCAGACAAACCAAATTATGAGATTTTCAATCAGGAACTACCTACACAAACATCGGGATGGACTCCATATTCAAACTACACACAACCAACTCCATGGTCCACTCATTGCACTTACACACCAGAGCAAACATCAAACATGGCACTAGATACACAAGCACCTCCACACAAAACACCAACAAAGCAAATTTCAACATGCAATACACAGTTTCAACATTTAACAACTCTGCAGGATGCCACACTCATCTCACCTCCACAAAGATTTTTGCCAACCAACAACATTCTACCACAGAATACAAACGCACAGCCATTACAAAACTCAAACACACCATCATTACAAATTCAGACTGTTCCACTTCAAAACACAGTCACACAGCCATTACAAAACACAGCCATGGTGTCTTCACCAAGCACATTCAACACTACATCACCACCTACATATACCACAATGTCACCCCAAACAACCCTGCCAGCTACACCTAGAAGATCTCCAAGAAAGCATTGTACCACACCAGAAGGTGCAGATGGCCATGTAAGTGGAAAACTTTTCAAAAGTTATTCTTCCCAATAAAAAATGATTTTGAAGTTTAAATGCTAAATTCTCTCTTAATATCATAATAGTAATTTTCTACAATGAAAATTTGACATAAATTGTAGATGACAAAGCTACTTGCAAGCCATAGCTTAAGTGTCAGAAGAGAAGCACTAAGAAAAGCAAAGGAAGCTGCAAAAAAAGCACATCCATCAAAGATGGCTTTCACAATGACAGCAAAACTGCTCCCAGCTATATTCTCCTGGGAGGAATTAGCATCCAGCAGGGGCCAGGGGCTCAAATCTAAAGAAGGGGACACAAGACCAGTTCTAGATGTTTCCAAAATGACGATCTTGAAAGGTATTGACAAAGGCAGCATTATTTTAGTAAATTTTTAATACTTTAAATTATATTGTTTTCAATAATGATTTAACAGAATTACATTGATTAAGTTCAAATAAGTTCTTGAACAGCTGCAAAACATAATTTTTAAAATAAACAAATTCAAGTAATAATAAAACTTGTTTTTCAGAATATATAGCTGTTTGGTGTCAACAAAATGGGGGACAAGGAGGTTATGCCGAGAAAGATGTGAATGATGCAGTGACGGAGCAAGTGTCGTATGCAAGGAAGAAGATGAAAACCAAAGCATCAAAAAGCTGAGAGACAGAGAGAGAGAGAGGGAAAGAGAGAAAGAGAGGAGTCAGCAAAAGAGGAGTGAGAGAGAGAGTTTAAGTTTAACATGAATTCTTTGTGATAAATTTCTTTAATCTGCTTCAGACTTTTATATGCCATACTCATTAACTTTCGAATTATATGTATTGAATCGATGATTAAGCAACATGTATAATTAATAAATCATATATTATAATGAACAATTTTACTTAATCATTTTTTCTGTAGATTTACAAATTTACTGGCAGAATGTTTAGACGGAATGTTTTACTGGAATCTTTAGACTGATTCCGGGTATGGTCCGCTTAAATTCCGTCTAATATTCCGCCTATGCTTTAGCAGGAATTTTTAAGCGGTTTTGAGAGGCGGAATTCTAAGGCGGACTAATTTACATATTTCGTCTATTTTCCCGCCTGAATTCCATCTAGAATCCGTCTGAATTTCGCTTGTTTTCCCCCTAAGCTTCATTATGCTTTTATATTGCTAAATTCAGACGGATTCCTTGCATACGACACTTGCTCCGTCACTGCATCATTCACATCTTTCTCGGCATAACCTCCTTGTCCCCCATTTTGTTGACACCAAACAGCTATATATTCTGAAAAACAAGTTTTATTATTACTTGAATTTGTTTATTTTAAAAATTATGTTTTGCAGCTGTTCAAGAACTTATTTGAACTTAATCAATGTAATTCTGTTAAATCATTATTGAAAACAATATAATTTAAAGTATTAAAAATTTACTAAAATAATGCTGCCTTTGTCAATACCTTTCAAGATCGTCATTTTGGAAACATCTAGAACTGGTCTTGTGTCCCCTTCTTTAGATTTGAGCCCCTGGCCCCTGCTGGATGCTAATTCCTCCCAGGAGAATATAGCTGGGAGCAGTTTTGCTGTCATTGTGAAAGCCATCTTTGATGGATGTGCTTTTTTTGCAGCTTCCTTTGCTTTTCTTAGTGCTTCTCTTCTGACACTTAAGCTATGGCTTGCAAGTAGCTTTGTCATCTACAATTTATGTCAAATTTTCATTGTAGAAAATTACTATTATGATATTAAGAGAGAATTTAGCATTTAAACTTCAAAATCATTTTTTATTGGGAAGAATAACTTTTGAAAAGTTTTCCACTTACATGGCCATCTGCACCTTCTGGTGTGGTACAATGCTTTCTTGGAGATCTTCTAGGTGTAGCTGGCAGGGTTGTTTGGGGTGACATTGTGGCATATGTAGGTGGTGATGTAGTGTTGAATGTGCTTGGTGAAGACACCATGGCTGTGTTTTGTAATGGCTGTGTGACTGTGTTTTGAAGTGGAACAGTCTGAATTTGTAATGATGGTGTGTTTGAGTTTTGTAATGGCTGTGCGTTTGTATTCTGTGGTAGAATGTTGTTGGTTGGCAAAAATCTTTGTGGAGGTGAGATGAGTGTGGCATCCTGCAGAGTTGTTAAATGTTGAAACTGTGTATTGCATGTTGAAATTTGCTTTGTTGGTGTTTTGTGTGGAGGTGCTTGTGTATCTAGTGCCATGTTTGATGTTTGCTCTGGTGTGTAAGTGCAATGAGTGGACCATGGAGTTGGTTGTGTGTAGTTTGAATATGGAGTCCATCCCGATGTTTGTGTAGGTAGTTCCTGATTGAAAATCTCATAATTTGGTTTGTCTGCCATCTGAATAGATACAAAACAGTGTCGTAAATATATGCATACATTTAAGAATTAAAAGTGGGTACTGTAAACGTATTACATTTGGCTCTGGATTCTAATTAGCTTTTTTGGTGGGATGCAGCTTCCGCTAAATTGAGTACATTGCTAAATGTCATGCACACATGTAAATGAATTGGAACATTCAGGAATAAGCTAAATGAAATCCACGCCAACCTGTTAAAAATATACTTTCCGCCAAATATCGTACACGCCAAATATAATACGATTACATTAATATATAGGAATTCATTGTAATTTACCTGGTAGTTGCTAACAGACTGTCCAGACTGCTCCCTGGCCTGTTCCACAATGGCTTTCATATATTTTTGGACATTTGGTTTTAGCATCAATTCAAACAGAAGAATGACATCTGCAGGAGGAACTTCTGTACAGGATAAAAATATGGAATAAATGTTAATCTTATTTCTATCAAGGCGGCATTAAGATCCTTATTGTATGTATCATCTCACAATGTATGTGTTAAAACATGCATATTAATTATTTACCAGAGATAGGTGCTATAGAGGGCCTTTCGTTTGTTGTTGGTATGTCCAATGGGCTACGAGTTTGCAAGTCTGGGTTGCACAAGGCCCACGTAGATGTTAAGGGGGTGTCTTCATTCACCGATACTGCAGGGGATATGCTGTCATTCGAGATGTCGTCAAACTGGCTGCTCAAAGAAGATGCCAATATCTCTTTGGCAGCCAATAATTCAATATTGCTTTCGGCCCTCTTTTCTTTCTTTTCTTTTTCTTTAGGGTTCATTTCTGGTTTCTTCTTTTGATCTTCCTTTTCATTTTTCTTCTTTTTCCCCTCCTTACTCATCTCTGTCTGCTTTCCTTCTGATTTGGATTCTTCCTTTTCGTTTTCTTTTTGTATTTTTTTCCTTTTCTTTGGGCTCATTTCCAAGTCTTGTTTTTTGCTTTCCTTTGCCCTTTCAGTTGTTGTCCTCTCGCGTTTACCATCTTTTTTCAGTGTTTCAGGTTTCTCAATTGTTTTTTTGAAGTAATTAAGAAGGGCCTCCAATCTCTCTTCGTTAGTGCTGTACTCTTTCCGGAGGATTTTCTTCTCAGCCTTAATAGCCTCAGTGTTTAGAAGTTCTTCGTTTTCTGAAAATCATTAATCAAAAAAAAAAAATTAAGTTGTGTTTATTGAATGCACACCTATACGTATATGTTTATTTAGCTTGAAGAACAGGTTTAATTTTTTATTCAAGAACGTTGATAATGTGTTGGAATTTACAATTATGAAACAATTTGGCATTAATTTTGTAAATCTTCAATCTCAATCAATAACAATAGTTGTTTACAATTCTTTAAACTATTCTCAATCCCGATCTCGAGTGTTTACATCGATACGCAAGAATTTCCAATCTCCCAGAATATAAGAGCTCCATCAAGGGAAGTAACATACTACGTGGATTTTCATTGGCTCGTCGCAATTTCCGACTAGGCCGAATATGCCCGATCTTTGATCCGATCATGTATTTGAAAATAACAATATCATCACTTTTACAAACCATTTACATGTTGAAACGGCAAAAATACTAAAATAAACAAATTCTAAGTAATCAGTTGTTAACGCAGATAGTGGTTATAACAACTTGATGAAGTTTATGCATGAAATTTTTTTTAGCTAAGCGTAAAAATTTACCCGCGCTCATCAGCTCTTTCTGGTTATATACACGCTATTCAAATAAAATCTGAAAATCCGCAGTAGGTAACTCGAAAAAAAGACCTGCGTTGAAAAGGCATCTTGTTATATGGTTATAATATATACTGTTTACTGAGACTTACCGTGCACTTTAACAATGCATCCAGAGAACATGCCAGATTTCCCCCAATTCATTTTCACTTTTCCGCCTTCCTTAAAAGATTCCATTAACTCCAGCTTTTTGGATTTCTCTCCAACAACACTTAAGCTTTTGTCCTCGTAAAAAAAGATACAAGCGAACATCATATCTGTGGTCAGATGAATCTTCAGCAGTGTTCAGTACACGTCAGTTTAGAACGGCAATAATTTGAACAAAGAAATGGGCGCGGGGCAGTTAGCATAGTAGGGGGTAGGCATCACTATCAGGTTTCAGCGCATGGTTGTTTCAAGCTGGGCACGCCAAGGGTTGAAGATAAAAATGACCTTTAGAATATCCGGCCGATATTTATTTAGCAAAAGCGAATGGTGTAATCCAATTAAAGCATCAGTTGTATTAATAACTATCTGAATCGAAATAATTAAGAATGGTAGAGAGAGATGAAAACTGTTGATACATGCTTCTATTCCAATTGTAAAATTGTTGTAGTCCCTGTTTCTGTATTTGTATGCACACGTTTCCCCCTTGCTAACCTTTTATGTAAAGCAAATTCTCGCACAAGTATTATATTACGTACATAGTATTGCGTTTAATCACCAATCACTCATCAAGATATCGAGACAAAGTGACAAAACGCCGAAAAAAATGGATGGAGAAAAAGGTCAAAAACGAAAAGGAACGGGAAGGCGTGGCCCCTACAAAAAGTTTTATGTTCAAGAGGAAATATGCAGTGATACCCTGCAAGGAGATGAAGACATGGCTAAGTCCATGTTGGATGATGCCACCGATTCAGGAGTTGATGCCACCATAGATGATACTCAGAGTCAATGCTCGTCGGTAACTGTAGAAAGTGGATTGTCCGCTCAGGTATATTGTCTTTTAATAATCGTTATAATTAATTGATAATTATTAAATGAATTGTTTAAATATTAAGTGCTGATGTCTGAGTTAACTTTTAACAAGTCCGACTACGTTTATGTTCGAACTAACAAATAATTATATAAACATCCGGTTTTCATACGGAAGATAGTTTTAAAACAAAAAATCATCATGAAGTCTACAGAGGCAATTTACATGGAAAAAATACATTAAGAATTATAGTAATGACAAGTGAACGATGTTTTATAAAATCAGGCGATTGACAGGTAACTAAAACTGTGATTATGAGTAAACGAAAATATTTCAATAACTCGAATTTTCTCCTCCCGTCATGAAACTTTTTGAACTGAGCTGTGTCAGTTGATAGATGTACAGTAGTTTCTGTTGATAAGAGGTTTTTGTAGATATCTGTAACATATGCAAACTATTCTTTATAGAAGTTAACGCTAGAATATATGAAAAAATAGATTATTAATATATATCTTTCAACTTTCTTTACAGGCGGTCCAATTATATCCGGATAGAGTTATACCACATTTAGACAATGATGAAATAGAGTTTGATTTCACCAAAACACATGAAAATGAGCTGATCACGAATTGCTATCCTGAAGAAGATCATATGTCAGAAGAAAATGAAGAGGAATATGATTTAGACTTTGATGTCCTTTCTGATATTCTGCAACCTTCTGACACTGCAGACCCTTTTCAATCAACAAACGACCCAAAGGATGTCAATGACTTTGACTCGGATCCACTTTATCCGGGTGCATCAGTGACTTTAGGGGCCTTTATGCTTGTGCTAGCTGTATTTACATCCAGGTACAACTTGATAGGGGAGGCGACGGAGCAGCTTCTGAAAATTATTGCACTAGCCCTACCTCATGGTCATAAACTTTGCTCTTCATTATATGAGTTTAAACTCTTTTTCAAAAATTTGCGAAATCCTCTTGTCCGACATTATTACTGCCACCACTGCCTTGGTTATGTTGAAAATACATCAGTTCCAAACTGTCCATATGAATTTTGTGGAGCAACACTCGGTGTCAAAAATTCTTGTTATTTTATTGAAATGCCTTTAGAAAACCAAATAAAAAATTTATTTGCTCAAAAGGGATTTTACAATAGTTTAAGACATCGATTTAATAGGACAAAAAGCTCAAGAAACTCTTATGAAGACATTTATGATGGTCATTTGTACAGAAATTTGTGTGAGAATAATGGAGTCCTCAGTTTTCAGGAAAATATCTCTTTTACGTTTAATACTGATGGGGCACCAGTTTTCAAAAGTAGCAAAACATCTATTTGGCCTATTTATTTGATAATTAATGAACTGCCTTACAAGCAAAGGATGAATAAAGAAAACATGATTCTGGCAGCGCTTTGGTATGGAAATAAAAAACCATCGATGGGAACATACCTAAAACCATTTTTACAATCTCTGAAAAAATTAAATGAAGGCATACAATGTGAATCACCGGATAAAGGCATCTTTGTATGCAAGGGATTCTTGCTGTGTGGAACAGCTGACCTCCCAGCCAGGAGTTTGCTCTGCAACCATGTCCAATATAATGGTGCATTTTCTTGTTGGAAATGTGAACAGGAAGGCGAATCTGCATCTGTTGGCCGTGGCCATGCACGCATATTTCCTTTCAAACATCAAAATCCTAAAGGACCAGAAAGAACAAGAGAAAATGTGCTTCAACACGCAAGAGAAGCAGTAGATCATCAGCAAGTGACCATGGGAAAACCTGTGAAAGGTATCAAGGGTCCATCATGGCTACATTTCGTTCCGCACTTCAACATTGTCTCTGGAATGGCAATAGATTATATGCATGGAGTGCTTCTTGGAGTTCAGAAGATGATGTTGGAATTGTGGTTTGGAGCAAAGTACAAGGGGAAGGATTTTAACATAAATAACTGTGTGTGTGAAGTTGATAACAGACTTCAAAGCATTCGTCCAACACTTGATGTTACTCGCCTGCCCCGTTCGATAGAAAAGGATTTAAAGTACTGGAAAGCATCAGAATTTAGATCTTTTTTGTTATATTTTGGAGGTCCAGTTCTTCATGGGATTTTAGATAAGGATCGGTTTTCCCATTTTCTTTTGTTAGTAGATTCAATGCATATTCTTTTAAAGTGTGGGTCTACTGACAAGGATTTAGACAAAGCAGAAAGTCTGTTGATTAGGTTTTGTAGACGTTTTGAAAATCTGTATGAGAGATGTTTTTTAAGACTTAATGTTCACCAACTTCTTCATTTGCCAGACTGTGTCAGAAATCTTGGTCCTCTGTACACACACAGTTGTTTCTCTTTTGAAAGTAAAAATGGGATAGTATTAAAAATGATCAGAGGAAGTCAAAGTATTGATACACAAATAATTACTGCCATTTCATTTATTCAAAAACTACCCGAGTTAAAGCAAAAATGCATTGTAAAAGATTCAGAAATAGATATGCTATGTAAAATTATTGAAAACCCATCACTTCTTAAAAGGGGACAGAAGTTAGATGATAGCATATATATTTTAGGTGCTTTATACAGTAGATGTTTAACCAATGATGAGGTTGGTGCACTGCAGCAATTTTTAAAACATGACCCTTTAGTGGATACTTACACAAGCTTTAACCGTGTAGAGTATGGGGCATATATAATTTATGGTACTGAATATTCAAGAATGATTAAACGAAACAATTCAGCTGTTTGCTACCACGGGGAGAGTGGTACTGGTTTTGGAGAAGTGATGTTTTTTATTTTATGTCAAAACACTTCCAATATTGTACAACCACTTGTTTTCATAAAGAAGTTATTTTGTAGAAATTACGATGAAGATTTGCACATCTTGTCAGTTACAGAAACAAATGAGATTGAAGTTGTTCATATTAAGAGTATGTTGTCAAGCTGCATGTTAGTAGCTTATCCTGGAGCACAGAAATCATTTATTTGCAAATTTCCAAATAGACTGGAGTCTGATTAATACATGGGATACAACTATTTTTGATTGATTAACTTGATAAGACAATGAATCTTTGGAAGTGTTTTTTACACGATTGCTATTTATTTTTTTTTTTTTAATTTATGCAAGGGATTTAAAGTCTATCATAACCTATATGTGTGTAATATCTTTACAGGTGTATGCATTGTAGCAAATTACTATCCAAATTATCAAAATTGATAAAAAAATGTTTACACTGAAACAAAATATTAAGTTGTGTAATATAATAAACATTCAGTAATAACATCCAGGTCTTTGTGTTTTTCAAACTTAAACAAAATTATCATTTCCAATATGATAAATTTTTACATCGAAGAAAAATTGTCTAAGTTCCCCTCAAAACTGTGAAAATAACTAAGAATAAAGGAAAAGCGGAATTTGTATACAATCCGCCTATGAATCTAGAGAAATTTTCTAAGTTCAATTTTCCTCTTAATATATAAAAGTTCGCTTAAGATGTTAAGCGTAATCCACCTGTTGGCTTAAGCGTACTCCGTCTTTTGTTAGGCGGTATTCTGTTGTCCGCCTTTATCCCACCTAAAGACAAGAGATATTAGACGGATTCCGTCTGAAATCCACCTGAATTTCAGATGGAATCCACCTAAAATTTTCGTACGGGTAGTGCTAGGATCCTAAAATACAATTTTTTTTTTTTTTTTTAAATGATGTTATAACACTCTTTTTAAAGAAAATAGCATACCGCCTATTTACTTTATTTGTGTCAGTAATATTTTGTGATTTTTTTTTTTTTTTCTTTTTTTTTTTTTAAATAACACACAATACTAGATATAACTTCTACACATTGAATATTTTGTGACGTAAAAGTGATCACGAAAAAAGCAAAATTAGGTATATATAATTTCAAATTACCAGATATATATCATGTATATGCTATCTACATGTATGAATTGTATTCATGTGCATTAGCATGTATATATAAAAACATACCGTTGAATCATCTAATGCCTGGCCTCTTGGTTGCCCCACTTCATTTGCAAAAATTATCAAGCAATGCAATAACCACCTTGCCTCGTCAACATCAACATCTCTTCCTATTTTAATATCAAAGGCCTGAAGGGCCACAATGGCGTCGAGTTGACATTAATTTGAAGAGTAAAAACCTGAATATTATTTTTAAATTCAAAATAAACCCCTCACCTAACAAAAATGCATATATTTTTTTTTATTTGTGTTGTTTATGGTTCTCCTTCATTGATCACACATACATTTAGGTACTATCGATTAAAAAAAATCCTTTAAACAAAGTATGATCTTATATGATTGTACTTGAGATCAACTTTTCTTATTGTTTTGCTGGAGATTAATGTTTATAAAAATTGAGTCGGATGGTCAATTTTAATAAAACAGATATTTTATATGGATTTTATGCAGTCAACTTAATACGGAAAACTCAAAATGAAGTATGATTTTTTTTTTTCAGATATCATATATTCTAATTTTGTTATTGACCCTTCATTTAGAAAATTGGTATCAATTATACTTACTATTTAAAACAAATATAAAGACAAATACATTAGTTGACTACTTTCAAATAAATAAAAATTATGTTTTTTATCACATATTTCATTAAATTACAATTCATTACAATTTGACTCACCTAATTCTTAAAAAAATTTGAATGCTAGTTAAAAATATCTTAGAAGTTAAAATTTTTTCAGATATTTTTTCTCTATTCAAATAGAATATATTTGTATATCAAAAGTATGATTGTATTTAATTCTTTATATTGTATACTGCTGATAAACACTCTGTTTCTTATTATCAATTTGATTTAAAATTCACATGGGTCCAAATGACGCGGGCCGAAAAGAACAGGGGTAGAAATAAGAAAGCACCCATTCCTGTTGTTTACGAAGTGAAAGTAGAGGGTTTAGAATTACTTTTGGTGTAGATATATCACCGTTGTAGGAAGTTTTGTTTCTAAAAGATCAACATCTGTGCATTGTTAACATTCGATTTGGAAACAAAATAATCTGTTTTGCAGGCAGGTATGTTTCAAAAACAAATTGAGTATGTAGGCCTAACTATCGCATGTTCTTCGGTAAAAGTGTATTCATCCGCCGAAACACAGACATATTGTTTACAATAAAATATTAACATTATCAAAGACCTCAACAATTTTTGTATCTGCCAACTTGTTTTGTTGACGTACAGTTCTGCTCAAAATGGAAGTATGTCATCTTTTTTTCTTCGAACACATAAGAAAACTTTGCACTCATTTGAGTTGTTTGGCTCCTTAGAATTGCCAACTTCCGGCCGTACGATCCCTAGATGGCTTTCGAGCTTTGCTCGACGCCATAAAAATGAAAGTTTATATCACCATAAATTATTTCTAAGGATACAAATATTAATCACAACATTTGCATATTAAGTTAATAACTCTTGAAATGATTTAAAGTTTTATTTTCCAACCATCCCATAACCAGTTAAATAATTATTTAAAAAACTTAACCCCTACCAGCCAGTTCCAAAAGCTCAACCATGCTTTCCCCTGTCAATGAATTCACTAAATTTTCTATCTCATCCAACACTAGGACGTCTGTCTTCTTTTCCTTAGAAATACGTGCAAACTCCTTTAAACCCTCTGGTTTTCCCCCTCTGACCTTCTTTATGACGGGTAATAGCTTTATTCCTTTCAACGAGTGTGTCTTTCGTAAGACAGTAGGCTGCACCATCTAGAACCAATGTACAAAGATAACGTGAAATCTCACGCATGTACGCATCAAGCGGGATAACTCTAATATAACTTAATTACTCAGTTATCTCGGTTTTTTGATAAATATATATAACATTTGTTCAAATGTAGTCCCGTAAAACCTTAATACGAACTTAATGATAGACAAACAAGTTCAAACTTCAATTCGTTTATCATGGATCAGTCTAGCTAACAAAATCATGAAACGCACGTGCAGCTTGCCGCCTCGAATCTGCAAACGTGTCTCAAAGCTATTCGATATTCCTTATATATATATGCTACCTCTTTCACTAAAAGGTTATCTTTTATGCAATAGCTTTACACATATTCTCCGATAAACCACCTAGGTTCATCACAATACCATGAATACCTTGTCATTTTTTTTTTTTTTTTTAAACAATTACGGCTCACCTAGGCCGAATTCATACCACCCAGGTATGTGTAAAATATTGACCACCTAGGTCACAAACGGCCACCTAGGCCTGAAAGAACCACCTAGGTTCAGCCCCCCGGGCAATAAAATTGAAAATTTTTACCTTTCCTATACTTCGCTTCGAGTACAACTCCGTTGCATGCACGTCTGCTTTAGGGCATGGATGTCTAAAGAATGAATTATACGTCACATGTACTTCCGCTTGGGTATTAACCAATGAGGCTCGGGATCTTTTAACTTTAAAAGGTTGGTCTAAGAAATGGCTTTTAAGTTTTAATCCTTCAAAAACTAAGGTTGTTTAATTTAGTAATAAACCTAATACAGTAACCCCTTCGTTTAAATTTCAAGGATGCGATTTGGAATTCGTATCCACCTATAAACACTTAGGTGTAATATTTTCTGAGGATCTTTCCTGGTCATCTTAAATAAATTCTATTATAGCAAATGCTCAAAAGAAATCGGAACTAATGAAAAAACTTAAAGAAGGTGTTGCAAAACAGCGGGACTATTCCCTAACGTGGAATGGACCTTTTTAAAAATATCCGTATCGCTTAAGGATCCTCGACACCCCGTGACTTCTACTTTTTATGACAGTACGTCACAAATTGGCGATTTCAACGCATTCAGAAACAGTTTATATCGCCAAAGTTTGATGACTATCACTCTGGTGTAAGGGATGTAGCGTCGGACTACCAACCCGCAGGTCCCGAGTTCGAATACTGCAGGAATTTTTATTTTTTATGAAGAGCGGTAAAATTTAAAAAGTTGATTTTCCCCCAAAATTGAAAGTTTTTGTGTTCATTTTCAAGTCGAACACATACTAAAAATCCATATCTTTAAGTATTTTAGAAGAATGGGCTTGTATGCAAAACTTTCCCCGGGTGTGTGGAGGATCCTTAAGAGCCATATCTAAATATAGACACTTTACGTAGAGTACTATATTTACATAGCGGGTATGTTCCGTACGGAGGCAAAATAAACAAACCTTTTACGCGCATTTCTATCGAACACGGCAGCTACCAAATACAGTGTTAGAAAGATAACCATATACTTGTATTCTGTATTCGAATGTTAACATATATCAATTTGATTTCTACTGTCCAGCGTGTTTAAAATATCATTCTTGAGATACATGAATAAATCTGATTCTGGCTCTTCAAAACCGTCAGAGTTGTAATTATAATTATCCTATGTTTCTATAGTATCTAAACAAACACTAAAAGTCTAGATAAAAGGGTAGAACAAATTTATCTGAACATATTTTTAGTAACCTATAGCTTCATCACCGATTCAAACTTTTTAAAATGATTTTGTTTGCTTTTAACAACCTGTACATGTATCTTTGACATCAGCATACCTGTTTATTTCATAAAAAGGGTGAAAAATCAATTTTCTACATTGATGCATACTGAGTACATTGTTTTCAAATCTCTTGTTCAGAAGAAAATGTTTTTCAAGTTTATAACGGAGACTTCAGACAGTAACGTTGAAAAAAATTAAGCACGTATGCAAAATATTACATTAACAAGAGTTTAAATAACTTTATTCTGACATTCTTAAATTGTCTCTATACATTACCTTTTCATGCAATTAAAAGAAATGAAATTTAAAAAAAACTTTTTCGGGATTCGAACCCAGTCAAAAATATAAGGCACGGTTGTAGTCTATTCTAACTGCTAACCACACGACTAATCTAGACATGAATTATGGAGGGAATATTTAATACATCGTTTTTAGATTTCAAAGGTATTAATGATTTTTTCCAAAAGTCAGATTTATTAAAAATATGCCTCTTTGAAACAAAAATCGGAAATTGCAGTTTTCAAGAAATTGTCTTACTCTAAACGTTAAGACTAAATTAATTTTGTTTCAAGGAGGCAGTTTTTCACAATGATGAGGATTCCCCTTTTATATAGCGTGAATTCTGCCACATTTGTCTGTGTAACCATTTTCAAATTTATTTCATGGTCTTAAATAAGTTACTACAAACTTTCCAAATAAAATTCTACACTGCTTTATGCACAACGTTGCATGAATAAAAGATTTAAATCGAATTCTGTAACTTTGATTTTTCTATTTTATCTGCAACTCCTTTAGGGAAAATTAGCATAGGAACTGCAACACCTTCTTTAAACTTAACAGAAAATCACTGTCACTATTATTAACTTCATTTATAAGGCCTTAGTTGAATATGCATCTGATGTATGGGGCGGTGTTCTATTACTGATTCTGACAAATTAAAAAAACATACAATTGATTGCAGCAAGAATTGTTACAGGTTTACCTATTTTTGCTTCTCGGGAATCTTTACTTTGAAAGAGTGTGGGAAACGTTTTATAATAGAAAGAAAATATCCAGGCTAAAATCAATGTATAAAATTGACCGAAACATTTTACCCAGTTATGTAATGGATATTTTTCCAAACAAGCGTGCCACTGTATCTATTTATACTACCAGAAATGCACAGAATTACCCTATACCAAAATGTCGTTTGGAATTGTATAAATCTTTGTTTGTTCCTACTGTTGTTGATGAATGGAATATATGCGCTTTCAACGGATGTCCGTGAAAGTGACTCTGTTCGAATTTTCAAGGAAAAAATACATGTTTCTGTCAAAAATGAAAATGTACTTACTTGTAGAACTAGACCTACTTTTTTTTATATATTGTGATAGATTTCTGAATATTATTGATACTAGACTTCGTCACAATTGTGCACTCAATAATGATTTATTTCGATGAAATATTATGAACAGTCCACTCTGTTCATGTGGTAAGCTCGAAGATACTTACCATTATTTTTTCACACGTAATAAATATAAAGATGCTAGAAATATTTTATTTAATGACATTTTTCAAATTAAAAATCTTAACATTGTCAATACTCATGTTTTACTTTGGGGTGACAGTGCAATAAGTGACAATGAAAACAATCATTTATTTACATCAGTTAATAATTATATTGGAAACACTGAAAGATTTAACTGATCTTAAAACTCTTGTACACCGTTGAAAATTATATACATGTCAATTGCATATATGTATACTGCCATTCTATCCACTGACCTTTATTTATGTTGTGTACACATATATTGTAATATATCTTTGTATTGGGAGAGGGCAGTCTAAGTTATGGAACTTGTGCCCAATCCAAATTGTATTTTTGTATAAAAATATGTTCGAATCAAATCAACTATACAATTTGCAGAAAGTTCATAACTTTTGTAGCTTAATAGAAAAATGAAAACATTTCTCTTTTTAAATTTTAATTTAAAACGGCATATATACCTTTAAGATTTCTCTTTCAAACAGACAATTGCAGGCATCGATGATATAACAAGGACAATTATAATAAAATCTGCGGTCATTAGAGTGAAACAATGTGACAAATCAAAATAATATTTGCTTGAATTAAACATTAAAAACGATATTTACATAACTAAATCTCTTTGGAAACGCAATGATGCGATTTTTAACGAATGTTATGTATCGTCAATAAGGAGGGATACGACTAATAACTTTTAAATTATCTTTGTCACAATAGACATTGTATTGATGTTTTTTTTATTACATTTTGTTATATTTTCGTCAACTTTATTTAACGTAAGAGTTATCGTTTATAGATCGGGGTTATACTTCATTTATTTACGCTTTATGTGTCACTGGGTTGCTCCTTTCTCGATGCTACTATATTGAGATTTGGATACTAATCGAACTTGTTTGGTAGGTTTACGTAGATGTTTACTAGGGGTGTTGCCGGATGTCACGATACTTAGTATCTTGAGTAGTAAAACTTGTTTGGTTAGTTTGGTGGCTATATATACGGGGTGTGGGCTGATTTTTAGGGGAATAGGTCTGGTAGCCGAGCAGTATTTTCGAGTTCGTTTTGAACCCTTGCTGTGTGAACTTGGTTGTTTTTCCCTTGCTGTGTGAACTAGGGCATGTGTCCCCTGCTGGTGATCTCGTGAATATGTAGGCTGAGAACTTGGGTGTGTCTCCCCTGCTGTGTGATCTCGGGAACATGTAGCCTGTGTGGACACAATAGCGTTGGCGTTGAAAGACCTTATTGCCTACATTATTTTGTATATTTTATTGCCACAACTCAGTAAGTTTAACATTACGATATGTTTGTCGGCTAATGAATTGTATTGCTATTTAACATAATTTGTCTAGAACGTGTTTGATAATAATCACCTACATGAACGTATTACTGTGTGTACTTTAATGTCCTTAATGTACTTGTTTTTTTAGCAATTGCCATTAGTGGGTTTGCATAAAACTTGTAATGCTTATTAGAAAGCGGTGTTAATTGTAGATGACCAATGTTGATTCTTATTAAATTGTAAACTTGATGGGACGGGATATGATATACTGAGGAGTGGTGGAGCGTGGTGGAATGTGGTGGAACGTTGTTGAACCATGATATAATAGTTTCTTTTTACATATGTAGATAAATGTATTACTTATTCTTTATATATTGTTGTTCTTAATTGGATAACGAGTCATCCAAGTAAATTAAAAAGCGGTAGACTTTAAAAGAACCCATCACAACAGTTCAGTTGTGAAAATCTTAAATTGTTTCATGTGGTTTCAAATGATCTCTGTGAAAAACGTTTTATGCGTAGAATGTTATTTTCTGACAAACATCGTGTAAAAGGTTTGAACTCGGTAGAAGAAATTTGGTTTTGAATTGTTGCGAATCTGGGCAGAGATCGATGTTTTTGGACGGCAATGTCCGGTTTTAACTCTTTGATGTCACTTGTTTGTAAGAATGCATAACCTTCATCCTCAAAAAGAATGTTTCTCTTTGGGAAGCATGTGCCCTTATTTTGCTTAAGCAGCAGTCGACTATAATCTTCGATGTCGTCATTATAGTTATCATATATAACTGAAAGTACATATTGACTTTTTGTAGAATAACCAGCCATTCCATTCGCACTTGATGATGCCCTGACTTCTGCACATATGTTACTATTCCTGATGAGTTGTGAGTAACGAATTTCATCATAACCCGAATCACGATTGGTAGATGGAGTTCTATTTATTGGTTGTGTTCTCCCTAAAAATAAAAATGAAGTAAAAATTAAATAACGATGATACTGCTTATGAATTTACATGACTATGAAAATGAAATAATTTATCTTCGTTTACAATCTTTGCAATAAAACTTAACATGTTACTCGAAGAACGAATATTGTTAGAGTTATTTATTTATCTATAAACAAATGATATCAAAGGAAAAACGTCATTAATGTAACTTTTTTTTTTACCTAAATATCGATTAAAACATATCCTTTTGAATCTGAAATAAGCAAATTGGATTTATTTTATTTTACATTTAGCTACATGTATTTATAAAATATATGATATTTGACATTGATTTGAGGATAAGATTAAGCAGAGGTAAATGATTCTGATTTCAACCTCTTTCGAAAATAAATAAATGTTCCACCAATGAAAACTGTTGTAACTGAACCAATGAAAAACAAAATTGGGGTTGACATGGAATCTTGTAGTCGTCTTTCTGAACTAGGTACTGACGTTCCACTAATATCCCTCCTTTGATCAGAGGTTTCTGTAAAATTTAAGTGTGAGAATTTTCAAGATCAATAAAAATTGTATTTTCCGATCAGAAAAATACGGCATTTGTTTGTTTATTTTTGTTTTGTTTGTTTGTTTGTTTTTCTTTTTGTTTCGGTTTTTCGGGTTTTTTTGTAGTGAATTCAGCATCTAAAGACATTTGTCAAAAACTCAACAGAACGTCATACTTTTGATTGTTTTACTAATTCAGATCATTACCACTGCATGAAAAACACTTTAAGATTATCAACATGTTAAAGGTAGTGGATTGTGTTTTTGATTTTTAAACTTTTTTTTTAATTGTGCTTTCTTCGATTTGAAAATAAACATCTATTTTCAACAATCATTGTTAAAAATATTAACCTATATAAACATTCTCACTTGTAGTTTCTTGAACATTGTTTCCTGAAAATTTAGGCTTGTTTCGAGCTTGGATGGTTGCTAAAATCAATTTTCAATATTTTTTTATTATTGAGAATAATATTCATAAAGTTTAACATGGCCAATATTAGCCATTAATATTAACGAATAAATGTTTTTTAGTTATCTCGTAAAGTTAGTACTCTCAAAAATAGGAAAACATAGATACATTTGAATGCATTATCACTTGAGATTTTGTTTTTGTTTTCGTAAAATCAGTTTTGATTTACTATTTCTAATGTATTTCTTGAAACTGTTTTTGATTTTAGGGACATAACATATATATTAGTAAAAAAGGAGTCTGAAGCAATTAAAAAGTAATCACATATTTTAGGGGCAGTAAATAAGGGATAACACTTATGAATGAAGTCATAATAAGGATAATGTTACTTCATGGGTACTGAATTGTGGACATTTTTTATGTTAAGATTGATAGATTTGTTTTGTGTTAATTTGTTCTTTTTTTACCATTATTATGTAAATTAATGCTTTGTTAACTAATTCAATGTCTGAAGTTAAATTAAAAACTTGAATGAAGTAAACTTTTTTAAAGACTAGACTTTGACCCGTGTGTGCGCGGGTTGAAATTGCATATGATATCGGAAATTTAAGAAATAGCTACATCGACATACCGTATTGTTGACATTTACATAACCAAGCTTTAGGCCTACAATAATGCTATTAATAATTTCACTACACTCTGCTTAATTAGAATAATCTAACTGTGTCTCGGGACAGGCCTTCACCACAGTTAAAATGCATCCCATATACCCGTAATGTAGCAAAAAATTGCAGAATCGCTCCGAAACGATTGTGGAGAAAACTAATGAAGCTGCAATGAATATAACAGTCAAATTATTCATAACAAACCATTTTGAGGCTGTAAATACCTTTCATCTGAAAATTTAATTCATATTAATGAAGAATTCAACGCTTTATCACCAACTTTTTTTTCACACCATGTTGACATTCGGAACTCTGAGGTTTTTTCATATTAAATGCACTGAGTTAGAGTTATCTCCCGTATTTTCTTTGATAAACAGAATATATAGCAAATTTCCAATGAAAAACACGTATTTGTATTATCGTTTCTGAGTTTATCCATGCAAATGTGATATTGTGGAAACATGAACTAAAGAGCTTCCCGTGATTAAGCGTGAATGTAATGCGCATGCGCAAGATTGTAAAATCCAAAAAATTCAGGTGATTTCCGGATTTTTTAAAGGAATTTTTGTTGATTATTAATTAGCGAAGCTTGATTGAGGAAAAATAAAAACAAATTGGTAATCTTCAAGTACCAATGATGTTTAAAATATATAAACCAAAAGACGGTACTTCTCCGATTTCTCGGTATTAAAGCCCCAAAATTCGAGTCTATTCTTTTAATATAGTAGTATAGATGTATATTTTCATACGATAAATCTCACTCTATTTAGCCAACCGAAAAAAGACTAAAAGGTGACTGAGAAGATTACTAAATGGCCAGGAACTAGTTGTTGTGTCCGGTATATATATATATATATATATATATATATATATATATATATATATATATATATATATATATATATATATATATATATATCGATGTTCAACAACTGCAATCTGTCATTCACATTTTGTAAAATATATACTTACCAATGAACTCTTTTTGACTTGCATTTTCCTGAGAGATGATGGTTGATAAAGTAGTCACGGTGTGACTGTTGGTTCGGATTATTGCTAAAATGATATTTTTAGAACCTCAAACATGTTAAAGTTATTTTGGTCACATTTAAATACGTATTTTGCTCTTTCTTCGTTATGTTGACATATGAAAAAATACGTTAGTTCATATTTTATTGATTTAGAATTTAATTACATGGTGTAGAACTTACTCGTCTCATTATGTCGTGGCTGACAACCAGTCTCTTTATCACACAGGTAAGCATCACACTCACACGCCGTCTTACATAGATAACCATAGAATCCTGTTGGACATGGAGTTTCACAGTTCCGTCCAATGCTTCCATTCATACAATCTTTAAATATAACGTTTTATTATAAATATTTATATTATTGATGTATTACCAGATCAATGAAGAGCAAATAAAGAAATGATAACATCTCGAAATATCGTTGCTTACCTTAACTTGTTTAAATTTGTTAGCTCACCGGAGCTGAAAGCTCCAGTGAGCTAATCTGATCACATTTTGTATGGTTGTCTGTTTGTCCGTCTGTCCGTAAACCTTTTACATCTTAAACATTTTCTACAGAATAACTTGGCCAATTTTAGCCAAACTTGCCACAAAGCACCTTAAGGCATATGTAGTAGGGGGTAATGAATTTTTACATAGGAATATTTAGAGAACAGTCTTTTTAAAATCTTCTCCTTAAAAACCGAATTGCCGGAAAAGCTGAAACTTGTGTATATGCATCTTCAGGTAGGGTAGATTCAAGTTTTATACCCGGGGGTAGGGTGAAGCGGCAATGGGGGTTGAATTTTTACATAGGAATATATATTAAAAAAATATTTGAATACATAGAGAAAAGTCTTTAAAATCTTATTTTCAATACCGATTGGCCAGAAAAGCTAATACTTTTGTTGAAGCAGCTAGGGACTGGGTAGATTCAAGTTTGTTAAAATCATGATCCTGGGCGCAGAATGGGGGATGGGGTCACAACGCAGGAGGGCGGAGGACAAATATTTTCATAGAAATATATTTTTAAAAATCTTCAAAAGTTTTTTTTCTTAAAGACCATTTTCCTAGTAAAGCTGTAACTTTATTTAATGCAACCTTAGGTAGTGTAGATTCAAATAAGTTTAAAATCAAAATTTTAAGGAGTATGGTGGGGCCACATCGGGGTTCCAATTTTACCAAGGAAAACATTTAATTCACAAAAACTGAAATGTTATAATGTATGGTTTTTGATATGCAACCATTTTAACAAATTTCTGATTATTTAACTTTGTTTAAACATTCGCCCCTACAGGATTATAGTTCTAAGGGTTCACAGTTTGGTGTAAGTTTATATCCCATCTATAAAGAAATATTTAGGATATTGTTGAGAATTGGAATGTTCAACACGTGCTTTGACTATAAACTCATCCTGTTAGAAAAGGGGTTTGATAATAAACATCAAATTATTAAGATTTTTAAGAAAATCAAAAAGGAAACTTAATTTTATTTAATCAGGATCTACATGTATTATATTACATGACCCATATATTTTGTATTATTATTCCATTTAGCTGATTTTATACCTAGTATGCCTATTGTTGCACGGGTGAGGGATGGAACTAATGGGCCTCTTGTTTACTATGTTATAATTTTGTAATACATGTAATAATTTATCCTAGCTAGATGTTAATGGGTTTTGTAAATACCCCAATCTGCACAAGTCACTAATGTTTGTTTTATTTTGAAACACTATAATAAATAAAGATCTAATACACACATATAATATGATGTGCAGATACAGGAAGAAAATACAGATTTTTCCGTGTGAAATAAAACTAGCTACTCTTTGTTTTGATCAATGTATGGATGGAATGGTGAATTGATGAATAAATGGATTGATAGATGAATGGATACATAAAAAAGATAGATAGATAGATAGATAGATAGATAGATAGATAGATAGATAGATAGATAGATAGATAGATAGATAGATAGATAGATAGATAGATAGATAGATAGATAGATAGATATATGAGAAACATACATACCGACACATTTTTTAGTGTTGTTATCAAAATATTTATTGTAGCAGCAAGTGCTATTTCTCCTAAAAAGACATTTCCAACTAAACTGTATTCTTCATTGTTTAGTCATCATATTTGTATTCCATTATCACAGTGTAAAATAAATCATACCAGTTACAACCTTTGGCAGAGACCCTTAAAATAATTTGAAGTGTCAAAATTCCTGACAGCCTCATGACGCCCTGAAAGCAAGAATCGTGAGAAAATGTTAATTCCAGATATTACAGTAAAAACGGAACTTCGAAACTGACGGAAAGATCCTTATCAAATCAGAATATTAGCATTACATTAAAACTGCAATGCTTTTAACCTGATCATCTGTACAATGTACAATGTAACTTCAACCTGTTGTTTTTCGCAACTATCTAGAACATTTAATTGAAAACATTAAAGATAAAAAAACAAATTTAGTACACCTGACGTGTTGCCATGTCTCAAGAGTGGTTGTCTGTTTTGATGATTTAATTTTGATATATTTCTAATTGCGATAAGTTAAGTCATGCATCACAGAATTCATGAATCTTATGTGTAAAATGTGTGTAGGATGTTTACCATTCCCCACCATGAAGGGTATACTAGGTACAAATTATTATGTATTTCAATTTTGTTTTGATGCAGGTAAAAGTAAGGGTGATTCAGTTGAAGGAGCTTATGATTTGATGTTATCACTATGCGAGTTCTCAGATCTAACCATATTTCCCAACAGAATATTGCTACAGATTGAAATGGTTCTTCAACGTACACCTCACCAGCCAATCCTTTACTTTTTTCCTTATTTTTAAAAATCATTAGGTAGCCAAATATTGTGAAATTTTTTTACTGACATCTAATGGGTATTTCATTTACATATTCATCAGATAAGCAAATGTCATTTCTTTGGGCTATGAAACACCTGTGTCACAGTTGTACTATATTTTTAAAAAGATGTTTATTGATGGACAGTGTGGCATATCTGAGATGATTTAAGTCTTAATAATTTATACTAGATGATAACCCGCACAAGCGCAGGAATTAACACTTTAAACATTAATATGATACAATGCTTAAAATGATAAACCCTGGGTTTTTTGTTCATTTTTTTACATACTTTTTTCGAAAATATTTCTTAATTGCTTTCTTACCCTAATATTAAATTGAAAAAAAATACCAACTGCATGGCTGAATATTAAGAGGAGTCAGTAGTTATTTATTGCGTCGTATCTCCTAATTTTGTTCTTTAGGTCAAATTTCACTATTATTTTTACTACTGTACCAAAACAGAATTTCATATACAAAAATGTTTTGAATTAAAACAACTGGAGAGGGGGCATCCCCTCCCCCCAATCCATCCTTCTAGTTTTATGCAAACATCATTTATTCATATACACTCACCAAAACTTCAAAGTGTTAACCCAGTATAGTGTATTTCTTATATGAAATAAGCACATTTATTTGTGTTGCTGTCAGAGTTACTGATTTCCAGCTAACTTTCACATGGTTAAGAACGATGCATTGACCTTGACCTCAGGTTGCGACCAGAGAAGTTGACCTTTATTAAATATCACTCACACTTAAGGTTAGGTTGAATTTCGCTCAGAGGATTTTTTAAAGCTGTCGATGAAAATGATATTACGTTAATGAAATTGAAAAAAATACATCAAAATAACGTTTCCTTTTGATTGCTTAATATTTAAAACAATGTCGAGGACAAAACAAACAGCAACTTTAAAGTGAGTACTATCTGTTGTAGAAACAATGCAGACACCAATATTCCAACGGCTCTGGTTGTTGTGTTCACAGTGATAATTGTGGCCATGTTAAGTGGTTTTCTTTTCAAACTATCACCAAAGACTAACACCAATCACAAAATAATGACAGCCATATTAAACACGCACAGAAAAATACAAATTTTATGTTTTGAAGTTTATGACGTAAATGATTCCAATCGATGTTGTTTTTTTTTCATCTGAGCTATTGATGAGAAAACATATCAGTTACAAAATGTTGAAAAATTCACATCATTTTATTTCGTAATTCCTAAATTATTATATTTATCAGGGTGAACACTTAGAAGTTTTGTTGAGTGTATATCGAGGACGAACTTTTAAGTATGCAAACAAACATAAGAAATGTACTTAATTAATTCCATGACAAAATGTCATCATTTCTAAAGATTTGTCGGAATTCAGCATTAATCGATCGCTTCAGCTTGCGCTCTTCGCCCGTTGTCTGTTCATATGCCCTGTCTGGTAATAACTATTTGTGTACTTTACAACGTGATTACCTTATATTCAGAGGAGGATTACTCCAACTGAAAAAAGTTTTGTACAATATAACTTTTGGGTCAATATTCAGTTAAAAAGACGTTACGTCTGCTATGTTCATGTTACCGTCTAACTTTTCCCGCTGCCTTTTAAATATTTAGACGGAATTTTTGTGACGCGTCTTATCGTATGATATAACGTCAAACTAGTCAAAGGCAAGACAAACTGAAAAACAAGTTATTTGTGTATGAAAATCAAAAAATTATATAAGCTAATACTATCGAACTGATAGATGTTTACCTGTTTGAATTTTCTCTTGTTTTTCCCTGCATTTATGAGGCGGTTACTTAACTGTGCTGATGATGATTAATCCTACTACAAAATGTATACAACAGCGTTTTATCAAGACACAATAAGTATTAAAAAACATATTTAAAACTCAGGGCTAACTTTTCTTTAATTAATCTAAAGCATGGCGGCATCAACAATGTAATTACTAACGGAAAAGTCAAATGGTAATGTATATATTTCCTTGTCGTAAACCTGTTATACAAGGAAATTATATCTATAAATTCATATTACACAATTTTTTTTAATTTCATACCAGGACTAAATTTAGGTTAACTTATTTGATATGTAGATTTCAATTTCGCGTTTCAATTGGATATTTAATGTGTTACAAAGAGGAACTGTACAGAAATATAGCATAAACAAAACCTGTACAATTTCCTGATCATTATAAACGTTTATAAAATTAATTGTAACTACATCACAACAACATATACAAGTGCCTTTCAAAAACTTCCATGATCTATCCTGTTGTTAATTACGGTTAGTTTTATGTATTTATAAGGGTTGTAACATTCCCATGGGTACCGATTGTGTCCCATTGTTAGCAGACCTCTTTTTTCATTCATATTGTAACAAGTGGTGAAAAGTCAAGTCTCAACCGGGACTCGAACCCAGGGGCTCTGGCGTACTGTGCCAGCGCTCTAACCACTGTTCTATTAAGACCCGATATATTGACTGACAGTCACACACCTGTTAACCCGGTGACAATTTGAAGCAGAATTAATTTAAAAAAAACTTGTACGTGAAAAAAAATTAAGCACTTGTTGTGGCCTTTATCTCAACATTCAGGTAAATCGACGACGTATTATTAATTGATAATTGTTACTTCCATACCTACGTCGACTCGATATATCCCAGTGAACTTGAAATAAAAGATACCACAGCGTCGGCGTCATTTGTTTCATATTTGGATATTTAACTGGAAATGGATATTGATGGTAACCTTACAACAAAACTTTATGATAAACGTGATGAATTCAACTTTTCTATAGTTAATTTTCCGTACTTATGTAGCAATGAACCTACATCTCCTGCATATGGTATTTTTGCCTCTCAGTTAATTCGATACGCAAGGGCATGCACTTCGTATGAACAGTTTCTAAGGCGAGGGAAGCTGCTGACAAACAAGTAGATAAAAAGGACTATAAATAGTCTCGTTTGAAGTCATTTTTTCACACGTTCTATCGTCGATACAACGACCTTGTCAGCAAATACACTTGGTCGCATGCTGACTGACGTTTTTCATACTAATTGTAAGACCATAATTAATCACCTAATTGTGTGTGTGTTGATATTACAGACGGTTTATAGGACAGTTTGCTGAAAGAGCCAAGTCTCTGACCAAGTTTTCATAGAAAGGAAGTGCCATGGAATGGACCAAGAAATGCAATGAAGCCTTTCTTGATTTGAAAGATAGACTAAGGCACCTGTGCTGGCAATGTCAAATTTTAGCCAAGAATTCATCCTGAATAAGGATGCCAGAAATATGTCGATAGGGGCCGTATTATCTCAGAACATTGACGGTGTAGAAAGGTCCGTTGCTTACGCTAGTTGTACTCTGTCAAAGGCTGAGCGCCAGTACTGCGTCACCAGAAAAGAGCTGTTCGCAGTTGTCTACTTTACCAAGTATTTTAAACATTTTCTGTATGGAAAGCAGTTTATAGTTTGCACCGACCATAGTTCCTTGCGTTGGCTGATAAACTTCAAAAATCCCGAGGGACAGTTGGATCGGTGGCTAGAGTCACTTAATATCTTTGACATGAAAATTGAACACCGTCCCGGCAAACAACATGCTAATGCTAACGCACTCAGTCGCAAACCATGTAAGCAATGTGGTTTTACTGCGGACCAGGAAAGTGAAACTGTACCAGTTGTCTCTCTCACGTAGAAGTTAAAACTTCCTCCATGTCTTTGCAAACTCTCCAAGATAGCTATCAAAGCTTATAGATAGTAAAGCAATGGGTCGAGAGTGGACAGAAACCCGATTATTCTACAATCAGCAGTGAAGGACGAGTCCTTAACTCACTTTGGTCTCAGTTCGAAATTCTGACCATTAACAAAGGTATTTTGTAAGTGGGCCGATGACAAAGGTTCGAAGATGCTAGGCTTTGTGCCATACAGTGAGCGACGCACGGTCCTGGCTCAATACCATGACAATAGATCGTCAGGGCATCTTGGTGTGTCTAAGACAATATCTAAAATCCGTCAAGGCTATTATTGGCCAGGGATCCAGTCTGATGTACTGGCATACATCGCTGGATGTGACAAATGTAGCAGACGAAAAGGGTTTCAGAAAAGGAAACGAGCGCCTTTGCAGATAACACAGGCAGGAGTGCCAATGGAGCTCATTGCCACTGACATACTTGGAGAACTACCAATGACGGAGAAAGGGAATAGATATATCTTGGTAGTTTCTGACTATTATTCCAAGTGGACGGAAAGCTTTTCTATGAAGAACATGGAAGCTGAAACCGTTGTCAAACTTATTGTGGAACAATTCATTATGAGGCTTGGGGTTCCCTATGTAATTCACTCTGAGCAAGGCTCGCAGTTTGAGAGTAGCTTATTTAACGAGGTCTGCAAGCAAGGGATTAAGAAGACACGGACTACGCCGTATCACCCCCCCCCCCAAGTCTGACGGCCAGGTCGAGCGCTTTAATAAATATTAGCAACAATGCTTAGCGCCTATGTAGATGAACACCATAAAATTGGGAAGTTCACTTGCCGTACGTTATGATGGCGTACAGGTCTGCAGAGCAAGAAATAACGGGGTTTACTCCAAACTCTCTGATGCTTGGGAGAGAGGTTGCGACACTTCTCGATATTATGTACGAGATGTCTCCAGAAGTTAATGAAGTTCCACAGCATAAATGGGCATGGGAGCTAAAAGCTCGAATGGAAGAGGCGCATAGTGCAGTGCGTTATCACACGGTGCAAGAAATGCGCAGACAAAAGCGGTATCATGATGCAAAGGTGAACTGGCAACGTTTTGCTAAGAACGACAAAGTGTATGTTTTCTTCCCACAGAAGAAGGCAGGCTACAGTCCTAAGTTTACAAGTTACTGGAGAGGGACATACACTATTGTCGGCAAGAAGTCTGACATGCTCTATGAGGTAGACTGTGGATATCGTGGCAAGTTACAGGTCATTCAAGCAGACAGACTGAAGCTACACAAGTCCCAAGTGTTGGCAGATGAAGTAGTAATTGCTGATCTAAAGGCTGATGATGATGAGATACCAAGATCCGATGGGGCCGAATCGGATAAGGAAAGCAATCCTGAGGGTGTTTGCTCAGAGAATAAGCGAACACGGAGACCACCAGTCTGGTTGCAAGATTATGTTAGATTCTAGCCAGTTGTCTTAGGCAAAGACGTATTTTATGCGAGGGCGCATAAACTTAGGGAGGGGGTAATGTAGCGAGGCACGCATTTTTGTTGATTGTTACCTCCCTTAGTTGTACTGATTTACATATTTAAATGCTTGTCAATCATTAGTATATTATTGATTATTCTTTACAATACTAATCAGTGTATATAAATAGTTATATTTAGACATAACAGAGGTTTCTTTATAATACAGGCAGCATTATTTTTTTAAAATATGGCATGGGTGAATATAAACACACATTAATTGTTTAGAGCGGTTTATTTATATAAGGCTCTTCCAAGTGTGTTTTGTGGAGATGGATTGCGTGGTTACCTCCAATATATGTGTCTTTGAAACTCTTGTCTGTGAGTACCTTCTGCGGGCTAAGTGTTGAACACTTTTGTAGCGGTTGCGTTCTCGAAGGAGATAGAGGTGTTGGCATCCTCTATTGTTAGCTACAGTTCGGCAGAGAATTAGGAAGGATAAACACATAATGGGTTTCATATAAGAGAAATGTTGGCATCTTCTCTAGGGTGTCGGCCTCTTGGAGGTGTTGGTATCCTCGATTGAGCATTTTGGCTACGAGAGGTGTTTGTATTCTCTTTAGGGAACTGGGGTATACGAGGTGTTCGAACCTCTGTTGTTTAGACCCAGTAGTAGCGCAGATACCCTTGTTACTGAGAAGTAACCTGGTAAAGAGTCACCAGGTAGCACGAAGACCTTGTGCTTGGGCACTTGCTTGGGTCGCTTAGTTAGAGACAGTGGTTTGGGCCACTGGTTTGAGACACCAATTGAGATTTGAGACAGTGCTGGGTTACATACATAGCCTGGTCAAGGGAGACCAAGATCTTGTACATACGTTGCGTCTATCTGTTTTGTTTTCCGAGGCCTGATTCTACGCAGGCCCTTATCCCACAGTAACGTCAGACAGATTGTCTACCCCCCGCACGTTACAGATGCTCACTCTTCCATGGCACCTGATCCTACCTCTATTTCTTATAGGGAGGCCCGTGTTCGCTTTGCTCCTGTTTTGTTATTTTCCCTTGGTTTTTAGCTCACCTGAGCTGAAAGCTCAAGTGAGCTTTTCTGATCACTTTTTGTCCGGCGTCCGTCTGTCTGTCCGTCCGTCTGTCTGTCTGTCCGTCCGTAAACCTTTTACATTTTCGACTTCTTCTCCAGAACCACTGGGCTGATTTCAACCAAACTTGGCACAAAGCATCCTTAGGTATAGGGGTTTTAAGTTTGTTAAAATGGAGGGCCTTGCCCTCTTTCAAGGGGAGATAATAAAAATCATTGAAAATTTGTTGGTATTTTTCAAAAATCTTCTTCTCAAAAACCATTTGGCTAGAAAAGCTGAAACTTGTGTGGAAGCATCCTCAGGCAGTGTAGATTCAAGTTTGTTCAAATCATGATCCCGGGGGGTAGGGATGGGCCACAATGGGGGGTCGATTTTTACATAGGAAGATATAGAGTAAATCTTTAAAAAATCTTCTGCCCTGAAACTGATCAGCCAGAAAAGCTGAAACTTGTGTGGATGCATCCTGAGGTAGTGTAGATTCAAGTTTGTTTAAATCATGATCCCCATGAGTAGGGTGGGGCCACAATGGGGGGTCAAATTTTTACCTAGGAATATATAGAGTAAATCTTTAAAAAATCTTCTTCTCAGAAACCAATCGTGCAGAAAAGCTGAAACTTGTGTGGAAGCATCCTCAGGTAGTGTAGATTCAAGTTTGTTCAAATCATGATCCCCAGGGGTAGGGTGGGGCCACAATGGAGGGTTGAATTCTATATAGGAACATATAGAGTAAATCTTTAAAAGTCTTATCTCTGAAACCGATCAGCCAGAAAAGCTGTTACTTGTGTGAAAGCATCCTCAGGTAGTGTAGATTCAAGTTTGTTCAAATCATGATCCATGGGGGTAGGATGGGGCCACAATTGGGGGGGGGGGGGTTATATAGGAATATATAAGGAAACATCTTTAAAACTGTTCTTCTCAGAAACTGATTGGCCAGAAAAGTTATTACTTGTGTGGAAGCATCCTGAGGTAATGTAGATTCAAGTTTGTTCAAATCATGATCCCCATGGGTAGGGTGGGGCCACAATGGGGGGGGGGCGGTCAAATTTTTACCTAGTAGGAATATATAGAGTAAATCTTTAAAACTGTTCTTCTCAGAAACCAATCGTGCAGAAAAGCTGCAACTTGTGTGGAAGCATCCTTAGGTAGTGTAGTTTCAAGTTTGTTCAAATCATGATCCCAAGGGGTAGGGTGGGGCCACAATGGAGGGTTGAATTTTACATAGGAACATATAGAGTAAATCTTTAAAAATTTTCTTCTCTGAAACTGATCAGCCAGAAAAGTTGTAACTCGTGTGAAAGCATCCTCAGGTAGTGTAGATTTAAGTTTGTTCAAATCATCCTAGGGGTAGGGTGGGGCCACAATGGGGGGGGGGAGTCGATTTTTTTATATAGGAATATATAAGAAAAAATCTTTAAAACTGTTCTTCTCAGAAACTGATCAGCCAGAAAAGCTGAAACTTGTGTGGATGCATCCTGAGGTAGTGTAGATTCAAGTTTGTTTAAATCATGATCCCCATGAGTAGGGTGGGGCCACAATGGGGGGTCAAATTTTTACCTAGGAATATATAGAGTAAATCTTTAAAAAATCTTCTTCTCAGAAACCAATCGTGCAGAAAAGCTGAAACTTGTGTGGAAGCATCCTCAGGTAGTGTAGATTCAAGTTTGTTCAAATCATGATCCCCAGGGGTAGGGTGGGGCCACAATGGAGGGTTGAATTCTACATAGGAACATATAGAGTAAATCTTTAAAAGTCTTATCTCTGAAACCGATCAGCCAGAAAAGCTGTTACTTGTGTGAAAGCATCCTCAGGTAGTGTAGATTCAAGTTTGTTCAAATCATGATCCATGGGGGTAGGATGGGGCCACAATTGGGGGGGGGGTTATATAGGAATATATAAGGAAACATCTTTAAAACTGTTCTTCTCAGAAACTGATTGGCCAGAAAAGTTATTACTTGTGTGGAAGCATCCTGAGGTAATGTAGATTCAAGTTTGTTCAAATCATGATCCCCATGGGTAGGGTGGGGCCACAATGGGGGGGGGGGGGCGGTCAAATTTTTACCTAGTAGGAATATATAGAGTAAATCTTTAAAACTGTTCTTCTCAGAAACCAATCGTGCAGAAAAGCTGCAACTTGTGTGGAAGCATCCTTAGGTAGTGTAGTTTCAAGTTTGTTCAAATCATGATCCCAAGGGGTAGGGTGGGACCACAATGGAGGGTTGAATTTTACATAGGAACATATAGAGTAAATCTTTAAAAATCTTCTTCTCTGAAACTGATCAGCCAGAAAAGTTGTAACTCGTGTGAAAGCATCCTCAGGTAGTGTAGATTTAAGTTTGTTCAAATCATCCTAGGGGTACGGTGGGGCCACAATGGGGGGGGGGTCGATTTTTTTATATAGGAATATATAAGAAAAAATCTTTAAAACTGTTCTTCTCAGAAACTGATTGGCCAGAAAAGCTATTACTTGTGTGGAAGCATCCTCAGGTAATGTAGATTTAAGTATTTTCAAATCATGATCCCCATGGGTAGGATGGGGCCACAATGGGGGGTCGAATTTTTACATAGGAATATATAGAGAAAAATCTTTTAAAATCTTCTCCTCAGAAACCGATCGGCCAGAAATGTTGTGTGTGAAAGCATCCTCAGTTAGGGTAGATTCAAGTTTGATAAAATTATGATCCTTATGGGTAGGGTGGGGCTTCAGTGAGAGGGGGGGGGGTTGAATTTTCACATTTGAATATATAGAGAAAAATCTTTCAAAATCTTCTTCTCAGAAACCGATCATGCAGAAAAGTTGCAACTTGTGTTGAAGTATCCTGAGGTAGGGAAGATTCAAGTTTGTTCAAATCATGATTCCCGGGGGTAGGGTGAGGCCACAATTTGGGGGGGGGTGTCAAATTTTTACATAGGAATATATGGGGAAAAATCTTTAAAAAGCATCTTCTAAAACACAAATTGTCTAGAAAATCTCCAACTTTAGTCAATTCAGATAGTGTAGATTAAAATTTGTCAAAATTTTATTCTTCAGGAGTTGGGTTGGGCCACATTGGGGGAGGGGGGACTCCAATTTTACACAGAAAAACATTTAAATTATTCACAAAAACTCAAATGTTATTATATATGGTTTTACTTATATGCAAACATTTTGACATATTGTTTATTCTTTAAAATTGTTTAGACTCTTGCCTCTGGACAATTCTACGACCTCACAAGGGGTTCAAAATTTGATGTAGGTTTATAATCCATATATAAATAGTTGTTTAAGTCTGATCATCTTCTTGAGAACTGCAATGCTCAATATGTGTTATGACTGTAAAATCATCCTGTTACAAAGGGGCTCAATGATAAACATAAGAATATGCAGGGGAATTTTTTTTATATAGGATCTATTATATGATATTGTTCAGATATTTTGTATATGACTCCATAAAGCTGATTTTATTATGTCTATTGTTGCTCAGGTGAGCGATGTGGCCCATGGGCCTCTTGTTTGTATTTGAACACTGTTCGTTATTACCACATGTCAATTAAAAATAGGCATTCAAAAACTAATTTTCTTATCGATAAAGCAGTCAATTATTTTTAAAAACTACAGATTTAGAGAGATAATTAGAGATTGATATGTAGAATTTTGATATAAAGAGATATATATATCTAAAGAGATATGTTTGAATATTAAAAACATTTCAAATCATGAGAATAATTCGATTTAGAGAGATAATTAGAGATTGATATGTAGAATTTTGATATAAAGAGATATATATCTAGAGAGATATGTTTGATTATTAAAAACATTTCAAATCATGAGAATTATTCGACGCCCATTTTATATATCTCGCCTCGAGATCATGAAGAATTTTAAGACTGTCAGTTTGAGAGTTATTGTAATGTTTGTGCTTATTATTTATGTATATATCTATGCAATGTGTATGGTTCCGATCTTCTCAAATTGTCGTTTAACTGTATTCCACCTGTATCTCAAACTACCGTGTAGTGCGCGGCAAGCGCTCTAGGGTCCGTTCGTGATCGAAAGCAAGAATTGCCTAAATGACCAAGTGGTTAAAGCGGTGGCCGCTAACTGCTAGGAAAGTATGTTCCATACTTCGTGAGTTCAAGTGTTTATGTTCCATGATACAAATGAAATAACTTTTCTAATAGGTAGTGCTTTTAAATTTGACCATTAATAATTCGTACATAAGCAAGAAGTTTATTTCTACAGATAATCATGTATAAATAACATAATTATATAATTACATAATATTCATTTATGAACATAAACTTCCCTTTGTTTTCTTACTTACATAAAATCGTTGTCAATCTTCTGATTTTTAATTAGCTGTAATAGACTTGTTCTAGCGACCGCAAAGTTTAGAACAAAGAAAGTACTCATGGAACAAAATAGGTCAAAATTAATTTGTATATCGAAGAAAAATATAAAGATTCGGAGTTTTATCTTATTAATACAGTCCTGTTATTTGTTTAGCTCGAAATATATCGATAAATTATTGACTTGAAAAAATCGATCGAAAAATTAGATATATATTTAAAAGACTACTCTACAACCAGTGGCACTTAGTCGAGTGGTTGAGTCACCCGATTTAAACCCGACACCATATCTATTTTTTTTCTATTGGACCAATATGTCACACGTTCATTGGTTAAACATGACACGTGACTGCACGAAATAGTTCTATGTCAAAGTGGTGGGATTCATATTCAGCTATATGGCCGACGCTTTGCCTACATATCTCGAAATTTCATAGTATTTGATACATAAATCACGTTCCATATATTTTTTTTTGGTGGGGGGAGTAGCTGTCATATCAAGTATTTTTAAATTAGAGTAGTTGCCCTTTAAAATGACTAACTTCATTGTGTCTAGAAAAGAATAAAATGGCAGCGTCGATATTCGCTCATACCGCTTTGGAGGAAGGAAATAAAACCTTTACAATTTAAAAATAGCAATAAAACAATGAAAATGAAGGTTGCACTCGATAATAACTTTGATGTACAAATTCATTCGACATTACTGTTTAAAATAAATGTTTTTGTTCTAATTCATAGTATGTAGTTAAATTAAGATTTGAATGATTCAAAATGCATTTAAGTTGAATATCTTGGCAGAATAAATCTGTGGCATTAAGCCAACGGAAAAGTGGCTAAAAGCTTACTGAAAGATGACTTAATTACAAATCTCCTACATTCAGTCATCTTTGTAGACCCAGTGGACTAATTGGCACAGTTTTATATTACATGTATTTAACAACAATAAGCAGTCATATAAATATATTCTAATTCTATATTTACCAATGTACTCCTTCTGACTTGCAGTTTCAAAGACGATTGTTGACAAAGTAGTCCGGATGTGACTGTTGGTTCGGATTGGTGCTAAAAATAATATTTTCAAAACTCAAACATCTTAAAAGTTAATTTTGATCATATTTAAAACGTATTATTATGTTCATCACGTTGACATATGAAAAAGAAATACGTTAGTTCATATGTATTACTTTAAATCTTACCTGTCTTATTTTGTGGTGAATAAAGCCTCTGTCACACTGTCACGATTTATACTACGATTGCCTACGAATTACTAAAAGTTAAAAATCGTCATTATTCGCAAGGTCAGTCTTGTGATAAATCTACAGACGGTGCTTTTTTCGAATCTAGTACGACTCGACTACGATGTCTGCTCGACAATGAAAGATGTTTGTGCGATAACAGGACGAGTTGTGGCGATTCATGTACGTATTTCGGCGATTAAGTAACGAACGCTTTGAGATCTTCCTACGAGTAGGTAAGATGGATGATGATTTTTTTTACGATACTCTTACGAATGAGTTGAATTGTACGATTGATACACGATATTACCACAAATAAATACGAGTTTTCAAGATTATAAATCTGGTGTGTTGATTTATAAAGTGATTATTAAACAAATTAATGATTGCATTTTGGCATAAAATACTTACCTAAAAATTTTTTTAATTTCAAACATCAGATGAATAATGCAATCAGAGTAATATTCATATAGATTATAAAAGATGTATGAATACACGTACAGGTAGAAGTAAATTTGTGAGTTGAGATTACCAACAAAATGCATATTGTGACAATGTTTGCAATTGTAAGTAAAATTGTTTTCATAATTTGCTGACGGACGTTTCATTGCTGTTTTTATAAACTAACAAGAAGATATTGTTTTAGTTCATGAATTGTTTAAATAATCATGAAAGTGGCAGCAGTAATGTTTGATTTATTCCCTGAATAAGATTATCAATGAAGAACAAAATTTATTTTAATAGAATGAAGAAATTACAAGTATATGTAAAATTTTGAAAGAAAAGGTTCTGTAATAAACTTGTATAATTACTGAACGGTGTATTTAGTAATAAAAAAAAGAATACTATTGTGAAACACTAACTAGTCTCGTATTTTCGTACTAACTCGTAGTTCACTCGCAAGGTTCTCGTATTGCACTCGCCCCTAATCGCCTGTTTTCGTATTGTATTCGCATCAAATCGAACTACATTCCCATTCACTAGGGGGACGCTTGGGGAAGACTCGAGACACAATCGCATGAACTCGGGGTAGATCATAGGATATTCGTAGCATCGTAAGTACTACGATGTTTCGCGAGTTTCCTACGAATGTAGAAGATTTATTGCGACTATGTGCACGAGTACAGGGCGAGTGTCGTGCGAAAGTCTACGAATACTTAAAATTCGTACTGTGGGCGCGATTGTTTTTAACATGCTCAAAACAATCGCCGCGTTTGGCGATTTGCTGAGATGAAGGAAGAGAGCCTACGACTATCTCTACGATGAACCCTGAATGAGTGCGATTATTGAATTCGTACGCTATCGTAGCTCAAAATCATGACAGTTTGACAGGGGCTTAACACCCGGTCTGTTTATCACACAGATGAGCATCACAGTCACACGGCGTCAAACAGAGAAATGAAAAAAATGACAATAACAAACCGCCAACCATCTCAAAAATCCATAAAACGAAATACAAATCCAAAGCAGAGCAACACAGACCTCCATAAAAATAGAGGAAGGGTCAGGTGCCTAGGAGGAGTGAGCATCCTCTGCTGACCGGTCACACCCGCCGTGTGCTCTTTGTCGGAATCGGGAAAAGACGGAAAAGTCCGTAGCCAATTAGGTGATAAATTATGGTCTAACAATTAGTATTAAAAACGTCAGTCAGCATGTGACCCAGTGGAAGATTGTTTTTGCTGACAATGTCGTTGTATCGACCATAGAACTTACGAAAAGATGACTTCAAATGAAACTGTTGATAGTCCTGTTTTATCAATTTGTTTATTAGTAGCTTGCCTCTCCTTAGAAACTGTTTATACGAAGAGCATGCCCTTGCGTATCGAATTAACTTAGAGACAAAACACCATATGCAGGTGATGAAAGTATATTGCAACATAAGTAAGGTAAGTTGATGCAGGTGATGAAAGTATATTGCAACATAAGTAAGGTAAGTTGACTAAAAAAAAATGAAGTCATCGCGTTTATCATAAAGTTTTGTTGCTAGGTTACCATCAATGTCAATTTCCAGTAAAATATCCGAATATGAAACAGATGACGCAGACTCTGTGGTATCTTTTATTTCGAATTCACTCGGATATATCGAGTCGACGTAAGTATGGGAATAAGAATTGTTAATTGATAATACGTCGTCGATATACCTAAATGGTGAGTTGAAGGCCACAGCGAGTTTTTTTTTTCACATACAAGTTTTTGAATAAATTCTGCTTTATAAGAATGCAAAAATAGGTCTGCTAACAAAAGGTCACAAAATTAGTACCCATGGGAATTCCAACAGATTGTTGGAAGACTTGATTTCCAAAAACAACATACATGTTGTCTATCAGAATCTCAAGCATCTTTTTAACGTCAACTTCAGAGTACTTGTGTATGCAATCAAAATGGTTTTTAACAAAATAAATTTTCAGATTTCCAATGACAAGGTAAGCATTTTTACGACTTTCATTTTTATTGCAGAAACATATATCAAAAAACAGATATCAAAATGCCAAGATTTTAATTTGTCATGGGGAATGGTTGTATAAAGGGTTGAAATATCATACGTTTTGATGCTATTGATTTTGGTAAGATTTTGTGACCTCAAAGTTTCTAATAATTTTTTAGAGTTTTTTAGTATCCACATTTGATTCACATCACTTCTGGAGTATATTGTTGTACAGTACTCTTGAAGTTTCTCCTTCACTACTGCAAGCATTTTAGTAAGGAGTAAACAAAGAGGTTTCGTAGAACATTTACTGGAACCTGCTATATATCTCTGTTTGTAAGGACTTTTGTGAGCTTTGGAATCCAGTATAAGTAAGGTAAATTATATTCATTTTGTTTATTGGGGATATTAAAGATATCCATAACCGATTTATGATTTTGAAGTATTTCCTGCTGTGGGTGTAAGTAGGATTACCATGTGTAGAATCGAAACCTTGTTCTTTGAAAATGCAATTAATATAATGTGCCTTACTAAAAAAGGCAATGTTGTTACTTGCCTTATCAGCAGGGACCAGTACATACTGATTGTGCAATCTATCTACCGCTAGTTCTTTTCTAACATCTGCTTTATTGAAAACAGAAGGATAGATGTTTTTCAGTTGACCTCTCAGTCGTTTTATACGATATTTTAATATACATCTGATGCTTTTAACCCACCCTGACAAGGTATCAAGGTCTTTTTTTTCAGATCTTGCCCATCGCTTGGCGTAATCTTCAACGGAATTCATGATATGTATAAAATTACGATGTCATGTGAAGTCCTTTCATATTAATTGATCTTAGGTCTTCGTTGTTAACTAGATTAACATCACCAATAATGACGTGTCCCGCAAGACTATAGTTGTAGGGTGAAGAATGACATGAACACATTGGAGGATTATCTTTCAGATGTTAGATATATAGGTCTTGTAGAGTTTGTTTGTAATTGAAGAGCTTGGGAGCAATGGTTGAAGTATAATTGTAGGAAATACAAGGCTTGACTTTATTTTAAAATATGGCGAAATGCAGGACTGAACGTTTTTTTTTAATTTGAGAATATTTTTAAATTAAGAATATTGCTTATATTAACGACATCGATTCCCTTGTTTACTGCAGTTTGAAAAAATAATGTGGAGCAGTATTTTCTGTTTGTGTAGGTTTAAAAAGCCGATGATAAGCAATATCCATATTCATGGATCCGAGTCTATATTCCGGTGTAGAAAAATAAAAAAAAGCGGCTTTTCCTTGACTTTTTCAAGAAGAAAGGCAGTATACTTAACTTTCCCATATTATTAACTTTAATTGAATTTCAATACTTTTAAATATTGATAAATATAGAAGTAATCTTGAATGATTATTAACAGCATAGAATACTTTCGTTTTATACAATGCTCTTTTTGGTAACTACATGTACTGCTATCATAATATCATAGAGAATTTTTCTCTTACATTTTCTGCAGATATTGACAATAAATTTAAATGATAAAAAATTTATCTAATGCTGAATCTGAGGAAAATCATTACTTATTTTTTATCTTACTTTATCTCATTTTTAGAAAATACATTCTCGCATAATCACCGGTGCGAGATCGGTTTGTCCAGTGTGAGACAGCACTGTGAGATTTTTCTGTCTTAAACTGTGTATTAATATCATAGAGAATTTTTCTCTTACATTTTCTGCAGATATTGACAATAAATTTAAATGATAAAAAATTTATCTAATGCTGAATCTGAGGAAAATCATTACTTATTTTTTATCTTACTTTATCTCATTTTTAGAAAATACATTCTCGCATAATCACCGGTGCGAGATCGGTTTGTCCAGTGTGAGACAGCACTGTGAGATTTTTCTGTCTTAAATTGTGTATTACTATGCCGCTGTAAAATGTAAACAAACTTTGCATGCTGTAAGGAAATTATAAATGATGGAATTAGCAAACCTATAAGTCATTCTTTTGCTTAGTTGACTAAATTAAATCATATTTTCATTGAATACATTGTCGTTTGCTCCACTTGGACTATTTGTAGCGCGCGCCTGGTTAAACCGAAAGTAAACTTTTGAATGTCGAAAAAGAAACTTATGTAAAAATAATGCGAAAAAAATCACTCATTACACACTCGTGTGGGTAAGTAAAATTCCAACTCGGAGCCAAGATTTACGGTCTAGGACTCGGCAGAGCCTCGTCCTAGACCGTGAATATTGTCCCCTATGTGGAATTTCACTATCCTACACTCGTAATAATGAATGATTCTAATATTCCAACAACGATAAAATCCAGAACGTTGTTTTATAGCCATTTTTGCTGGAATGCAACTGTTTCCCCAGAACTTACAAGAAATGTTAATGTTAATGATAAAGGATTTGATAACAATTATTGTGTATCATTATATATTGTTATTGCTTTGTTTCTTTTTCTCTATTATTATTTTTTTCTGAGACGTTTTCCTGAAAACGCTTCAGTCGATTTCGACTCGGTCGTCACCGGAAAGAAACAGAAATAGGACTCGTTTAACGTTTTTGTTTTAAAATATATTTCTGCAAAATATGTAATTTGTTTTAAACCGATCCATGGATTTTAAGAATATGGGCTCCAACATACTGATGTGAAAGTTTCCGTGGTGTAATGGTTAGAGTAGTTAACTTTTACCCAGGCAACCAGGGTTCTATCCCCGAATGCCGAATGTTTTTTTTTCTTTCTTAATTGTGTTTTAATTTATAATTTTATTTTTGAAATGATGGATTTTTCAAATTTCCGTTTTAATTTTATCAAAAATTAGAATAATACCGCTTTTCAAATATTAATTTATGAATATTAAAATCTTTAGATAGGGTTAAATGGAATTTGAAGAAGTGTTAAGAAATGATAGAAAGGAACAAATATCCCGATAGCCTTTTTAGGCTAGAGGATTGCGTTTAGTTGTTGATACATTTGATTTTGTGTATTTTTTCTTTAGAAAAAAAATGCAAAAACAATAAACGGAAAATAAGAGTGAATAATGCTTATATCGATTAACATTGACCTTGCATTTTATCAAAAACAAATGTGTGGTCATTATTTGTCTCGATCAAAAAATAATTTTCTATACACGTTATTTAGAAGAATTTAAATCAACCTTTTTTCATTATTTTCCATTGAGTCAGATCTTGATCTAGCATAATATTTCTCGACTGAATGTGTATAACATTCGAGTTGATGTATTATCGTTTCGTTACCCTGGACTATGCATTAAAGAAAAAACAAACCAAATAACAGCAACTTCTAATTTTAACGAACGATATATAATACAAACCGATTAAAAAACAGTTAAAAAAATTAAAGAACAAAGTTAAAACATAAATGCAATCAAAAATAATTTGTCATTATATAAGATATGTTCTTATGTAATATTCAAAGCATTTTCTTCTTAAAATATCGACATTGTATGTCTGATATACCTGATGGTGAAATCTTTCTTTAGCCTTTTGTTTTTTGTTGATTTTTTGTGTATTATTTTATTTGTTTAATTATTAAATGTTAAAGAAACCACAAAACCAACTACATGTATGAACAATGTAATTCATCGTAAGCTGAGTTCAAAGAATCATTATTGATTAGGTCTTGGGAACTGCTAGTCAAATGGCGAAGTGTACAATAGTTTTGGCAAATCGTTTCTGTTCGTTCTATAAAAAAATATAAAACTATGCATTCAATTACCATTCTTCTTCTCGATAAAGAAATCAATTATTCTTTAAAAAATACCAATCTAGAGAGATATGTTTGGATATCAAAAATATTCACGTCTTAAGCATGTTACCTGATGAATAATTCGTCGCCATTTTTATATCTCTAAAATAACAAATATACATGTATATATAAAAATACATTTTATTGAATCTTTAAACATTTCTTGATAGTAAACATGCAATTAGTTAACAAAAAGATAAAGAAAAAAGTTTGGTACCTCTTAATTGTCCATCGCAAGTATAAAACAGTAGCTGGAATGGCGACGGTCATTATAAAAACCACGAAACCAAAGGTGACCAAAATTAAGAGGTGATATCTAGCAGAATCTTGATCAGAAGGCTTTGATATTTCGTTTGCTGATCTGTTTTTGGTGAAGTCTGTTCCGATACTGTTCGGGGCCATCGAAGAATCTGGCAAGTTAAATTGTAAATGTTTTGTGGTCATTTATAAAAGAAAATTGCATTTCATAAATAATATTCTCCCTGGTACTATTCGAAAGACATTTGATTTTTGATTTGATGTTAAGTTATTCATGTTTCTTTGACATACTGATACTTTTAATAACATTTACATATGTATTTGATTTTGATTGATGATGAAAAACGGTATTGTTTGTTAAAATTAAGTGATTATAAAGCATTAATAGAAGCAATACTGGTAAATATTGCGAAAAACTAACATTTTTGCTTCTGTCTTGGCTGACATCCTGCTTGTTTATCACACAGGTTAGCTTCACACTCACATGGCGTTGTACAGAGATAACCATAATATCCTGTTGTACAGGGTGTTTCACAGTTCCATCCAATTCTTCCATTCATACACACTGCAATACAAGGGCTAATATGAATTATCTAGGGGGTTATTGACACTTATCATTTTTTAACAATACACGGCCTTACGTTTTCATTATACAGGTGTAATTTATAATAGACGGTATAATAAACTTTAAGAAAACCTGGAAATATATTATGTGGTGAAAGAAAAATACATTGCATTAATGTAAAAGTTATGAAGTGAACAAGATACAGTTTAAAGACTGTATTTGTTTATCATGAAAGGTGTATGTCTTCATTAAGATAATCCTGCAACATTAAGAAAACCTTGGCGGAGGGACAAAAAAAAAACGGACGGAAGGAAGGAACGACGGACAGCCCATCCACACCAACCCACACACACACACACACACACACACACACACACACACACACACACACACACACACACACACACACAGATAGATAGATAGATAGATAGATAGATAGATAGATAGATAGATAGATAGATAGATAGATACCGCTACATTGACCCGTGTTTATGTCAAAGTATTCATTGTAGCAACACTTAAATTCATTCCTAAAAAAAGTAATGGAACATTTTATAATTACATATACAATATATTGATATAAATTTATAAATACAAGCGTATTAAATTGTACCAATGCGTCATGACAAAATCATATTGATAGTATACATTTTTATAAAATATTTTTCTTTACTTATCAATTTATAAAATTGGTTGTTAGAACTTATACATCATTTCAAAATATATTTTTGTTTATTTCATGAGGTAAATGAAAAATTAAAAACTAACCTGTTACAATCTTTTGCAGGAACTATTAAAATGATTTGAATACTTATAAACACCAATCCAATTAACGACATGTTCTATGCAACAGTCAGTGTTTTTTGGCAGTGAAATCAATATTTCATTTAAAAAAATCCTTGATAATTTGTGGAAGTAACAGGAAGTTAATGATACTTTTTTCGATGAATTTATATGATACAAATAAGGATTGAAGTGTCCTCTATATCGCTCAATAGCTGTTTTCCGTCAGTAACATTGCAACATACGTTAGTACTTAGTACCATTAAAGAATAGATTCATAATTAATATTTATTTTGATTACGGTTTTCCGTTTTAGTTATCTATAGACAAATATATATACAATGTACATTTTCACGTGGTTTTAATAGGTTTGAATGCAGAGATATTCAAATTTCTTTTGTTAATACTACTAATATTGACTTACTTGAATTAAGCCTTTTTTACTCCCCTGTGGAGCATAGGCCACGGACAATTCTTTTCCACTTATCTCTGTCCTTTAATAGTTGGTGGATGGTGTTCCAGTTGTGTCCTTTCTCGGTCATTTCTTTTTCAAGTACTCTTCTCCAAGTTAGTCTTGGTCTTCCCCTTTTCCTCTTCCCTTGTGGTGTCCATTTAAGGGCTTGACAGGTGATGTTGGTTCTGCATTTCATTAAGGTATGTTGAATCCATTTCCATTTTATCTCTTTCTTCATTTTCTCTTTTTAATTTTTACTACTGATATGCAGCAATGTAAACATCCTGTACTTTTACTCTCTTTTTTTAAATTCAGTCAGACTTATTAAAGTTATGCAACAACATAGCACCTAACGATGTGTACTTTCTGTTTTGTGAATTCGTCAACTTAACTGTTCCCGTTTAGTGCGACTTAAAGAGGTTCGCTCCTTAGGTTTTGGGTAGCCATTTTGGGTCACCTCTAGTTTGAAAATTCTGCATCACATATTAATTCTAGTAGTATATTTATATTTTACAATGCCAAAAAAACTATATTAAATAAAATTGTTTTTAAAAAATTACATTTTTACAGAATTTAGTAAGGGACTATAATTTGTGGCGGAAGGTTTTTTAGAAGGAAATGAACAATTGTCATAACTCACTAGTTTTAGAGAACTGTTACTTTAGCTTCCTAATTTTCAGCGCAGACCAAACTTCTAAATAGTTTGTGTATTACGATATATTCATGATGTTCTAAAAAACATATTTAAACAATATTTTGATATTTCTATCGATATATTTTGGCATCTTTAGCTTATATTTCATAGAAGTAAAGAAAAAAATTTACTCCAAAATTTTGTAACATCTGTTGTTGTGTTCATTATGTACTTGCCTTTGAGGCCACCAGTAAAGCAAGAAATTTTAAACTTTGACTTAGATTTTACTTTTATAGTCACTACATTTGTTCAACTTCATACTGTATTAAAATCATAACTAAATAATAGTTCAAACTATAAATATTTGTATGATTTCTTCAAATTAACAATTTCTGTCAAATTTTAGCAAACATTTCAGGACAACTATCATTTCTGTTTGGGGCCCTATATTTTAAAAAAATTGCATGTGACATGGGTCACAAATAAAATAAATGAACATTATAGGTCCCCATCTTTATATCCAAGTGGTTTTTGGATGACTGACTTTACTATTATTTCAGGTGACAACCTCCTTAAAAGAATATGAATTCATTATAATCAATGAGTCAAGGTGTTAACATACGAAGTCACGAATGAGCAAGCAGATTTGTGAGCAAATTAGAAAGTATAATTCTGCTTAAATTCTATTATATCAACGATCGTATAAAAGAATTAAAGAAATAATTGTCTCAGGTTTTTTTCAATATGAAGGTTGATTACTGTCACGTTGCAAACACGTTGCGACTCTAACACCATCTGATGTAATAAAAGCAAACTATTTGAAACATGAACAAAAACACGCATACATCAACGTTTTGGTGGACACGAACAACCAAGAAACGAAATAAGTGTAAAATATAATATGCATTAGTAAAGAAACATTTCTTTCTACTTTCTAGTATGTTTTTACTATTATTTTAAATGACAAACGCAAACGGTGAATATACTAAATTGTTTTAATTTACTATTCTCAAGGATGACCATTTTCCTGTGATATTGAAAATATTGTGAATACTGTTCAATGTTTCAATACGGAAAATATCTTGTGTTCTATTGAGGAAACTTATACAATAGTGGGATGTTTAAACCAGCACAATTAAAACTCTTTGCAATTCACAAAATCATCAAGAAATTGAAACTGTAATGTGCAAAGCTGCCGAGCACTGGTGTATTTCTTGCACTCAAGCATTCGATAGGTCCGTTAACCTGTTAACTCATATTTTAGTTGACCACGAGAATAGTAAAACAATTTCCTATTGATTGAATAACCATTAACTGTGGTCGAGGCCTATCTCCCGCAAATATAAATCACCGTTGTCCTGCCTTCCAATTAATAATCAACTCACTGCGTCAACCTTGCGCTTTCTTACTTCTGCCTGTGTTGCGCCTCTATGTCTGTGCTCTACTTGTAATGCCTTATGCAGGACTTACATCAGAGAGAACACAAACTCAGAGAGAACACAGACACCTATTCCAGATTCTTTGTTTAGGTCTTACAAATGGCAATAGACCACTGTCTCTACATCTCTACAATAGCTTCGTACCAATCGTAGCGATCAATTTCGGTGCATAAAACGCAGTTCCCCTATGATCTGGCAGTTCTGAATATAAATAAAAATTATCAACATTCACTGTGGTGTTTAAGAAAACGTTTGTCTTACTTTTTGACAAAACTGAAAATAAAGCCAATTCCGTCACAAAACGATAAACCGTGATTCTTTTCAAACATCATTCTCTTCCGCAAAGGCAGCACGCCATGTCGTTTATTAGAGCTTGATTAGTGTTGATTCAAAAAGGAGTAAACACTCTATTTGACAAAGAGCAAAATATGTAGCCAAAACAAAAATTCAACAATTCCTAAGATTATTGATATGGAATAAGTCATTTATTGAAGTGAACGTAAACACATTGTACAAAGAATAGTAAACATACCAAACTTAAATAACTCGAATTATGCAACATGCAAACAATTACAAAATCAAGTAGTTGTAAAAGTATTTTTATTAAGTCAAAGGCTGTTGTTTTTGTTTTTCAACGATTCTCATTGTTCTATTTTTAAATAAAATGTTGCAATAAAACTAAAAAAAATACCTTGCAGTATATTATGTTTTTATTTCCGTCAATACTGACATATTTTGCAAAATCCTCTTGCTTAAAACAAACACAATTATTTGAATAAAACAATTTCAAAATGGAATATTACTCTCTGACAAACATCGTTTTACACACTGGGAACATAAAGATAAAGAACTTTGGATAGTTGATATCGAAGGCAGAGACCGATGTCTTCGGATGAAAGGGTCCGGTTTCATTTCGTTGTTACCTAATCACAGGAAAGCATATCCGTCATCCTCCAAATGAATGTTTTTCTTTGCGATGCAAGCGCTCTGCTTCTTCCCAAGCAGCAGACGACTATAATCTCCCTCATCATCATTATAATCATCATAAATAACTGACAATAATTGTCTACTTGAAACTGAATTACTCGGAATTCTCTTCCTACTCGATGTAGAACAAGATTCTACACAGGAATTGCTGCTACGGATCATTTGTGAAAGTCGAATGTCATCGTAACCCGACGAGCGATCAATATTTGGAGAATTATTAGTCCTAAAGCCTTGAAGTACCCCTATAGGTCTGCCTAAAAGACGAATAATTGAATCAAAGAGGGTGAGTTAAGACAACTTACAAAATATTCACCTAAAACTTAATGGAAAAATGTGTCATTTTGAAAATAAATGTTTTACCAATTATCCTCGGTCAAAATGCATTTTATGCATGGTTGTTGTTTACACATAATTCTGACTTGTACATTAATGAACTTCGAATACACCACATGGTGACGTCACAAGGGCAGGGTATCTAATATTTGTAAAAGTTATAAGAAATCGGCTTGATGCATGGGCATGCAATTAGATTTCACAAATAAAATCGATTTATTTGGTAACACAGAGAGTAAGAAGAATATAATAAATCACTAAACAAATCTTCACCAAATATCTATTTAACTATAAAATAGACAAACATAAACCGGTCTCTCTATTTCCCTGCAATTATTGTCAAAATTTACGAATAAAATCTAACCGATTGAATTTCCGACATTTTGAACATACGCATACTGTAAACGTATTACATTTGGCGTGTACGATATTTGGCGGAAATTAGTTTTTTAACCAGTTGACGTGGATTTGAATTAGTTTATTCCTGAATGTGACTATTCTTATACATGTATGCATGGCAATTAGGGATGTACTTGATTTAGCGGATGCCGCATTCCGCCAAAAGCGCTAAATAGAATACACAGCCAAATGTAGTACGTTTACAGTATATCATCATAATACCGTATATCAGGGGTTTTTTCCGCGTGTATCGTATTTACGCTTCGTTCGCGACGATTTTCGAATCGCGGAGAATAAATCAGCGTAAATTTGATACAACGTTTGTTCTTTTAATAGAGTTCTCTCTTTCCTTATAAAGTAAACAGGTAATAAAAGTATGGTGAATTGTGTTCAGTTAGTTTAGTTAGAAGTAGAAATTGCACGATCGGAGGACAAGCGCCAGATAACGGCTATGTAAGCCTCGTTGTTTATTTTATAATCCATTGACAAGCTAATTAAAGTGATCACGTTCCTTGCGTAAACCGATGTCTAATTATACCTGAGCTACTTGTATAATTATGTTACGGTACATAATCTAATGATCTATGATTGTTTGCGTCTCTGTAATAATTATCGGTAATTATTTCACTTTGCAGAAATCGTGTAAATTGGTCTCTTTGTCCAAATATTTCATTATTAAGAGTGACAATTTAGATATTTTTCCCCTTTTATTTCACAGGTGTAAACAATTGTCAATTACATTTTTACTGAGACGATGTCACTGTGATTATTTGCACTTATGTGGGCAGTAAAATACATCAGTATAGATTGAACATTTTATTCATGCATTTTAAGTAGCTATCTTGCATGAAATATCTAATACGCAGCCTTAACTCATCCTCGATATAATTTTTCTAATTAGATGTGTCGTTATCTTAATTAGCAAACAACCCATATTTTCTTAACAATGTTTATGATATTTGATAAGGACTATTTCTTTTTTTATTAACTCAATAATATATATATAACAAAATGATAAGATAACTTATAGTGCAATTAAATTTATCCACGCTGAGAGTACTTCACCTGGATATAGATCCATTAATCTTCTGATACATCTAAAATAAACAAAATTTGGAGTTATCATTTTTTTAATTTATACGACTTTCAGTAAATGTGCTTTCAATTAATCATAGTAAAAAGAAATGTTTTGTACCGCTTTCTAGAATAAAATAATGTTCCACCAACGATACATGTTGTTAAGGAACCAATCAAAAGAAAGCTCACAAGAATCCACTTCTTTCATGTATACATGTACTTCCGTTATCTGTAGATTCTGTGAAAACGTTCGTTGAAAGGGCTGTGGATATCGTATTCAAAGTTTTAAGGGGTGCATTAACATAAAAAGTATCTCCTATAATTATTATTTTTATTTTTCATTTAAATGTGTCAAATTATAAAAAAAATATATAAATGACTTTTTTCTATAAAAGAAGCAATAGATGACGTTATTAGAGCTAATACTACACTAACATGTCTCATTCTGTGGTGACTGACACCCATTCTGTTTATCACACAGGTGAGCTTCACATTCACATTGCGTCGAACAGAGATAACCATGGAATCCTGACGTACAGGGTGTTTCACAATTCCATCCAATACTTCCATTTTTATGCTTTTCAAAAGAAAGCTCACAAGAATCCACTTCTTTCATGTATACATGTACTTCCGTTATCTGTAGATTCTGTGAAAACGTTCGTTGAAAGGGCTGTGGATATCGTATTCAAAGTTTTAAGGGGTGCATTAACATAAAAAGTATCTCCTATAATTATTATTTTTATTTTTCATTTAAATGTGTCAAATTATAAAAAAAATATATAAATGACTTTTTTTCTATAAAAGAAGCAATAGATGACGTTATTAGAGCTAATACTACACTAACATGTCTCATTCTGTGGTGACTGACACCCAGTCTGTTTATCACACAGGTGAGCTTCACATTCACATTGCGTCGAACAGAGATAACCATGGAATCCTGACGTACAGGGTGTTTCACAATTCCATCCAATACTTCCATTGGAAGCTTACGAGAACACTTATCCAAATTTGAAGAATATTTAAAATCCATTTCGTTAAGATTTTTTAAATGCGTCTTTTTAAAAAAATCAAGGAAAATAATTTTTAAAAGATTGGATGGCCATGATTTTAAGAAGAAAAAAAAGTGAAATTTTTAAAATGATTTATGCCAATAAAGCATTTTTATATGTTGCCTTGTGTTTATGTGTTTGATGCACTTAGTCGGGTTTTCGGGTATTTATAGCATCCCAATTGCGTCTTTGCTGACTGCGCATGCGCATTCTAGTTTTATTACTTTGTACACAAAGACGATTTCGAGTCTGAGAGAAGGTGTTTCGATAAACTTGCTATTTATCGGTATTCAAGGAGTATTTCCATCAGCTGAACATGTAAAAACAACTTGTGCATCACTTAGACTAGGTAAAGTGGTTTATTCTTGTGTGGTTTTGCAGTGAAATCGATAGCGTTACTTGGGAAATTCTACAAGGCCTATGGCGATGTGAATTCGCGCGGATATTGTCGAAGGGACCAGTGTACTGCACTTACGTGCGAACATAGTATCTTCTTTTGTGACAGTTCTGAATATCAGAGACATGATACATTGAATGAACAAGGTTGGTGGTTATTGCATTTGCAATGTGATTTTCATCGTTGTACATGTTACGGATTGGGAGCGCGCACTATTCAAAATGTCTACCCTGTGTATCGGCGATTCTCATGTGAAGCGACTAAAATCTCATCTCGACGTATACAATTCGAGTGCTACAGCGTATGATATAGTAGGCCTGTGTTCAGTGAATTAATCAGCGGAGGATCGGTTTCATGTGATCGGCACTGTTGACTAGTGTAGTGAGACACCACATACCACAACACCTTATAGTGTGTCTAGGGGGAAATGATTTGGACGTGGCCGATTGGGACTGGAGCGCAGAATGTGTCGTTGCTAAGCTTGTTACATTCCTTACGCAATTAAGAAACATATTCTCATTGAAGACTGTTACTATTCTCAGTTACTTTCCAAGAGAAAGGACAAGATCCATTTCTCCGGAACTTTACAAATCTAGAGTTATTGAAGCGAATTGTCTGTTACAAGACTTCTGCAGAAATCACCAGCTAACTTTTTGGAGATTAAGAGGGTTCTTTGACAGCAAACAACATATTCTTTGTGATGGTGTCCATTTGAATCATTATGGATACCATAAACTCATGAGACAATAAAGAGGAATTCTCCTTTCACGTCATCGGGCAAACCAGCGTTAACGGCTGTTATTTTAGGATATAAGTCAGGGGCTTCTAACAAAAATTATAGCATATAACTCACAAATCTGCATGGTGTACTGTTAGATTGCAACTTGCATATGACATTGTAACAAAATACCTAAAAACTTAGTGTATTATTGTTATAGTTAAAGACCAATATTGTTGATAATAATATAATTGGACAAATGTCTTAAACTGATACATACTACATGTACTAATTCTTAATCTGACATTATCTTTCAGCATTCGGTCATCCAAACTGCCGCATTTGCCTAGTAGGGCATTCTGTATATGAGTATTTGGCTTGAAACAGGTAATGCCTGACTTAGTTTATGTTGAACATTTGTACAATGGGTTCATTGTGTATTATATATGGATGTATACTTTTAATTTAGCTGATTGGATATGCGCTGCATATACCCAAAAGCTATGTTACAATAACCTATTGCTTGTCTGCTAAGTCAAGTCAGATATGGTAGCTCCAAGCATATCTCTAGCTCGAAGCATATTTCACTAGCTTAAAGCATGAATTAGCTCAAGCATTTAGCTTCGAACATACCTATAGTTTAAAGCATGCTTACCAACTCTGTTGGTAATAATTCAAAGGTTTGGGACCTCTAGCTTCAAGAATATAATTATTAGCTCAAAGCATATCCTCAACCTATATATGCCATACATGTAATGTATTCTTAATTTTACTTCCTTCCCTTATTCAGCATGGCTTCAAGATCTAAAAGAAAGAGGAAGTCAACCGACTCTCAGCCAGCAGAGATGCCAGCAGTGGCAACAACTGATACCTTCCAAAGTACAACGCCATCCTCAATACCAGATGTCGAAAGTATGGTAAGAGCCTGTATGGCAGCTATCATCCCTACAATTGAGGAAACCTGTAGAGAGATTATAACCCGCCAATCAGAATTAACTTCGGCAGCCACAAGGTCTGGACCTGCAGCCACCGTCACGGCATCGTCAATACCAGAGGACACCAGTGTGGAAGGATTTCACGATGATCTACAACCTGCCCAGTCTCTTCTTCACAACATTACAGGTATTTCCTCATCGTTACAAACCAATAGGGCTCCTAAGAATGTCCAAACATCTGCAATTTTACTCACCCTGGGAGTTGATGATAAGTTACGGGCCAAAATTCATGCTGGGGAATACATTAAGTTTTCGTCGTTATTACCCTCTGACACCCTCGACTGCCAAAGCTAGTTATATCTCGGTTGACCAGGATGGACAGTTGATGTTTTTCAAATCAAATCAAAAAGATCCAATCAAAACTATTTCAAAATGGACTGAAGCATATCAAGTATTTGTAGCTATATTAGCCGCAAAATACCCACATGAAATAGCGAATATTATGTTGTACGCCCAAACGGTCCAAAAATTGATGAATCATATGGGGATCAGGCTGCTCTCCAGTACGACGAAAAGTTTCGCCGTTGGAGGCAGAAAAACCCAGCTACATGTCTTTGGCAACAACAAAAAAATGCAGAGCTTTATCAGGAAGCACTGGTCTTGGGACTGGATTATAAATTAAAATCCAAAAAGCAACAGTCCTTTCGTGCCCCTCTTAAGCATAGATACTGTTATGCATATAACAACCATGGCACCTGCCCAAAAGATAATGCATGCCCCCACCCTCACGTTTGTCAAATCTGTGCAGGCAAACACTGTCGGAAACTCTGCCCAAAGTTCGAACAAAAGAAGTACAAACAATTCACTAGGGATCCCAGCTCAAGCACTCCTAAGCCCCCCACCTCAATCAAAAAGTAAGATTACTACCCCAATAAATCAAAAAGTTTTGGCGCACTATTTAAAAGGGTATGATCAGACATTGTCCAACCTTTTGATAGAAGGTTTTAAATTTGGTTTTAAAATTCCTTATCAAGTGCTTAGACAATTTCTTCTAATTTGTCTTCCATTAAAGGAAAGGAATCTATTTTAATGCAGCGAATTCAACATGATTTACAATGTTCTCGAATAGCAGGGCCATTTAGGGAACCCACTTTTCCGAACATTCAAGTCTCCCCTCTAGGCTTAGTCCCAAAGAAATCACCAAGGTGGTACCGTTTAATACACCACTTGTCCTTTCCAATAAATGTAACTAAAAATGTATACCTATTTTTATAGTGTGAGAAAAATCTTATTTACTTTCTTCCAGTGAATATTTTTAAATATGCAGTGTTCAAAATACTTGTTATTTAGCAACTAAAATCTTTTGCAAACTAATGACAATATACTAATTTAGTATTACTAATTATTCTTGAAACATCAACTTGAACCTCAAAGGGCTTCGTATATGGTACTTGTAGGTTTACAATATCATTTATTCTTTATCCTAAGATTCCTTTACTCTCAGCCAGTGTAAACCTTTTACAGTTTACTGTTCATATGAACAACATTTCAAATCATTTTTTACAGTTTTGTTATAAAAAAATGTAAAAGGCATGTTTTGTTCTGGTTGATTCCTTTCAAAAAAGAAGACTATGACCAAAAAAGACAAGCAGTCCATTAAAATATACATATGAAAACGGAAAAATAGCAGATACAGTTCTAAGTTCAAAGATAGATGTTTTAAAATAGCCGATTTATCAATATAAGGTTTATCATGGTTTGTCAATTTTAAGGCTACAAAAGGATAAATATAAAACAACGTTATGGATAATCACAGTTCATTCATGATGAAAGTATAATGATTAAAGAAATAATTTATTATTTATCCAATGATTCCTTTCCTCTCGGCAAGTGTAAAGTTTTTATAGTTTACTGTTCATTTGAACAACATTTCGAATCATTTTTTACAGTTTTGTTATAAAAAAAAAGTATAAGTCATGTTTTGTTTTGGTTAATTTCTGTCAAAAAAGAAGACTATGACCAAAAAAGACAAGCAGTCAATCAAAATATACATTTGAAAACGGAAAAATAACAGCTGCAGTTCAAAGTTCAAAGACAGATGTTTTAAAATAGCCGATTTATCAATATAAGGTTTATCATGGTTTGTCAATTTTAAGGCTACAAAATAAAGGATAAATATTAAAAAAAAACGTTATCTATAATCACAGTTGATTCATTATGAAAGTAAAATAATTAATGAAATCATATTTTCTGTTTAAATGACATATGTAAAGAACATATATATTGCTGATAAAAACTTATGGGGATAGTTTGATATTGCATGGCGATAATTCAAACTTCTGAGGAATGCAAAATACTATTTGGTATACTAGTATACCAAATGACTGCACCCCTCTTAAATCCCTTTCCTTTATTAATAAAGAGTAAAAATTGAATAAACCGTCGTTATTTTTGTATAAAACATTGCATCATACAATAGAATAATTTGGATGATCGACGGTATTGATTGAATGATGTGCTCTACTTGTCGCTAAATCTTGATCTTTAAAGTACTAAAAAAATAAAAACCTTACAGTATAAAATAATACATAATAAGCTGTTGATTAGTCATCTGGACGCTAAATTGCTTAATTTATAACGACAATTGACAAACATATGTCTGCTATTTATTTACATTTCACTAAACACTATATTGAATAATTATGCATTTGAATAGCTGTAATAAATTAGTCAAGTTATTTCTGCTAAATAATGCTTTTAAAAGCAGTTTATTCTTGTTCTTTTAATATATCAGCAGATTAAATTAAGGGTGGTTACATCAAAGTATGATCACATTAACACTATTTTAGAAAACGTTTAAGTATATTACACAAGTGCTATATCAAATCAATATCATACATTTTTATATTTACAATTTACAAATTAAAATACATATAATAAAATCAATTATTATATATATATATTCGATTAAAAATTATATATATTATTTATTGTGTAATTTTTTGTTAATAAATAGTCCATGAGTTGTATCTTGTAAAAACAATGAAATGATTATTTTGTCATGGGTACACCTTGAATCTGAAATATATAAAAAAATATTTATAGGTATTCTAAATCAAGAGAAAATTGTCGGTTGATTCACCATAGCTGCTGACATTGATTGAACTTTCGACCTGCGAAAACGATGTTTCTCTTGCCGCACTACGTTAGCTAAAAGATGACGATGAAGGCTTTGATATTTCTTTATAAGATATGTGATAATAGCAAATTGTACATAAAAGCTAGAATGCAGACCAATAGGAATATATATGCAGGGAAAGAGAAAAAGAGATTAAGAATATAGAGAAAATATAACTAAATCATTCATACCTGTACATTCCTTAGATTTTTCGTTAAAATATTCATTGTAGCAGCATGTTGTTTTCAACCTTAAATATAATTTGCGTATGAACCTTTTAGCGGGCCAATAAACATTTCAAAGTATTCATGTGTTGAAACTAGAAAAATGCATTATTTAATGTAAAAGAGTAATAAATACCACTAACCTGTTACATGGGTTTGTGACAACAACAGCAAAATAGATGTAAAAAATAAAATCTCAGATGAAATCCACGTGCGGGACATGTTGTCTTAACAATGGATTATTTTTTTGGAATAGGTATTAGTTATCCGGAAGTTTAGGAGAAACAAACAATGATGATATGTCTTGCTTCAGAGTTAAGGTTAAAAAAAGAATATTCATTAAAATTGTCATCATTTGTACGATTCACTCAAAAATGACATGAAGAGGAAGTTTGTGTAACATTCCTCGTGGGTTTTTTTCTAAATTAAGGATCGCACGTTCAACATAAATGCTCATTTACTCGTTCAAGTTATGTTATACGAATACGGAATTTTTTTGGCTAAAGCTCGGTATTTTATTTTGGTTTCAGGTTTTTTTTTTAATTCAATTACCAAGACAGGTCAAGTACCCTACATCATCACCAAAACACTAAAAATCCAAAGTAAAAACTGAAAAATAATTTTTAAAAAGCTATATATGTAACAGAATCGAACGACTCTATTCGTATAAGGAAATGATAGGCATCGACCTACAAAAATATACATTATATGGGAAAATGACATTAGCTATAAGTTACCATAAATACTCTCTCTCTCTCTCTCTCTCTCTCTCTCTCTCTCTCTCTCTCTCGTTCCTCCATCTGTGGTTTTTTCTTATGTTTCATTTATCTAACTACGTATTATGTTTATATTTAATACACAGTAAGCTCAGGTATTATTTAAACATTTTATCTTCTATCAATAATATGTCATATATTTTTAAAGAGATGTGTATTAATTTCTGGTAACATTTCCCCCTCCACTGATGAGATAACTAACTTTTCGGTACGTGTTTTCCTGCTATGAAATGTGGTTACAACATATAAAAGCTTTTGCTGCATACCAATGGGGATATATATGCAGAGACAGACGAAGAGAGAGAAAATAAGAGAAAACATATCTAGATCATTCATACCTGTACATTTTTTCGATTTTTTCGTTAACATTCATTAAAGCAGAATGTTGTACTAATATTTAAATATTGTCCGTATATGTTTTTATTTCTGTAAATTATCTTTAATTAATACATGGAGAAAATTGAAATCGCACAAAAAGAAATTAAAAAGACATATAACAGTGTTTGTACAAAACACAACAGCAAAATACTGTATACGAACCTTTATTCTTGTACGCAAATATTTATTTATTTATATTTGCCATATTTGTTGAAAAAAAAAGCAATTGAGGATAAGGCTTGGTCGCGAAAATTAGTAACTGCGAGCAAGTTCCTCTCAGGTTAATCGCGAAATAAAGTCGTCGCGAATAATAGTTGGTTTAAGGACACGTTACATATCGTCAGTGGTAATTATGAGCGAGACATAGTGTATCCAACAGTTGATACCATTTTAATAAATAACTATAAGTATTTAAGAAGGCTCGGAGTAAACAAATGGTGATATGTCATGGTTAGGAATTTAGGTAAAAACAGAAAATATTTCTAGTTAAGTCATCATTGATAAAGGAAAAATGAAAAATGAAAAAGGAAGTTTAGATAGCTTTTCCTTATTTTTGAATAAAATAAAGGACACACATTTAACATAAAAGTTTATTCACTCGATACATTTATGTTACACGGAAATATGCGGCTCATGATCAATAGATTTTTTTGCTTCTTATGCTTTTCTCTGATAATAGTCAGAAAATAATATTCTTTTCAGCTGCAAAACATATACAAACATCGAATCACATGACTGAACTACCAGTCTAGATTTCGGTAAGAGGATTTCATTGGCGTTTAAAAAAGTGTATTTAGAAGTTACCACATTTTGGATTTATTAGAATTTGTTTTACGGAAAAAAAGGAACATTCATTTTTATTATGATGTTCATATCATTAAGTTCATAACAAATATTTGGTGTTTATTAATGATATCAGATTTGATCTCGTCATTGGTTATAGCCGGTGTTGCTCTGGTCGATATAATATGAAGGTTAGTACCAAAGCCATGATAAAAACAGCAATATTTACAGTCAGTTCAATCATCATAGCATAGCAAAGCATTGAAATCTTATAACATGGCATTGGAGTTTCAAAATATAGAATACAATCTCATAGATTCTCATTAGTCATACCACAACATAGCGTTCAACATGATTTTAACTCGGTTTAAAATGCTTTTTTTAAAGAATAAATGTTCACATTGCAGATTAGGGGCAAACTTTGCCTTCTATTAATTTACTTTGAAATGTTTGGAACCTCTCTTTAAATGGAGGCGATTTTGTTCAAATATAATGGCATACCATAACATATCACAATATATCGTTAAGCCCTTCATTTCAATCTCTTAAGGTATAGCATACAAAGCATTGCATTGAAATCTCATAGCGTATCATTCAAATCGCATACCACAGCATAGCATAAAATTTTAAAAGATAATGTATGAAATGACAGTATCATTTTTTAAGCGCACACTACTCTATAAATTATTCACTAAATTTTTCATTTCAAGTTAATTTAGAACACTAGCTATAGTTTACTAAACTCTTTTGTCTTTTAGGCTAAGTTAAATTACACCATTTGAATACACAAATAAATATGCTTTGAGATCTCTACTTAAAGCTCTAATCTTAAATTATGTTTAGTGTTTTGTTTAATAAATAATCCAATGATCATTTAGTTTATGGTTGTTATACCTACTATGCAAGTAGCTCATATACTTCTTTGCATTTTTATTTATTCATCATTAAAATTCATTAAAGAATGATTCATATTTTGGTTCATATTTACCAGCTGTGTATTGTTGTAGAAAGAAAGCAATTCTTATTGATTAGATGCATTTTAATTGAACAACGTTTACCTTTAGAAATTCGTTTTGAGAAAATGTTTCTAACGTGGCCTTCATTAATTTAAATGGAAAGAGTGGTACAGACCAAAAATAATTCAAAATTTTACATAGCGTTTTTCAATAGAAAATTAAATGGAACATACAAATAATTTTGTTTAAAACTTGGATTATTTCCATTATTTTCTACAAACATTTTTCACAATATACGTACAATATTTTAAACAAGTAATAAGTAAAAAAAACGATTAGAAAACCGGAATTCCAGAATCTCGCGTTTATTATGAATATGATTTGATAGTATTGATTCTGTATCTTCTTTTTGATGATATTCAATCGTCCTAACTACAACATTATACGTAAAGATAGTACGTAGCACTGCATTTGCAAAATGTTCAATCAAATTTACCTCTTTAGGTTCAAAAAAGTTGTTGGGATACTAAAAACATCGTTACATGACCATTTATAAGAACGATGGATGCTTTTCATTTAATTTGACCTAAACAGTACTGATCCCGGCCATTTCTAGGCTATTGGTGGTCATATATCCCGATCGTCTCCCATTCGTTACTCGGGGGTCAAATCTCCTTAGAGACGAGTATCCACGATCCAACGTTGTCCGCATCTGATTGTAAGCCATGGAACTCCTATATGGAAACAGCTTTATTCCTATCATAAATATAGATCGCATTTTCTTTTAATAAGCCTTTTTTCTAGACTCTGAGCTCATTTGTATAAGGTATTTTATTCGATAAGATACATACCTTTTGGGATTTGATCTTTTCTTGAACCTTTGAAAACGTACCACCTGGTTATAATTCAAATTATATCATAATAGATTCAATTTTTATTCTTCCAAGAAGTAAATATCATCCGTTTGCAAAAAAAAAGACATTTTTTTTTTATCTAATGTCAAATAATTTATTTTATATATTTTCCATGTACAACTGTATTTGTTTAAGTTATTAATTGAACATACGAAATAAAAATATAGATGTTAATGATTATTTTGATATTTCTGTACATGTAGAATAAATATTACAATCATTATTTGTTATTATTAAGAAATAAAAAATAATATTTATAACAAAAATGTATTATAATAAAAGGATTTTTTGCCTATAAAAGTCCATTTCTGAATTAAGAATTCTTGTTAAAATTTTCTATTTAATAGATTTTCAAGACTTTGAATAAAAAAAAGTATTCGCCCTTAAGGATTTAGGACCTGCAGTATTCGCCCTTAAAGAATTAATATAAGAATCTGCATGAATCAGGATATTTTACAGAAAAGCTTACACTATCAGTAAGATGAGGATTACTAGTCCAAGAACCAACAGAAATAAAGCGACTACCACCAATGTTAGAAGCGGCCATATACTACTGATGGTGGAATCCTGCTCCTGTCTTCCTACAATATACAGATTCACTTAAAAGTAAAATTTGATTTATTATTGTGAATAAATTTCTATAGCTTAGACAATGAAGACAACAGATACTAGTACATGCAACTATGATTATTCAGGTTTTTTCTAATCTTGAATCTGATTTTGTTTGTCTGAGTAAACGATTAACTCTGTGCCGGATTATTATACGAGTGGCAAGGTGGCATTTGTGCATTCGGCGGGCATTGTTTAAAAAAAATGTAATCAGATAACAGGCCGTTGCATAGAGGCATAACACTTTTGATTTAGTGAATCTCGCCTGTATAACTCTTATATGATAAAAGAATTTCCTAAAAGATAAAAAAATTAAGCAGGGATTTCAAAATCATATTAGGGATTATTGAAAATCTATCTAAATTTAAATCTATATTGAAAACGTTTATTTCCAGTAGATTATTCTACATATTCCTACAAAAAACTGGGTTTTTTTACAGTCATCTGACAAAAACATATAAGTAACAGAGAGAATATAAAATCTTAAAGCATTGGTATATCTTATGACATATGATTTTTCGAACAGTTCAACTTGAGTGCAAAAATACCACCATGGCACTAGCATTATGGTTTGGCAAATGGTGTCTGTTTTTGGCAATAGAAACGTATATAATTTATTTCACTTAGAACATACCAACAACGTGAAACGGAGACGTTATTATTAATGAAAGCTTTCCCTGTTCAGTGGTTTGTCCAAGATTTGTATCTGTGTAAAAAACATATAGTAATTTAATGGTGTATTTTAGAAATCTTATTTCTTTCATAAAATGAGGGACGAAATAAAACTTTTATTTAAAAACATTTTTTTATTCAAAAAGAAAAATAAATCAATTAATTTGATTTTCATACTGATATTGAATGCCATTTTTGAATTTTGGAATGTTTTATGGTTGTAATATTGGTTAAATAAATAGTATTATTTTGTTACTTTTATATATATATATATATATATATATATATATATATATATATATATATATATATATATATATATATATATATTTTCAGCTTTTAAATAAGCATTACCTTTCGTAGAAATCAGTTCTTTGATGTATCTGTAAAATGAATGTATCGGTATATTGATTAACTTTCACATTTAAAGCAAGCATAAGAATTAAGACGAAAAAAATCATTTGATTGAAAAATAATTGATACCTGGTATGATATGAAACATGAGACTGTGTTGGTTTTGTAAAAATAATTGAAACCTGATGACGTGAACGGGTGTCAGAGCTGAAGCTTGGTGCACCTATTTTGGGCAGAAATATCGATACTTTTACATCATCACGTTTGTTTAACATCATTTGTCATCTGTTTATATTTAATTCATTATGATTACAAATTTGCACATACTTGTCTGTGTTATCCTTTTTTCTGTTTCCCTGCAATTAATATAAATTAATTGATATGTAGTGTCGTAATTACGATACATGATCATGATTAAAAAAAAAAAGCAAAAATTGTATAATTCCATAACTATTGTACCCGGTAGTATTCGTTAATTTCAAAGTGTTCGATCTTGTTTCGGTAAAGAGTGAACTGACGAACAGCTGTTGATGAGTACTGATTGCTCGTTTGGGATCTTTCAAACCTTTAAATAGTAGTTTAAACAACTTTCCTAAGTATTAAGTACATTAAGTATTACTATTTGATATTGATGAATAACTCAACAAAACCTTCAAGGCATTCACCATAAACTTCTGTAGATATGTCCAGGATTGCTTTGGAAACTGTTCTTGGACAGCCAATCATTGAGTCACAGTCTTTAGCTAAGCAAAAACATGGCTGTCGACACAGATTTCCAAAGTAGCCAGCGACACATTTTTCTTGGCAGTTCCATCCTATTCTTCCCGGGTCGCATGCTAATAATTAAAGGATATCCTCATTTTGAGATTAATTGTTATTAATCATATTGTAAAATATAAACAATAGCAAGAAGAAACACCTTTGCATGAATTGGTGACAGGATCTTGGAATTCATTGTAGCAACAAGGCAGGTCTGGTACTCTGTTTACCGATTGAACAAATAGGAAACAATAAAAAAAAACCGTTAAAATCGAAAATACATTTTTGGAAAAAAGCATTAAATTAATGCATGTTTTGTCGAGTAACGGAATTACAGAAAGTGAAAATATAATTTGGTTATTGAAAGAAATTACTAGGAAAGTTGGTAAATAATAATATATATGACATATTTTTGAACATAACAAACGTGGCGTATAATACCCATAATCTTACCTTCTGCAGTCAGCATTAGAAGATACGACTAATACCAACAAAATATAAAATATCCATAAAAGTATATTTCGTTTTAGCCTGGGCGTCATATTCATCTGCAGTTGTTGCTTTACAGGAACTAATTTCAATCTATTTAATCAAAGCATCCTGGTTTTAAATTTAAAAACCAATATGAACAAATGCTGCAATAAATGCAATAAACGTTAATCATATGTATTATGTACTTAAATCATTAAATGTACAACTTATCTTGAATGTCCTCTTGAAAAGGGAAAGCCAAAATCCATGATTATATAAACACAAAAATAAGGCTGTATTTAGTTTGTTTCAGAGCTGGTTTCAAGTCTACATCTTTGAGCGTCTTAAATGGTCCGATATTCTAAGTTTTCTAATTATTTTCAACTAATTCTCATATGATTCTATAGTAACAATCGTAATATTTCGAGAAGACACTATAGGAAATCTGAGTTGTAAATAAATAATTCTTTGATCTTAAAATTAATATAGAAGTAAAAAAAAAAGATGCTAGAAATTTCATTAAAATATCAATGGGGGAAATACTTAGACCCGGCTTCATTAAGAAAGTTTTTTTAAGAATGTATTTTGCAATTTTTTTTTCAAGATTACGTGAGCTTTACGCCCTGGTAAGTTTTGAAACTTCCTATTTTGTAAAACCAAAAGTTTGGTTAGACGATGCTCACAGTCATACAGTCATGCCTACTTGAAGGCATATGTTGTTATATAGAACACATACGTGATGTCCTTCTCAACCTGGTGGCAAATTACTGGCTGTAAGCCATATTTCTATTGTCATCAAAATAAATAAATGAAATTTGCTATTCAATACAAAATGGTTGGAAGACAAACATAAAGAAAGTAAACAGAAAGAAAGATAAATTGCCCAACATTTGAACGCCCATCACATATCGAAAATAAACTTTCAGTTCTGGATGGATTTAATTTGCTTTTCTATGGTTAATTTTTATTCACTTTCTACATTATTTTTTTTTCCTTTATTTTATTCATATCTTGATAGTTTTGTTTGCAAAAGGTTTGTTTCTGCTTAATTAAGAAGAAGAAGTGGCTTTTAGGTACGTTTAAGTTTACATGAATTGTGAGCTTGGTTTCTAATTAGCCAAAGTCTATGACATTTTTTACCATATATAAATCAATATTTGTCCCATCTACGGTAATGGGTTCTTCACACATGTGTTGACCTTCATTACCATAGTTTGGGTGTTGTTGATTGCAGCCAGTCATTTAGCAAACACAATTTTGTAATATATGAAAAAAAGATATGTTTATGAAAGAAAATAGAAGGAATTTAAATTTCGATGTATTATTCATCAACATAATGTTGCGTGCTAGTCCTCGTTTTGTATGCACGTGTATCGTTAAAAAAAACTTACATTCATCAAAAATCACAATAAAAAACTGTCAACCATCTTAAAAATCCATAAAGCGAAGAAAACCACAATACGAATCTAAAGCAAAGCAACACGGACCTCTGAAAAGATAGAGGTGGGATCATGTTTCTCATTAATTTGGTATTATTCAATGTGAGGTGATGTTCAGATCAGTCTTCTTTTATATAAATTTGTACGTAAATAAGCTTACTGAAAATTCATTGACAATGTTGCACTCTGAGGGAAATCAACTAGCGGGTTTTTTCCGGATGAAAAGAGTTCAATTTAAATGAGTTTAACTGTACCTTTTTTATCATCATAGGACGATTCTTGACTATATCGTCCAGAAAATTAATGAACTATTCCCTTCTAAATCTGCTAATCTGCGAAATTATACAAACATAATTGTCTGTAAATGTTTCACTTTTTTTAAAACCTACTTTTTTCTACAAAAAGGTTTTTTATGTTACTTTTTATTTTAAATCACAAAACATTAGACTCACCGATACTTCAAGTGCACATAGCAGTTTGCAAAGTGTAAACTATATAACAGACATACAGGAATCTTACTTGTTTAAAAGTGTTAGTGTATGGTTGGCCTTACTGGACATGTGTGACCGTAACACTGAAATAAATCAGTTCATTATTATGCACATTTTTTTTAATTATCATTTGATTATGATGTGGTGTTTTTTATTTATTCATTTTTTTATTCGTCCTAATGTGATATGCTGATAGATGATGACATATCTACTGTCGTATATGTATAGTTCTACTTTATTGTTGTTCAATATTCATTTTTTGGTCACACATGCCAAACATAGTTACAGTTATTGCACGCAATGGAATATCATCACAATCTAAAGTAGAAACATTTTTTTAAAGGAGGCAACTTTGTCACCAAATACAATCTTCCATCGGGTCGCCTGCTGACTGACGTTTTTCATACTTATCGTTAGACTATAATTAATTACCTAATTCTCTATGACACGTGGTGATAACTAACAGTGTTCAAAATCAAGAGTCCACGGAAAATTACAAAAAAGGAGCATAGCAAACACGGGCCTCTTAAAAAATAGAGGTAGGATTAGGGCCATGGACGAGTGAGCATCCTCTGCTAAACGACCATACCCGCCGTGTGCTGTGCTCTTTGCAGTAATCGGGAAAAACTTATAAGTCCATACACATTAGGTGATTAATTAAAGTCCAACAATAAGTAGGAAAAACGTCAGTTAGAATGTGACCCAGTGGAAGATTGTGTTTGCTGACAAGGTCGTTGTATCGATCATTGAACTTACGAGAAGATGACTTCAAAGGAGACTGTTGAGAGTCCTGATATATCAACTTGTTTGTCAGTAGCTTGCCTCGCCATAGAAACTGTTCATACGAAGAGCATGCCCTTGCCTATCGAACTAAGTGAGAGACAAAAACCAAGGATTTTTCCATTTTTCCCGATTACGACAAAGAGCACACGGCCGGTAAGCAGAGGATGCTCACTCCGCTATAACGCCTGATCCCACCTCTTATTGTTTTAAAGGTTGGTGTTCGCTCTGTTCTTGTTTTGTATTTTCCTTTGTTTTTTTTTTATTTTGAACACAGTTCCTTTTATGATAACATGTCATAAAACATGAAACTGATTTTAGATTTTATTTTTTGAACGCATTTTACACAGCTGCAAGAGCTTTACCTCCTAATCGGTCTTATAACTTACATTTTTAATATCCTAGCCCAAAGCTCAGTTTAACGACTCTAATTGACACCATATGTTGTTTAAATAGGCGCATGACAGGTGTAGATGTATATAGTTGAATAAGTTTATGTTGTGTTTAAAATTAGTCAATATTAAGTATAATTTGTACATGCATATTTTAAAGGGACATGATCACGATTTTGGTAAAAAATTATTATCCTGTTTTTAATGTTTACAATGCCTCAGTGAGGCATTTATAAATGGTCACCAAACTTTGAGTGTCAGACGTCGTATTATAAGCTAGATACAGAGCTCATAAAGAAAGCTTTGTTTATGTTTTGAATATTAAAGTAAGAATTCCAGTTCTAGAACAAAAATGATTTGATAAACGCTAGAAACTATTTATTTCTGCTAAAAACGAATAAGAACAAATGTAAACAAAAACAGGACACAAGCCTTGTTTACATGACAAAGAATTGTGAGCTCTGGGTTTTGCTAATAACGCTACGACTGACATTCAAATTTTGGGTTATCATTATAAATGCATTTCTAAAACATTATAAACATTAAAAATAGAAAAATAAAATTTTTATCAAAATCGTGACCATGCCCATTTAAGTTCTCACCTATCGTAATCTTACAAATTCATTATAGATTAATTTTTGCTTATATGTTAACGAATACAAAAGGTTCAAACTGTCAGACTTTCACTTTACTGAATCAGAATCATGACATATGTATTATTTGGTGTCATTACGTGATTTGACTTATAATGCGAATTATCATTTGGAGAGTTACCATGAAATGTTTGCTGTACATAAAAATGAGGAAGATGTCAAAAATACCATCACGCAGAAACATGTTAAATGTAAACATGAGTAGTATAGAGTGATCGTTTTTATGCTCATTTGAGGTGCAAATTTTTGAGGTGCATAGATCTAAGGTGACTCATACCTTCGGATGTTATCCGGATGTAAATCATGGATGAAAAGGAGGTAATAAAGGAAACAACCCGGATGGTAATTATTAATGTTTAGGTTGAATTATGAACAGTGATGTTAATTAGGTGATGTCGGAAAATAACCCCGGATGATTATGTTTATTTATTAGGTTAATGCTGATTGAAACTTTAATAGTAGATAATACATGTAGGTGATGCGAAAATATAAATCCGGATGATTATAAATATATATTAGGTCAATACGGATTCGAACTTTAACACTAGATGATACATGTAGTGACAGTGGATAAAAAGAATGGGTATTTATTTATCGACAGAAATTGTTTACACAAATAAATCTGTTAAGCTCATTAATTCCTGCAAATGAATTTACAAATACGATTATATAGATGATTATATCTATCACGACTTTCACTTAATCCGCATGTACCTCAATAGAATTGTTGACTTAGTCAACGTGTAAGGATGTTTTTACATTTTCTTAAAATGATTAGCCGAATAGTATTTGAATTAGCGTTGGTTTTGAAGTAATTAAAGTAACAACAAACTAAAATAACATTAAAAGATCTTTTATATCAATCCCTACTATCATTATACACCCAACATCAAATTAGTAAAACGTTTAGAATGGATAATATTAAAAACCCAGTAAAAGAAACTATGAAATGGGGATATATGTATATGAGAGTTTCCCCCTTGACTTTTATATGCAGACCTTGTTGCGAAAGGAGAATTTTGAGCTGTGTGTGTTACACATGTAAGCACTTGGTATGTTGTATGCGGTGTTTCCGCTGGCTTCGGGAGAGCAGTTTGCGGGTAACATCAAGTTAAAGAAAGCGCTAGCACCAGGGTGACTCTACTTTTAAAAAGGGGCGACAGGATTGATTTTTACAAAACAAGACATTCTATCAATTCAATTAAAAGGATTTAAATTACATATCTATTACTTTCATTATTCTTTGTGATTAAGACATTGGTAAATCATTTATATCATTTTTTTTGTCTACAATATAAACTTTCAAACCATTCCACCGCTACAGCTACATAGACACTTCCAATGGTCAGGGAGAATGTCCATTTTAATAACTAGGGGTGATTAGTACTTTTTTTTTTAAAGATTTTGAATATTAATTTACATTTAAGTTCTAAATTAGATGTATATAGCATGAAAACTGCTGTCATCAAAGTTTAATTAATTAAAATGAATTCGACTTATTATAAAATTGTTTTGTTTTGTTTTTTGTTTTTGTTTGTTTTTGGTTTTTTTCTAAAATTTTTCATGTTTTCAATTTTTAAAAAGGAAATGTTCTCATAAACTGACTTTCTTTAAATGCATTATCTGAAAATAATTCTTTTCTTTGAAAACTGAAATTTTCTCATGTTAATAATCATATCTTTTTAAAAAGTAAATGTTCTCCCTGACCACCGCATATCACTTTTAAATAATTTAGTAAGCATTATCTGTTAGATTGTTAACTGACTTTATTTAAATTCATTATCTGAATTTTTTTTCTTTGAAAACTAAAATATCAACCCATATCACTTTCAATAATTTAATAAGCATTATTTGTTAGATTGTTAATTTTTTGAATGAAAAAATTATAAATAAAAGTTGACTTATCACCCCCCCCCCCCAAGTTGTTTAAATCTGAATTGTTTTGTTTTGTACCTTTTATTATATTGTGTAAATTAATGAAATATTGGTGAAATTAAAATCATCAATGTACACTCGAACTTATATTTTCTTTATTTGACAAATTTGGTATAAAAAGGTCACAATTTCCGTATAATTCTCCTTGGCTTCATACCATCGACGATTTTCTCTAACTGATTCATGATGGTCGTTAACTTGTCCTCAATGACATTAAGACTGAAAAAGAAAAGAATTCTAAAAGTAATTTCAAAGTCGGAGAAAGATTGTATGAAGCATACAATGTTGATGTATTATGGGTTTTTTTTATGTAAGACAATACCTATCAGATTCATTAGTAATCGCAGGAAAGACGTATCCGGGAACAGTATTACACAAACAAGGATGTTTTGTTATAAAATGTATTGTAAATATTTATAATAATAACATAATTCAATTTCTAGTAGTTAAACAAAAAGACTTTATAAGACAAGAACGGATTAATCGTTCACTTCTTGTCATGGACTACACTTGTACTCAGTGTGGCAAGACATTTGCTAATGAATTTACAAGAAGACGTCACATGAAATTACATGTAGACAATGTAGCGTTAGAGTGTAATTTTTGTGGAAAGAAAATTAATCGTAAAGACAACTTTAACCGTCACGTAAAAACCTGCGAGAGGAAAACGAAATGTTGTCAATGCGAGAAATATTTCAACACTGCCATTCAACGGCGCATACATATGTGGGAAGCTCATCGAGATAAACTGTTAACATGTAAAGGGTGCGGAAAAGATTACTTGTGTGAAAAGGAACACAGAGCAAGATGTAGGGTAAGATTTAATTAACGAATATAAAAGACTTGCCGTGGTTGAATCTTGACTTTTGGGACTTGACTCAATAATGATGAGGTTCGTCATGGACTGTAATAAAAAATGAAAAATTCATCTCTTAAAATAAAAAAAATAAATAAATAAAAAGAAACCCGATTTTAAAACAACAAAAAAACATGCACTTTAAGAGAGAGAGAGAGAGAGAGAGAGAGAGAGAGAGAGAGAGAGAGAGAGAGTGGTGGGGGTAGGGGGATGGGTGTTTAATTACAGACGGTACCGCTATTCTTATTTCATTACAATATTGGATCAATTTATGAGTCTTCTCTTCAATCAAGGGCAGACAAGTCTAAATTCAAGATATTTGCAGAGCAGTAAGGGTAAGAAAACAACGAAATATTTTATTGCAACGCAGTTGAAAAACCTTTCTGACATTAAATACCTATTGGAAAATGACTAAACTTTATGACAAATGACTTGAAGTAAAAAATTGAAAGAGGAACAGACGTAACAAGAGAGAGAGAGAGAGAGAGAGAGAGAGAGAGAGAGAGAGAGAGAGAGAGAGAGAGAGAGTTGTCTATACCTCTCCTACCCCATAGGTTAACCTCCGCCGAGTGTTCGGAAAATTTCCCTTCGAGGGGTCCATACAACTGGACCTCTTGAACAAAGCCACACGTCATTGGTCTGAATTTTTAAAAAAGTGACTCTCTTTTACTTGATTAGGAAAATTATTAATCAAATTACTGACTTGTGAATACACACCCTACTATGAAACATTATCAAATTAACAAATATTTTTTAAACTTACAAATAATTAAATGAAATTATAAATAAAATGACATCAATATACAATCAATATACATCCGTTTTTTTTTTCTTATCTGTTAGACGATTGAGGATGTAAAAGAAAGTCATGATCAGTGACACTGTAAAACTTCTTTTAGCAGAGTCATATCGTTGAGATCTACTTATGATTACGTTGTAATGACATTTTTGACATGCGTTAAATACCATGCATTCAATCAGATTACTCTGGTTCTAATTTCTGAAATAATCATTCAATAAAAGATTTCATTATTAGTAACTAATTGAAATATTGAAATAAACGCAGACAATAAAATTCTTTCAAAAATTATTTTGTAAGTAATAAAAGGTCAGAATGAAACAAACAGAAATTCTCATAACACATAATATGATATTTATTAGCATTTTTTAATTCAATTTCTTTTTAATCACACAACTTTTTTTTATAACAGAAATATCAAAATGATCCAGAACCCACCCACAAATTTGCTGAAATAGAAACTGAGGTATTCTATTTGATTTTCATTTTTTCTTCTTTTCTTATTTAAAAGATATAAAAAGATATAAATTATTTTTTATTTTTGTAAAACAGAACAATCAAAACGTTCCAGAACCCAGTCACAGATTTGCTGAAACAGAAAACGAGGTATTCTATTTAATTTTCATTTCTTCTTTTCTAATTTAAAAGATTTCAAAAATATGAATAAAAATTAATATTTTTACAGGACGATCAAAACGTTCCAGGACCCAGTCACAGATCCGCTGAAAATCATAATGCGGTATGGATTCATTTTTCTCCTTTTTTTAAACATATGAACGATGATTATGAAATATTTACAAACTTACTAGTACATTTGATATCTTATAATGAAATTTCAAAATTTTAATATTTCAGGAACCAATTGAACGATACACATGCAGAAAATGTCATCGCAGATTTGACTCGCGTCGAACTCTGTTTATTCACCAGATGAATGAACATTTTCAAGTGGGAGAAGGAGGATTACAAGCCAGACCATGGGGAAATGGAACCCCTCCTTGGGAAGAAGGTGGAAGAGTCGATCACAGACTGAAAGAAGTGTATGAAAGTAATATACCTATCATATTAAGACGACACCAAGAGGGCACTGTCTGTAGTGTATACAATTTTCCCATAGACAATCAGTTTTCTGTTGGGGAAATAATGCAAGCAGCAAACGAAATATACGATCGTCAAAATAGAGCTTTTCGATTAAATCTAGAATTTGGACTTATATTGATCCATACAGAGACAAATGAATATAGATATTTTAAACCCTATCATAATCAAGAAGTTTTTCAGAGACCCATTTACGTGTCACAGCGGAATCATTTAAATCGATTGCAGCAGCGTATGCAGCGATTTAATATTACTGATTACATATTACGACAGCGCCCCGACACGAAATGGAAACCCTATTTAATAACCAATGTACGCATTGTCATATATCATTTGAATTTTGTTTTGGGAAATGCGGCTATCATTTTACCTCCCCACATTAGTCAATCAAAATCCATTATCAAGCTGATAAATGACCGGAGAGGTCAAACATATACAGATAACCTATGTGCTTTTCGCTGTTAAGCAGTTCATCAAGGTAATTATCCCACGGGTTTGGATTCTCGTTTTATTTCAGCAGTGGGTCTTATTTCAAAAAGCTCATCAAAAAGAAGTAAATTCGAATCCCAAAACTTTCCCTGGTATTACCTTAAACGAAATTATTTACTTTGAAAAATGCTTCAAAACCAATGTAAATGTATTTTCACTGAACGAAAGTCAATCGGCGCAGTCCATTTACAAATCCTCGTGTAAATTTTCAGACAATATGCATTTAAATCTATACGAACATCACTTGTCTTACATTTCTAATTTTAATAGTTACGCTCAAAAATTTCTGTGCAAAACTTGTCGTCGTCATTTCAGATATCTCACTAATATGAAACGACATCAGCGTGTATGTACGGGGAAAACAAAGAGAAAATTTCAGGGAGGTTTTCATTATTCTCCAAGTACTGTGTTTGACAAATTAGAACAATTCGGTGTAAGTGTGCCCGAAAACGAAAGAATTTACGAGTGGTTTTTAGTGTATGACTTTGAGTCTATGTTGGTTCCAATGAACGTACAAAGTTCTTGTAATCACCAATACACAGAAAATCACGTATCCCATTTCTGTTAGTATCTGTTCTAACGTAGATGGGTACACTGAACCGCATTGTATCATTGAACCAGACATCAACGCTCTGGTTAAGAACATGCTCGAGTGCATGACGACAATAGCTAGCAGGGCTGCTGAAATAGCAAAAGCAAAATTTGCCCATGTGTTCGAGGCTCTCGATGGTCTTGTTTTTGATGATAATGTGAACGATGATATGGCCGAGTACCTCGAATACGAAAACGATGTTAAAAAAATGATTGATGAAGAAAAGAAATACATAGAAAAATTAAAGTTGGAAATGGAAGAATACTGCGAACAGATCATTTGCGTCGGTTTCAATTCCGCCAAATACGACATTAATTTAATCAAAAGTTATCTTATCAAACATCTGCAGCTAGATTCGAGCAAGAGCACATTCACCGTCAAGAGAAATAATTCTTATGCTTGCATAAGTACTGCTACCTTTAAATTTTTAGATATTACTCAGTATCTAAGCCCGGGTATTAACTATTCAACATTTTTACGTGCTTTCGATGTACAAGAATCTAAAGGATTTTTTCCTTATCAATTTTTAGACTCTGTTGAAAAATTAAACTACCCCGAACTCCCCCCACATGAATGTTTTTACTCCTCCTTGAAATGCTCAAATATCACGAACGAAGAATACGCTTTTTGCCAGAAAGTGTGGGAGGAAAATGACATGACATCCTTTCGTGATTTTTTAGTGTGGTACAATAACCTCGACGTTAAACCCTTTGTACAGGCTGTGCAAAATTTACAAAAATATTATTTTGAGCGAAGAATTGATATCTTTAAATGTAGCATTTCGGTGCCCGGTCTTGCGCGTCGAATGTTATTTGACAGTGGTAGAAAAGAGGGAGCTAGTTTTGCACTGATCGATCAGGCCAACGAAGACTTGTATGATACGATAAAGCAAAATGTTATAGGCGGGCCTAGCATCATATTCAATCGTTATCATGAGGTCGGAAAAACTTATATTCGCGGAAACTCTGAGAAACCTTGCGGAAAAATTATTGGTTTTGATGCTAATGCTCTGTATCTTTATTGTATAGGGAAAAAATGCCGGTTGGTTCATTCGTGCGCCGCCGAGTAGAGAGTGGATTCAAACCACAGAAACGCGATCGATACTCTCTCGCTTATGATTGGTTAGAGTGGTTGAACCACAGTGGTCAGTACATGATTACTCACAAACTGAATTCCGGAAAAGAAAAGAAAATCGGACGTTATCCGGTTGACGGTTATGACGAAGCTTCGAACACCGTGTTTCAATTTCAAGGCTGTTATTGGCACGGTCATCGTTGTTGGTTGACACGCCATGTTCAAGACGACAAGCTGATGACGAGTCGTGAGAGGAGAACTCGCAAAACAACACTTTATCTTCAAAAGAAAGGTTATCGAATCGTAGAGATGCGCGAATGTATTTTCCGTAACAATATTCGCTCTAATTTGCGGCTGAAAAAATTTACAGATTCGCGTAAGCCTAATATAAATCAAGGTCAGTTGTCCCCGGAAGAGGTCATCGAGGCCGTGATGAGTGATAAACTCTTCGGCATGGTAGAGTGCGACATTCGCGTACCGGATACATGGCCTGCTCATTTTAGTCATCCAACCATGACACCTTACGAGTATTTCTCAGAAATGAGCCCCCTCTTTTGTACATCTGACATTCCGTTTGATGCAATAGGTAGCCATATGCAACATCACGCAAAGGTCTTTCACCTGTCTACAAAACCTAGACGTTTATTAGTAGGGGGAATGCGCGCGCGCCAATTATTAATAGCGACTCCGTTGCTTAAGTGGTATATAAGTCATGGTCTGGAAATTACAAAAATATATCAAACAGTGGAATATACATCACAACGATGTTTTCAATCTTTTGTAAGCGACGTCAGTAAAGCTCGACGTCAAGGTGATGCAGACCCTACTAAAGCTATTGTCGCAGACACGCGGAAATTGGAAGGTAATAGTGCCTTTGGATCCACCATCATGGATCAGGAAAAATTTCAGATCGTTAAATATGTTCGGGGGGAAGGGAATGCTATGATGGAAATAAATGAACCTCGGTTTAAGAAATTGGTACAACTTTGATAGAAGATGAGGAATTGTTTGAAATTGAAAGGAGTAAAAAAAATTTGAATTTAAATTTACCTATTCAGATTGGCTATTTTATCTTACAGTACGCAAAACTGCACATGTTGCAATTCTACTATGATTTCATGGATAGATATGTGAATCGTGCAGATTTTGAATATTGTGAGATGGATACCGATTCTGCTTACATGGCAATTTCAGGACCCAACTTTGAATCAGTGATTAAGAGCGATATGAGACAGGCTTACAATCACAGTCTCAAAGGTCACTGTATAGTGGGTCTAGAGATCGAGGCTGACTGCGACCGACATTGGTTTCCCCGCACTTGCTGTGAGGAACACGCAATGTACGATCGCAGGACGCCTGGTCTCTTCAAAATTGAATTTGAAGGGGACGAAATAATCGGACTCTGTTCCAAGACTTACATCGTGTCGGCTCGAAAGCAGAGAGGGCAATCCAGTGCGTTGATAGCGGCAAAGCGCTTAGTTGAACGCGCTAAGAAATGTAGATCCAGGAAGTCGCGTCACATTCAACAACGTTTGGTGACGCAGCTTAAATTTTCGTGTAAAGGTGTTTCCAAGAAAAGAGTAAAAGCACCCCTGACTACTTTCAGAAATGTTTTAAAGACTCAAAAACAAGCTTTTGGTATAAATATGGGTTTTAAACTTCACAATAATCAAATATGCACTTATCGTCAAGTGAGGAATGGGTTTTCTTACTTTTATTGTAAGAGAAAAGTATTAGCTGACGGTGTTAGTACAGAACCATTAGATATAGAATTGTGTCCTATGAAGCCTAAAAGCGATCATGAAATCGCAATTGATGACTTTGATTTAAATCTCATTCATCTTTTAGCAGAAGTCGAATGAAAAAAAAATCAATATTCAATAAACTGTTGAATAAAATTATATTAATCACATGTATTGTATTATTGATCATATATTGTGATGTTTGTTTGAATACTTATTCAGTTAAAATAGAGTTACCCTCAATATTGATTATCTTAAATCAAGTGAATTTATGCATGAATTCGCTTCCATAAACAACATGTAGACCAAATGCATTGTATATTTATTTATTTTATTTTAGAGAACAGTTCGATGCATTGTAAATTTATGAGAAGCATTGTGTTACATCTGTTAATATAGTGAAATATAATTACTGTTAAATAAATTTCGTATTGTTTATGTATATGTTTAATTTATCATAAAAGTTTATAAGAAGCATGAATGTTATGATTTTTTTTGTTTTAATCATGGAACGACCTATTAGTACTTCAACAGAGTCATGAAGATTTCTAGGGAGTAAACTCCCTAAATCGGAAATAGTTTATTTCTGTCAAATGATAGTTGTATATACCATCATAATCACCTCTATAGTTAATCTGTCATTAACAAACGGTTCTTCCGAACTATGGATATCTTTGCTGAGTAGCGCCATAGGTTATGTTTTACCCAACCCGTCTTTAAAAGCTGATAAGATATAAGAACCATGTTATATTGAAGAAGGATTAGTTACCATACACAAGATGAGTATTCCATTTCAACCATGTTCGAGCATGTGCATCAGTGGTCAAACAGGAAGTGGCAAGACAAGATTTGTTTATCATTTACTGACTCATTTAGATGACATGTACGCAAAGGAGCCCCCCAAAAGAATTTTATATTGTTACGGAATTCACCAGCCTCTATTTGACGAAATAGAGCAACATATTTCTAACTTGGAATTTCATCAGGGGATACCTTCTAATGAAACAATTCAAGATTTTACTTCCGATCGACAGCACACTTTGATAATTTTAGATGATTTAATGCATAAAGTCTTACAGGATGTAGACATGGAACTTTTGTTTACTCAAGGCTGTCATCACCGACGTCTCAGTGTTATTTTCATTACCCAAAATATATTCCCGAGAGGCTCGAAATCAAGAACTATAGCTTTAAATACCTATTATTTAGTACTCATGAAAAACATGAGAAATGCCTCCCAGATAACTACACTAGGTCGACAGCTATATCCAGGCCGCTCAACCATTTGGGTATCTCGTTGTTGATACGTCACCTCAAGGAAACGACAAATACAGACTCCGTACCAACATATTTCCGGATGAAGAACCCATAGTTTACACTAGTTTATAAGAATGTGCTTTCATGTTTAAATTGTCTTACAAAATGAGTTCCTTGGTCAGTAACCAGAAATCCTTTCTAGAGCTTTTGCTGCAAACAACTCCAACACAAAGAAAGCTGTTACTTGGGTCTCTGACGAAACCACAATTAAAAGTGTTGGGAGAAATAGCTGCGAACGTCATACATAGCGTCATTGTACTAAACCAGAGTGAAAAGAATATACTTAAAAAGCACAAATCATTTCTTTTTATTTTGGGGGATAAGAAGGCCTCGCGCAAAAGCAAGTTACTTCTCTTAAAAAGAAAACATTGGATCGTTCCCGTTTTTCTTAAAATCGTAAAACCTTTTCTTAAAAGATGGTGGACGTAATGCAAAAATCTGTGATGGTGCCATACGACAAATACCAACGCCTGTTGTCTCTCCAAGAGTCACATCAGGAAGATTTTAAACAAAGTTCTAAAGAAAAACCTGAAGACATGACTAAACCCGAGGAGCTACAACCTGTGACAATCGACCAGAGCTCTCAGACGGAGGGTTTAGTGGATTCTGAAACTAGAGAGGAATTTTCGCCTACATCCCCCGAGCCTTTAATGAAGATGCAACCAGCATCCCAAAAGACTCTAAAAATCACAAGAAAGACTCTGAAAACCACAAAGAAACCCTATTCACATTACAGACTTTATAAATCTTGGATTCAATTCTAAACCATTTTTACTACTGTTTTATTATTGATTATCAAAACTGCAAATAAAAGAATTATCTATCATTTTTTTGTTATCTATTTAACATCATTCACTTTTTAATCAACAATTTCTGTTGTAAAATATTATTCCGAAACAATTAATATTATAATTAATTATAATTAATAATTCACTCACTTTGAAGAATTCTGTCAGGAATAATTAATACACATATCAATATACAAGCTCTAAAGATGTTTCTTAATTAGATTTATTTAATAAAAAAAATCAAGGTAAAACAATTTTCTAAATATTTTATTGATGTAATTGTTTTACATAGTCAGAGACCAATCGGTCGTTTTCATGCAGTCGTGATACACTAAAATCATGCATAATATTTTTCATAGAAAATCCTTTATTTCTTTTTTCAATGAAATAAATACAATAATGTCCGCACACACTAGACGTTTCTGACTGGATTCTAGAAGTAGAGTATTGGTATCTGGGTCCATTAATTGTCAAAATGTATCTGAATCTGGTGTTGTAATATTCCGGAGAGTTTCCTAAAGAATCAAAGAATTCTGCAGGACCTCTTAACGGAAAGTGAAAAGCAACCCAATGTATTCCTCTCCCTCCACATCTATTTGTATTGACGACCCAGAACCTACATTTATTCTTTTTAAAAATTCTCGGGAGTTCGTCAGCACATGTAACTTTAACGTGGTATTTCTTTAAATATCGTTCCAGTTGAAAGTTATTCATTTGAATATAATGCTTCTAGACTGGTCAATGTGGAGCACTTGTGGAAACTTTCCGTATAAAATTAAGGTGGCACTCTCCGGTAAGGGTATAGCGAATTTGAGTTCTAGGCGACAGTGACCTTTTCTTTTGGTGTTGAAAACGATATAAGGATTAATGTCCAATACGTACAGGGCATTGCCTTTTCGGTACTCCTCACGGTCTACATCGACTTGTTCTCTCCCAGATACAAGTGTGTGGTAAGCATCTAGGTAAGTATCGGTATTATAGTTAGGTTGTAGAGGTTTGGCGGGAAAGGACTGTCCGTCCACGTAGAAAGCTACAAAATTACAATCAAAATGTTGAAAGTTAAAGGGTGACTTCTTATAATCTCCACTAAAAGCACTGCTAGATACCAGTCCCAGAATGAGCGTGGAGGGAACTTCCCCTTGAAACACGTCGTCCATGGTAAAACTGAACTCTCCCTTGGCAATGGAGGCTATTTTTAGATTAGAAAACAGGTAAGGATACACGGCAGGAGATTTTTCTAGCATTTTGACATGCGCCATGGTGAGGGTGGGATTCGGTCTTTGGATACATAGCTTAAAACTGGCATCGACAATCTGAACTTTGTAATCTAAACCAGACACTGACATCAGTTTAAAGGCATCTTTACTAGGCCATAATTTTAGCGAAAGTGATACTCCATTTAAAATTAAACGTTCCTGTTGGAAGAGATCAATCTGCAGGGGGCCTTCCAAATCTAGTATTTGGCCTTCTTTAGTAAATAAATATCGTAGGTACAATCCTGAATTCAGGCCCTTGATAGGATCGGCATCGTCGGGATTGTTGAAGTCCTTAATGAAAAGTTGAGAATATCGCACTCCGTAGTTATAGACGGAGGTAGTCAATAGGGTGTCGATGTAGGCCTTGTAAGGATAATTTGTGCCCAATTGAGATACAGGGGTTTGCTAGAGACTGGTGTCTACCTGAGCAAATATGGCATGTAAAGGTAGATTCGTCAAACCCACAGCATCCTCTTTTGTGATGGGATTGTTCATGGGATTTAGTATTCTCAATTTGACCTTTAGTCGACTATTTGTAAGATCCATGTAACCCGTAGAGAGTGGTGGTATGTTAAATTCCAAAGCAGAGTACTCTGATATTTGATTGATAGGTCTAAATTCCACCCATTCTCTCGTTTGAATGGTCGTGTCGGTGGGAGGGGATTCAAAAAGGGAGAGTTGATTCAAATGATTTTCATCCATGACTAATCGTCGAATTGTGTATTGTATTTACGTTTCTTGGACTTAGGTTTATGATCGCGTTTGCCAGGCGGAGCTAAGGTTCGTTTCTTTCTTATAGATTTATCACCATTCAGGGAGTTGTCCTGTTCGCGCTTTAATTCGGATCTGGCCATTTCGACAGCTTGTGCCACTGGCGTCACAAGCTTCACAGTAGGTTTCTGTTCTTGACTCGATGGTTCCGCTCTGTTATGAGAACCACTCCCTACAATGTAACGCCCCCTGTAGTCAGGTCGAACTCTACCTGCAGAAATATCTTCAAAATGACGCACCCATTTATCGATATTAGGAATATTTGTGCAGGTGACTTTCGATGGCTCGAAGTCCATGGGACCAAGGAAAAACTTCGAGGGATCAAGAGTTCGAGTTTAAAAGAGTTCGGAATTTTCCGGGTTGACCGACGGTTTTAAAATTAGTCTTACCGGACGTTATGATGAAGCCATTATTTAGTGCCTACCTTACGCATGTGCTTAAAAAAAGTTTTCCTTTCAGTTAAATATATAGATCTGGATGTTTTAAAAAATAAATAGAAACAAAATATGAATGAAGTAATGATAATTATTTATTTTATGCATCATATTATGACCAGATTGCTTACTACTAATGGACTGTGAGACGACTTGTCGTAAAATAGATAACTGAGTATCACCCATTGTACGGGTGTTTCACCCGCTGTAAGAACTTGTTCAGCAATAACCAATATATAACGACAATGATGCTGATATGCATAATTTCTACAAATTTATAATTCATAAAGCTTTGACTTCGTCTCAGAATTATCGCCTCGTCTCAATTAAATTCTCATTTCACTGCGTCTCCAAATTATCGTAAGACGGTTCGTGTTAATTAAAGATTAGGTAATGATATGGTCAAACATGGATCAATTATCACCTTGCAGGACAGGTGTCGCTTCAAAAAACATCCCGTTACACGGGTCCTGCGTCTAACGCCTGGAGCCATTTAAATGACCAAGTAGGTGTTAATTAGGTAACGCTTGCGTATACACAGCCACTTCGAGGTATTGAGAGTAAAAAACAATATATTTTGAATAACGGGACTGCAGTCTGGCTTCGAGGGATCAAGGGCAGTTCAAGAGATCAAGAGTAAATTTGCTTATTTATATAGGGAAAAAATCGGGACCGGATAGTCACTTCGAGCGATCAAAAACTTCGAGCCATCAGGAGTTACCTGTAGTTTATTTTGTTTGCTTGTAGAAAATATATCGATTGAAATAAATCTGGTATTCCTTCAAACACAAATGTAAGTTTAAAAACTTACTCAAAGATAACATTATTATACAAAAAATCAAGGTATAATCACATGTGTAGCAAATCGTAGACCAACTTTTTTTCACCAATATAAATATCACTAAACGGTTTATAAAACATACGTTTTATTTTTAAAAAATAAAAATGTTCGTTTAATATTGAGAGGTTTTTTTAAGTTGTTTAATAACAACTTACATGTCTCATTCTGTGATGACTGACACCCTGATTGTTTATCACACAGGTGATCGCGACATTCACATGGCATCTGACATAGATAACCATAGTATCCTGTAGTACATAATGTTTCACAATTCCACCCAAAACTTCCATGTCTGCAAACTGTAATTTTTAATGTGAGATGATAGAATTATATTTTAACCGTGATGAATACAATTTTATAGTTTAGTTCAATTATATTGATGTATTTCAAATGATTATATACTGATAACTCCTGATAAAACATTTTTCGACTATTATATGGACCGGGCCTGTCGTGGTGTAAATTAAAAGTTCCTAGTGTAAATCATAGTCAGTGGCATAAAATTAACGTATAAGTGAAAAGTAACTGCTGTGTCTGCTTTTTATCCAAGTATCTGAAACAAGGGGCCACTCAGATATAGTTCTTTCTAAGGTAACAATCTTAAGCGGACCTGAACAGTCAACCGCCTTGTATTTTTAAATTATTCTTAACCATCATAATTTTAAGATTCAAGCTTTACCATAGAGAGTCAACACAAAATAATGCAACTTAATATATTATTATTTTTTTTTTTTGGTTTCAAATTTTAATGCACGGTCATCTCTATTAAGTCACATACAGAGGTCATGATCAGCGGTGTAATTAATCTTTAGTTTTATATTTTGTTTAACAGGTCGGATCACATCATGAAACACATATATGTTTCTTCAACATCCCTAATATCTTGTAGCTCAGTACATACACAGTCGTTATATTTTGTGAAACGATAAACAACCCCTTTACCAGTAACCATTGCTGAAGAAGATAATTATTCAAATACTGTGACTGTACAATGAAAATCAAGACCAAAATAATGCGTTATGTATGGCTGTTTATAATTCATTATAATATTCATAATTATTATCATTAACTCATATTCTAAGCAGTATTTATTGTATGTTAATTAAACACTAGATTTTTTTTATCGTGTTGCCAAAAGCTGTTTTATTGAAAGATTTGCCTTATTGGTGCTTCACATACTAATACTTCACATATATAGTTAATTGGTTAAATCATACAATTACATCTACATTAAGTGAATATTTCCATATTTCCTGTGTTAAAACAACAATATAGAAGGAATATATCAAATTCTAAAACTAAACTCTGCAAATCTGCTTGCATTTATATGGTTGTGATTGTATGTGTCAATTAACATGACTAAAGCTTTAACAAAATAGATAGATAGATAGATAGATAGATAGATAGATAGATAGATAGATAGATAGATAGATAGATAGATAGATAGATAGATAGATAGTCATAAAAACATACTTAAACATTTTCCAATGCTCGTGTCGAAATATTCGTTATAGCAGCAAGTTGTATTCCTCCTTTAATTTTCAAAGATATATCTCTTTTTACAAAATTACAGAAAATAGTTTACACATTTATGCATTTGATGTAACAAGAAAGTTTGATCTACAAAGTGAATTATAACACTTATTAATATATAACTATTTTATCATTAAATTGCTTTATTGTTTTTTCCTACAGACCATATTGGGCTAGAATTATCTTTACATTAATATTACCTGATAATTAACTGAAACTGACCTGTTACATTCTTTTGCAGACAGTGTTGAAAATATTTTAGTGATCACAATCGTCATCCTCCACAAGTACCTGCTACTTTTGTCATACATTCTCATTTTTAAAAAAGAATCCTCAATATAGTTGCAACTAGAAAGTTAATTAAGGACAAAACATAAAATTATGATAACAGGACGCGAATTCACTGGTCATCCTCTGGAAATCAAATGAAGAAGATAAAAAAGTTTCAGAAATCAAAGTGAAACCAAACAGAAGAGTTTAACAGAAAGAAGATTTACGAGGAAATAAACGTGCCAAGCTCTAGTGTTCAACTTCATTCTAAAAAACATCATTCTAAAAAACGATTTTTTGTTAAAAACCATTCTGATTGCATACACAAGTACACTGAAGTTGACATTAAAAAGATGCTTGAGGTTCTGATAGACATCTATGTAGTTTTTGGAAATCAAGTCTTCCAACAATATGTTGGAATTCCCATGGGTACCAATTGCATTCATTTGTTAGCAGATCTATTTTTGTATTCTAATGAAGCAGAATTTATTTTAAAAATCTTGTACTTGAAAAATAAATCAATCGCTGTGGCCTTCAACTCAACATTCAGGTATATCGACGACGTATTATCAATTAACAATTGTTATTTCCATACTAACGTCGACTCGATATATCCCAGTGAACTTGAAATAAAATATACCACAGAGTCTGTGTCATCTGTTTCATATTTCGATATTTTACTGGAAATAGATATTGATGGTAACCTAACTACAAAACTTTTTGATAAACGCGATGAATTCAATTTTTCTATTGTCAGCTGTCTTTACTTATGTAGCAATATACCTTCATCACCTGCATATGGTGTTTTTGTCTCTCTAAATTAATTCGATCCGCAAGGGCATGCTCTTCGTATAAACAGTTTCTAAGGCGAGCCAAGCTACTGACAAACAAGTTGATAAGACAGGACTATCAACTGTCTCGTTTGAAGTCATCTTATCGTAAGTTCTATGGTCGATACAACGACCTGTATGAATATTGAAATCCTTAGAGAGGGTTTAATAGAATTTGAAGAAGTGTTAAGAAATGACAGAAATGAAATACTATCCCGATAGCCTTTTATGCCCTTAAACGGAAGACCTCTCGGTGCTCGCAAGAAGATTGCGTCTAGTTGTTTATACATTTGATTTTGTTTATTTTTGAGGAAAGAAATGTTAAACAATAAACGGAAAAATAAGGGTGAATAATGTTAATATCGTTTGACATTGACCTTTCATCTTATCAAAAAAAAATTTGTGGTCATCATTTGTCTCGATCAAAAACTAAATTTGTTAAACACCATTTAAAGAAGAATTTAAATCAACCTTTTTTATTATATTCCATCTTGATCTAGCATAATATTTTTCGACTGAATGTGTATAATATTAGAGTTGATGTATTATCCTTTCGTTATCCTGGACTATGCATTAAAGAAAAGTAAAACCAAATAACATCAACTTCTAATTTAACAAACGATATATGATACAAACCTGCTTAAACGATTAAAGAAACAGTTAACACTAAAAAAAACTTAAAGAATAAAGTTAAAACACCAATTAAATTAAACTTAATCTGTCATTATATAATATTTTTTGTAATGTAAAATTCAAAGCATTTTCTTCTTAAAATATCAGCATTGTATGTCTGATATACCTGATGGTGAAATCTTTCATTAGCCTTTTGTTTTTGTTGAATTTTTGTGTATTATTTTAATTGTTTAATTCTTAAATGGTATAGAAACCAAAAACAAACTACATGTATGAACAATGTAATTCATCGTAAGCTGAGTTCAAAGCATCACCATTGATCAGGGCTTGGGAACTGCTAGTCAATTGGCGGAGTGTACAATAGTTTTGGCAAATCGTTTCAGTTCGTTCTAAAAAAAAAAATACAAAAATTATGCATTCAATAACCATTCTTTTCGAGAAAAAAAAATCAATTATTAAAACAAAATCTAGAGAGATATGTTTGGTTATAAAAAATATTCACGTCTTAAGCTTGTTACCTGATGAATAATTCGTCGCCATTGTTATATCTCTGGAAAAAAACCCACAAATATACATGTATATATAAAAATACATTTTATTGAATCCTCAAACATTTCTTGATAGTAAACATGCAATTAGTTAACAGAAAGATAAAAAAAAAAGTTTTGTACCGCTTAATTGTCCATCGCAGGTATAAAAAAGTAGCTGGAATGGCGACGGTCATTATAAATACCACTAAACCAAAGGTGACCAAAATTCAGTGGTGATATCTAGCAGAATCTTGCTCAGAAGGATTTGATATTTCGTTTGGTGATCTGTTTTTTGTGAAGTCTAGTCCGGTACTGTTCGGGGCCATTGAAGAATCTGGCAAGTTAAATTGTAAATATTTTGTGGTCATTTATAAAAGAAAATTGCATTTCATTAGTAATATTCTCCTTGGTACAATTCGAAAGACATTTGATTTGATGTTAAGTTATTTATGTTTCTTTGATATACTGATACTTTTAATAACATATACATATGTATTTGATTATGATATATATATATATATATATATATATATATATATATATATATATATATATATATATATATATATATATATATCAAGAGAAAATTGTCGGTTGATTCACCATAGCTGCTGCCATTGATTGAACTTTCGACCTGCGAAAACGATGTTTCTCTTGCCGCACTACGTTAGCTAAACGATGACTATCAAGGCCTTGATATATCTTTATAAGATATGCGATAATAGCAAACTCTACATAAAAACTAGAATGCAGTCCAATAGGAATATATATGCAGGAACAGTGAAAAAGAGATTAAGAATATATAGAAAATATAACTGAATTATTCATACCTGTACATTCCTTAGATTTTTCGTTAAAATATTCATTGTAGTAGCATGTTTTTCAACCTTAAATATAATTTGTGTATGAACCTTTTAGCGGGCCATTAAACATTTCAGAGTATTCATGTGTTGAAACTAGAAAAATGCATTATTTAATGGAAAAGAGTAATAAATACCACCAGGGGTTTGTGACAACAACAGCAAAATAGATGTAAAAAAAAAATCTCAGATGAAAGCCACGTGCGAGACATGTTGTCTTAACAATGGATTATTTTTTTGGAATAAGTATTAGTTATCCGGAAGTTTGGGAGAAACAATACAATGATGATATGTCTTGCTTCAGAGTTAAGGTTAAAAAACAATATTCATTAAAATTGTCATCATTAGTACGATTCACTCAAAAATAACATAAGGAGGAAGTTTGTGTAGCATTCCTCGTGGGTTTTTTTTCTTAATTGAGGATCGCACGTTTAACATAAATGCTCATTTACTCGTTGAAGTTATGTTATACGAATACGGAACTTTTTGGCTAAAGCTCGGTATTTTATTTTGGTTTCAGGTTTTCTTTTAAAATCAATTACCAAGACGGTCAAGTACTCTACGTCAACACCAAAACACTAAAAAACAAAATTTTTTAAAATAATTTTTAAAGCTAAATATGTAATAGAATCGAACGACTCTATTCGTATAAGGAAATGATAGCCATCGACCAACAAAAATATACATTATATGGGAAAATGACATTAGCTATAAGTTACCATAAATACTCGCTCTCTCTCTCTCTCTCTCTCTCTCTCTCTCTCTCTCTCTCTCTCTCTCTCTCTCTCTCTCTCTCTCGTTTCCTCCATCTGTACTTTTTTCTTATGTTTCATTTATCTAAATAAGTATTATGTTTATATTTAATACACAATTAGCTCATGTATTATTTAAACATGTTAACGTTATATCTACTATCAGTAATATGTCATATATTTTTAAAGAGATGTGTATCAATTTCTGGTAACATTTTCACCGCCACTGATGAGATAACTAACTTTTCTGTATGTGTGTTCCTGCGATGAAATGTGGTTACAACATATAAAAGATTTGGCTGCATACCAATGGTGATATATATATGCAGAGACAGACGAATAGAGAGAAAATAAGAGAAAACATATCTAGATCATTCATACCTGTACATGTTTTCGATTTTTTCGTTAATATTCATTTAAGCAGCATGTTGTACTAATATTTAAATATTGCTCGTATATGTTTTCTTTTCTTTAAATTACTACATGGAGAAAAATTAAAATCGCACAAATAGAAATTAAAAAGACATGTAACAGTGTTTGTACAAAATACAACAGCTAAATACTGAAAACCAACCTTTATTTGCGTACGAGAAAGTTTCGCGAGGTTCGTGAGAGCCTCATGGTCGCAAATATTTATTTATTTATATTTGCCATAGCGTTGTTATAAAAAAGCAATTGAGGATAAGGCTTGGTCACGAAAATTAGTAACCGCGAACAAGTTCATCTCAGGTTAATCGCAAAATAAGGTCGTCGCGAATAATAGTTGGTTCAAGTACACGTTACATATAGTCAGTGGTAACCGAAAGCGAGACATAGTGTATCCAACAGTTGATACCATTTTAATAAATAAGTATAAGTTATTAAGAAGACTCGGGGTAAACAAACAATTGTGATATGTCGTGGTTAGGAATTTAGGTAAAAACAGAAAATATTTCTAGTTAAGTTGTCATCATTCGCACTCAACCAGGACAGGACATAAAAAGGGAAGTTTAGATAGCTTTTCCTTATTTTTGAATAAAATAAAGGACCCACATTTAACATAAAGTCTCATTAACTCGATACATTTATGTTACACGGAAATATGCGGCTCATGCTCAATAGATTATTTTGCTTCTCATGCTTTTCTCTGATAATAGTCACAAAATAATATTCTTTCCAGCTGCAAAACATATACAAACATCGAATGACATGGCTGAACTACCAATCTAGATTTCGGCAGGAGGATTTTATTGGCATTTTGAAAAGTGTATTAAAGGTTACCACATCTTGGAATTTATTAGAATTTGTTTTACGGAAAAAAGGAAGATTCATTTTTCTAATGATGTTCATATCATTAAGTTCATAACAAATATTTGGTGTTTTTTAATGATATCAGATTTGATCTCGGCATTGGTTATAGCTGGGGTTGCTCTGGTCGATATAATATAAGGATTAATACCAAAGCCATGATAAAAACAGCAATATTTACAGTCAGTTCAGGCATATCTTTAACAACATACACCATAGCATAGCAAAGCATTGAAATCTTAAAACATGGCATAGGAATATCAAACTATAGAATACAATCTCATAGAATCTCATTCGTCATACAACAGCATAGCGTTCAACATGATTTTAACTCGGTTTTAAATGCTTTTTTAAAGAATAAATGTTCACATTGCAGATTAGGGGCAAACTTTGCCTTCTATTAATTTACTTTATAATGTTTGGAACCTTTCTTTGAATGGAGGCGATTTTGTTCAAATATTATGGCATACCATAACATAGCACACTATATCGCTAAGCCCTTCATTTCAATTTCTTAAGGTATAGCATACAAAGCATTGCATTGAAATCTCATAGCGTATCATTCAAATCGCATACCACAGCATAGCATAACATTTTAAACGATAATGTATGAAATGACAGTATCATATATTTTAAGCGCACACTACTCTAAGAATTATTCACTAAATTTTTCATTTCAAGACAATTTAGTACAGTAGCTATAGTTTACTAAACTCTTTTGTCTTTTAGGCAAAGTTAAATTACACCATTTGAATACATAGACAAAAAAATATGCTTTTAGCTCTCTACTTAAAGCTCTAATCTTAAATCATGTCTAGTGTTTTGTTTAATTAATAATCCAATGATCGTTCAGTTTATGGTTGTTATACCTACTATGCAAGTAGCTCATATACTTCTTTGCATTTTTATTTATTCATCATTAAAATTCATTAAAGAATGATTTATATTTTGGTTCATATTTACCATCTGTGTATTGTTGTAGAAAGACGAAAGCAATTCTTATTGATTAGATGCATTTTAATTGAACAACGTTTACCTTTAGAAATTCATTTTGAGAAAATGTTTCTAACGTGGCCTTCATTAATTTGAATGGAAAGAGTTGTACAGACCAAAAATGATTCAAAATTTTACATAGCGTTTTTCAATAGAAAATTAAATGGAACATACAAATGATTTTGTTTAAAACTTATTTCCATTATTTTCTAGAAACATTTTTCACAATATACGTACAATATTTTAAACAAGTAATAAGTAAAAAACGATTAAGAAAACCGGAATTCCAGAATCTCGCGTTTATTATGAATATGATTTGATAGTATTGATTCTGTATCTTCTTTTTGATGATATTCAATCGTCCTAACTACAACATTATACGTAACGATAGTACGTAGCACTGCATTTGCAAAATGTTCAATCAAATTGACCTCTTTAGGTTCAAAAAAGTTTTTGGGATACTAAAAACATCGTTACATGACCATTTATAAGAACGATAGATGCTTTTCATTTAATTTGACCTAAACAGTACTGGTCCCGGCCATTTCTAGGCTATTGGTGGTCATATATCCCGATCGTCTCCCATTCGTTACTCGGGGGTCAAATCTCCTTAGAGACGAGTATCCACGATCCAACGTTGTCCGCATCTGATTTTAAGCCATGGAACTCCTATATGGAAACAGCTTTATTCCTATCATAAATATAGATCGCATTTTCTTTTAATAAGCCTTTTTTCTAGACTCTGAGCTCATTTGTATAAGGTATTTTTATTCGATAAGATACATACCTTTTGGGATTTGATCTTTTCTTGAACCTTTAAAAACGTACCACCTGGTTATAGTTCAAATTATATCATAATAGATTCAATTTTTATTCTTCCAAGAAGTAAATATCATCCATTTGCAACCAAAGACATTTTTTTCTTATCTAATGTCAAATAATTTATTTTATATATTTTCCATGTACAACTGTATTTGTTTAAGTTATTAATTAAACATACGAAATAAAAATATAGATGTCAATGATTATTTTGATATTTCTGTACAAGTAAAATAAATGTTACAAACATTATTTGTTATTATTAATAAATAAAAAATAATATTTATAACAAAAATGTATAATAATAAAAGGATTTTTTGCCTATAGAAGTCATTTCTGCAATAAGAATTCTTATTAAAATTTTCTATTTAATAGATTTTCAAGACTTTGAATAAAAAAGTATTCGCCCTTAAGGATTTAGGATCTGCAGTATTCGCCCTTAAAGAATTAATATAAGAATCTGCATGAATCAGGATATTTTACAGAAAAGCTTACACTATCAGTAAGATGAGGATTACTAGTCCAAGAACCAACGGAAATAAAGCGACTACTACCAATGTTAGAAGCGCCCATATACTACTGATGGTGGAATCCTGCTCCTGTCTTCCTACAAAATACAGATACACTTAAAAGTAAAATTTGAATTATTATTTTGAATAAATATCTATAGCTTAGACAATGAATTCCAGAATGCCTTGTTTAGCAGTCTGGGCGGACTCCAAAAACGGAGTAAACAGAAGTGATTTCTCAAAAGTAAAAATACTCCGAAAAAGGAGTTCGGCGCATGCGCAGTTATTCAAAATATCCCATTTTTACGTGAAAACAGGGCACTCAGGAAAATTGATCGTGCAAAGCGGATTATTCATATGCAGGTCTGAAAATACGTTTAATTGCTTTATAAGACATGTTTCAACAGAATGTATTTGGCAAAAATATACGTTCGTTGGGCAAATCAAATTTTATTTGCTGTCAAAGTTGGTCAATTCTGTTTCCGATGACGATGTCAATAAAAGTGAATAAACTAATGTTTTTTTTCATGATTTGACTATGATTAAAGATTATTTATGGGCTAGGGTGTGAAAGAAACTATTACTGTGAGTTTTATATCCCGTTTGTAGTCATTACACCGTTCTGTTGAACACGCGATGACTCGCTCAGTCGGCACATCTTAAAACATTATATAAATCGTAATTAGTCGTATTTTTTTTTAAAACATCACCTTTATTCAAGACTTGAATACTTACATAAATGCAACATTTATATTACCATCTCCATACTTCCAAGATTGATTTTTTAATCTTACAAGTCCTGGTCGACCACGTGTGAATATTTTCGCATTTCTTTTGAAGTATAATTTTGAAATTAACCATTTCTGTATCGTTTTTAATTTTTGTTTACGCTTCTGAAGGATTTTAATCTATTTTTCAATCACGTTTTCACGGAGAAGGGAGGTAACTCTCCATTATTTACATTAGCTACAAAACGGAAGTTGAGAAAATCGCAATGCATGACGGTGCCAAATACTCCGTTTTCGGAGTCCGCCTAGACTGTTTAGGTCCTATAAATGGCAATAGACCACTGTATCTACATCTCTACAATAGCTTCGTACCAATCGTAGCGATCAATTTCGGTGCAAACAATGCAGTCCCCCTATGATCTGGCAGTTCTGAATATATATAAAAATTATCATCATTCACTGTGGTGTTTAAGGAAACGTTTGTCTTACGTTTTGACAAAACTAAATATAAAACCAATTCCGTCACAAAACAATAAAACGTGATTCTTTTTAAACAACATTCTCTTCCGCAAAGGCAAGACGCCAAGTTGTTAATTAGAGATTGATTAGTGTTGATTCAAAAAGGAGTAAACACTCTAATTGACGAAGAGCAAAAAATGTAGCCAAAACAAAATTTCAACAATTCCTAAGATTATTGATATGGAATAAGTCATTTATTGAAATGAACGTAAACACATTGTACAAAGAATAGTAAACATATCAAACTTAAATAACTCGAATAATGCAAAATGCAAACAATTACAAAATCAGGTAGTTGTAAAAGTATTTTTATTAAGTCAAAGGGTGTTGTTATTGTTTTTCAACAATTCTCATTGTTATATTTTTAAATAAAAATGTTGCAATAAAACTACAAAAATACCTTGCAGTATATCATGTTTTTATTTCCTTCGATACTGACATATTTTGCAAAATCCTGTTGCTTTGAACAAACACAATTATTTGAATAAAACAATTTCAAAATGGAATATTACTCTCTGACAAACATCGTTTTACACACTGGGAACATACAGAGAAAGAATTTTGGATAGCTGCTATCGAAGGCAGAGACCGATGTCTTCGGATGACAGGGTCCGGTTTCATTTCGTTGTTACCTAATCGCAGGAAAGCATATCCGTCATCTTCCAAAGGAATGTTTTTCTTTGCGATGCAAGCGCTCTGCTTCTTCCTAAGCAGCAGACGACTATAATCTCCCTCATCATCATTATAATCATCATAAATAACTGACAGTAATTGTCTACTTGTAACTGAATTACTCGTCATTCTCCTCCTACTCGATGTAGAACAAGATTCTACACAGGAATTGCTGCTAAGAATCATTTGTGAAAGTCGAATGTCATCGTAACCCGAAGAGCGATCAATATTTGGAGAATTATTAGTCCTAAAGCTTTGAAGTACCTCTATAGGTAGGCCTAAAAGAAGAATCAATAAACTACACAATTGAATCAAAGAGGGTGAGTTAAGACAACTTACAAAATTTGCACCTAAAACTTAATGGAAAAACGTGTCATTTTGAAAATAAATGTTTTACCATTTATCCTCGGTCAAAATGCGTTTTATGCATGGTTGTTGTTTACACATAATTCTGACTTGTACATTAATGAACTTCAAATACACCACATGGTGACGTCACAAGGGCAGGGTATTTAATATTTGTAAAAGTTCCAAGAAATCGGCTTGATGAATGGGCATGCAACTAGATTTCACAAATAAAATCGATTTATTTGGTAACACAGAGAGTAAGAAGAATATAATAAATCACTAAACAAATCTTCACCAAATATCTATTTAAATATAAAATAGACAAACATAAACCGGCCTCTCTATTTCCCTGCAATTATTGTCAAAATTTACGAATAAAATCTAACCGATTGAATTTCCGACATTTGTGAACTTACTGTAAACGTATTATATTTGGCGTATACGATATTTGGCGGAAATTAGTTTTTAAACAAGTTGACGTGGATTTGAATTAGTTTATTCCTAAATGTGATTATTCTGATACATGTATGCATGGCAATTAGCGATGTACTTGATTTAGCGGATGCCGCATTCCGCCAAAAGCGCTAAATAGAATACACAGCCAAATGTAGTACTTTTACAGTATATCATCATAATACCGTATATCAGGGTTTTTTCCGCGTGTATCGTATTTCCGCTTCGTTCGCGACGATTTTCGAATCGCGGAGAATAAATCAGCGTAAATTTGATACAAAGTTTGTTCTTGTAATAGAGTTCTCTGTTTCCTTATAAAGTAAACAGGTAAGTAAAAGTATGGTGAATTGTGTTCAGTTAGTTTAGTTAGAAGTAGAAATTGCACGATCGGAGGACAAGCGCCAGATAACGGCTATGTAAGCCTCGTTGTTTATTTTATAATCCATTGACAAGCTAATTAAAGTGATCACGTTCCTTGCATAAACCGATGTCTAATTATACCTGAGCTACTTGTATAATTATGTTACGGTACATAATCTAATGATCTATGATTGTTTGCGTCTCTGTAATAATTATCGGTAATTATTTCACTTTGCGGAAATCGTGTAAATGGTCTCTTTGTCCAAATATTTCATTACTAAGAGTGACAATTTAGATATTTTTTCTCCTTTTATTTCAAAGGTGTAAACAATTGTGAATTATAATTTCACTGAGACGATGTCACTGTGATTATTTGCATTTATGTGGGCAGTAAAATACATCAGTATAGATTGAACATTTTATTCATGCATTTTAAGTAGCTATCTTGCATGAAATATCTAATACGCAGCCTTAACTCATCCTCGAAATAAATTTTTCAATTAGATGTATCGTTATCTTAATTAGCAAACATCACATATTTTCTTAACAATGTTTATGATATTTGATAAGGACTATATCTTTTATTAACTCAATAATATATATAACAAAATGATAAGATAACTTATAGTGCAAATAAATTTATCCACGCTGAGAGTACTTTACCTGGATACAGATCCATTAATCTTCTGATACATCTAAAATAAACAAAATTTGGAGCTATCATTTTTAAATTTATACGACTTTCAGTAAATGTGCTTTCAATTAATCATAGTAAAAAGAAATGTTTTGTACCGCTTTCTAAAATAAAATAATGTTCCACCAACGATGAATGTTGTTAAGGAACCAATCAAAAGAAAGCTCACAAGAATCCATGGTTGTTTTTCATTTGACTGAATAGGCCTGTGTTTCATCTTGCTTTCACTTCTTTCATGTATACATGTACTTCTTTTATCTGTAGATTCTGTGCAAACGTTCGTTGAAATGGCTGTGGATATTGTATTCAAAGTTTTAAGGGGTGTATTAACATAAAAAGTATCTCCTACAATAATTTTTTTTTATTTTTCATTTAAATGTGTCAAATTATAGAAAAAAAAATATAAATGACTTTTTTTCTATAAAAGAAGCAATAGATGACGTTATTAGAGCTAATACTACACTAACATGTCTCATTCTGTAGTGACTGACACCCAGTCTGTTTATCACACAGGTGAGCTTCACATTCACATGGCGTCGAACAGAGATAACCATAAAATCCTAACGTACAGGGTGTTTCACAATTCCATCCAATACTTCCATTTTTACACACTGAAAAAAAGCTTATAAGGACACTTACCTAAATTTGAAGAAAATTTAAAATTCATTTCGGAAAGATTTTTTAAATGCGTCTTTTTAAAAAAAAACAAGGAAAATAATTTTTAAAAAATTTGATGGCAATGATTTTAAGGGAAAAAAAAACAGAGAAATTTTAAATTTAGATTAAATAACCCTTGTATAAAAAAATAAAACTAAAAATGTATACCTATTTTAATAGTGTGAGAAAAATCTTACTCACTTTCTTCCAGTGAATATTTTTAAATATGCAGTGTTCAAAATACTTGCTATTTAGCAACTAAAATCTTTTGCAAACTAATGACAATATACTAATTATTCTTGAAACATCAATTTGAACCTCAAAGGGCTTTGTAAGTGGTACTTGTAGGTTTACAATATCATTTATTCTTTATCCTAAGATTCCCTTCCTCTCAGCCAGTGTAAACTTTTTAAACTTTTTAAAGTTTACTGTTCATATGAACAACATTTCGAATCATTTTTTTTTACAGTTTTGTTATAAAAAAATGTAAAAGGCCAGTTTTGTTTTGGTTGATTCCTTTCAAAAAAAAGAAGACTATGACCAAAAAATACAAGCAGTCCATCAAAATATACATATGAAAACGGAAAAATACCAGCTGCAGTTCAAAGTTCAAAGATATATGTTTTAAAATAGCCGATTTATCAATATAAGGTATATCATGGTTTGTCAATTTTAAGGCTACAAAAGGATAAATATAAAACAACGTTATGGATAATCACTGTTCATTCATGATGAAAGTAAAATGATTAAGGAAATAATTTATTCTTTATTCTAAGATTTCTTTCCTCTCGGCAAGTGTAAAGTTTTTAAAGTTTACTGTTTATATGTACAACATTTTGAATCATTTTTTACAGTTTTGTTATAAAAAAAGTATAAGACATGTTTTCTTTTGGTTAATTTCTGTCAAAAAAAAGAAGACTATGACCAAAAAATTCCATCAAAATTTACATTTGAAAACGGAAAAATACCAGCTGCAGTTCAAAGTTCAAAGATAGATGTTTTAAAATAGCCGATTTATCAATATAAGGTTTATCATGGTTTGTTAATTTTAAGGCTACAAATTAAAGGATAAATATAAAACAACGTTATCGATAATCACAGTTCATTCACGATGAAAGTAAAATGATTAATGAAATCATATTTTCTGTTTAAATGACATATGTAAAGAACATATATATTTCTGATAAAAACTTATGGAGATAGTTTGATATTGCATGGCGATAATTCAAAGTTCCAAGGAATGCAGAATTTTTCAAAATATACCAAATGACTGCACCCCTCTTAAATCTCTCTTCCATTATTAATATATTGTAAAAATAGAATAAACCATCGTTATTTTTGTATAAAACACTGCATCATACAATAGAATTATTTGGATACCCTACGGTATTGATTGAATAATGTGTTCTACTTGTCGCTAAATCTTGATCTTTAAAGTACTATAAAAAAAAACCTTGAAGTATAAAATAACACAAAATAAGCTGTTGATTAGTCATCTGGACGCTAAATTGCTGAATTTATAACGACAATTGACCAACATATGTCTGCTATTTATTTACATTTAACTAAACACTATATTGAATAATTATGCATTTGAATAGCTGTAATAAATTAGTCAAGTTATTTCTGCTAAATAGTGCTTTTAAATGCAGTTTATTCTTGCTCTTTTAATATATCAGGAGATTAAATTAAGGGTGGTTACATCCAAGTATGATCACAATAACACTTCTTTAGAAAAAGTTTAAGTATATTACACAAGTGCTATATCAATTCAATATCATACATTTTTATATTTACAATTTACAAATTAAAATACATATAATAAAATCATTTATTATATATATTCGATTTAAAATGGTATCTTATCTATTGTGTATTTTTTTGTTAATAAATAGTCCATGAGTTGTAGCTTGTAAAGACAATAAAAAAATTAATGTCATGGGTACACTTTGAAGCTGAAATATATATATAAAAAAATATTTATAGGTATTCTAAATAAAGAGAAAATTGTCGGTTGATTCACCATAGCTGCTGCCATTGATTGAACTTTCGACCTGCGAAAACGATGTTTCTCTTGCCGCACTACGTTAGCTAAACGATGACGATGAATGCCTTGATATATCTTTATAAGATATGTGATAATAGCAAATTATACATAAAAGCTAGAATGCAGACCAATAGGAATATATATGCACGGAAAGAGAAAAAGAGATAAAAAATATAGAGAAAATATAACTTAATCATTCATACCTGTACATTCTTTAGATTTTTCGTTAAAATATTCATTGTAGGAGCATGTTGTTTTGAACCTTAAATATAATTTGTGTATGAAACTTTTAGCGAGCCAATAAACATTCCAAAGTATTCATGTGTTGAAACTAGAAAAATGCATTATTAAATGTAAAAGAGTATTAAATACCACTAACCTGTTACATGGGTTTGTGACAACAACAGCAAAATAGATGTAAAAAAAAATCTCAAATGAAAGTCACGTGCGAGACATGGTGTCTTAACAATGAATTGGGGATTTTTTTTTTGAAAAAAGTATTAGTTATCCGGAAGTTTGGGAGAACCAAACAATGATGATGTGTCTTGCTTCAGAGTTAAGGTTAAAAAAAATATTCATCAAAATTACCATCGTACGATTCACTCAAAAATGACATAAAGAGGAAGTTTGTGTAGCATTCCTCGTGGTTTTTTTTTTCTAAATTAAGGATCGCACGTTTAACATAAATGCTCAAATACTCGTTGAAGTGATGTTATACGAATACGGAACTTTTTGGCTAAAGCTCGGTATTTTATTTTGGTTTCAGGTTTTCTTTTAAAATCAATTACCAAGACAGGTCAAGTACTCTACCGTCATCACCAAAACACAAAAAAAACAAAGTGAAAACTGAAAAATGAATGTTAAAAAAGCTAATTGAATCGAACGACTCTATTCGTAAAAGGAAATGATAGGCATCGACCAACAAAAATATACATTATATGGGAGAATGACATTAGCTATAAGTTACCATAAATATCTCTCTCTCTCTCTCTCTCTCTCTCTCTCTCTCTCTCTCTCTCTCTCTCTCCCTCCATCTGTGTTTTTTTCGTATGTTTCATTTACCTAAGTATTATGTTTATATTTAATACACAATTAGCTCATATATTATTTAAACATTTTATCTACTATCAATAATATGTCATATATTTTTTAAGAGATGTGTATCAATTTCGAGTAACATTTTCCCCGCCATTGATAAGATAACTAACTTTTCTGTATGTGTTTTCCTGCTATGAAATGTGGTTACAACATATAAAAGTTTTGGCTGCATACCAATGGTGATATATATGCAGAGACAGACGAAGAGAGAGAGAGAGAGAAAATAAGAGAAAACATACCTGTACATTTTTTCGGTTTTTTTTTCGTTAACATTCATTGAAGCAGCATGGTGTACTAATATTTAAATATTGCCCGTATATGTTTTTATTTCTGTAAATTATCTTTAATTAATACATGGAGAAAAATTGAAATTGCACAAATAGAAATTAAAAAGATATGTAACAGTGTTTGTACAAAACACAACAGCAAAATACTGTAAACCAACCTTTATTCGCGTACGAAAAAATTTCGCGGGGTTTGTAAAAGCGTCATTGTCGCAAATATTTATTTTTTATATCTGCCATAGAGTTGTTATAAAAAAGCAATTGAGGATAACCGCGAACAAGTGCATCTCAGGTAAAACGCGAAATAAAGTCGTAGCGAATAATAGTTGGTTTAAGTACACATTACATATCGTCAGTGGTAACCACGAGCGAGACATAGTGTATCCAACAGTTGATACCATTGTAATAAATAAGTATAAGTTATTAAGAAGGCTCGGTGTAACCAAACAATGGTGATATGTTGTGGTTAGGAATTTAGGTAAAAACAGAAAATATTTCTAGTTAAGTTGTCATCATTCGTACTCAAAAATGAAAAGGGAAGTTTTGATAGCTTTTCCTTATTTTTGAATAAAATTAAGGACGCACATTTAACATAAAGTCTCATTCACTCGATACATTTATGTTACACGGCAATATGCGTCTCAATCTCAATAGATTATTTTGCTTCCCATGCTTTTCTCTGATAATAGCCAGAAAATAATATTCTTTTCAGCTGCAAAACATATACAAACATCGAATCACATGGCTGAACTACCAGTCTAGATTTCGGCAGGAGGATTTCATTGGCGTTTTGAAAAGTGTATTAGATGTTACATGTACCACAGCTTGGAATTTATTAGAATTTGTTCTACGGAAAAAAGGAACATTCATTTTTCGTATGATGTTCATATCATTAAGTTCATAACAAATATTTGGTGTTTTTAGCTCACCTGAGCTAAAAGCTGAAAGACGAAAGCAATTCTTATTGATTAGATGCATTTTATTTGAACAACGTTTACCTTTTGAAATTCATTTTGAGAAAATGTTTTTAACGTGGCCTTCATAAATTTTAATGGAAAGAGTGGTACAGACCAAAAATGATTAACAATTTTACATAGCGTTTTTCAATAGAAAATTAAATGGGACATACAAATAATTTTGTTTAAAACTTGGACTATTTTCATTATCTTCTACAAACATTTTTCACAATATACGTACAATATTTTAAATCTTGCGTTTATTATGAATATGATTTGATAGTATTCATTCTGTATCTTCTTTTTGATGATATTCAATCGTCGTTTCTACAACATTATGCGAAACGATAGTACGTAGCACTGCATTTGCAATATTTTCACTCAAATTGACCTTTTTAGGTTCAAAAAAGATTTTTTGGATACTAAAAACGTTGTTACATGACCATTTATAAGAACGATGGATGCTTTTCATTTAATTTGACCTAAACAGTACTTGTCCCGGCCATTTCTAGGCTATTGGTGGTCATATATCCCGATCGTCTCCCATTCGTTACTCGGAGGTCAAATCTCCTCAGAGACGAGTATCCACGACCAACGTTGTCCGCATCTGATTGTAAGCCATGGAACTCCTATATGGAAACAGCTTTATTCCTATCATAAATATAGATCGCATATTCTTTTAATAAGCCTTTTTTCTAGACTCTAAGCTCATTTGTATCAGGTATTTTTATTTCATAAGATACATACCTTTTGGGATTTGATCTTTTCTTGAACCTTTCAAAACGTACCACCTGATTATAATTCAAATTATATCATAATAGACTCAATTTTTATTCTTCAAAGAAGTAAATATCATTCGTTTGCAACCAAAGACATTTTTTTGTTATCTGATGTCAAATAATTTATTTTATATATTTTCCATATACAACTGTATTTGTTTTAGTTATTAATTAAACATACCAAATAAAATTATAGATGTCAATGATTATTTTGATATTTCTGTACCAGTAGAAAAAATGTTACAAACATTATTTGTTATTATTAAGAAATGAAAAATAATATTTATAACAAAAATGTATTATATTAGAGGAGTTTTTGCCTATTAAAGTCCATTTCTGAATTAAGAATTCTTGTTAAAATTTTCTATTTATTAGATTTTCAAGACTTTGAAAAAAAAGTATTCGCCCTTAAGGATTTAGGACCTGCAGTATTCGCCCTTAAAGAATTAATATAAGAATCTGCATGGATCAGGATTCTTTACAGAAAAGCTTACGCTATCAGTAAGATGATGATTACTAGTCCAAGAACCAACAGAAATAAAGCGACTACCACCAATGTTAGAAGCGGCCATATACTACTGATGGTGGAATCCTGCTCCTGTCTTCCTACAATATACAGATTAATTTAAAAGTCAAATGTATTTTTTCTTAATAAATTTCTATAGCTTAGACAATGAAGACAACAAATACTAGTACATGCAACTATGATTATTCAAGTTTTTTCTAATCTTGAATCTGATTTTGTTTGTCTGAGCAAACGATTAACACTGTGCCGGATTATTATACCAGAGGCAAGGTGGCATTTGTGCATTCGGCGGGCATTGTTTAAAAAAAATGTAATCAGATAGCAGGCCGTTGCATAGAGGGCATACCACTTTTGAGTAAGTGAATCTCGCCTGTATAACTCTTATATGATAAAAGTATTTCCTAAAAGATAAAAAAATTAAGCAGGGATTTTTAAAACTTATTAGGGATTTTTCAAATTCTATCTAAATTTAAATCTTTATTGAAAAGGTTTATTTCCAGTAGATTTTTCTACTCATCCCTACAAAAAACTGTTTTCTTATAGTCATCTGACAAAAACATTTTTAAAGTAACAGAGAGAATATAAAATCTTAAAGCATTGGTATATCATATGACATATGATTTTTCGAACCGTTCAACTTGAGTGCAAAAATGCCACCATGGCAATAGCATTATGGTTTGGCAAAGTGTTGTCTTTTCTTGTCAATGGAAACGTATAATATATTATAATTTATTTCACTTAGAACATACCGCCAACGTGAAACGGAGACGTTCTTATTAATGGAAGCTTTCCCTGTTCTGTGGTTTGTCCAAGATTTGTAACTGTGTACAACACATATAGTGATTTTATGGTGTATTTTAGAAATCTTATTTCTTTCATAAAATAAAAGGTGAAATAAAACTGTTATTTGAAAACATTTTTTAAAATCAAAAAGAAAAATAAATCAATAAGTTTGATTTTCACACTGATATTCAATGCCATGTTGGAGTTTCGTAATGTTTTATGGTTGTAATATTGGCTAAATAAATAGTATTATTTTGTTACTATCAGCAATACATTATATATATATATATATATATATATATATATATATATATATATATATATATATATATATATATATATATATATATAGCTTTCAAATAAGCATTACCTTTCGTAGAAATCAGTTCTTTGACGTCTCTCTATAATGAATAACTTTCAAAGCAAGCATAACAATTTCGACGAAATAATCATTTAATTGAAAAATAATTTATACCTGGTATGATATGAAATATGAGACTGTGTTGGTTTTGTAAGAATAATTGAAAACTGATGACGTTAACTGATGTCCGAGCTGAAACCTGGTGCACCTATTTGGTCAGAAATATAGATACTTTTATACCATCACGTTTGTTTAACATCATTTGTAATTTGTTTATATTTAATTCATTATGATTATAAATTTGCACATACTTGTCTGTGTTATCATTTTTTCTCTTTCCCTGCAATTAATATAAGTTAATTTATATGTAGTGTCGTAATTACGATACATGATAAAAAAAATAATCAAAACTTGTATAATTCCATAACTATTGTACCCGGTAGTATTCGTTAATTTCAAAGTGTTCGATCTTGTTTCTGTATAGAGTAAACTGACGAACAGCTGTTGATGAGTACTGATTGCTCGTTTGGGATCTTTCAAACCTTCAAATAGTAGTTTAATCAAATTTCCTATACATTAGGTATTACTATTTGATATTGATGAATAACTCAACAAAACTTTCAAGGCGTTCACCATAAAGTTCTGTAGATATGTCCAGGATTGCTTTGGAACCTGTTCTTGTACAGCCAATCATTGGGTCACAGTCTTTAGCTAAGCAAAAACATGGCTGTCGACACAGATTTCCAAAGTAGCCAGAGACACATTTTTCTTGGCAGTTCCATCCTATTCTTCCCGGGTCGCATGCTAATAATTAAAGGATGTCCTCATTTTGAGATTAATTGTTATTAATCATATTGTAAAATATAAACAATAGCAAGAAGAAACACCTTTGCATGAATTGGTGACAGGATCTTGGAATTCATTGTAGCAACAAGGCAGGTCTGGTACTCTGTTTATCGATTAAACAAATAGGAAACAATAAAGAAACAAAGTTTAAATCGAAAATACATTTTTGGAAAAAAGCATTAAATTAATGCATGTTTTGCCGAGTAACGGAATTACAGAAAGTGAAAATATAATTAGGAAAGTGAAAATATAATTTGGTAATTGAAAGAAGTTACTAGGAAACTTTGTAAATAATAATATATATGACATATTTTTGAACATAACAAACGTGACGTATAGTACCCATTATCTTACCTTCTGCAGTCAGCATTAGAAGATACGACTGATACCAACAAAATATAAAATATCCATAAAAGTATATTTCGTTGTAGCATGGGCGTCATATCCATCTGCAGTTGTTGCTTTACAGGAACTAATTTCAATCTATTTAATCAAAGCATCCTGGTTTTAAATTTAAAACCAAATATGAACAAATGCTGCAATAAATGCAATAAACGTAAATCAAATGTTTTATGTACTTAAATTATTAAATGTACAACTAAGCTTAAATGTCCTCTTGAAAAGCGAAACCCAAAATCTATGACCATATAAATACAAAAATTAGGTTTTATTTAGTTTGTTTCAGAGCTGGTTTCAGGTCTTCATCTTTGAGCGTCTTAAATGATCTGATATTCTAAGTTTATTTTATATCATTTGTCTGTTGAACAACTACATTTATCAATAAAACCCTAATTAACGAGGCCGAGTACAGTTCGAGTGTGTATGTCTTTACGTATCGTTTTATTTCATGCAGCCGTAGGTGCAAAGTAATAACTTTCTTTTGTATTAAGATTTTATTTTACAAAATCCTTATATGAGCTACGAAATTGTGATTTTATGATATTGATAGGGTTACATGCTAGACGGGCGCTTACGCGTCATCGTTTCACGGTATCATAAACTATACATACTCCCGAAGAAAAAAGTATGCCTTGATCGTTTATTCCAGGCGGAAATGGCTTTTTAAGCCTCTTTATGCATCTTTTAAATTTATTGACAGGGCATCAAAAGTAAAATATTTTTTTCTAAGCCAATATATACAACTTTAATACAATGCCTGGACCAAACCACGAGGCAAACATCTTTTTAAATTTCACAATTTGGTGACTTTTTGTATTATTTATCATGAAAAAATGACAAACCGTCAACCATCTTAAAAATCCATAAAACGAAATACTAATTCAAAGCAGAGCAACACGGACCTCCCAAAAGATAGAGGTAGGATCAGGTGCCTAGGAGGAATGAGCATCCTCTGCTGACCAGTCACACCCGCCGTGTGCTCTTTGTCGTAATTGGGAAAAACAGAACAGTCCGTAGACAATTAGTTAATTAATTATGGTTTAACAATTAGTATCAAAAACGTCAGTCAGAAAGGAAAAGAAATGTTTTCATGAAAACAAAAGAAATCCATAAGGCAGGAATAAAAAAAATGTGGGTTAAATGTGAAAATGTAGCATATTTTTCAACTAATTCCCATAGGATTCTATAGTAACAATCGTAATATATCGAGACGACCCTATAGGAAATCTGAGTTGTAAATAAACAATTATTTGATCTTAAAATAAATATATAGAAGCAAAAAAAAAAGATGCTAGAAATTTCATCAAAATATAAATACTTTGACCCGGCCTCATTAAACTAGTTTATTAAAGAATGAATTTTTGCAATTTTTTTCAAGATTACGTGAGTTTTACGCTCTGATAAGTTTTGAAACTTCCTATTTTGTAAAACCACATCCACAAGTTGGGTTAGACGATGCTCACAGTCAACAGTCATGCCTACTTGAAGGCATATGTTGTTAAATAGAACACATACATGATGTCCTTCTCAACCTGATGGCAAAATACTGGCTGTAAGCCATATTTCTATTGTCATCAAAATAAATAAATGAAATTTGCTATTCAATACAAGATGGTTAGAAGACAAACATAAAGAAAGTAAAAAGAAAAATAAATTGTCCCAACATGTAAACGCCTATCACATATCGAAAATAAACTTTCAGTTCTGGATGGATTTAATTTGCTTTTCTGTGGTTATTTTTTTATTCACATTCTATATATATATATTTTTTTGTTTCTTTATTTTATTCATATCTTGATATGTTTGTTTGCAAAAGATTTGTTTCTGCTTAATTAAGAAGTAGAAGTGGCTTTTAAGTACGTTTAAGTTTACATGTATGGTGAGCTTGATTTCTTATTAGACAAAGTCTATGACATCTTTTACCATATATAAATCAATATTTGTCCCATCTAGGATAATGGGTTCTTCCCACATGTGTTGACCTTCATGATCATAGTTTGGGTGTTGTTGATTTTCAGCCAGTCATCTAGCAAACACAATTTTGTAATATATGAAGAAAAAGATATGTTTATGAAAGAAAATAGAAGGAATTTTAATCTCGATGTATTATTCATGAACATAATGTTGCGTGCTAGTCCTCGGTTTGTATGCACGTGTATCGTTTAAAAAAAATCTTACATTCATGTAAAATGACAATAACTGAATAAAAGAATAAAAGTATGGATGATCATTAATAATTTTAAACCTTTTTATATTAATTTGACTCCAGAGAATGAGGAGACTCTTAGAGTGTTTAGCTTTGGTGCCCGAATTGAAACTTGTAATTTTGTTATAAAAAAGTCAATTTTCATTATTATATACATTTTTTGCCATCGGTAAGATAAAATCATTACCTTATTTGTATTTGACCTTAAATAGTTTATACGTGTCAGTAAATTCCGATCTGGTCCCATATGAAATATACAGACCACGTATAAACCGCATTAGATCAACTACAAACCATATAAAATATAGTTTACTGACTGTCTTTGCCGCATATCCCATTATGTTCATTCGCCCTAAATAATATATGATCAATGAAATTTTCTCACTTGTAATTTAAAATCTTTTATATTTCAACCGATGCAATCATTGATGATTATTATTTTGCAAAAAAAAAATATTTATGTTGTATTTAAAATTAGTTACTTATATAAAATCAATATTCTATAAAGGACACAGACTCTAGGAGTTCACTTGGTGTCCCTCGGATTGTCCTTAGGGATATTAAAGATATGTCATATGTGCAGTCAACAGATTCCCAGTTTTTGGTACAAAAACAATAGCTCCTTCAATTTATTAAAACAATGCCATGTTTCTCTCACAGATATATTTGCAGATTCTGATCCTATGTGTTCTATTTCTAAATGTTCTGCAAATAACGGTAAAACCTGTGGCATTTTGATCACAAGGACATCTTTTACAAGCAATCTACCTGGGAAAAGTTTTTATACTAAAACATGGAAAAATTTGAACTGTAAAACCTCTAATGTTTTGAATTGAATGTACCCTTCATGGACTCATTTATGTTGTTGAAACCAATGGTTCACTGCACAAACGAATATCAGGTCATAGATTTCAAACCAATAACGGCGGTCAGGAACTTTTATACAAACAGTTTAATTCCCCTGATCATTCTGTTTTGTCTATGAAAGTTAGAATTCTAGAAAAAAAAATACCATCATACCAATAGCCCATCGCTGAGTACGCCATTCCGTAGACAACAAGAACTGTGGATAAGAAAACTACATACGGCTTTTCTGTATGGATGCAACGATAATGTTGAAAGTGTGGGGAATCTTTCAAGTCCACATTGTACTAATGTTAATGTAATGGGACTTTTTAACAACACCAATAGACGTCGGCGTAGTCATGAACATTGGTCTTATAACAACCCAATTATACACGATGTTTCCTTTGATTCATTATTACCTTATGTAAATAAACAATTGGGTCTCTATTACATTCGCACCAAACTTTACTCTGTCCCTTTGCAAGTGTTAAACAATCTTCTTGAAATAGTCAAGGAAAAGCCGCATTTTGATTTTTTCTACACCGGAATACAGACTCGGATCCATTATTATGGATATTGCTTATCATCGGCTTTTTAAACCTACACAAGCAGAAAATACTGCTCATGCACCACGTTATTTTTTCAAACTGCAGTATGCCAACAAGGGAATCGATGCCGTTAATATAAGCAATATTCTTAATAACAAAAAGTTCAGTCCTGCATTCCGCCATATTTCAAGATAAAGTCAACCCCTTGTATTTCCCACAATTATACTTCAACCATTGCTTCCAAACTCTTCAATTACAAACAAACTCTACAAGACCTTAATGTAGAACATCTGAAAGATAATCCTCCAGAGTGTTCATGTTCTTCGTCACCCTAGAACTATAGTCCTGCCGGACACGTCATTACTGGCGATGTTAATTTAGTTTACAACGAAGACCTAAAATCACTTATTATGAAAGGGCCAAAATTTAGGGAGCCTAGATCCTATACATGGCGTCGTAATTTTGTACATATCATGAATTCTGTTGAAGATTACGCCAAGCGATGGGCAAAATCTGAACAAGAAGACCTTGATACCTTGTCAGAGTGGATTACAAGCATCAGATGTATATTAAAATATCGTATTAAACGACTGAGAGATCAAATGAAAAACATCTATCCTTCTGTTTTCAATAAAGCAGAAGTGAAAAGCAGAAAAGAACTAGATAGATTACATGATCAATATGTACTGGCTCCTGCTGTTAAGGCAAGTAACAACATTGTCTTTCTTTGTAATGCACATTATATTAATTGCATTTTCAAAGAACTTGGTTTCGATTCTACACATCGTAATCCTACTTACACCCATAGCAGCCTTCCCAAGCAGGAAATACTTCAAAATCATAAATCGGTTATGGATATCTTTAATATCCCCAATAAACAAAATGAATTTGATTTACCTTATTTGTACTGGATTCCAAAGCTTCACAAAAGTCACCACAAACAGAGATATATAGCAGGTTCCAGTAAGTGTTCTACCAAACCTCTCTCTCTACTCCTTACTAAAATTCTTACAGTAGTGAAGGGGAAACTTCAAGAGTACTGTATAACAATATACTCCAGAGGTGGTGTGAATCAGATGTGGATACTAAAAAACTCTAAAGAATTAAAGAAACTTTGAGATCACAAAATCTTACCAAAATCAATAGCATCAAAACGTACGATTTTTCAACGCTTTATACAACCGTCCCCATTACAAATTAATCTAGGTTTTTTGATATCATCGACAGTTGTTTCTTCGATAAAAATGGAGTCGTAAAAATTCTTACCTTGTCATTGGAAATCTAAAAAATTATTTTGTTAAAAACCATTCTGATTGCACACACAGGTATTCTGAAGTTGACATTAAAAAATGCTTGAGTTTCTGATAGACAACATCTATGTAGTTTTTGGAAATCAAGACTTTCAACAGTCTGTTGGAATTCCCATGGATACCAATTCTGCCCCATTGTTAGCGGACCTATTTTTGTATTTTTATGAAGCAGAATTTATTTTTAAAAAAACCTGTGCGTGAAAAAAATAAATCACTCGCTGTGGCCTTCAACTCAACGTTCAGGTATATCGACGACGTATTATCAATGAATATTTGTTATTTCCAATTTACGTCGACTCGATATATCGGAGTGAACTTGAAATTAAAGATACCACAGAGTCTGCGTCATCTGTTTCATATTTGGATATTTTACTTGAAATGGACATTGATGGTAACCTAACAACAAAACTTTATGAAAAACGCGATGACTTCAATTTTTCTATAGTCAACTTTCCTTACTTATGTAGCAATATACCTTCATCACCTGCATATGGGGTTTTTGTCTCTCAGTTAATTCGATACGCAAGGTCATGCTCTTCGTATAAACAATTTCTAAGGCAAGGCAAGCTACTGACAAACAAGTTGATAAAACAGGACTATATACAGTCTCGTTTGAAGTCATATTTTCGTAAATTCTATGGTCGATACAACGACCTTGTCAGCAAATACAATCTTCTACTTGGTCGCATGCCGTCTGACGTTTTTCACACTAATTGTTAGACCATAATTAATCACCTAACTGTCTACGGACTTTTCCGGGTTTTTTCCCCGATTACGACAAAGAGAACATGGCGGGTGTGACCGGTCAGCAGAGGATGCTCAATTCTCCATGGCACCTGATCAGGCCTCTGAGGTTTTCCAGAGGTCCGTGATTGTTCTGCTCTTGACTATTAATTGAATACCGAATTGTCTACGGATTTTTCTCCGTTTTTACTTATCATGATATTTTTCCCAAATTACGACATTTACCCCGATGACATTTTTACCAATATGGCATTGGGCGCACGGCGGGTGTGACCGGTCAACAGAGGATGCTTACTCCTCCATGGCACCTGATCCTACCACTATCTTTTTGGAGGTCCGTGTTGCTCTGCTTTGAATTTGTATTACGTTTTATGGAGTTTTGAGATGGTTGACGGTTTGTTATTGTCATTTTTTCATTAAGTATAATTTGTACATGCATATTTTAAAGGGACATGATCACGATTTTGGTTAAAAATTATTATCCTGTTTTTAATGTTTACAATGCCTCAGTGAGGCATTTATAAATGGTCAACCAAACTTTGAGTGTCAGACGTCGTATTATAAGCTAGATACAGAGCTTATAAAGAAAGCTTCGTTCACGTTTTCAGCTTGAAAAAGAACTTTTACCGCTAGGGGAAATCCTAGTTAATCCGGACACCGGGTAAATCCGGACAGGTCCAAAGTATGCTTACAATGGTGACTTCCTAACCGTTGTCAGTGGCATATCAGATAGTAAACTGAGTATTAATCTGTAACGTTATTTGTTTTTCTCTGTTTTAATATTGCTTTATGAATATGTCAGTGAAAGACAATCAAAATACTAAGTTTACTAACCTCATATTTTGAACTTAAAACCTTGACAATGTATGTTTATGTGGTGCGGGGAAAAAATAAATACGCAATGGTGTTACTTGGAAAACTGAAATTGTTCATGACAGCAAGTTTCGTCTAGTCCTAATATTGGCAAACTATCACATGAATGGAAAAAATATGTTTTTAAAACAAAATTCTGAAGATAAATCATTGATAAAACTTTTAATTAAATTGATAAATTCAAAATGAAAAACTGTCCAGAATTACCCCCACTGTTTTTATGATGATTGGGTAATTCCGGAGAGTATGGTAAAGCATTCAAAGCAAATTTCAATAGAATATATATTTAACTGACTACAGGGGACATAAATGGTAAATTCTAATAAAAAAAAATAAAGGCTCCGTTTTCCAGAATGTCAGGTAAATTATGGTTTCTAATAATACATTCTATATCTTATTCTTTGATTTATAACATATCAAAATCATGCACCCTAATAAATCATCCAGAACCTTCTATAAATGTTGATAATATAAATGTGATCGAGTTCATATTTAATATACAAATATTGACTGGGGTTGAGGGCAACATTGATTATATTAGCCCCCGAGGGACGAAATATTGCCCGACGCGAAGCGGAGGGCAATATATTCGTCCCAAGGAGGTTAATATAATCAATGTTGCCCGAAAACACAGTCAACATTTGTTTTGTTATATGAAAAAACAAACAAAAAATCAAGAAAGGATTTGAAAACAGATCGCCGTAATTTTCTTGGCTCAACATAGAGTTCACGAATTCAGTTTTGCGCAAAGTTCATTTCCAAAGTATCGTCGGCATCAAAATGTCAGTGGTGATAGTCTACTGTCTATAGGAACTAGGCTAAAGATATTTTACCTGATTTTACTTCAGAATAATTCGCAAATCCATATTCCCGTTATGATAACAAACCATCGCATTGCGCGTCCGTTGTTTACTTGCCTTGACTGAATGACTATTATGACGTCACCTTGTTTTTGGAGTCGCGAAGGTTTATTTACGTCACCGTTTACGAATCAACAAATCAGAGGCGAATAATTGAAATAGAGGGAAAGTTCTCTAGATATTATTCCTAGCCGGTCAACATTATATAAATAGTGCCTGTTTGGGAGGGTACCAGTTGAAATTGATACCCCGAGAAAACCATTGTCAACAGTCTTAATTGATAAAAAATTATTTTAAAAACGTGTAAATTTAAATGTATACATGTAAACACATGGAATTCTCCAAATATAATTACATTTTCAACTGTCTTTGTCTGTGATAACATTACCAATCAATTTTGAACCCTAAAACCCAATAACTTCATAAAACATGAGTGACACAAAATGGGCGTGTCTTATAGCAAAACCGCGAAACGGTATTGGCTGCGACGCGCAGTAATACATAGCATGTGCTCCACGAGAAAATAGTGGTTTTAAAAAATGTTGTTTTAAAGTGTACAAGTTGGAAATAATGTAAATATAAGTAATAAGGAATCATTCTTTGAATATTATGAGGTGATAATTTCGGTCGGAGCGTGGTCAAATATATCATAAAGCCCTTCGGGCTTTATTGGATTTGACCACGCCCCGACCGAAATTATCACCTCATAATACTAAAAGAATGATTCCTTATTCCTTAAATAAAATCCACTTGATCACATAATAATTCAGAAATAATTTAATGATCTTTCCGTTACAAAGGAGTACAACAATCTCTCTCTCTCTCTCTCTCTCTCTCTCTCTCTCTCTCTCTCTCTCTCTCTCTCTCTCTCTCTCTCTCTCGTTATGCGTGTCTCTCTCGAGAACTAAAACTTACTACAGGGTATTATTTATGCATGCATAACATTCTAATAATTTAAAGAAAACAAACAATTAAACAATAAAAAAACTACAAAATGTTGTCCCGTTTTGCAGACTGTACATTAATCTTTTTGCATTTCAAAAACTGTCCGGATTTATCCGCTCTTTTTATATCTCCGGAATTACTCCATTCTGCTGAAGTCTTCTGTTTTGTCAGTAAAAAACATACTTGAGAAAAGTTATTTGTTACACTGACTAAAGAATAACATACGTAGTTTGACATATGTTCAGAAAAATAGATATTAACTAATAAAGTTATAGTTAAAAATCTTTGTGCATAGCGATGACCTAATTGCTGTCCGGAATTACCCCAATTTCCCCTATATTGAACAAATGTAAACAAAAACAGGGCACAGGCCTTGTTTACATGACAAAGAAGTGTGAGCTCTGGATTTTGCTTATAACGCTACGAATGAAATTCAAATTTTGGGTTATCATTATAAATGCATTTCTAAAACATTATAAACATTAAAAATAGAAAAATAATTTTATCAAAATCGTGACCATGCCCATTTAAGTTCTCAGCTATCATTATCTTGCAAATTCATTATAGATTAATTTTTGCTTATATTTTAACGAATACAAAACGTTCAAACTGCTAGGCTTTCACTTTACTGAATCAGAATCGTGACATATGTATTATTTGGTGTCATTACGTGATTTGACTTAAAATGTGAATTATCATTTGGAGAGTTCCCATGAAATGTTTGCTGTACATAAAAATGAGGAAGATGTTAAAAATACCATCACGCAGAAACATGTTAAATGTAAACATGATGAAGGTATATTTTAAATTTTATTTTTCCCAGGACACATTTCTCTGTACTATTTACAAATTGTTCTGACCTTTTATAAAGATGTTTAATTTGGCCTATAATAGTATTTTCACAATAGGAGCTGAACACTTTTAAATATTATTGATTAAATTTTGATAACAAAAACAAAATTTTCCTTTAGAAAAGCTTAATATTTATTTCATTAAGGAGGTAGATATATGTCTTTAGTAACCATGCTATTATAGTTTTATAGTTATGAGAGTTTTTAATATTTATCCACATTAAATATTATTATCATAGTTGTTAATATTTTGGCTTTTCTTTCTATAATAGTTCTTGGCTCACATATCATCAAATACAAAGTGTATCTGATTTTATTATATTATGATGCACTGATTTTGTTTTAGAGATTTCCCAAGAAAATTGTGTTAAACATTTGGTCCCATGAAGTTATTTTCGTGAAGAGTTGATGTTCTGGACAGGGACTGACGTCCTTGAATGGACGATATTGCAGTTGTTTCTTTGCTCTGATTCGTTTGTAAGATGGCATAGTCATCATCCTCCGTAATAACTGTTTTCATCAAAATGCACGTATCCGTATTCTTTCTCAATAACAGTCGACTGTAATCTCCAACTTCTTTATTAGCATTATTAAACCCCACACAATGAGAAATTTTGGCTTCAACAAGATTTCCTACCGTCTTATTGCCACCCGGAGGTAAGTCGCCACAATGGATTTTACTACTACGAATACATTGCGAGTAACGAATGTCATCGTAATCTGGAGATAAATCATTCTCGTTGTCAACAATTTCTACCGGAACGCAATTCTGTTGCTGAACAATTGTACATTCTTGTGATTTTGTTGCGTCACTACCTAAATAAGATAAATGAAAAAATATAAATAAATTGTTCTTTCTTTATACATAAAAAATGCAAAGTAAGAAAAATCACCCGAAAACATGTTTAGGTACAACAATTACTGGTAATATATATGTACAATACTAGTATAAATACGTTCTTGAAATGTAGACAGATTACCTAAGCAGGCATTAGCTGAACGTATCAAATATCTGAAATTTGTAGAAAAGATGCATTATGTTTCAACATTATTACAAAAAACTACTATGTTTACAATCAAATTAAATCATTAATATATGAAAGGTAATATTCATTTGCACAGTGTAAAATAAACGTTATTACCGCTTTATTATTCGTCGGAAGTACAGAACTATTGCACAAATAACGCTGACTACAATGGACACTATGATACTGAGGCTAATTACTATCCAATCGGTATCTTGCTTGGCATTATCAATGACGTCGTTTACTGAAAAGTTGGTTAAATATTGTTAATTTATTTTGTTTGCTTGTAGAAAATATATATATTGAAATAAATGTTAGTTTAATAACTTACTCAAAGATAAGATGTACACAAAAATAATGTATAATCGCATGTGTCGCAAATTGTAGACTTCAACAATATTTTTTTCATCAACGAATTTGATTTTATATAAATATCACCATCAAGAAAATGTTTTAAATAAATTAAAAATGTACGTTTAATAAACAGCTTTTTAAAAAGATGCTTAAAAGCAACATACATGTCTTTATTTGTCGTGCCTGACACCCTGTCTCTTTATCACACAGGTGAGCATCACACTCACACGGCGTCGAGCAGAGATAACCATAGAATCCTTTTGTGCATGACGATTCACAATTCCATCCAATACTTCCATGTCTGCAATCTGAAATATTCAATGTGAGAGGATGGAATTATAATCGTGATGAATATAAAACAATCTATTAGTTTGGTTCAATAATATTGATGTGTTTCAAATGATTATATACTGATAATTCCTGATAAAATATTTTTCGACTAATATATGGACCGGGCCTGTCGTGGTGTAAAAGTTCCTAATGTAAATCATAGTCAGTGGCATAACATTCAAGTATAAATGAAAAGTAGCTGATGTGTCTGCTTTTTATCCAAGTATCTGAAACAAGAGGCCACTCAGCCATATTTCTTTCTGTGGTAACAATCTTAAGCGGACATGAACAGTCAACCGCCTTGCAAAGAATGTTGATGAAAAATTATCATTTTTAAATTATTCTTAACCATCATAATTTTAGATTCAAGCTTTACCATAGAGAGGTATCACAAAATTATGCAACTTGAGTATTTTTTTAAGGTCATCTTTATTAAGTCACATACAGCTGTTGTAATGATCTGCCGTACAGTTAAACTTTAGTATTATATTTTGTTTAACAAGTCGAATCAAATCATGAAACACATATATGTTTCTTAAAGATCCCTAATATCTTGTAGCTCAGTACATACACAGTCGGTATATTTTGTGAAACGATAAACAACCCCTGTACCAGAAACTATTGCTGAAAAAGAAAATTATTCAAATATTGTGACTGTACAATGAAAATCAGGACCAAAAAAATGCGTTATGTATGGCTGTTTTTTAATTCATTATAATATTCAAAATTATTTTTATAAATTCATATTTTAAGCAGTATTTATTGTATGTTAATTATACACTAGAATTTTTATCGTGTTAAAAGGAATGGTTGTAATGAAAAATTTGCCTTATAAGTGCTTCACGTACTTCCTGGTATATAGTACTAATTGATTGAATCATTCTATTACATCTACATTGAATGAATATTTCCATATTTCCTGTTTTAAAACACCAATATATTAGGAAAAAAACCAAATTCTAAAACTAAACTCTGAAAATCTGCTTCCATTTATATGGTTGTGATTTTATGTGTCATTTAACATGACTAAAGCTTTTACACAATAGATAGATAGATAGATAGATAGATAGATAGATAGATAGATAGATAGATAGATAGATAGATAGATAGATAGATAGATAGATAGACAGACAGACAGACAGACAGACAGACAGACAGATAGATAGTCAAAAACATACTTAAACATTTTCCAATGCTTGTGTCGAAATATTCGTTATAGCAGCAAACTGTATTTCCCCTTAAAATTTCAAAGATAAATCTCTTTTAACAAAATTACAGAAAAAGGGTTACACATTTATGCATTTGATGTAACAGCAAAGGTTGATCTACGATTAATTATAACACTAATTAATATATAACTATATTATCATTAAATTGCTTTATTAATTTTTCCTACAGACCATATTTGGCTAGAATTATCTTTACATTAATATTATTTGATAATTAACTAAAACTGACCTGTTACATTCTTTTGCAGACAGTGTTGAAAATATTTTAGTGATCACAATCGTCATCCTCCACAAGGACCTGTAACTTGTGTCAAACATTCTCATTTTTAAAAAAGAATCCTCAATAAAGTTGCAACCAAAAAGTTAATTAAGGACAAAAAATAAAAACATTATAACAGGACATGAATTCACGGGTCATCCTCTGTAAATCAAATGAAAAGGATAAATCAAAGTACTGAAAGTACTGAAAAGCGCTAAACTTGGATGTAAAAAAGTAATTTCTAATTATTTACCTTAAGAAATATTTTATTTGCAATTTTGATGTTGGTAGCAATAGTATTGTAGGGAAAATGATGGACTACAAGGGTTTTTTGTCTTTACGAGGCAAAGAAATTTGCGTGTTGAAATTTAAAGGATACAATAATTAATAATTAGTATCACAATTTGTTTATATTAGTACTGAATAAACAGAAGTGTTTGCTTATAATAAGTGCGCACTGTGTCCACACGTTGCGTTATCTGGAACATTAATCAAAATGTACAAATTCATGAAATGTGTCTTTTCGTTTGAAACAAACAATTAAATGTAGAAGTTTTATATGTGTATTAGAACCATGAATAACATGCTAGAATATTTTCTTTAAATTCGAGTAATTTTATTTGCATTTTCTAATTATCAAATAAATATTTTATTTCAAGTTAATCATACTAATCTTTGATGAGAGTGACTTTTAAGAGGATATTAAGGAAAGGTGTAGATATTGTGCATCTAAAGTTAATATGTTACTTATAAAATTTCTAGGAATTTTGGAATGTTGAAAGTGTTACGACAGGATTTTACAAGACAGAAAACAATTTTGTTATATCTGCTTATTATTGTAATGTTAATTAAAATTGGTTTGTATACTACTGTTCGCTTCTGTCCACTTAGTTAATCTAAACAAAGCAACAGGTTACAATGTATCTTTTAATCCAGCATGGTCTTGAGATAAAAATGTAGTCGATAACCATGGATAAAGATTTAATTAAAGTAAATTGTATTCATCTGCTTTCATTCCTGTTCAATTTATTTGTTTTATATTGTGCAAACTTTATTAAATTGTTTACATATTTGTATGTAAAAATATAACATTATACATATACAAAAGTTACACTTATATTTGCTTTAATCAATTTGATGTGCAAGAACTATTTTTTGTGAATATAGATACAGGCGGCGCATATGTAAAATCTGCAAGGTCACTAAAATATGACTGCCGAACATAGCTTAAACTCAAAAAAAAAATTGGGAGCCGTGTATGTTTCTGATTTACATTATTATTATAATGTGTTTTAAAGTAGAAAAAAAAACAAAGTTAGACAGAAAGTTTTTAATTGAAATGCATAGAAAATTAATTGCCATACATTGTATTACATTTTGTGTGTTAACAAGATGTAATAATATGGTACACAGCAAATGCATGTATGGAATGAATGGTTACCGTAATTTTCGTTTTTGAAAATGTTATAACTGCTGTATATACATGTATACACCAAATTATGTGACAAATTAAAACGATATTTAGACAGAAATAGAACCATTAAAAAGAAGTCTAATCTAAATCCAACACAATTGTTTTTATGTACACTTTTATTGTGAATCTTTGATGTGCTCAGTGTTTTCCCAAGAAAAATGTTCATGCATGGGGGCAAGTTTGTCAGAGTTGTGCGCGGTGCGACGTAACAGCGCCCAAGCCAGCGCGGAATAACTGCGCGTAATAATAATATAACCATTTGATGAAATGTACTACATGTTATGTACTATAATTGATGCATTTTCATGAAATCTACATCAACAAGTATTATTTCCTTTTATTTAAAATCATAATTATATCTATAATCCATAATTTCTCTGGGAGGTTTTTCTAGCAAAACTACCATGTAGCATTTATGTCAAAATCAAATTTTTCAAGAGTATGACTTTCACAAGAAATATAGATTCCCAAGGCAGTTCAACACCTTTTTCTATTTCCTATTTAATACATAGTCTGTCATTTTTTTTTTTGGTTGGCTTTTTGAACAAGAGACAGGTAGAACAAGTCCATTATTACAGCAAACTTGATTCAACTTATTCAGGACATTTGATATTTTTTTTCAATTGGAGGACTATAGGAAAGTTTCTGTGAAATTTTGACACCAAATTTATTTACTTTTGTCAGATAAAGTACAAAAACTTTGCAGTCAGCCCCTTTACCTTAATTTAGATAACAGTATGCACGCATATATGACGTTAATATATATGACGTTAATCATTTTCAAAGGCATACTGTACAATGTCTCTCTTGTGGCATCGCTCCTGTGTTTTACTTGCAATTTACTGATTTTTTTCTATATCAAATACATTTTTTCAAGTTTCCAATATCCTTACGGCAATTAAACAGTTCAAGCTTATTAAAACCGTCTTACACTATCGAGTGAACATTGTGCTATATTTAGGTCTTGGAAAATCCACAACATTCGATAATGGCGGCGATGTTGAAAAAAGCCTGTATATTAATACAAAACGTGAACATGAATCTGTTTATTCCTTTATTATTGATTTTAAAATAAACTGAATTTTGATATCATTCAATCATAAGCTACATGTAAGTCCTCTAAAAGTTTACCACGTGTGCCCCTGAAATCGATGCCGAAGTAACAGGTTAACGACACTCTCTGCGGGTACAAGCGTTTTTATGAAATTTGATCGGGATAACGACAATTTTGTATCTACTAATTACTGTTTAGAGGTAAAATAATTGGAAAAAGAATTTTTGCTTTAAAATAAGCATGCATAACGGGATGACGGCTGCACTGTGTGATGCATGGCGGGGGTTCGTCAATGCATGCCGGGGGAAAACATCAATACCACCTGCGCAGCTGCTCCACTTCTCTGCGTTCTATTATTAGAGATCGAGTCATCAGTCTATTTTTACTTAATGTAGATGGCGTTAAATCGGAAGCGTCATCCCCATATTGCAATGCCATATAGCGCTTTGCGTACTGCGTACGCTTAGTGCTTAAAAATTTTCAGAAATCAAAGTAAAACCAAACGGAAGAGTTTAACAGGAAGGACATTTACGAGGAAATAATCGTGCCAAGCTCTAGTGTTCAACATCATTCTTAGGCCAACCAGGATTTTAATTAGTCACATGCACATCTGTTGAATATACAATGTATATTTAAATGAAAGGTTTCACAAAATTAAATTCATATTTTAAGCAGTATTTATTGTATGTGCGAATTGAAGTTTTTCCTCATTTGGATCATTAGGTATATATTTTTGGTACTCTTGTGTACGTTAGTATTTGAAAATAAAAAATACTCAAAGAGGATTAGGAAAGTTAAAGAAGAATCAGTTTTTAGCTCACCTGAGCTGAAAGCTCAAGTGAGCTTTTCTGATCACCCGTTGTCCGTCGTCCGTCTGTCCGTCCGTCCGTCCGTCCGTCTGTCCGTCTGTAAACTTTTTACATTTTGAACTTCTTCTCTAAAACCACTTGACCAAATTCAACCAAATTTGGCACAAAGCATCCTTATAAGAAGGTGAATATAAATTGCAAAAATAAAAGACCAGTTTGTAGTCAAAGCGGAGAAAACCTCGAAACTGTAAAAAAAAGGGGGGTGCATTTTAAAAAATCTTCTTCTCAAAAACTACTGAGTGAAATTCAACGTAATTTAGCAAACATAATCCTTATGGAAAGGAAAATATAAAATTGCAAAAATTATGGGCTAACTCAGTTTCAAATTTGAGTAATTTACGTAAGTAATAATAAAGAAATAATAGCTGTCAATCAGTTTATAACTTCGGGTTCGGTATTCCATACCTCGAAAACGGAAGTAATTTGTTCGAAGCAGCCATGATGAACGCGTGACACAGGGGTTAAACTGACAAAGATGAATTTGCTGGTTGTGCAAAACTTTACATGCGAAGAGAATATTTGAAACATGCAACATCGATTTGTGCCGATTTTGTAAAGTAAATTGAGGTTAAATATTTCAATGCGTCGACATTTTAACTTGTGACATTGGTATTAGCTTGTTTTGATTCTCGTTTCATTTTCGTTACTTGAGGGGAACTATCGCCTGTATTTTGGAATTTTTACGTATCAAATCAAATATAGACTTCGGTAAATCAGACAGCTGATTGTTTATCTGCGCAAACTGAGCTAAATCTGCACTTACAACATATTATAAAATACTATACATTTCAATGGTAATACGATCTCTACGTAATGGTTGATTAATGCAACGTGTTTTGTTAAGATGCTCAGCATTTTCAGATTGTTTTCGCTGCTAGAAATATAAAGGTATATATACGATGAAAAATAAATTGTGATCTTTCTTTGTTGTAGTGCACGTTTCTTCTGTTAATTGTTTACAATTTTTTATTTACTTTCTTTCGAATTATAAGCAAGATACAGAGGTTTGCTCACAATTTTCTGTTTGCACACAGAGCTGAGGCCATGCTTTTGTTCTTATTTCTTCTTTTGTTATTCTTCATTTTAAATGCTGAATAGGAAATACCAAGTTTAAAAATCTTAAGTTGAATGTAATAAACTCTTGTGAACAAAAACATTGACTCAAAGCTAGCAGAATTACGAGCTCTGTATCTTGCTTATAATTTTACGATTGACGCTGAAATTTTGATTGATCACTAGAAATGTCTCACTAAACAGAAAATTTGCTGCAACTACTTTCTTGGGCCCCCTCCTAATACGATGAATTATATGAAATATACACCAACTAATTACTTTGATGGTTTTCAGACGCAAATATAAATGATTGCTTTAAAACAGTTTCTATAGTTTACATTACTGTTACGGGGATAAATGTATTATAACTCTTAAGAAAATATTACAGAAAATCATATCGGTTTGTAGCCATTTGTTGTTTTTTGAATAAAGATGAAAATAATGGATGGGCCTTAGTAAAATCCTGTCAATACATTGCAGTGGTGTCGGAAGCAAATTGAAAATGGGGGGGGGGGGTCTAGACCTTATCAGAAATCTTGACAAGCAAAAAAAAAAAAAGATTTTGAGTATGGCTATGTCTAACTTTGCAAAAAAAGTGGGGGGGGGGGCTTACCCCCCACCCACCCCATTCCGACGCCTATGCATTGATTATAATAGCTCTTTAACATATCACATGACACTATTTTTCATTCGAGTGTATTCATCGATCAAGTGAGTAAGGTTATATCACGCCAAGTAAACAATCGTATATAATGCAGAAGACCAATTAAATTTTTGAATGTTTTTTTAATTTGAACGCATTAAGGTACAATTTTCTTCTTTCACATATAGGATTTTTAAAAACAAGTATTCCTTTTAAAGGAATGATCGGCATGTTGGCTATTATCTTTGGTCAGCTTTGTTATGTAATGCGAAAGCATTCCGCTACATGTTTTGTTGATTTCCAAAATAATTAACATTTTTTGAAAAAAAAAGATAAGATTGCATGTAAACGAAAATTGTCTATCAAATGTTGATATAGGAAACTATTTGGCAAACTTAAAGGAGATGATATTAAACTTTGTTTGAAGATAACCAAAATACTACATTCAATTACCGTATCTTGTAACTTCTAAATTGTAATTAATCCAAAACCTAACTTTAACAGCTTATCTTTTTATTTACAATCCAAATATCATGTTTATCCTCGGACAAATGGAGTATGAGTCTGTTTGGGTACGAGTCAGTTTGGGTACGACTTCACTTTACTCCGTTCCGAAATAGAAAGGCATGAATATGCTTTACTTTTAGTAGGCGAATTGTACTTCCGATAAATATTCTTACGCATATGTGAAGACAAACGTGATTAGAATCAGTTTGTATGTAACTGTATAAATGTTTTAATTTCAATGCATACGAATAGGAGTAACGTTTATTTAGTATTCTACGTGTAATTAAAGATTTAAATGAGGCTGCCATTGCAAAGAAAATAAAGTAGTGCAAGGCGCAATGCGTGCGCAAATAGTTAAATTTGCCGGATGCCTCATATGGACACAACTGTGATCGGCCGAAGCCGATCACAATAAAATACAATAACTAGTAAGAAGTTGAAGAAGAAAATCTACCTATATGTTATATTTTGATCGCTTTATAAAGTGGGGGGGGGGGGCAGAACTAAAATAAAGGAAATTGGAAGTTAATATAGCCTTTAAACACCCATATAAGGCCATTTTTGCTCAGGTGAGCGATGTGGCCCCATGGGCCTCTTGTTAGTTATCATGGTAGGTGCTGTGTCTGATAATTAAGGTCTTACGTTTCCAACGGAAGACCTTATTGTTTTCGTACTGTTTCTTATCAAGGTTTTCCGTTGGAAACGGAAGACCCTATAGTGATTGTAGTGTTTTTTGTTTCTTTCTTTCTTTCTCATTATTTTTTTTCTCCTTTTTTGTCGGCAGAATTTCTCAGAGATGGCTGGATAGATTTTCCTGAAATTTTCAGAGATGATAGAGAATGATAATATCTCGAGGAGTTTATTATTTTCATTTTTTCAAAATTCATTTCAGGTTGTCCGTTTCCTGTCCCGCGTCAAAAAACCTTGTTCCCTCAAGATCTCATAATCGGCTAACACTTGAACGTCCAGACTTTGTGGGATGATAGACCTATATTTGTAGATGTGTTTAAACTATTTTGTTTTGTTCGTCGTAACTTCCGGTCGTCACCGGAAGTACTTAAAAATTATTTTATTTATGTATTTAACTTATTTTACATAGAATGAATCTGATAGTATAAATCCTTACATGTGTCATCTATGCGATGGTAAACAAACAAGAATATTCTACTTCCGGTGAGATACCCAATTATCTCAGGTAACTTTTTTAAAACAAATTTTGTTCCCATGAGATCTCAAAAACTATAAGTGATAAAGACACGAAACTTTTATGCATGATAGACATTTGAATGAAGATTTGTTTAACCGGTTTTATTTTGTCAACCGTCACTCTCGGTCCTAACCTGAAGGGTTCAAACAAATCAAGTTGTTTATAAGTTTAACTGTTTTTCTTTGACAGTTTCAGTTAGTTTAATGAACAATAATGTACGACAGGAAAATATTTAAAAATAACTGACTTTTTTTTATTGAGCACTTCCGTTTGTCCGTTTCCTGTCCCGAAACAAAAAACCTTGTTTTTATAAGATCATAAAAACGGTCAGGACTTGAACAACCAAACTTTGTTGAATGATAGACCTATGTATATACACGTGTTTACACTATTTTGTTTCATCCGGCATAACTTCCGGTCGTCACAAGAAGTACTCCAAAAGTTGATTTTTAACTTTTTTTTTATTTTGTTATTTAGCATGGAAATAACTTCTCATTAATAAATACAATTGGTCATCTACACATGCTTAAATAAATGAAAAATTTCAACTTCCGGTGAGATATCTCATATATCTCAGGTAGCTTTCTTTTTTACAAATTTTGTACCCGTGAGATCTCAGAAACTGTAAGAGATCAAGATACAAAACTTACAATTATGATAGCCATTTGATTGAAGATGTGTTTAAAGGGTTTCATTTTGTCTTCCGTCACTTCCGGTTCTCTCCGGAAGCGTACAAGCAAATGAAGTTTTAAATAAATTTAGACTTTTTTTCTTTGATTATTTTATTCACTCAATAAACTGTTATGTATTGTAAGTAAATGTACTAAAAATAATGAATTTTAATTTCTTTAATCACTTCTGTTTGTCCGTTTCCGGTCCCGAAACAAACAAGAGGTCCATGGGCCACATCGCTCACCTGAGCAACAATGAAATAATAAAATCAGCTTTATGGAGTCATATACAAAATATCTGAACAATGTCGTATAATAGATCCTATATAAAAAATAAAATTCTTATGTTTATCATTGAGCCCCTTTGTAACACGACGATTTTACAGTCATATCACATATTGAGCATTGCAGTTCTCGAGAAGATGATCAGACTTAAAGAACTGTTTATACATGGATTATTAACCTACGTCAAACTTTAAACCCCTGGTGAGGCCCAAGAATTGTCCTGGGGCCAGAGTCTAAACAATTTTAAAGAATCAACAATATGTCAAAATTCTTGCAAATAAGTAAAACCATATATTATAACATTTGAGTTTTTGTAAATAATTTAAGTGTTTTTCTTTGTAAAATTGGAACTACTAACCCCCCCCCCCCCCCCACCCATGTGGCCCAACCCTACCCCTGAAGGTTATGATTTTGATTAATTTTAATCTACACTATCTAAACTGACTAAAGTTCAACCCTTCAATTGTGGCCCCACCCTACTCCAAGTGATCATGATTCGAACAAACTTGAGTCTTCCCTATAAGAGGATGCTTCCACACAAGTCGCAGCTTTTCTGCCCGATCGGTTTCTAAGAAGAAGATTTTTAAAGATTTATCTCTATATATATTCAAATGTGAAAATTCGACCCCCAATGTGGCCCCACCCTACCCTTGGTGATCATGATTTAAATAAACTAGAATCTACCCTAACCAAGGATGCTTTCACACGAGTTTCAGCTTTTCTGGCCGATCGGTTTCTGAGCAGAAGATTTTTAACTATTTTTCTCTATATATTCCTACGTAAAAATTCGACCTCATTGTGGCCCCATCCTACCCCTGGGGATCATGATTTGAACAAACTAGAATCTACACTACCTGAGGATGCTTCCACACAAATGTCAGCTTTTCTGACTGATCAGTTTCAGAGAAGAAGATTTTTAAAGATTTGCTCTATATATTCCTATATAAAAATTCAACCCCCCCCCCCCACCATTGTGGCCCCACCCTACCCCTAGGGATCATGTTTTTAACATTCTTCAATCTACACTACCTGAGGATGCTTCCACACAAGTGTCAGCTTTTCTGGCTGATCAGTTTCAGAGAAGAAGATTTTTAAAGATTTATCTATAAATTCCTATATAAAAATTCAACCCCCCATTGTGGCCCCACCCTACCCCTGGAGATCATGATTTGAACAAACTTGAATCTACACTACCTGAGGATGTCTCCACGCAAGCTTCAGCTTTTCTGGCCTAATGGTTTTTAAGAAGAAGATTTTTTAAAATTACCAAAAAATTTTCAATGATTTTTAATTATCTCCCCTTGAAAGAGGACGTGGCCCTTCATTTTAACAAACTTGAATCCCCTTTACGTAAGGATGCTTTCTGCCAAGTTTGGTTGAAATAGGCCCAGTGGTTCTGGAGAAGAAGTCGAAAATGTAAAAAGTTTACGGACAGACAGACAGACAGACAGACAGACAGACGGACGCCGGACAAAAAGTGATCAGAAAAGCTCACTTGAGCTTTCAGCTCAGGTGAGCTAAAAACCTTTTCTCAACGAGATCTCATTACTAACAAAAACATGAACATCCAAACTTTAAGAAAAGACAGACAATGTATGAAGATATGTTTACCGTGTTCTGTTTGATCCAGCGTAACTTCCGGTCGTCAGAGCAAGTACTCAAAAATGACTATAATTTATTTTTTTTGTTTTGTTTTACATAGAAATAGTTACTGGAAAATTCCATCAGAGTATCTTTTATATCCTTTTTCTTTTTATTAATGAAATGCATTTATTTTATGTCTGTAGATGTTTGAACTATTTTGTTTTGTTCGCTGTAACTTCCGGTCGTCACCGGAAGTAATTAAAAAATTAAATTTTTTTGCGTCTTCAAGTTATTTTACATAAAATTAATATATAAGTATAAATCCTTACATATTTCATCTATGCGATGTTGAATTAACAAAATAATCTTGTTTCTGGTCAGATATTTCAATGATCTCCGGTAGCTTTTTTAAAACAAATTTTGTACCCGCGAGACCTCAGAAACTGTAAGTGATTAAGATACGAAAGTTACATGGATGATAGACATTTGATAGAAAATTCGTTTAATCGCTTTCATTTTGTTAATCGTCACTTCCGCTTCTTACCGGAAGTATTCAAACAAATCAAGTTGTTTGAAAGTTTAACTTTTTTCTTTGACAATTCTAGTTGAATTGATAAACAATAAGTACAGTTGCCTAATGTTAAAAAATACTAACTTTTATTTTCACCAAGCACTTCCGTTTTTACATTATTTTGTGTGATTCGCTGTAACTTCCGGTCGTCACCGGAAGCACTTTAAAACATTTTTTTTCTTATCTTATTAATTTCACATGTAATGAATATATCAGTATAAATTCTTATATATGTTATGTATACAATTTTTAATAAGCAAACATATTCTACGTCAGGTGAGATATATCAAATATCTTAGGTAGATTTCCTTTATACAGATTTGATACCCGCGAGATTTAGTCACTATAAGTGCTTTAGACAAGAAACTTTTATGAATGATAAACATTTGATAGAAAATATGTTTAACGGGTTTTATTTTGTCAACCGTCACTTCCGGTACTTACCGGAAGGGTTCAAACAATTCATGTTTTTAACAAGTTCAACAGACTTTCTAAGGTGTTTTTTCTAGCCTGAAAAATAGTGATGTACACTAGGCAAATATACAAGAAATACCAGCTTTCATTTTCATTATTCACTTCCGTTCGTCCGTTTCCGGTCCCGAGACAAAAAAACCTAGTTTCAACAAGATCTCAGATTTGGCAGAGAAAATCGATATTTCATCGTATCATATATAACAAATCGGACGGAAGACCTACTCGTTACTCGTAACGAGATTTAGTTATGGAATAACTTTTACTCAGTTTTTAAAAAAAAAGCATAAACAGACTACAATTACGAGCGATCTTTAAATAAACAATCTATTTTTTGTTTTAGGTAATGCTACAGTGTGCAATTGCTATAATTTTTTATTCTCTTTTATAGAAATCTGAGAAAAAAATATTCTCTATGTTTTATAACATTACGATGATTTTAACATTCACGTAAACTATATGGGAAATAGTGATTAATATATATTTAAAAAGTGAATAAACAAAATTAATCATTGTAATGAATAGCAGGATTTGATTTCATTGCTTGTTGCTGTTCATTTGTGGGTTTTTTGTTTTTTTTTTTTGTGGGGGGGGGGGTTATGATTGGGTCAAATTGACATAGTAGTGTTATATATTTGATTTTGAAACGTTTCAGTTCGCTTGATAGTTAAGATTTTGATGTTTATACAAAATATCTTTTTTCTAAAAAGAAAAAAAACTGAAAGTACGTATTCCCAAAAGTCCAACTAAGCAAATCAATGCATCACTTTTCTTAATATATGAATTATAAAAGTTGTAAAAAATTTATTTAAAGATAAACCATATTCCTAGAAATATTTTTTAAAGGACATTTTTCATTCCAAATGAAATGCAGTTCCATCTGGCACTATCTGTATGTTAAAATAAATCACGAATCTTTTATTTTTACTTAAAAATTCTAAGCAACTAAAATTATGTGTGGTCAATGAAATACATTGTTAAAATATGTTTTTAAAATATTTTGTTCTTGTGGAGTTTTTCTAAATGATATAAAACATGCTTGAGTTTCTGATTGACTACGTCTATGAAGTTTGTTGGAAATCAGGTATTACAACAATTTGTTTAAATTCCCATGGGTACCAATTGTGTTATTATTTTTATATTCATATGATGCAGCATTTATTCAAAGACTTGTACTTGAAAAAAGGAATCACTCAATGTGGCCTTCAACTCGACATTTAGGTATATCGACGACGTATTATCAATTAACAATTGTCACATTCATTTTTACGTATAATCGATATATCCCAGTGAACTTGAAATAAAAGATAAAACAGAGTCTGCGTCATCTGAATTAAGACAAAGGGACTGAATATCAAGTACCATTTTACATACTAACTGTTGTCAACAGTTCTAAGATATGCACAAAATGACTGCAGCAGAGATTCACAGTAATTTGACTTTCGGGTAAAAATTACTCGAATTTTTTTTTTCCAAAAAAAATCAAGAACGAGAGAAAATGTAAATATTGAAATGATAACAAAAGATGAGAAATAAAGAATAATTCTTATTTCCGTTCGTTTGTAAGGCGTTTAAAACACAGGATCAATGAGAAGCGTTAAAATGACGTTGCGAAAAGTTTGCGGTTTCTCCGGGTCACTAGACAAAGGCGCGTTGATCTGCTTACCAGGAGTGATCTAATCATACCATCGACAAGAAACTTTTCAAATTGATAAACTCTGTCCTGATTTACGTTTTGGTGAAATTTCAAGGGTTTATCTTTTTTCCTAAAAGAATAAGAGAAAATGTCTCAATAATTTCCGAAGCTTGTTTTCAAAATAGGGGACTTTTTGAAAATAGAAGTTTCCTTTTGGAATATGTTTAACAGCGGGTCATAATAAGCTCTCGCAACATTTCCTTCTTCCTAAGTAATTTCTAATCGTTTTCAAGTATGTTTGGCGGCGTCAACATAATGTTTAAGGAAAAGCAATTTTTAAAAACAGAAAACAAACTCTGAATGGCTTAAAAATGTAAATTGTTGTTTATTGTTTAAATTTTAAATGTATACCTAATTTAAAACAACTATTCTTGTAAATATTCGCGTTTTATACCAAAAACACAGCAAAACATTCTAATTTGGACCAGATAACCAAATAAATCGATGACCAAAACAATACTTTTTTTTATTTGTCTCATTAATTTGTATCTATTTCATCATATACCAACCAAAAATGACCTTATGCGTTTAACGAAATTTATAATTAAGAAAACACACACAGTTATTTCCTTTTGATATCATAATGCCAACACAAAAGAAGGTTTTTGAAAATCCTTGATAGTTTGTTATACGTCTTCAAGGATGAATATATATTTTTCTCAATCTCGAGAAATTACAGATTTCATACTCCAATCAATGTCATTTGTATATTTTTGAATTTGGTTGAAAAATTTTGAAATCCGAGAAAGTCTTAGGAAGGGTAATGCTCCTGTCGTACGTTCGATGATTATTTTTCATAAATGACATCATGTTATGAATAAAGAAAACGTTATTGTTTTGTATTCTTTTTTGTACATGCTTTTGAAAACACCGTAAATAAGTCTTCAAAGTTGACGTACAAATAATATCATAACATATTTTTTTTTATTTTTTCATGGTTTTGTTCATAATCCTTGATATTTTTCTTTACTTTTTGTATTTATTATCTGACCACTGTCAACAAATTATACACATTACACAAGTTTGTTTCTTTTCTGAAAAATAGAGTTCCTGTAGCACTGCAATGACAAATCGTAATTGTTAGTCCATATTTATTGTTAAAGCCATACTTTTCCATACGCTTCATTTGATTTTATGTTATCTGATTGAAAAGTTTTAAAAAAATCTTTCTTTGGAAGATCTGAGATATGAACTTTTTTACAAACATCAAAACTGTCGTCAAATTCATCACTGTCATACATGTCATCATTGTCATCACTGTACTCAGAGTGTGAGATCATTTCCCGCGAGATAGTTATTTTTCGAACAAGACTATAACGCTTTTTTGATTTACTGTTTTCACATTCTGGTTGCGTGTCTGCATTACCTCCCCTTGACGTGCTGTTTTCTCGATTTCTAGGAGGCGGTTGTAGAGTAGATAAATTGTTGTTAAAAACTCAATCGCTTTCATATCTCAAATCATTTAACTGTTGAGAGTTCTGATCTGAGATGTGGACTATAAAGCAAAATCATCTAATACTTAGTTTTGCTTTACATAATGTTTGGCTAAAAGGTATAACATTTAAAAATTTGACTCGCTTGCTGTATTTTATATTAACTGTACAGTGTAAATGAATTCTGTATATTATACTAATAGTATAATACTAAACACTGTGCCGGATAATTATGCCAGTGCCAAGATGGCATTTTTGAACCCGTCTAAGCTGCATATATCGAAAAATTCAATAATGCCATATGATAGACCATTGCTTAAAGAGTTTACAACCACCTTTGTGATCAAAGTATCTCACCTGTCAGGTGAGATATTTACCTTTCAAAACTAAATTCCTACAGGAAAATAATTTTTCCCATAGGAAAAACAGTATTCCTATAGAAAATTACAAATTTCCTATTGGAATACAAGAACTTCCTATAGGAATTTCAATTCCGATAGCATTTTGTAAAATCCGATAGGAAATTTTAATTTCCTATAGGAAAACTACCTGTCTGAGTCAAATTCCTACAGGAAATCGCTTTCTCCTATAGGAAATATAATTCCTATTGGATTTTCAGAAAATCCTATAGGATTGTTAATATTTCCTGTAGGAGAATCGTTTCTCCTATGGGAATGATCATTTTCCTATGGGATATTAATATTTAAAGGTAAATATCTCACCTGTCAGGTGAAACACACTAAATACAAAAGTGGTTATATACTCTCTAGACAATAGTCTATCATTTGGTATATACAGATTTTTCCGAAACTGCATCTTAAGCGGGTGCAAAAATGCCACCTTGGCACTGGCATAATTATCCGGCACAGTGTTACTAATCATTACAATATGTATATTATTGAGCTAAGTTAAGAAAACTACCAAACATGAGTAACTGTCAATGGTCAACAGTGTTCTGGTCCTTACATTAAATGCTTCATTCTAACATATCAAATTTATTTACAATTTATTTTTTTCTTTTAATGTGAATAGATTAAAAATAACGCCAAACAAATGAAATGTTTCAAGAAATGTAATTTTCCGCAGTTTTCGATTCACGCTCTTTTTTTGAAAATACTCACATGTCCTTGTGATTGTCTCTCTTTTACTTTTACTGAAAAAATTGGAGTTTTCTTATATGTTATGTTAATTTTAGTCTGTTAAAATCAATGAAAGTACTGCAAGATGACAAAAAGTTATGAATATGGTAAATTTGTTCTACCATTTACAGTATGAATAAACAAATTGTTAGAGAGAGAGAGAGAGAGAGAGAGAGAGAGAGAGAGAGAGAGAGAGAGAGATTACCATTTTTTGCAAAATAAAAGCGTCCCGATGCAGGAAAAAATAACGAAAACGAATACTGATGAAACTCCAATTATCATCCAAATGTTTTCTGCTAAGAAGTCTGCTAATTTCTCTTTAAAATCATTTTCTGCTGTGTCACCTTTCATGTAACCTATCGTATTATTGTCTAAAATGAAATAAATCCACACTATCTCTAAGTTAAGCTTTATATTTAAAAGCAAACATAACAAAGGGCGACCTTCATTTAACAACATAAATAAAAATAAGCATTTAATGTTAATGTAAATTATGAACTGTCCTTGGTCCATATACATGAATTTATGTTTAAATTTGATATAAATTTGTAAACTAGTACAAGTTAGACAAAATGTGTGTGGTTACCCGAACTGTATTAAGAGCAATGGTCATCTGCTTTGTCGCAGGTCTTGTTGCATTCTAATGGGCATTTTATCCTACAGTCTTGTCCGTAGAATCCATCAGGACAGTGGTTGCTACAATTTACTCCACTTCTTCCAGGATTACATGCTTCCAAAAACAATGTTTTATCAGAAAATAATTCAGAAAGTAGTCCATGAATGAAATGCAAAATCTTGAGAACATATTATACCTATGCACCTATCTCCTTTAAGCTCAAAGTTTGAACAGTATACGCCTACTCTGAAACAAAAGATAAATGATAAAAATAACAAGCAAAATCATTTGGTAAGATCTTCGTTTTTTATATCTTCTCACATTACCTTACCCACACATGTTCGGATCCACGGTAACAGAGCTTGAACATACATGGACACCAATTGTCAATAAAGCGATCACATATACACTATCCTCCATATTCCTTGAATGTGGTGTTTTTGTTGTTAACAAATTCCCGGTCTGATTAAAATAATTTGTTTAGGATATTTCTAAGCAGGAAATACTATCAATGACACCCTCCTTATTTTAGTGATTGTTATTCACTAATAAGCAGATGTACAGCACAATAACATTTACATGAAATGAGTTTGATATTTTACAAAAGGTTATAACAACATGTTATAAGATAACTTTTTAGGATAGAAAGATTTTGATTTTAGGAATTGATGACGATAACAACAAGAGACCCATGGGTCACATCGCTCAACAATATGCATGATAAAATCAGCTTTATGGAGTCACAATAAAACATATGTGAACAATGTAGTAGAATACATGTAGATCCTGTATAAATAAAAATTCATTTCCCCTTGGATATTCTTTTCTAACAGGATGGTTTTATGACCATATCACATGTTGAGCATCGCAGTTATCAACACGATCCTAGAAAATTGTTTATACGTGGGATATAAACCTACATCAAACTCTGAACCCCTTAAGAGGCCAAAAAATCGTCCAGGGATCAAAGTCTTTTTTTTACCATTCATTTATTCCTTACAAACCAGAAAATAATAACATGTCGTTCATGATACATGTATTAAAATATAAGTACTACCACAAAACTTTGCACATGTCGAAAAAAGATAAACAATATATATATATGGATATCGTAAAATAATAATATTACATGTTCTTGATAACTTGTCAGATAGGTTAAAAGCATAAGATGTATATTAAAATATCGTATTAACCGACTGAGAGGTCAAATGAAAACCATCTATCCTTCTTTTCAATAAAGCAGAAGTGAGAAAAGAACTAGATAGATTGCACGAGCAGTATGTACTGGTCCCTGCTGATAATGCAAGAACTAGGTTTCGATTCTACACATGGTAATCCTACTAACAACCAAAGCAGCCTGTCCAAGGAGGAAATACTTCAAAATCATAATCGGTTATGGACATCTTTAATATCCCCAATAAACAAAATGAATTTGATTTACCTTATTTGTACTGGATTGAGAAGCTTCACAAAAGTCCTTACAGAGATACATAGCAGGTTCCAGTAAATGTTTTACCAAACATCTTTCTTTACTCCTTACTAAAATTCTCAGAGTAGTGAAGGAGAAACTTCAAGAATATTGTTTGATACTAAAACACTTTGAGGTCACAAAATCTTACCAAAATCGTTCATGTCAAACTGTTGAGGATATTAACAAATTATTTGTTAATATCCTCAACAGTTTGAGCACTACTCTGAAATTCACTATGGAATCGGATAGTAATATGTTACCCTTCCTTTACGTTATGGTACTTAAAAAAGAAGATCGTATAATAACGGATGTTTACTACAAAATAACAGATACTAAGCAATATCTGATATTTAGGAACAATATTCCATACCATTTAGCAAGGCGTTAATGTATACTAGCGGAAAAAAGAAACTGTGCATTATTTAATATATAAAAACATTTAAAAATTACAATGAACAAATTTTATTTTTTGTAATACTGTTAACAAATGTATTCGTAACAACATCTCATAACACATTAATGTCAACGTCGAATAACGTCAATTTCAGCACACTCGAAAGTCACTGTTATTTGAAATTGAATTAACAAAATTAATAACGCGTGTGACCACCATTTGCGTTCACGCATGCTTGACAGCGACGCCTCATTGATGCCACTAAAGTGTTCAGAAATGCTTGAGGGATGTTATTCCAGATGTTGGTTAAAGCCTTGCCTAAATCAGCCAATGTCACTGGCTGATTTGGTAAACGGCGTAAACGTCTTTCCATTTCATCCCAGACGTGCTCGATCGGCGACAAATCGGGGGAAACAGCTGGCCAAGGAAAGACATCGACATTCTGTTGAATAAACAAGTCCCTGACTACACATGCAACGTGTGGCCTTGCGTTGTCTTGCTGCAGAGTGATGTGTGATTTTGATCTCTGTATGAAGGGTATCACATGTACGCCGGTGAGATTTCCATTGACAATTTGTAGAGGGGTCCTTCCACGTGCTGATAGTCCACCCCACACCATAACGCTACCTCCACAAAATTGTCGACGTTGCACAACACAAGCGTCCTGGTAACGCTCCCCAACGCGACGATACACCCTACAACGGCCATCACTGCTATCCAAATGAAATCTGAATTCATCAGTGAACAGAATATTGGCCCAGTCCTGTATTCTGAATCGCAGATGTCGTGTGCACCACGCTAGTCTGGCGATACGATGACGTTGAAGCAGTACTGGGCGTACCGCTGGACGTCTTGTTTATTATTTTTGTTTATTTCATGAGGTTAATGAAAAACTAAAAACTAACCTGATACAATCTTTTGCAGGAACTATTAAAATGATTTGAATACTAATTAACACCAATCCGTCGATGAAGTTGTAGATAAATTGGTTAATACAACCACGCTCAATTTGTAAGGGGAAGTATACACACCCATGATTAACGCTATCATTTTCCTCTTATAATATAATTAAAATAAGGTTAATGACATGATGGACAAAATAAAATGGACACTTTACAAATCTATGTATCTGTAAAATTTGTGGAATTTGAACATGGGTTTAAGACAATGTCATAATTCAAATAGTGAAAAATAAGCATTTAAGCGATTTAAGTGGTTAAAAAGATAACCTTCAATTTCAGAAAATTCCTTCTCCCTGGTTTATTGACATACAACCCTCAGCAATTTTGGATAACTAAAAAATAAATATCGAAAAGTGATTTTTAAAGAAAATCAAAACTGTCCTGTTTTGATATGTTATAAGAGTATTACCTAGGAAGAAAATATATAATTTCCTTACATTTTAATTCTTATTGATAATATTACAAAATAACAAGACTGAATTAAAAAAAACTGTTAATTGTATAACGTCAAGCAGATAAAAACGTTTTGCATGCGCATCGTATTGTGACGTTGGGAGTTAATGTTAAACTATACAGAATATTTTGTTTTGCTTATCAAAAAGGCTTGCATTCAGATTTAAATTATTAGCGAATATTCTATATTTGTTGCGCTTATGTTGGAAAATGTGCTGTTTGTTAATTTCATCACACATCGATTAAAATTTGTCTTTGACTTAGTTGTTTATGTCAAAGTATTCATTGTAGCAACACTTTAATTCATTCCTAAAATAGTAATGAAACATTTTATAATTGCATAAAAGATTTATTGATTTAAGTTTATAAATAAAAGCGTATTAAATTCTACGAATGCGTCACCGACAATATGATATTGATAGTATACATTTTTTATAAAATATTTTTCTTTACTTATCAATTCGTTAAATTGGTTGTTAGAACATCATAACATCATTACAAATAATATTTTGTTTATTTCATGAGGTTAATGAAAAACTAAAAAACTAACCTGTTACAATCTTTTGCAGGAACTATTAAAATGATTTGAATACTTATAAACACCAATCCCATTAACGACATGTTCTATGCAATAGTCTGTGGTTTTTGGCAGTAAAATCAAAATTTCATTAAAAAAATCCTTTACAGGAAGTTAATGATACTCTTTCTAACTTATAGGATAAAAATAAGGATTGAAGTGTCCTATATATCGCTCAATAATTGTTTTCCGTCAGTAACATTGCAACATACGTTAGTACTTAGTACCATTAAAGAAAAGATTCATTATTCATATTTATTTTGATTACGATTTTCCTCTTTAGTTACCTATAGACAAATATGTATACAATGTACATCTTCAAGTGGTTTTAATAGGTTGTAATGCAGAGATATTCAAATTTCTTTGTTAATACTACTAATATTGACTTACTTGACTTAAGCCTTTTTCACTCCCCTCTGGAGCATAGGCTACCGACAATTCTTTTCCACTTCTCTTTGTCCTTTGATAGTTGGTGGATGATGTTCCAGTGTGTCCTTTTTCGGCCATTTCTTTTTCAAGGACTCTTCTCCATGTTGGTCTTGGTCTTCCCCTTTTCCTCTTCCCTTGTGGTGTCCATTGAAGGGCTGGACAGGTGATGTTGGTTCCGCATTTCCTTAAGGTATGTTCAATCCATTTCCTTTTTATCTCTTTTTTCATTTTCTCTTTTTAATTTTTACTACTGATATGCAGCAATATAAACCTCCTGTAATTTTACTCTCTTTTTTTAAATGTCAGTCGGAGTTATAAAAGTTATGCAACAACATAGCACCTAACGATGTGTAGCTTCTGATTTGTGAATTCGTCAACTTAACTGTTCCCGTTTATTGCGACTTTAAAAGAATATAAATTCCTTATAATCAGTAAGTGAAGGTGTTTACATACGAATTCACGAATGAGCTAGCAGATTTGTGAGCAAATAAGAAAGTATAAATCTGCTTAAAATCTATTATATCAACGATCGTATAAAACCATTAAAGAAATAATTGTCTCAGGATTTTTTTCAATATGAAGGTTGATTACTGTTACGTTGCAAACACGTTGCGACTCTTACACCCTCCCTCTGATGTAATAAAAGCAAAGTATTTGAAACATGAACAAAACACACGCATACATCAACGTTTTTCTGGACACAAACAACCAAGAAACGAAATAAGTGTAAAATATAATATGCATTAGTATAGACAAATTTGTTTCTACTTTCTAGTATTTCTATTATTTTAAAAATGACAAACGCAAACTGTGATTAACAAATATACTAAATGGTTTTAATTTACAATGCTCAATGATGACCATTTTCTCGTGATATTGAATACATTGTTGTTCAATGTTTGATCACTTGTGTTATATTGCGGAAACTTTTACTATAGTGTGAAGTTTATAATTAAAATTCTTTGCAATTCACAAAATCATCCAGAAATTGAAACAATCTAAAACTTGATTGTTTTTAAACAACATTATATCCCTCAAAGGCAGCACACGATGTTGTAAATTAGAGCTTGATTGGTGTTGATTCAAACATGAGTAAACTCATTATTTGTGAAAGAAAAAAACATATAACCAAAACAAAAAAATCAACAATTCCCAAAAGTATTGATTTTGATTAAGTAATTTATTCTAGTGAACGTTATCACATTTTACAAAGAATTGTTAACATACCAAACTTAATGAAACTCGTGCAAAAAAACTTGAATGATGCAACATGCAAACAATTAAAAAATTAAGTAATTGTAATAGTATCTTTAATAAGTCAAAGGCATTTTTATTGTTTTTCCACGATTCTCTATTCTTCACTTGAAAAGAATGTTGCAATAAAACTATTATCATCGTGTGTATTTGAATAACTTGCAGTTTATTATGTTTTTATTTTCGTCGATATTAACATATTTTGCAAAATCCTGTCGCTTTGAACAAACAAAATCCTTTGAATAAAACAATTCTAAAGAGGAATATTACTCTCTGACAAACATCGTTCCACACACTGGGAACCCAGAGAGATAGAATGTTGGATAGTTGATATCGAAGGCAGCGATCGGTGTCTTCGGATGACATGGTGCAGTTTTAGTTCTATGATACCTAATCGCAGGGAAGCATACCCGTCATCCTCCAAAGGAATGGGGTTTTTTTGAGATGCAAGCGCTCTGTTTCTTCCTAAGCAGCAGGCGACTATAATCTTCCTCATCATCATAATAATTATCATAAATAACTGGCAGTAAATGTCTAGTTTTAATTGAATTACTTTGCCTTCTTTTCCTACTCGATGTATAGCAAGATTTTTCACAAATATTACTGTTACGAATCATTTGAGAAAGTCTAATGTCATCGTAACCAGAAGAGCGATAAATATTTGGAGAATGATTAGTCCTAAAGACTTGATGTACCCCTATAGGTCTGCGTAAAAGACGTATCGATAGAATACTCAATTGAATTTACGAGAGTGCTTTAGACAACGTACAAAATATGCATCTAAAAATTGATGAAAAAAATGCGTCATTTTGAAATGAACGTTTTACCATTTAACCTAGGTCAAAATGCGTTTTATGCATGGTTATTGTTTACACATAATTTAGACTTGTACATTAATGAACTTATGTTCGAATACACCACCTGGTGACGTCACAGGGGCAGGGTATTTAATACTGCAGAGTCCTAATTAAACGCGAGAAATTAATTTCAGCGTAAAATCGCGAGAGGCAACCCTCGCTGATTTTAAAATCTCGCTTTTATTTTTAAGACAGTTTTAAACTATAGGAAATTATAACAAAAAAATGGTGATCGCGATTTTATATTCTCGCGATTTGATACAAGACAGCGGAATCGCGGAATTAAGTACTCGCGTAAAATAAGGAATTTACAGTAAATGTAAAAGTTATAAGAAATCGGCTTGATGCATGGGCATGCAATTAGAATTCACAAATAAAATTGATTTTTTGGTAACACAGAGATTAAGAAGAATATGAAAAACACTGCACAAATCTTCACCAGATATATATTTAACTATTAAATAAATAAACGTATTTTCCGCGCACCCCCGCGGTCCAAATTGCAACGCGGTTTAAGTCAGGTGTCTCAGGTAAAACCGCGTACCCCCGCGGTTGGGTCGTCCAACAAGTCAACACCGCCGCGGTCTTGACGATAAATTCCAGGTGAACAAAAGTATCGGACTGAAACGCGAGTTATCTCCCTCGACTAAAAATTGATTGACACTGTCAATTAATTTTGAGCTACTCGTAACTACATGATTATATCATTTTTATTAAATGGAACTATCCAAAATAACATAAGATATATTTTTAAAATGTTGAATTTATAGCATGTGTTTGATTAAAAGCATTCATCAATTCTGTTTCATTTATTAGTTACTTGAGGATTTATTTTACAATCCATTCAATTTGACGTGGCTTATTCAAAGTTTGATAAGTATGCTTGGCAGTCGGATTATAGTTTCTTTTTTTATTGAATCTTTTATATTAAATTGTGAGGAAGTATTGAAACTTTTCTGTTTAATCTACGTAAACTGCATACCGGGTAAATTAAATTAATGAAATGCTTTTGGTGATCTAAATGTCCGCGCGATCGAGTTTCAACAAACTTTCAGCCAGTTTCAATCGTATTAGAAAAAACAGAAAATACTCATTTAAATGCATTGATTATATTTGTATTTTTTAAATGTATTTTAAGTTCTTAATCAACTTGTTCATGGGGAAGGTTTTCTGTACAAGTAATATAATACACGGTCTAGAAAACAGCGCGCTAACCACTTATCATATAGAAATATTCGCAAAGCGGTTTACGGCAATTTAAGGTCGCGAGGATATTTTTCAGGTTATATAATAATATTTTAAAATAATTAGTGTTGTTTAACCTTATATGCTTGTTATATTACTGCTGTCTTTAACTCGATACATTAACTTAAGGTGTTATTCTTTACAAGAAATGGAAGGAGGTAATTTTTTGCATCACAAAACAACATAGGAAACTGAACAAGTTATTAAATGCATACATATCGAATTACTTAAAAAAAATCAAATGCAAACTATCAATGTAAACATTTCCTTTCTTGTGTATATTAATTATAAGTCGCGATCATTTCCTGTGTATAGTGATTAACAAACCCAGGTAGAAAACGACATGCCCTCGGGGGTTTTCACACCTATTCAAGACAAAAGAAAAACTCTAAATTGCGTACGGCTTCGTCCGTAGAACATCGCGCATTTTCTATCGTACAGAAGAGGCTTCTTGATTATTATGAGTGCCGTCGATCCAAATATTCTCTACGATCTGAGAGAGAGAGAGAGAGAGAGAGAGAGAGAGAGAGAGAGAGAGTAAATGCGTTTTAGAATTAATTTTACGTACATTCATTTGAAATATATTAATATTAAATATTCATAAGTTAAGTATTCATAAAGAATATGGACGGGTACATTGTGATTAAATCAAACATGCAGTGTCAGTCTGAGTCCACGTGCTACACCTGTCAATCAAATCAGCCCGCGAGCCGCACCACGTGCTTCTTCCATGATAAAGGTTCTATTAGTTTTCATTTCAATTAAAGAAAAAAGAAGTATGTCAAACAATAAAGTATTTAACGTTTAATTTAGTGCTAGACACCCACTGTGTTTGTAAAGTTTTATTCGTATACTACTTTGTTCAAAGAGAAAACTCTCTCTCTCTCGCTCTCTCTCTCTCTCTCTCTCTCTCTCTCTCTCTCTCTCTCTCTCTCTCTCTCTCTCTCTCTCTTATTTTATGTGTTTTTTTTGCGGGGAAAAACATCTTAAACATTTTATGTTTTTTTTTTGCGGGGGAAAAAACATCTTAAACATGTTTTCGGTTTAAGAAGGTAGTAAAATGAAACAATTATTTATTGTTACAGTTGGTTAAATTGTTTGATATACGGGTAGAATTCCTGATGGTCACTCGTTACGTGGATTATCCACCTGTCTCATAGCCGTGTACTCTGTGCGTTCAAGCGTAGAGTGATTTCCTGTCTCTGCGATGGTTTCACACCTTTGTGTAAAACACTTGAGGCTAAAGTCAAATACAGTCTACTTTGACAGTAATTGACCGTTGAGGGGGGGGGGGGGTACGAAAAACATTTTTCGCAAGTGATACCACATATGTGTAGTAGCTTCATATTCAACAAACATCAAATGATAACAATATATTTTTGTATTTTAAGGGTAAAGTAAAAAATTTTTAATAGTATGCCGTTGATCGTATGGTAAACGTTTACCTTGTAGCATGTGCTTGTCACTGACTAGGTTAATTGTCTTGAGCATCGACAGTCTCTCTCTCTCTCTCTCTCTCTCTCTCTCTCTCTCTCTCTCGTTTAGTTAATTGAAGGTTTTATTGTTTTTTGCAGGGGGGGGGGGTGCATCTTAAACACGTTTAACAGTTTAAGAACACAGTAAAATAAATAATCATTTATTGTTACTGTTAGTAAAATTGTTTGAAAAAACAGGTAAATTCCTGATGGTCACTCGTTACACGGATTATCCACTTGCCTCATACCCGTGTAATGTGTGCGTTCAAGCGTAGAATGATTTCCTGCCTGGGCGATGATTTCACACCTTTGTGTAAAACATTTGCGACCAAAGTCAAATACAGTTAACTTTGACGGTTATAAAACGTTGAAGAGAGGGGGGGGGGGTACGAAAAACGTTACTAGCAGCTTATACTTCATTTGTGTTGTAGCTTTAAATTGAACACATAAAATCAAATCAATATAATTTAGTATTTTAAGGGTAAAGTAAATTTTTAATATTATGCCGTTGACCATAGGTAAACGTTCTTTGTGTAGCATGTGCCTGTCACGGACTAGGTTAATTGTCTTGAGCATCGATTGACTGTGCCGTAAAACGAGCTACAAATTGATATGGAATAAAAACAATTTTGTAGTCGGAAATGTTTAAACTCAATAAAAAATCGAGGAAATAGAATATGTTATAGTTCTTACCCTCTCCTTCATGTAAATTACATTATGAAAATGATTAAATATTTTTGAAATTAAGCTATATCCACAGTTACGTGAAAATTATCACGGGTGTAGATAATTCTTCAATTAAAATTTCCGTAAAATAATTGATAACGACTTTAAAAAGTGTGCATTAAATACGTTATCCTTTTATGTGAAATGAACACAATACATCAGACATGGCCTGTATAGATGTTTGGTGGCCGTCTTATTGTCTAATAGCGTACAGGTAAAAATCTCCGATCATCTTAACGGTAGGTCACACCGCCGCGGTTTAAACATGGCTGCAGCGAGGACCGCGATGAATAAACCGCGATGGTGTAACGCGGAAAGGATTAACTAACCGCGGGGGTAGCGCGGTTAAATACGGGATCCGCGTTGACGGTACTGTAAACCATCCTCTCTCTATTTCCCTGCAATTATTGTCAAAATTAACGAATAAAATCCTACTAATTGAATTTCCGACATTTGTGAACTTATATCATCATAATATGATGTCATTGTGATTATTTGTACTTCCTGGGCAGTAAAATAAATCGATATACATTGAACATTTTATTCATGCATTTTTAGTAGCTTTCTTGCAGGAAATTTCCAATATGCAGCATTAACTCGCGAAATGGAATTTTATTTTTATAAAATGTATTGTTATCTTAATTAGCAAAAAAAAACATAATTTCTTAACAATGTTATTATTATTTGCTAAGGACGATATTTTTTATAATCTCAATGATATATATAACAAAATGATAAAATAGCTTGCAGTGTTATTAAATTTATCCACACTGTGAGTACTTTACCTGGATACAGATTTATTAATCTTCTAAACATCTAAAATAAACGAAGTGTGGAGTTGCTATCATTTTTTTGCACACGACTTTCAGTAAATATGCTTTCAATAAATTATAGTCACTAGAAATGTTTTGTACAGCTTTCTAGAATAAAATTAAATAATAATAAATCAACGACGAACGTTGTTAAGGAACAAATAAAAGAAAGCTCACAAGAATCCATAATTGTTTTTAAGAACTAGGTACAGTTTCAGTCATATTTGACCCTGTTTTAGAGTGAGTTTTAAAAATATCACAAGAAATTAAAATGAAACGTTTATTTACACAAAAATACCCATAAACAGTGCATTTTCCCTTTATTTTCATAAAACTGAGTAGAAGAAAAAATGTCCGCGGCTGTCGCCAAAGATGAAACTCACACAATACTTTTATCGTTTGATATCACATTATATATATATATATATATATATATATATATATATATATATATATATATATATATATATATATATAGATATGACATTTTCCTCTCCAAAAATCTATGAGAAAATGGGCCATTTTTTTAATCATTTTTGACCAAATCATAGTCATAATTATTTTTTGAAAAGAAGATAAAAGTGTATAACTTGTTACTTTATATACACACAGGTTCAAGATGGTATATGTGTATTTTGAAGAGATTTAAACAATTTTTGAATTTTAGGGCAAATTTTGGAAGAAACTGTACCTTCTTCTTTTACTGAATAGGCTTTTGTCTCACCGTGCTTTCACCTCTTTCATGTATATCTCCTTTGTCTGTAAATGCTGTGAAAACGTTCGTTGAAAGGGCTGTGGATATCGTGTTTAAAATTTAAATTGGTTCATTAACACACACACCACACGCCCACCCACACCCACCCATATATATATATATATATATATATATATATATATATATATATATATATATATATATATATATGGCAATAAAAGAAGCATTACATGTAGATGACGTTATTAGAGCTAATGTTACACTTACATGTCTCAATCTGTCGTGGCTGACAACCTGTTTGTACATCGCACATCTGCATTTCACACTCGCATGCATGGCATTGAACAGAGATAACCATAGAATCCTGATGTACAGGGTGTTTCACAATTCCAACCTATACTTCCATTTTTACACACTGAAAAAAAAGTTTACACTTATCCAGATTTGAACAATATTCAAAATTTATTTCGTAAATATTTTTCTTTAAATGCGCCTTTTTTAAATATCAAGGATAATAGTTTTTGTAAAAATTTGATGGCAATGATTAAAAAAACTGAATGTTTTTAAATTAGATTTAACAACCCTAGTAAAAAATTTAAAAAATCTAAAAATAAATACCCATTTAAATAGTATGATAAAAATCTTATTCACTTTCCTCCATTGAATATTTTTAAATATGCAGTGTGCAAATAACTTGCTCTTTTACAAATTACTGACAATATATTAATTGAGTAAATACTAATTATTCTTGAAACATCAATTTGAACTTATAAAGGGTTGCGTAAGTGGTACTAGTGGGTTCAAAATATCATTTATTTTTTTCTCCTAATTCATATCCTCTTAGCAAGTGAAAACTTTTTACAGTTTACTGTTCATATGAACAACATTTCGAATCATTTTTTACAGTGTTGTTTAAAAAATGTAAAAAGCATATTTGATAGATTCCCTTCAAAGCAAAGAAGACTATGACCAAAAAAAGACATGCAGTCCATCAAAGTATATATTTGACAACGGATGAATGAAGAATAATGTGGGGTAAATAAAAATATCTGATAAAAAAAAAAGAAGGGATATTACCCATTTTAAATATAATGATGCATAAGTTGTAAATAACTTATAATAATGATATTCAATTAAGCTTGGCTAACATATCTAAACGAGCATATACATCCTCTTATTTATGAGTTATTCTTTAAGCATATAATCTGAATTAACGAAATAATCAAATCATAGCTATGAACATCCATCACAAGTGCTCATTGTTAATCTGCACACCACATACAGTAAAAATCAGAACATACGAGTTTTTATACATCTAATATGTATTTGTAGTTTTATTTGTTTTTCAAAAACCTAGTATTGTTATATTGCTTTGCGTTAACAAAAATGTGAACTGCACACTTATACAGCATCAGACATATTGTTTATATGTGTAGAGAGTTGAACATGTAGCCAATGGGTTTACATGTTGTATATGTTGTTAAAAAAAGCTGCAGTTTAAATATCCCTTCCATTATCTATATAGAGTAAGAATTGAATAAATTATAGTTAATTTTGTTTTATACTCTACATAAACAGAAAAGCAAGTTTTGCATTATTTTGAAATCTCTATTAGATCTGATATTCAATCAGTTCTTTTTCGAAAATATAAAAATAAAGAAAGTTATGAATTTTTTAACCAGATAGTTCTTATCGTGAAGCAATATAGTTGTTCAAGTAAATATAAAAGTAATCCAATACCTAATATACATGCTTTGACAAAGGTCATAACAGAAAGAATTTTAACTGAAAAATATTTGCTGTTGAAAAAATGTAAATATAAGGAATATGAAAGCCACTGCCAGAATATTTGTGAAAAATTGTAGTTATATTGACAAAGTGAAGCTTTTTTATTTTTGTTTCTTTTTTATATCTGTGAACCCTCATATCATTTCAGTTGTCCTCAACTGAGTATAATATAGTTTATACATGTATAATAATCCACCTGCATTTTCTCTCTCTCTCTCTCTCTCTCTCTCTCTCTCTCTCTCTCTCTCTCTCAAAATCAGCTTCACTTCATATGAAATATAATGAAACATTTAAAATTGTATTATTAAGAAGAAATAGCTTAAAGATTATTTGATATGTTTCTACAAATGCACCAAGCACCTATTATGTCATATATGTACATATGTTGTTAAATGAAAAAATCAATAAATAAAAAAAAAGTTTTGCATTATTATCATACATTAGAATAATTTGGATGGCCGACGATATTGATTGGATTATGTGCTCAACTTGTCGCTTAATATTGATCCTTAAAGTACAATAAAAAGTCAAACTCAACAGTATAAAATAACACAATATAAACGGTAACTTAGTCATCTGAACGCTGAATTGCTAAATAGAGTGTTGCAAAACTGCTGGAATAATCCCTATCGTGAAAAGGACCTTAAAATATCCGTATCGCATGGAGAGTCATATCTAAATATAGACATAGTAAATAGCCGCGACTAAATTTACATAGCGGGTATGTTCAGTTTATAGGCAAAATACACTGATGCACGAACATTTTACGGGCATTTCTATCGAACACGGCAACCACTAAATACATTTAGGAATACGACCATACATTCTGTATTTTGATGTTCACATAATTATGTCAATTGATTTCAACAGTCCAGCGTGTTTAAAGTATCATTCTTCAGTTTGGAGCTACATGAATAAATCTGATTCTGGCTCTTCAAAAACGTCAGAGTTGTAATTATAATCACCGCATGTTTCTATAGTATCTAAATAAACGCCTAGTCCAAATAAAAAGGAGGAACAAAATCCGTACATATTTTCATTAACCTATTGCTTCATTGCCGATTCATACTTTTTTAATAATTTTTTTTGGGGTTTGCTTTTAACAACCTTTACATGTATTTTTTAAATCGGCATAACTGGTTATTTCATAAAAAGAGGGAAAAATCAACTTTCTACATTGATGCGTACATTGTTTTAAAATCTTTTGTTAGGAAGAAAATGTTTATAATTCAAGTTTATAACGGGTATTATACACAGTAATTTTGAAAAAAAATAAAGCACGCATGCAAAATATTCATTAACAAGCATTTAAATAACTTTTTTTTTTACATTCTTACTTTTTCTATATACATTACCTTTTCATGTGATTAAAAGAAATATTTATTTTAAAAATTCCAACTGTTTCGGTATTCGAACCTAATAAAAAAAGTCGGACACGGTTACTCTCTATTCTAACTGCATTACCACTCGAATAATCTAGACATGACTTTCAGTGGGGGTATTTAACAGACCGTTAACGTTAGATTTCAAAGGTATTAGGGATTTTACCCAAAAGTTAGATTTTAAGAAATATGCCAAAAATCGGAAATGGCAGTTTTCAAGAAATTGTCTTATTCTCAACGTTAACATTAAACTGACTTTTGTTCCAAGGAGGCAATTTTTCATAACAATGAGGATACCCATTTTATAAAGCGTGAAATCTGCCACATTTGTCTGTGTAACCATTTTCAATTTTATACAATGTTCTTTTAAAAGTTAATATAAACTTTCCAGATAAAATTCTACACTGTTTTATAAACAACGTTGCAAGCAAAATAAAAGTTACATCAAATTCTGTAACCTTAAATTTTCCATTTTATCTTCAACTCCTTTTGGGAAAATTAGCATAGGAACTGCAACACCTTCTTTATAACGACGACTGACAAACATATCTCAGCTATTCATTCTCATTTTAATTAAACACTATTTAGATTATGCATTTGAATAACTGTGATATTTTAATCAAACTATTCTGCTAAATATTGCTTTTAAAATCAAGGGTTTTTTTTAAATCAATTTCTTTTAATAAATCAGCAGATTAAGTTAAAAAAGGGTTATATCAAAAATATGATCACAATAACACTTCTTTAGAAAATTTAGTTTGAAAATATAACCTAATTGACACAAATGCTATATCAATTCAATTTCATACCCCATTTTGATGTTAACAATTTCCAAAATACATATAATAAAATCATTGATTTTATAAATAAGATTTAAAATTATATCTGTTCGTTCAATGCGTATTTATTTGTTTATAAATATTCCATGAGTAAAAACAATAAAAAAAAATTATTATTTGTCACAAATACACCTTGATGCTGAAATATATAGTTATCCTAAAAAAAGAGAAAATTGGTCGGTTGATTTACCATATATAGCTGCTGCCATTGATTGAACTTTAAAGATGCGGAAACGACGTTTCTCTTGTCGCACTACGTCTGCTAAACGATGACGACAAAGGCCTTGATATATCTTTACTAGATATGCGATTATGGCAAATTCTACATAAAAGCTGGAATTCAGACCAATAGGGATATATATGCAGAGATAATAAGAATATTAAGAATACAGAGAAAATATAACTAAATCATTCATACCTGTACATTCCCTAGACTTTTCGTTAAAATATTCATTGTAGCAGCATGTTGTTTCAACCTTAAATATAATTTGTGTTTGAACCTTTTAGTGGTACATTAAACATTATCAAAGTATCCATGTGTTGAAAGTAGAAAAATGCATGATTAAATGTTAAAGAGTAATAAATACCACTAACCTGTTACAGGGGTTTGTGAAAACAACAGCAAAATAGATGTAAAAAAAATTCAAAGCATAGCCACGTGCGAGACATGGTGTCTTAACAGTAGAATGTTTTTAGAATAAGTATAAATTATCCGGAAGTTTTATGAGAAACAAACAATGATGATATTTCGAGCTCCAGAGTCAAGTTTTGAAAAACATGTATATCCACTGAAGTTGTCATAATTCGTTGGATTTATTTAAACATGACATAAAGAGGAAGTTTGTGTAGCTTTCCTCATTGTTAATTTCCTTACTCTTAATTAAGGATCGCACGTTTAATATAAATGCTCATGTACTCGATGAAGTTCTGTTATACGAATACGGAACTTTTTGAATGAAACTTGGAATTGTTTTTTATGTTAAGACTGAAAAATGAATTTAACAAAATAGCTATGTATGTAAAAGAATAATTGATTGAAAAGTAATACCTGGTATGATATGAAACATGAGACGTTGTTGGTTTTCTAACAGCAATTAAAACATGGTGATGTTAACTGGTGTCAGAGATAAAACTTGGTGTATCTATAATGTCATAAATATCAAATATAATTTATATAGATACTTTTTAAACACATTTTTGTTTAATAACATTTTTACTTTGTTTACTCTTTCAGTTATTATGATTGTAAAGTTGCACATTTCGGTCTTTATTATCTTATTTTCGCTTTGCCTACAATTTATAAAAGTTAATTAATTTGTAGAGTCTAAACTAAGATATATGATAAAAATAAAAGGAAGTTTAATATAATTACAGCATTAATAAGATATGTTCATTATTGATGTACCGGTAGTTTTTGTTACTTCTGAAGCCCTCAATCCTTTTTTCTGTAATGATGAGTAAACTGAAGAAGTGACGTTGATCTGTAAAAACGTTAAAACTGAATGTTCGTTTGAATTTTTCTTGTGAACATTTAAATATTTATTTAATTATATTTTTGGTACGAAAAATACATTATATTCGATATTGATATAAAAATAAACAACAAAAATATAATTTTTAAAATCCCTTTGTAGCATTTTCTTGTGTTGTTCCCACTGTGGGACCTGTTCGTGGACATCCGATCACTGGGTCACAGTCTTTAGCTCAGCATAAATAGGTCTGTCTTCAGAGATCCCTATCATAACCCGTACACAGGGTTCCTTGCAATTACATCCTATCCCCCGGGTCCACATACTATAAATTTAAACGAATGATCATTAGAAGTTTAATGGTGTCCTTTCCAAAGTCGTTAACTTGTTATTTTTCTTTTGTCTTAATGAAAGTTTAATGAAACTCAAAATATGACCATGAAGATGTCTTTACAGTTTAATTAGTCATGACTTCTTTATATTTATGATAGATTTGCTTGCTATTCGTGTGTGTTTTTGTGAGGGATGGTGGTTGAGATGAAGTGTGAGTGCACGCGCGCTTGCGTGTGTCAAAATGGCAATTAATGACTGGGCTTTTTCGGTACAATATTTCTCTGTTAAAGTTTTTTTAGGTACAATACTTTATGTTCATGTTAGGTATTTGTAAATCATGAAATTAAATAAATCTTCCTAAATTTTATTTTAAAAACAAATATGCACAAATACTGCAATACATGAAACTCATGTTAAACAAATGACTAAGTTCAAGTAAGTCATTGAATTTATAATTGTGATGGATTTGTTATTGTCATTTTTTCATTGTCCACTTAAAAAGCTAAAGACAAACAATTACGACAATATCAACAAAATAGATTGTTTAATGTTTTACAGAGTTGAAGGAACGTTATATCACGATCACAATTTTCCATCCCTGATCGTCTTCAACACTGATTTTGCGAGTCAATATTCAATGACATTAAAACTCACATTTACCAATAATCAGTAATTTCAAGAAGATAAAAAAAAAATACTATTTAGCGATCATTAATAAAACTAATTTACAAAAAATCAGTAATTTTAAGATAATAAAAAATTACTATTTAGCGATCATCATTAAAATTTCAAGTTTTTTCCGAATTTATTTTTTACACAGTTTATACAGCCGCTTGAGCTATACTTTCTAAAATGTGTAGAAACGTGCAATTTTTTTAAAAATCAAGGACCAAAATTTGGTTCAACGACTCTCATAATTGTGCATGCTCTTGTCAACATGTTTTGTTTAAATTAGCGCAAAATTTGTGGTGTCTTTATGAACTTTTTCATAAGCTGAATAGATACTAGCTGCAATACATTTCTGTTGTCGAAATAATAGTTGAATAAAACTCAATAGATGACTATCAACATGTTTAACAGTAAATTTAGACTTCTTTATATTTATGATGGATGTGCTCGTAATACGTGTTATATGTGGGATGATGGTTGAGGTTGGGTGTGAGTGCACGCGCGCGTGCATGTGTCAATATGGCAATTAATGACTTTTTTTTCGATATTCTATCCACAAACAATATGCACTCACCTCTCAATCCAAACTTCAAAAATGTGTTGACGTCAAAAATGAAGAAAACCTCGTCTTCTTTAGTTTGGCATTACGCGCACAAATTTAAGATACGATTTGTTATTGAAACAGTATAAATCACTTAGTTATCATAAAAAAAATTCTAGGAATAAAATACGTCATATACTTCATGAATACTTTTCTTTTAAACATGTATAAAATACACTTAAATATTAAAGGTCTTCCGTTTCCGACAGAAGACCTTATTTTCTTTCTCTATTATTCTTTTTTTCCTAACATTTTCCTCAAAAACGCGTCGATGGATTTTCTGAAACCTTTCAGAGATGATAGACAGTAGGTAAATTTATGTACACTTAACTTTGTAATGATGAGGTCACTTCTGGTCGTCACAATTGTCCGATTGTCGATTTTTAAAATGTTATTTTGACCGCCAAAAATATCTTGAACGGTTTGAGATTGAAATTTGAATTTTTCAGAGATGGTAGATTTATCATTTGTCAATACACAAGGGCTATGATATGGTCGTCCGTCTCTTTCGGTTGTCACCGGAAGCGAAACAAAAAAACTTGCTTTTTAAAAAAAATCCGTTTTTAATTAATTTTAAAATTTTGCTCAAAATCTAATCAAAGGCGTTTATGTGATCCATAAGAATGAAAGACTTTTTTTCTGTTTAGATATCTCTTTAGATATATCTATATCTGAGATATCTCATTGAGATTTTTTGTTGTTGTCCGATATGATAAACCTTAATATATAGATGTGCAAAATAGGTATCAATAATCTCTCCGTCACTTCCGGTCGTCACCGGAAACATAAAATGTTATGTTCTACTTTGTAATTTTCGATAGAATTTTCCAGATTCTTAAAAAAATGTAACCCAGCGTTTCAATAGCAAATACACAAATATTCCATTTGTTCAATGCGATATTTTTGATATCTCAGTGATTTTTTTTTCTTCTGATTTTGTCTGCGCGAGATCTATGAAACGGTTAGGGATTGAGACACCAAACTTTGCTATATGTAAGACCTTAACATGTTAATGTGCAGAATAGCTATTAATAATCTGTCCGTCACTTCCGATCGTCACCGGAAGCAGATAAAATTTTATGTTTTACTTTGTAATTTTCGATAGTATTTTCCAAATTGTTTTAAAAAATCAACACAGCAATAAGAAAGTATATAAACCAATATTTTTTTCCTTTGAGATGGATGAGATTTCTCATTAAGAATCTTTTTTTATTTTGTCAGCGCAAGATCTCAATAATGGGTAGTGACTGAGCAACTAAACTTTTGCCATAAAATAGAATTGAGCATTTAGATTTGCAGAATAGGTAACCCTGAGGTCTCTTTTTTGTTTGATATTGTTATGTTTTAAATATGTCGACGGAGAGAACAAAAAAATAATTTTTTATGGGCTTTGGGTTCTCAATATCACTCTGAGAATCAAGGTTTCTTTTCCTTTTTTTGGTCATGGTCTTTGCAGTCGGTATGTAGTATATAATGAGACTTTTGTAATTGTAATGAGTTTTGGAATTTAAAACTCTTCAGGATTTACATGATCAGTTCAAAATCGACGGAAGATCTATTCGTTGCTCGCAACGAGATAGCGTCTAGTTGTACTTATTATTGTATCTACAAGTATGATAAAAATACTACTACATGTATATTAAAAACGAATTCTTTTGCAGCTTTCCACAGTGTATACATATATAAATATAAATATTTAATAGGTTGTTTTAATATATCGAAATTGACATACCAATTAACAATCTCAACCATGTAAAAGATACAGTCATCTAAGAACGCTTTTTCAGTTATATTCTTTCTCATATATTTTTGGAGAAGAATCTTCTGATCTGGTCAGAAGTTTTTAGTTTTACCTCAATTACTATTTTTTTATAAAAAAGACATTTAAGCGAGAATAAACAATTCCATTACAGAGACACTATTTATTAATTAAATTGTCAGGTCTTTTTACCCAGAAATATTGGGAACAAAACATATACGAGTTATCCCAGAAATTAAGAATAAAATACTTTTCAGTGATATTTTCAGATAATTTTCTCATAAGAAGTTCTAGAAATATCAAATTTTTTAAACAATATAATCCGGGTTCTTTTGTGTATTTTGCAATTCCAAATTCTTGTTAGCGTTTTTTTTAATGAGTTATACAAAAAGGAAGACTGAAAGCAATCCTCATACATGTATCTGATTAATGTTATGCTTACGGGGGGTACTTTTCTCCCTTTGCATTATCTGACACCCTGTCTCTTTATCACACAGGTGTAAATGACACTCACACGGCGTCGAGCAGAGATAACCATAGAATCCTTTTCTGCATGACGATTCACAATTCCATCCAATACTTCCATGTCTGCAACCTGAAATATTTAATGTGATTGGATGGAATTATAACCGTGATCAATATAAAACAATTTTATAGTTTGGTTCAATAATATTGATGTGTTTTAAATGATTATATAATGATAACTATTGATAACATTCACGTATAAGTGAAAAGTAGGTTATGTGTCTGCTTTTTATCCAAGTATCTGAAACAAGAGGCCACTCAGCCATATTTCTTTCTGTGGTAACAATCTTAAGCGGACATGAACAGTCAACGCCTTGCAAAGAATGTTGATGAAAAATTATCATTTTTAAATTATTCTTAACCATTATGGTTTTAGATTCAAGCTTTACCATAGAGAGGTATCACAAAATTATGCAACTTGAGTATTTTTTTTAAGGTCATCTTTTTAAGTCACATACAGCTGTTGTATTGATCTGCCGTACAGTTAAACTTAAGTATTATATTTTGTTTAGCAAGTCGAATCAAATCATGAAACACATTTATGTTTCTTAAAGATGCCTAATATCTTGTAGTTCAGTACATACACAGTCGTTATATTTTGTGAAACGATAAACAACCCCTTTACCAGTAACCATTGCTGAAGAAGATAATTATTCAAATACTGTCAATGTACAATGAAAATCAAGACCAAAATAATTCGTTATGTATGGCTGTTTTATAATTCATTATAATATTTAAAATTATTATTATAAATTCATATTCTAAGCAGTATTTATTGTATGTTAATTTTACACAAGATTTTTTTATTGTGTTGCAAAGAGCTGTTTTAATGAAATATTTGCCTTATAGGTGCTTCACATACTTCCTGGTATATAGTACTAATTAGTTGAATCATACCATTACATCTGCATTGAATGAATATTTCCATATTTCCTGTGTTAAAACACCAATATATAAGGAATAAACCAAATTCTAAAATTTAACTCTGCAAATCTGCTTCCATTTATATGGTTGTGATTGTATGTGTCAATTAACATGACTAAAGCTTTAACAAGATAGATAGATAGATAGATAGATAGATAGATAGATAGATAGATAGATAGATAGATAGATAGATAGATAGTCAAAAACATACTTAAACATTTTCCAATGCTTGTGTCGAAATATTCGTTATAGCAGCAAGTTGTATTTCTCCTTAAATTTTCAAAGATAAATCTCTTTTTAACAAAATTACAGAAAAAGGGTTACACATTTATGCATTTGATGTAACAGCAAAGGTTGATCTACAAAGTAAATTATAACACTAATTAATATATAACTATATTATCATTAAATTGCTTTATTAATTTTTCCTACAGACCATATTTGGCTAGAATTATCTTTACTTGATAATTAACTGAAACTGACCTGTAACATTCTTTTGCAGACAGTGTTGAAAATATTCTAATGATCACAATCGTCATTCTCCACAAGGACCTGTTACTTGTGTCAAACATTCTCATTTTAAAAAAGAATCCTCAATATAGTTGCAACCAGAATGTTAATTAAGGAAAAAATAAAAACATTATAACAGGACACGAATTCACGGTCATCCTCTAGAAATCAAATGAAGAGGATAAATCAAAGTACTGAAAGTACTAAAAAACGCAAAACTTGGATGTAAAAAATAATTTCTAATTATTTACCTTAAGAAATATTTGATTTGCAATTTTGATGTTGATAGCAATAATATTGTAGGGAAAAGGATGGACTGCAAGGGTCTTTGTCTTTACGAGGCAAAGAAATTTGCGTGTTGAAATTTAAAGGCTACAATACTTAATAATAAGTATCATAATTTGTTTATATTAGTACTGAATAAACAGAAGTGTTTGCTTATAATAAGTGTGCACTGTGTTCACACGTTGCTTTATCTGGAATATTAAACAAAATGTAAAAATTCATGAAATGTGTCTTTTCATTTGAAACAAACAATTAAATGTAGAAGTTTTATATGTGTATTAGAACCATGAATAACATGCTCGAATATTTTCTTTAAATTCGAGTAATTTTGTTTGCATTTTCTAATTATCAAGTAAATATTTTATTCCAAGTTCATCATATTAATCTTTGATGAGAGTGACTTTTAAGAGGATATTAAGGAAAGGTGTAGATATTGTGCATCTAAAGTTAATATGTTACTTATAACATTTCTAGGAATTTTGGAATGTTGAAAGTGTAACGACAGGATTTTACAAGACAGAAAACAATTTTGTTATATCTGCTTATTATTGTAATGTTAATTAAAATTGGTTTGTATACTACTGTTCGCTTCTGTCCACTTAGTTAATCTTAACAAAGCAACAAGTTACAGTGTATATTTTAATCCAGCATGGTCTTGAGATAAAAATGTAGTCGATAACCATGGATAAAGATTTAATTAAAGTAAATTGTATTCATCTGCTTTCATTCCTATTCAAATTAATTGTTTTATATTGTGCAAATTTTATTAAATTGTTTACATAATTGTATGTAAAGATATGTCATTATACATATACAAAAGTTACACTTATGTTTGCTTTAATCAATTTGATGTGCAAGAACTATTTTTTGTGCATATAGATACAGGCGGCGCATATGTGAAATCTGCAAGGTCACTAAAATATGACTGCCGAACATAGCTTAAACTCTAAAAAAAAAAATTTGGTAGCCGTGTATGTTTCTGATTTACATTATTATTATCAAAGTTAGACACAAAGTTTTTAATTGAAATGCATAGAAAATTAATTGCCATACATTGTATTACATTTTGTGTGTTAACAAGATGTAATAATATGGTACAGAGCAAATGCATGTATGGAATGAATGGTTACCGTTATTTTCGTTTTTGAAAATGTTATAACTGCTGTATATACATGTATACACCAAATTATGTGATAAATTAAAACGATATGTAGACAGAAATAGAACCATTAAAAAGAAGTCTAATCTAAATACAACACAAATTTTTTTTATGTACACTTTTATTGTGAATCTTTGATGTGCTCAGTGTTTTCCCAAGAAAAATGTTGATGCATAGGGGGCAAGTTTGTTAGAGTTGTGCGCGGTGCGACGTAACAGCGCCCCAGCCAACGCGAAATAACACGTAATAATAATATAACCATTTGATGAAATGTACTACATGTTATGTACTATAATTGATGCATTTTCATGAAATCTACATCAACAAGTATTATTTCCTTTTATTTAAAATCATAATTATATCTTTAATCCATAATTTCTCTGGGAGGTTTTTCTAGCAAAACTACCATGTAGCATTTATGTCAAAATCAAATTTTTCAAGAGTCTGACTTTCACAAGAAATATAGATTCCCAAGGCAGTTCAACACCTTTTTCTATTTCCTATTTAATACATAGTCTGTCATTTTTTTTTTTGGTTGGCTTTTTGTACAAGAGACAGGTAGAACAAGTCCATTATTACAGCAAACTTGATTCAACTTATTCTGGACAATTAATTTTTTTTTTCAATTGGAGGACTATAGAAAAGTTTCTGTGAAATTTTGACACCAAATTTATTTACTTTTGTCAGATAAAGTACAAAAACTTTGCAGTCAGCCCCTTTACCTTAATTTAGATAACAGTATGCACGCATATATGACGTTAATATATATGACGTTAATCATTTTCAAAGGCAAACTGTACGATGTCTCTCTTGTGGCATCGCTCCTGTGTTTTACTTGCAATTTACTGATTTTTTTCTTTATCAAGTTTCCAATATTCTTACGGCAATTAAACAGTTCAAGCTTATTAAAACCGTCTTACACTATCGAGTGAACATTGTGCTATATTTAGGTCTTGGAAAATCCACAACATTAGATAATGGCGGCGATGTTGAAAAAAGCCTGTATATTAAAACAAAACGTGATCATGAATCTGTTTATTCCTTTATTATTGATTTTAAAATAAACTCAATTTTGATATATATCAATCATAAGGTACATGTAAGTCCTCTAAAAGTTTACCACGTGTGCCCCTGAAATCGATGCCGAAGTAACAGGTTAACGACATTCTCTGCGGGTGCAAGCGTTTTTATTAGTTTGATCGGGATAACGACAATTTTGTATCTACTAATTACTGTTTAGAGGTGAAATAATTGGAAAAAGAATTTTTGCTTGAAAATAAGCATGCATAGCGGGAGGACGGCGGCACTGTGTGATGCATGGCGGGGGTTCGTCAATGCATGCCGGGAGGAAACACCGATACCGCCTGCGCAGCTGCTCCACTTCTCTGCGTTCTATTATAAGAGATCGAGTCATCAGTCTATTTTTACTTAATATAGATGGCGTTAAATCGGAAGCGTCATCCCCATATTGCAATGCCATATAACGCTTTGCGTACTGCGTACGCTTAGCGCTTAAAAAGTTTCAGAAATCAAACTGAAACCAATCAGAAGAGTTTAACAGGAAAGAGATTTACGAGGAAATAATCGTGCCAAGCTCTAGTGTTCAACATCATTCTTAGACCGACCAGGATTTTAATTAGTCACATGCACATCTGTTGAATAAACAGTGTATATTTAAATGAATGGTTTCATCAAATTAAATTCATATTCTAAGCAGTATTTATTGTATGTGCGAATAGAATTTTTGCCTCATTTGGATCATTAGGTATATATTTTTGGTACTCTTGTGTACGTTAGTATTTGAAAATGAAAAATACTCAAAGAGGATTAGGAAAGTAAATAAGAGTCAGTTTTTAGTTATTATGGTAGCTGCTTATTATGGAATAACTTTTACTCAGTTTTTGACAAAAAAGCATAAACAGACTACAATTACGAACGATCTTTGAATAAACAATCTATTTTTTGTTTTAGGTAATGCTACAGTGTGCAATTGCTATAATTTTTTATTCTCTTTGATAGAAATCTGTGGGAAAAAAATCACTTTATTATAACATTTTGATGATTTCAACATTCACGTAAACTATATGTGTAATAGTGATTAATATATATTTAAAAAGTGAATAAACAAAATTAATCATTGTAATGAATAGCAGGATTTGATTTCATAGCCTTGTTGCTGTTCATTTGTGTTTTACTTGTGTGTTTTTTTATGATTGAGTCAGATTGACATGGTAGTGTTATATTTGATTATGAAACGTTTCAGTTAGCTTGATAGTTAAGATTTTAATAATATATAAAAATATCTTTAGTCTAAAATACTGAAAGTTCCAACTAATTCCAACTAAGCAAGTCAATGCATCACTTTTCTTAATATATGAATTATAAAAGTTACAAAAAAAATATTTACAGATAAACCATATTCCTAGAAATATTTTTTTTAAAAAGGACATTTTTCATTCCAAATGAATTGCAGTTCCATCTGACACTTTCTGTATGTTAAAATAAATCACGAATCTTTTATTTTTACTTAAAAAATTCTAAACAACTAAAATTATGTGTGGTCAATGAAATACATTTTTAAGATATGTTTTTAAAATATGTTGTTCTTGGTGGGGTTTTTGAAGATAATATAAATCATGCTTGAGTTTCTGATTGACTACGTCTATGAAGATTGTTTGAAATCGGGTATTACAACAATTTGTTGGAATTCCCATAGGTACCAATTGCGTTCATTTGTTAGCAGATCTATTTTAATATTCATATGAAGCAGAATTTATTCAAAGACTTGTACTTGAAAAAAGGGAAACCACTCACTGTGGGCTTCAACTCGACATTTAGGTATATCGACGACGTATTATCAATTAACAATTGTTACATTCATTCTTACGTATAATCGATATATCCCAGTGAACTTGAAATAAAAGATAAAACAGAGTCTGCGTCATCTGAATTAAGACAAAGGGACTAAATATCAAGTACTTTTTTACATACTAACTGTTGTCAACAGTTCTAAAATATGTACAAAATGACTGCAGCAGACATTCACAGTAATTTGATTTTCGGGTAAAAATTACTCGAATTTTTTTTCACAAAAATCAAGAACGAGAAAAAATGTAAATAATGACATCTTTGAAATGAAAACAAAAGATGAGAAATAAAGAATAATTCTTATTTCCGTTCGTTTGTAAGGTGTTTAAAACACAGGATCAATGAGAAGCGTTAAATTGACGTTGCGAAAAGTTTGCGGTTTCTCAGGGTCACTAGACGAAGGCACGTTGATCTGCTTTCTAGGAGTGATCTAATCATGCCATGGACAAGAAACTTTTGACATTGATAAACTCTATCCTGATTTACGTTTTGGTGAAATTTCTAGGGTCTATCTTTTTTCCTAAAAGAATAAGAGAAAATGTTTAAATAATTTCCGAACAACCCTCGTAATGTTGAATAAAATATCTAATTGAAACAGTTTAGTAATCGAATGAAATAAAAAAAAAGTAATGCAATATAAAATTTAAATACTAATATGCTTTTTTGATGGTTTTTAAAATAGAGGAATTTTTAAAAATAGAATTTTCCTTTTGGAATATGTTTAACAACGGGTTATAATAAGCTCTCGCAACATTTCCTTCTTCCTAATGTAACGTTTTTGGGTCTCGTAGCTTTAATGGTTACTTAAACACTTACGTTACATAAATTGTGTGGGTCTCTTATTTCTGAAATTTACCCAATAAATTAAAGGATTTATAGTTTTCTATAAATTTATTTATAATTGTATTAAACAGTCAAAATACAAGATAGGTGTAAATAAACAACAAAATCACTCGATGGGTAATGGGTAATAGATACGATGGGTAATGGGTAATTTACCCGATGAAACAGTATGGGGAATCTGTGGGGGACCCAAATATACTGGGTACGAAATTTAGCATCAGACTTACCCAACCTAAATGTAAGGCACAAAACGTCTTGAGTATATATTTACCATTCTGCTGGGCGCTAAAGGCTCCATTTGAACGGGAGTGAGTTACGTAAATGTTGTACTGTACTGCACTGCTGTCGTCTGCTCAGGGGCTCGTATATATGCACTTTGGTCGGTAGGTGCGAATCACCTCACGCGCAAAACATACGGTACCGTACGGATTGGCGCCATGTTTGAGGAGAATCACACTGTGATTATCTTTGCAACCAATATTGCTTATATATTGGCAATATATTATATATTGGGGCTATGCTTATAGTTAATTGCTTGGATAAGTAAAAGAATTATGCCTTGAACATTTGTAGGTAAGTCTTGTTGCTGTAAATACTCCGTTTATATCACGGATGAGTTTCTCTCATTGAGGAAATTCGGGTTCATGATATACATAAGTAACAAATATTCAATACGAGCTAATATAAATACAATGCATTATCTTGATATAAATAACCTAACAACTAGGATGTATTAACGAAGAAATTAAGCTTTACATGTTACTTAGGAACAGATAGAAGGGAAAATCATGAAGCTGTATATTGACTGAAAAATCCGTAACACAGCCCCCCTTCTTCTGAACATTCGTCCCGAATGTTGTACAGGTAAGAACTCTTATGTTGAAAGTTGGCTTTCCTTATATGGGAATAAATCTCCATTTATAAAGACAACATACTCACTGAGTTCAATTACAACAATTTATGGGATAACAATAAGACATCATAAATACAATACATTAATAATAACATTTTAAACAATAACAATAATGTGAATAAACATATAACTTAACCAATAATGATAACAATTTAAGAAAATGAATAATATGACATATATATCAATAAAATGTTTTATCACAGGTACACATCAGATGCATCACAAACCCAGCACAACATCACTGATGTGAAAACAACTTGAGCATGGACTCAATTAATCTACAGAGAACGTCAATCTCATAAAACGCACATTCTTGAGAAAGTTCCTTCAGAGCAGTAACAGAAGTTGGAATAGAGATGGATGATACACAGCAGCTGTTCCTCAGGAAGTCTAATATGAAAGGGAAATGTTTTGGATTCCGGTCGATGAAGAAAGGTGTTGATGGCAGTTTAGAGGACAAAGTTGCGAGCAACGAGGAAGGATCCTCCCGCAGTGTGGATCTGGTGGTGGTGAACATGGTCCCTCCAATGTTCAGGGTTACCACCTCGTCCTGCTTTGCAATGATATCTTTGACCTTTAGGGACAGCTTATTGGTAGGTATGTACGGAGTGGAAGAAGGGAGGTCCGGAACAGCATACTCCTGTTCGGGTTCTGGATCAATAACACCGTCTGTATGAATGGACAACTGATCAGGATTGGAGCGTTTGGAGACAAGAGTTGTCTTGGAATAAATGGAATTCTTGTCCGATTCTGATAAAGCCAAGTCTTTATTAAGGTCAGGCAGGGGGATCTCCAAGGCTTTTGAAGAAGCTGGCTTCACAGATAAAGCTGCAGAAGTGGAAGTGTCGGGACTAACGGTACTGGAGGCAGAAACTGGATCCTTTGGTGTCAGAGAGTCGCCAGAAGACTTCGGAACTGGGATCTTCAAACTCATCAGAGGAATGATGGTACGTGAGGGTCCAGCAGATGGGGGAAGTCCATAGCATCGCTTCTTCTTTGGAAGAGGCTCCAAGCATTGGGCTGTCCTCTTGGATCTAGCGAGGTTGGTGTTGCCTAATTGAGAACAGACTGGTCGTTGAACTGGATTGCAGAACTTCGACCTGTTCCTCTGGAAGGTCTGGAATTCAATCGCCTCGTCGCCAGTGAACGTACCAGTTGCCTTTTTGATTAATTGGAATGAAGACACTGGACAACCATGCTTTTGATCCGTTCTAGAAAATGTGTTGCCACAGGAGGTGCACTTATGACCGAATCCGGAGTGGACGGTCGTTATATGCCTCTCACAATGGTTGGGGAGTGAGAACTCTTTATCACAAATGGTGCAATCGTATTTCTGGATCTGAAATTTGACAAAATAAATTTTATTAGCAAGACGTAAAAGGGAAATATAATGGAAAGAGATAAAAATAATAGACGGGGATCCAATCATCATTTAGGGAAAGCAAGGTAGGTTATCTCCCTTATATGGTTTAAGTAAGTTATGGTGGACAATTTTTGGCTTATGTTTTAGAGTTTTTCTGATTTTGTATATAACATCATTTACTCTTTTAACAATAAGGTAGGGACCAGTCCATGGTCTACATAACTTTTTTCCATGTTTCTCATATTTTGGAGAGTAAAACCAAACTGCATCACCCACTTGATACAAGTGTTGATGAATTTTTTTGCTATATTCTCTGATCATGTGTTTGGTAGATGATTGAAGTTGATTACGGGCGTGGTTATGAATAATTTGTAATTTGCTTGCTAATTCATTTGCAAATTCAGATCCATACTTTTGCTTTTGTGTTTCAGGGTCTGGGACACCAAGCACCAGATCAATGGGTAGATGGATTGGTCTACCAAAAACCATTTCATTTGGGCTAACCTTTGTAGATTCGTGGACAGACGATCTATATGCCATCATTAAAAGGGGTATGTATTCATCCCAATCTTGTTGGGTTTCATTGACAAAGGCTGAAAGCATGTTCTCTATCGTACGGTTAGCACGTTCGATCATGCCGTCTGACTGTGGCCTATAAGGGGTAGTGCGGGTTTTTATAATGCCAAGTATATTGCAAATGTCTTGGAATAACTCAGACTCGAAGGATCTACCTTGGTCAGAATGTAATTCCATAGGTACACCAAATATAGATATAACTCTTTCAATAAGTATTTTGGCAATAGTGTGGGCCTTTTGGTTTTTGATAGGGAAAGCATCAACCCATTTTGTAAAGTAGTCACCCACTACAAGAAGATATGAATTTTTTCTTTTTAGTAAGGGGGAGTGGACCCATAATATCTATGGCCAACCTTTCCATAGGTTCTCCCACAATATATTTTGTGTAAGGGTGCTTTGGGTAATTTATGGGGGGATTTTCTTGATTGGCATAGATCGCATTTACTACAAAAGGTTTTAGCGTCTTGAGACATGTGATACCAGAAGTATCTGTCTTTGATTTTTGATAGGGTTTTTCGAACACCTAAATGACCGCCAGTGACACTGTTGTGCAGTTGTTGAAATATGAGATGCTTAAGGGATTGGGGAAGGACAATTTGGTATTTTGGCTGGACACCTTCCCAAATATGAAATAAGACCCCATTTAAAAATTTGAGGGAATCATATCTGACCCAGTAATATTTATGGGCTTCACTAAGATGGGATATTTCTTCCCATTTAGGTCTGTCCTTGGACTTTACCCATTCTATGATGGTTTTAATGATTGGGTCTTGGTTTTGGGATTCTTTGATGTCAAGTATTGGGGCATGGGGATCAGTATTGGGTAAATTATTTTGGGCGGTACTTTGAGCTCTTGTAGTTATAGCAGAGCAAGAGGGCTCATACTTCTCTTCTGCTTTATTACAGTGTTTGCAGTCAAGGGGACAGGGTCTCCTGGAGAGGGCATCAGCATTGCCGTGAGATCTGCCGGCTCTATGCTCCACTTTAAATTCGTATTGTGACAATAATTCGAACCAACGAGCAATTTGGCCTTCTGGGTTTTTAAAGTTTAGGAGCCAGGTAAGTGAACCATGGTCTGTCCTAACTTTGAAGGGTCTACCATATAGATAATGGTGAAAATTTTTAATGGATTTTACAATAGCCAATAATTCTCTGCGTGTTACACAATACCGTCTTTCTGTAGCACTGAAAGTTTTACTGTAATAGCAGATGACTTTTTCACTTCCATTTTGTTCTTGGGAAAGTACTGCGCCTAAGCCGTTATTTGAAGCGTCGGTATCGAGGATGAATAATCCTTCATTGTTTGGGTAGGAGAGGATTGGGGCACTGGTAAGGGCTCGTTTGAGTTTATCAAAAGCTTCTTGGCAGTTTTCATCCCAACGAAACTCTTGTTTAGATTCTGTGAGTTTATGTAGGGGTTTTGCAATATCAGCAAACTTGTAAATAAATTTGCGATAATAAGAACATAAACCGAGAAAACTTCTGATATTTTTAACGGAGGATGGGGTTGGCCAATTTATAACTGATTCAATTTTGGATGGGTCTGTTGCGACTCCATTTTCATCAACAATATGTCCTAAGAATGAAACTTGTTTCTGAAGTAGGTAACACTTTTTGGGGTTCATTTTTAGGTTTGCCCCTTTAAGTCTATGGAAAACTTGTTTCAGATTTATGATGTGTTCATTAAATGTCTGGGAAAGAATGATTATATCATCTAAATAGACCATACATATTTTCCAGGACAAGTTAGAGAGGACTTTCTCCATAAGCCTTTCGAAAGTAGCACCTGCATTGCAAAGACCAAAGGGCATGTTTAAGAATTGCCAATGACCACCCCCAGGTATGGAAAACGCTGTTTTGGGTTTGTCATCTGGGGCCATCTTAACTTGCCAATAACCGCTTTTTAGGTCTATGGTTGAAAACCATTTTGCTCCTGCTAGGGCGTCTAGGGTAGAATCAATTCTGGGAATTGGGTAACTATCTTTAATTGTCACATCATTTAACTTTCTATAATCAATACAGAATCTTATGGACCCATCCTTTTTCTTAACTAGGACAATCGGGGAACTCCATGGGCTATTTGAGGTTTCTATTACTCCCTTATCTAACATATCTTCTATTTCTTTTTCGACTTCACCCATTTTTGCTAAGGGTAATCTTCTTGGGTGTTGTTTAATGGGAGGGGCATTCCCAGTGTTAATTTTGTGTTCAACAAGATTAGTAAGACCCATGTCTGTTGATGTAGTGGAAAAGCTATTTTGATATTCAATAATAAGATTTTGCAATTTTTGCTTTTGTTCAAGGGTAACTTCTTTGGAGAGTTTCTCAACAATACACTGCAAGTGGTCGGGGAATTGGGGTTTAAACTCCGGGTTCAGAGTATTAAGGGTGTGGGAATCGTCAGAGACTTCCCTTTCTAACACTTTGTCAACACAGTTGACTGTGGCGATTTGGGTATTTTTGTAAAGCTTGACACTTTCATCTTTCAGATTCATGTACCGAACTGCGACCTCACTGTCTACCGTTATAAGGGTTTGGGGAATCAATAATTCATACTTCTCAACAAAACTCTGGATGGGTTCTATTACTCCAACCTCATCCTTAAATAAGGGGTTATCCACCTTTGCAGGGGCAATAAATTCACAATGGGGAGGAATTTCAATATCCTCAGCAAGACTAATCTTGCTACACGACACAACTTCTACACAAGATTTACTAAAGCAGGGAATGTCTAGACCCTGTACCTTTAGTTTCATCTTCTTCACAAAAAAATCACATGAATTCTGAATCATAAAATCTAATCCCAATATACATGGGGTTTGTATATCAGCCACAAGTACTGTATGGGTAACTTGAAAATTTTCAAGAGATATTTGAATGGGGCATTCTCCAGAAACTGGAATTATATCACCACTTGCAGATGTAAGTTTTATGGAAACTTGGGTAAGTTGGGGCTTTTCCAGTTTTAAATTTTTATAGAATTGGGTACTGACTATAGTCACGCTAGCGCCCGTGTCAACTAGCATAGGTATTTTTTTACTCCCAATTTTTCCAATAACATATATTCCATCATTTCCCCCTTTAATATCTCCCACTAAAATTTCTTTGGGGGTAGGTGTAGGACAAAGAATCTCTTTTTCAGATTTTACTTTGTTTTTATTTTTGAGTTTAGGTTTTATTTGGAGTGGTTGAGCCATATTTGATGGCTGTTGTTGGGGCCTGTCCCTTGAAACTGCCGACTTCCGACCCCTGAATTCGACATTGGGTAGTTTCCCTGTCTTCGAGGTTCGAAAGGTCTGGGGTTGTTGGGGTAATTGCTCCCATTGCTATGATTTCTTTGGTTTGGTGAACCCTGGGGTTTAGGTCCATAATTTGTGGGTTTTTGATTTGGGTAGTTGGGCCTATATGGGTTTTGGTAAGAACCCTGGTTTGAGTAAGATGCATGGACATTTTGTGCAAAATTTTGAGCTGACTTTTGGCCATTTCTTGTGAGAGCTCTGATTTCTTGGGTAAGGGACTGTAAATCTTTCCGCAAGTTTTGATTATCTTGTTTTAGAGAAGAGATAGGGTCCATTTCATTGCCATTAATTTCGTTAGAAGTTCTAACTCTTTGGGCATCGGCCAGTCTGTAAGTTTCCAAACGGATGGCCAATATCTCTGCTTCATTTATATCCCTAGGCTTAGCTTCCCTTAACCTTAATCGCATCTCTGGGTCAGGTAAGGCATCAATGAATTGATCCAGTGCCAGAATGCTTATACTAGTTTGGTCAGCTGTTGGATATGCTTTGCGGGTTAATTTTTTAATGGATTGGGCCAGTTCGGGTAAGGTCTCATTGGAACCTCTTGTTTTGGTTTTTAGCTGGGCACGGTACATTTCAGATCTCTCGACGGAGCCATAACGTCTGTTTAATGTTTTAACCAAGGAATTGAAATCCCGCCGTTGGTCTCCATTAAGTTCACTTAGTAGAGCCCGGGCACCACCCGTTAGACTGCTGGCAAGGTACAGAGATTTAGTTCTATAGTCCCACCCATGTAAGTCACACAAAATTTCAAACTGGGTAAGGTATTCATCAAAATCCTCTGACCCGTCAAACGTTTGAGGTTTTAGGGTGACATGATTGGGCTTTTGAGCAAAATGATTGGGAACTCGATTTTCATTTCTGTCCATCTCATATAATGGGAAATGGGTATCTTGTGGGTTGCAACCATAATTGTGCTCTAACTCATGCAATGGGTCTGTACGAACTTGATTCTGCCCAGGTGCTTGGGATGGGTAAATGGGTCTAGAATTTGGAAAGTGACGATTGTCTCCCCTATCATAAATAGGACTTTTGACTTCTTTTTCCAAATTATTAACATGCTCTCTCAATTTTTGGTACTCATTCGTCATGCCCAATAATTTTTCATTTACATTTTGCATAAGAGACATAATAACATCAAATTGATTTTGATTAACAGGTTGGGCAATGTCTGATGCCTGGGATGAGGAATAAGGATCGAGAGCGGGTGTAGCCACCCTGTCAGCCTCCAAATGGTGGGGCGTAGATGGACGGGACTTAAAAGTGACTTCAAAACTTTCTTCAGAGTCCATATTGTAAATGGGTACAAATAAAAATATTTGGTCAATAAAAATATACCAAAAAAAAAAAAATGTTGTTTATTTATTAATTAGTTTATGGGTAAACAGAGATAAGACAATGGAAATCCCACTTCTGACACCAGTTGTAACGTTTTTGGGTCTCGTAGCTTTAATGGTTACTTAAACACTTACGTTACATAAATTGTGTGGGTCTCTTATTTCTGAAATTTACCCAATAAATTAAAGGATTTATAGTTTTCTATAAATTTATTTATAATTGTATTAAACAGTCAAAATACAAGATAGGTGTAAATAAACAACAAAATCACTCGATGGGTAATGGGTAATAGATACGATGGGTAATGGGTAATTTACCCGATGAAACAGTATGGGGAATCTGTGGGGGACCCAAATATACTGGGTACGAAATTTAGCATCAGACTTACCCAACCTAAATGTAAGGCACAAAACGTCTTGAGTATATATTTACCATTCTGCTGGGCGCTAAAGGCTCCATTTGAACGGGAGTGAGTTACGTAAATGTTGTACTGTACTGCACTGCTGTCGTCTGCTCAGGGGCTCGTATATATGCACTTTGGTCGGTAGGTGCGAATCACCTCACGCGCAAAACATACGGTACCGTACGGATTGGCGCCATGTTTGAGGAGAATCACACTGTGATTATCTTTGCAACCAATATTGCTTATATATTGGCAATATATTATATATTGGGGCTATGCTTATAGTTAATTGCTTGGATAAGTAAAAGAATTATGCCTTGAACATTTGTAGGTAAGTCTTGTTGCTGTAAATACTCCGTTTATATCACGGATGAGTTTCTCTCATTGAGGAAATTCGGGTTCATGATATACATAAGTAACAAATATTCAATACGAGCTAATATAAATACAATGCATTATCTTGATATAAATAACCTAACAACTAGGATGTATTAACGAAGAAATTAAGCTTTACATGTTACTTAGGAACAGATAGAAGGGAAAATCATGAAGCTGTATATTGACTGAAAAATCCGTAACACTAAGTAATTTCTAATCGTTTTCAAGTATGTTTGGCGGCGGCGACATAATGTTTAAGGAAAAGCAATTTTAATAAAACAGAAACCAACTCTGAATGGCTTAAAGATGTAAATTGTTGTTTATTATTTAAATTTTTAATTTATACCTAATTTGAAACAACTATTCTTGTAAATATTCGCGTTTTATACCAAAAACACGGCAAACCATTCTATATTGGACCAGATAACCAAATAAATCGATGACCAAAACAAGACTTCTTTCTCTTTGTCTCATTAATTTGTATCTATTTAATCATATACAAACCAAAAACGGCGTTATGCGTTTCACGAAATTTAAAAAAAAAACAATTACACAGTTATTTCCTTTTGATATCATAATGCCAACACAAAAAAAGGTTTTTGAAAATCCTTGATATTTTGATATACGGCTTCAAGGATGAATATATATTTTTCTCAATCTTAAGGAATTACAGATTTAATACTCTAATCAATGTCTTTTGAATATTTTATAATTTGATTGTAAAATTTAGAAATCCGAGAAAGTCTTAGGAAGGGTATTGCTCCTGTCGTACGTTCGCTGGTTTTTTTTCTTAAATATGACATCATGTTATAAATAAAGAAATCGTTATTGATTTGTATTCTTTTTTGTACATGCTTTTGAAAACACCGTAGTTAAGTTGACGTACAAATACTATCTTAACATATTTTATTTTATTTTTTCACGGTTTTCTTCATATTGCATGATATTTTTTTTACTTTTTGTATTTATTATCTGACCACTATTATACACATGACACAAGTTTGTTTCTTTTCTGAAAAATATAGAGTTCCTGTAGCACTTCAATGACAAATCGTAATTGTTAGTCCATATATATTGTTAAAGCCATACTTTTCCATACGTTTCCTTTGAATTTATGTTATCTGATTGAAAGGTTTTAAAGGAATCTTTCTTTGGAAGATCTGAGATTTGAACTTTTTTACAAACATCAAAACTGTCGTCAAATTCATCACTGTCATACATGTCATCATTATCATCACTGTACTCAGAGTGTGAGGTCATTTCCCGCGAGATAGTTATTTTTCGAACAAGACTATAACGCTTTTTGGATTTACTGTATTCACATTCTGGTCGCGTTGCTGCATTCTCTCCCCTTGGAGTGTTGTTTTCATGAATTCTAGGAGGAGGTCGTAGAGTAGATGAATTGTTGCGAAAAAAGCTTTCGCTTTCATATCTTAAACCGTTTAACTGTTGAGAGTTCTGATCTGCTGATTGGACTGTAAAACAATAATTTTTATTAACAAGTATCATTTTATCAATTAATAAATAACTTAAAAGGCATAATCTTTTAATGTGATCTGCTTACTGTATCTTATAATATTCAGAATGTATAATGTATATATTTACAAAGAATTTAATAATAATATCATATATTATGAAAACATACTTATCAGTTGGTTTTTAGTTTTATTTTGAAAAAAAGTACCTACATGCTGCTGTGACTTCTTCTTTCTTACTCTTACTGAAATATGAGTTTTATTATTATATAATTATTATTCAAAGTAACGAAAGAACAATAAAAAAAACTTTCATCGAAGATAGATAGATAGATAGATAGATAGATAGATAGATAGATAGATAGATAGATAGATAGATAGATAGATAGATAGATAGATAGATAGATAGATAGATAGATACCAGATTTTGCAGTATATTATCGCCCCAATGCAGGAAAAAGAAACAAATATTGATGCTACTCCAATTATCATCCACATGTTTTCTCCTAAGAAGTTTGCCAATTTTTTCTCAAAATTATTCCTCGTTGTATTGCCTGTAGTGTATCATGTTAGTATCTTGTTAGATATTTGTAAAGAGATTGCGTAATAATAAAGATTAAGTATGACAAAAGGTGTGTTGTTACCTTGGCCATGGCCTGGGCAAGCTCCAGATACTTTATTGCAGGTGTTCTTACAATCTGATGGGCATTTGTTTTTACACTTTTGTCCGTAAAATCCATCAGTACAGAGTTTGCTACAATTTCTGCCATTTGTTCCATTTGGACAAACTTTAAAGTATAATGTTTCATTGAAAAGTTATTTAGAAAGAACTCCATTAATTTTGTAAAAATTGTTCTAAATGTAATACCTGTACATCCGCCTTCATCGAAAATAAAGTTTGGGCAGCATATATTTAAGCTAAAACAAGACAAAATATTATTAGAAACATACTTATTGATTTGTTATGCTGACGATGTTTAAAAGACCTCACATTACCTTACCCACACATATTGGGGTCCACGGTAGTAGAGCTTAAACACACATGGACATCAATAATCAGCATTGTAAACAGATGTATATAATCCTCCATATTTTTCGATCGTAGTGTGTTTGTTGTTGACAACTTCCTGGTTTAATGAATATATTTGTTTAGGGTTTTTCTGAGCAGGAAATACTATCTGTATTCCTTCTTATATTTAGTGATTGCTATCAACTATGTATGTACATACATGATGTACACTTTCAAAAAACTTAACTATGATTTGTAGAATGAATGAGGATAACCAAAACTACTGAGCCGCGCCTAAACACGGCAAAAAACCCCAAGTAAACACTTTTCCTCTCACTCTGCATTGAAACAATGCCATTTTTTATTCAGGCAGAAAACAATCTATAGTGTGTTATTTTCATTATCAGAGTTATGACCAATCTAATCTATTGAAAACTATATAACACTATTTTTAAGGGGTCCGTGTTCGCTCTGAAAACAATCTATAGTGTGTTATTTTCATTATCAGAGTTATGATTTTATTGTTATCAAAACCGATGTACTCTATTAAAAACTATATTACAGGAAATGTTTGGTTATCACTCAATATCCAGTACTAAGTGAATTAACCCTCTAAAGGCTCGGAGTATCGGAAGTCATTCGAAACAGTTTTATGGTTCCGAGAATAATACTAGAGCATTGAGTGCTTATTTGTGGATGTCGTCGGTCCTGTAACACACCAAGCGGTGCCGACAACTAACGCGCGGTATGATAATTTCTCTTCACGGCTTAGTGTGTTACAGGACCTACGACACCCAAAAATAAGCATTAAATGCTTATATTTATATTACTTACTCATGTAGCAATATACCTTCATCACCTGCGTATGGTGTTTTTGTCTCTCAGTTAATTCGATACGCAAGGGCATGCTCTTCGTATGAACAGTTTCTAAGGCGAGACAAGCTACTGACAAACAAGTTGATACAACAGGACTATCAACAGTCTCGATTGAATTCATCTTTTCGTAAGTTCTATGGTCGATACAACGACCTTGTCAGCAAATACAATCTTCTGTTGGGTCGTATGCTGCCTGACTTTTTCATACTAATTGTTAGACCATAATTAATCACCTAATTGTCTACGGATATTCCGTTTTTCTCGATTACGACAAAGAGCACATGGCGAGTGTGACCGGTCAGCAGAGGATGCTCACTCCTCCATGGCACCTGATCCTACCTCTATTTTTAAGGGGTCCGTGTTCGCTCTGCTCTTGTTTTGTAATTTTCCTTTGGACGTATGATTTTGAACACTGTTCGTTTTCACCAGATATCATTCAAACTGATGCCTATTTTTATGAAATATATGTGTATTGTCGCTGTAAAGCCATTATATATACGTTCTCATTCAGTGATATGAAACATACATGGATCCATACATGGAACAGCCATATTAACATGCTATTTCATTCACTTCCGCGACTAAAAATATAGTGCCAGAAACGTTGTAGAGAAACAACTTTTTTATTAAGGAATAAATATAATTATAGATAAGACACACCCTGAGGAAACCACACGCCAAGCCCTTACCTGGAACCCACAGGGCAAGAGGAAAAGGGGACTTCCAAGAAACTCCTTGAGGCGGGATGCAGAGGCAGAGCTATAGGCCAAAGTAAGTAAATATAATTAAATGATTATTTTTCAAAAGTACATATCAAAATGGTTTGGTAATATTGAACGTTACATTTAATATTACAAAAATAAATTAACTCAAAACACGTGAAGACGTTTATATTTGTGCACATGGCGCATGAATGATCAAAGTGTATTCATAGAAAAATTGAACGTCGCAGATTTCCAAAGCAAACATAAGGGGAAATATACACTGAATGTAAATATAATCATGTGATTGATAAATATAAAAACAAATAATGATTGGGCGCACGGCGGGTGTGACCGGTCGGCAGAGGATGCTTACTCCTCCATGGCACCTGATCCTACCTCTATCTTTTTGGAGGTCCGTGTTGCTCTGCTTTAAATTTGTAATACGTTTTATGGATTTTTGAAATTGTTGACGATTTGTTATTGTCATATTTTCATTACATAATTAAGTTGCCTCATATTTAAAAATAAGAGATAAAATAGTAGATATAAAAAGAACAGCTTTTGATATACTGTTTGGCAAATTATTAATTGGGTCATACTATATAAATAAGATCATGTAGTTGGTCTACAAGATTTTGACATTTGCATTATCTAACCATTCTCGTTACTTTTTGGCGATAAGCATTTTAAGTTACTGCTACGGTAAATACTTTGGTTCCAACAAAAAATGTAAATCCTGTTCAATAGGATATCACTTAATAGTTGTCAAGAATGAATTACAAAATAGGCACATCAGCAGCAGATATATTTTAGGTAGAACATGGGTAAAATGAAGGTATTGTGATTTCTAATGCAAATCTAAAAATTGTTAAAATTTATGGATAATACAACAATTGCTGACAAATCCGGTTAAGACTTAAGCATGCGTATGGTTGATTTCAACGTTATTATTGAGGTGCTTATTGTGTTACAGCTGTTGATTCCGGGGGTTTTGCGTTTTGTTGAGTGTGTGTTGAAAAGTAAATCAGTTTAATTCAATTTAATTTGTTATCGTCCGTGTAATTGCTATTTTTTTTTTCAAATTGAATAATTATTTTGTAAAGGCAATCTTCACAGAAAAATATTTTTTTAAACTTATGTACATTGTTTACGTTTAAATTAAATATATTCTAGATAATTTAAATGAAATAATACCAAAACATAATTTTTCTTTATAAAGCTTTCACGAAAATAAGGTGTTGATAGCATTATGAACATTAAAATGTGGCCAATTGTATTTCGATTTATATTGTACATTGAACATATTGTACCACGGGTTAGTACGTCGTGCTATTATCGTCTGCTTTCGACCTGCGTCGAAAATGGAATAACAACAGGGTAAGGTTAAACTAATAAAAAAAATAACTGGATGACCGACGAATGTTTCTGTTTAATTTTGTTATAAATAACAAAAGCGAGTTGAAGTCAAAATATGCGGCAGGAGTACAAAAAGTAAAGAAACGGATTGTCTGTAGAATTATCACAGGTACCAAAAATTGCCACCTTGTCGACTAAACTTTCAGTAGCGGAAGTTGGAAGAGGTAGCACAACGTTAAAATGAAAAGACGGAAAGTTCCGAAGCATGATACATTGCCAAACAAAACAAGTAAACAGAAAATATGTTGTTCTGAAAAACATGCTTATAACCCCTCCCTCCCCTAATGCAAGCATTCATATTTCTCAACCGAAAGAATGTCTCTACATTTGACTTTTTTACTATGTAAATAATAACACAAAAACAATTTATAATTAACATGAAAAAAAAGATTTAAGTGTGTATAGGGCGTCAATTCATCTAATCATCTATACTGCTATATTAAAATAATAGACTCGAATGTTTGGCCTTTAATACCGAGAAATCGGAGAAGTACTGTCTTTTGTTTTATATATTTTAAACATCATTGGTACTTAAAAATTACCAATTTGTTTTTATTTTCCCTCAATCAAGCTTCGCTAATTAATAATCAACAAAAAATCCTTTAAAAAATCCGGAAATCACCTGGATTTTTTGGATTTTACAATATTAAGCATGCGCATTACATTCACGCTTAATCACGGGAGGCTCTTTAGTTCATGTTTCCACAATATCACATTTGCATGGATAAACTCAGAAACGATAATACAAATACGTGTAAATTTTCATTGGAAATTTGCTATATATTCTGTTCATCAAAGAAAATATGGGAGATAACTCTAACTCAGTGCATTTAATTTGAAAAATCCCGAGAGTCATGGTGTGAAAAAAAAGGGAAAAAGTGTTGAATTCTTCATTAATATGAATTAAATTTTCAGATTAAAGGTATTTACAGCCTCAAAATGGTTTGTTATGAATAATTTGACTGTTATTTTCAATGCAGCTTCATTAATTTTCTCCAAAATCGTTTAGGAGCGATTCTGCAATTGTTTGTTACATTACGGGTATATGGGAGGCATTTTAACTGTGGTGAAGGCCTGTCCCGAGACACAGTTAGATTATTCTAATTAAGCAGGGTGTAGTGAAATTAATAATAGCATTATTGTAGAATTAAGGCTTGGTTATATGTAAATGTCAACAATACGGTATGTCGATGTATCTATTTCGTAAATGCAATTTCAACCCGTGCATGCACGGGTCAAAGTCTAGTTACATAAAATATAATATCATTCCTGGTATTATTTAACACACACTTCCTGATTTCATTGGTGTATTTTATATCAACTAGAATAAGGCTGAACATAAGGCACCACCTGTCAGTATGCATGCATTGTCAAAACGCATGTTGTTGATTTTTTACGTAATCCTTTCAAAAGGTTATGTCACTTGATAATTCCCCACCCCTTCTATTATATGCATTTAACAAAAAATTAAGAATTTCTTCCTTACTTCATTTCTTTCAAAGTAAATTTAAAAATAATTTTAGATTTGAAGTGTGCTATCTAAACAACCCTTTACTGGGTTCCAAACTTTTCATATAAAGCACGTGTTTACATTTCACACTTTTGTCGATTAGATATACTGTGTAGGCATATAATAGTATTGGGTTCTTAAACTCACAAAGTTTTATCTAATATTGATATGTTCAATTTTTTTTTGTTTATTTTTTTCTGTATTTAGACATGATATTTAATCTAAATATGACTACACTTAGCGCCGGGTTTTGGGCCCTTTTCGGTCGCTTCTGTTGCGTTTATTTCTTAACTTAATATCACTTTTGTTAAATTTTGTAAAGAGTCTTGTCAGTTTCCAACATGAATTAAGATTTTATACTGTGATCCAATAAGCTCATTCTATGTTTTTCTCCTTACAACTTTCGAAAAAAGGAGAATTTTTGCTTATCTGCCCTTGATCAAACATAAGATTTATATTAATATGCATGAGAGGTGGAGCTGACATTATCAGAATGGTACTAAAATTAGACTAGCATGAATAACAATGCCATGTATAAAAATTTATGTGATCACTCTTTCACCATAACCCTATCTTATCTATATGGTACAAGTATATTATTTACTATGGTTTCAACCATTAGACCACGCCCATGTACGTACAGAAGACTTAAAATCAATGCTTGACAACTTAACGTGTTCGAAAACATTGTCCTAGTTAGCATATAACATGCTACCTTACACTTCATTTGATATAATTTTGTATTCACAAAGATACCTGAGGTGAGAAATCACGTGGTGAATTATAATATTCAACATGCATCAACCCTTGGTTACAACAGGGAAAGCGAAAGGAAAAAGAATCAGTTTTTCTTGGATTTACAAAATTGGAGTTAATTTTTTCTTAACTTCTATGAAATAAGAGTTAAATATGTCAAAATATATAGATAGAAATATTAAAATAATGTTTAAATATGTTTATTAGAACATCATGAATATATCATAATACACAAACTATCCAGAAGTCTGTGCTGAAAATTAGGAAGCTAAAGTAACAGTACTCTAAAACTAATGAGTTAATGAATATTGTTCATTTCTTTCTTGAAAACCTTCCGCCACAAAATATAGTCCCTTACTAAACTCTGTAAAAATGTAATTTTTTTTTAAACAATTTTATTCAATAAAGTTTATTTGGCATTGTAAAACATAAATATACTACTAAAATTAATACCGGTTTGTGATGCAGAATTTTCAGACTAGAGGTGACCCAAAATAGCTACCCAAAACCTGAGGAGCGAACCTCTTTAATGATTCTGAACGATTTGTCATTCTTAAACGACAATATAAGTAATAAACGGCATTGTTAAAAAGTTCACCGGGATATGAACTTGGTTGGTACGTGATCAAATCTTCTTCACAGGATTTGATCACGCGACCAACCAAGTTCATATCCCGGTGAACTTTTTAACTTGCCGTTTATTTCTTATTTATACCATCATAAATCTAGGTATATATTCCATCACCAATGTTGCTATACTAGCAGGCGCTTCCTTGTTTTAGTCATACCATTATAGCTAGTTGGGACAATGTTTTTGTAATTAATATTTTTTTCTGCTGCTGTTTCTTTCTGGCTTTTGCTCGACAAGCTGAAGCCTGTTTCGTTGTTACTTTTTATCGATGACCTCAATTCATCAAGACTGCTGACAGTAATTTCACCAACTGCATCAGTGGACGACATTCTGGCTTACCAGTAGTGCATATGTAATATTATATCAATTGACAGTTATTTACATTGTCATATAGTTTATTTTTGCTTGTCTGCAAAGCATAACCTGAAGAATATATGCCTGTCTACTACATTTCTAAGCAGCTATGACCAAACATCAGCAAATAAAACTTATATCAAAATACTTTATTGTTATCATTGCATTAGGCAATTAACCATTTTTTCCCGAATTTCATATACTAGTATAATAATCCCTTTTAATGTTAAGGTCAAGATCTAGTAAATGGAAGGTGCCTACAGGTTTATAAAATTCAAGATATAAATTCTTTCAATAATGCTTCATAACAATATCTTATCTTTGTTTGATAGGGTATACCGGGGCTAAAATGTTTTGTAAACACGATGAAAAATAATGTTTTAAACTGTCATTTTCCATAAAAATATGAAGGAAATAAGTAACAATTTCGGAGTTTTGTCCATTTTTTCTAATAAAATATATCTAGAATGCCTACAGTCTCTCCAAAAATGGTATTAAACAAGCTCGTGACCTCCTCTCTAAAATGATGTCAAATTGAATGTAGTTATCGGGATTACTTTTCCCATGATTTAACATTAAATGCCAAGAAATAGTTTAATTTCCTACATAATTCCTTTAAAGCCGTAAGGTACGGGAAAAATATTCTTCAAATCAATTTTGACGTCATAATGGTTCTATCACCAAAACGACACTCTTGAATCATTTACTAGATATTGACCTTAAGTTTAAAATACTGAATTAATTAAAAACTTATAACAATAAACAAAGAAATCTAATATTTGAGTTTTATATTGACACATGCATCTAAATATATATTTTGAAAAGAAACATACATATGCCAATGCCAGATTTAAAAAAAAAACAATGTATGAATTTGTCAATAGATAGATAGATAGTACAAACCATAATTTTCAAAATTGTCCGGCACAAGAACCCCCAAAAAAATGATCACGATACATCGAGAATTGTTTTCTTTAAGTTATTTGTTTATTTCTTTACGTATATCAATATCCCTTGTTGCATTTATTATTTATTTTTCTCATTATCTAAAAGACCAAGTAAAGCAACGCTTATCAAAGCTATATAAGAGATATATTAGAATATCTGATAATTCTTTTAAAGAATCATTGGACAAAATTATCCATACTATTAAACAAATGGGACGACAGTGCGTTCAATAAATCAACATCAAAACATAAATCAATATAAGCCATTTCGTGAAAAAGTACATGTATGCGGACTTTTTTTTTGTAAATATATCTGTTTACTATTAAAATATCTATTGGCAAAATATAATATCATAACATGCTCTGATAAATAAAACAATAATAAAAAACAACATTTTGTCAAATGAAGGTGTACATTGTAATAAGCAACTTTTTCTTCAAATAATGTTCGTACAAACCACCTGGATTTCCTATATTTTAATCTGCACAACACTTTATTTGAATACTTACACTTTTGATTAGACAATAATCACTAATAAAGAAACACATTGTCGTTTTACGTTAGATCTTATTTACAAAAGCAATCATAAACTGAACCTCATAAAATTCATCGCCTGCACAACAAATTCCGACTCTGTACCCAATAGAAATGAATGAAGCAAGACAAGATAGTGTTATAACGATGGTATTTTTGTTACCTTACCCACTAATATGAGGGTCTACAGTCAGAGAGCTTAGACATAAATGAACTCAAATCAACAGCAGAATTGACCCATATGATGTGTCTATAATACTCTTCTATTGTTTTCATTTTGTAAATTACAACGTGTTTTGTACATTGTTGATATTTTCTTTTCTAACACGAAATACATTTTGCTGTCTATGTTTAATAGTCCCTCACATATATTCGGGTCAGTTTCAGTTTATTTTTCACTCAACACCATATAATGGTACATGAGGTACATGATGAAAACATAACATATTTACATAAATACAATATAGTTGTAAAGGTCAAGAAAGTAAATGGGGTGAACAAACAGTTTGATTAATTTTTGAAATAAAGAAACACAATTTTCTTAATGTAATATAATTACTTGAAGACATGATTTCATAGAACTTTTTAGTGTTAGGAGAAGAGCAGTAATATGTATCTAAAAACTGACTTCGTAATTTACTTAATGCCTTGCATTCTAAAATCACATGAAATTCATCACCAATTTTGTTACAATTACACAAATTACAATAACGTTTACTCCAAGGTAAAAGAGCTTAAACACACATGTACACCAATTATCAGCGCAGCAATTACATGAACTTAATCACCCATATTCTTCAAATTTGGTGTGTTTGTTGTTGACAACTTTCCGGTCTGAATTAAAAAATTTTTTAGAGACTTTCTAAGCGGGAAATACAATCAATGACCCCTCCTTCATTTATATTAGTAATTGTTATGTATTAATAAGCAGATTAACATTATATAATATTCACATGTAATTAATTTGATATTTTAAAATATTTTATTTCGACTTTTAATAACTAAGATAACGTTTGTATTATCGAAAGGTTTAAATAAAGAAATAGATGACGATTATAAAAATTACACAACCACGTTCATACACAAAGAAAAACCACTAAAAAATACTAACCGGACACACCCGCCGTGTGCTCTTTGTCGTAATCGGAAAAAAAAATGGAAAAGTCATCATGCGACCCAGTGGAAGATTGAAAAAAAAAATCAGAAACATATCATTTTCATTGATATTGCTCATTTTGTATCATTTTGTGCTTAGAAAAATCATCGTGATTAAAGAACAATGTCAAAACTATATACATGTATTCAGGGGTATAATTGATCATCTATGGAAGCCTTGATACTTCCACCTCATAACATAGAAAATATAACATTGCTTTATTTATAATTGACATTTTTTAAGTATGTGTACCAAGCTAAACACTCAAAGGATTATTTCAGAGAAAATGTAATGTTCGTTTTATAATAAGTCTTTTGTAACAGACACAGTATTATCTATTTAATCGATGTCCGGGATTACTTCAAGGAAGAACCAGCCTGGTCTGATAAAGCAATATTTCGACGGTTACCAGCTAGACACGAAGTGTATATATTTCCTAAGTCACATTATTACATCACTCATACATAATGGAATATATGTATTGATACTAACAATACAAAATATTTTTTCATGCAAAGTAGCATGATATACTTTTTCATTTTAATTTCGAGCATTGATAATTATATACATGAGAAAGAAATCTAAACCAACAATAACATTACTTTTCTTGTGGCTAGTCAGAGGAATCAAATGTTTCAGGTTTGTAGATTTTGGACTTTATTTAAGTTTTGACTTTATGTGATATTCATTTGCAATCAATATCGGATTCAATTTTTTTAGAACATCCATATCCAAATCCAATTCCAAGATGTAAGGTTCACACCCTTGTCTGTGTTGAATACTTGTGTTCCTGATTAAAGCTGACGACGCTAGTAAATAGGCACCGTTACACAGGTACCTGGTATATAAACCCTTCGTTTTCGTTACATCCGATTGCACACTTGAAACTCGTGGCCGACGTTAAGTGTTCCTTTCGTTGTCTTTGGATTTAAATGAATTTAATTCTAACTTAATATGCATATAATGATTGTAAATGATGCATTCACCATTTAACTTTATGTTAGTACTCTTTTGGTTTAAGAAAAGTGCGTAAAACCTAATAATTTCATTGCGACCGAGTGACACGGTGAGATGTACGTCCACATAGGTGGCTATACAGCGAAATACTTTAAACGTTAAGGGGTATGTGGCTTATATAGGGGTTGAAGGGAAAGCGGTGCTGAAAGAGAAATATAGCGGACAGTGTCATTTTACGAGCGGTGTTCAGCTTTAAAACAGATAATCATACTACATGAAAATGTACTCTTGTTGTTTTATGATTTTTGATCGATTAAACCTTGGAGGTGTTTCAAAGTAAAGTTGTATGTAGTTCACATGATCATGGACGAAACAACGTTTTAAGAGTGTTCGAATTAAAAATAATGCTTTAGATTTTCTTTTAGAAACAAAATTTTAAAAAAACCTGCCATATTTAGTAGTGCAATGTGCAATGCCTTCAACTACATTTCATATGTCAAGGTAGGGACAACTGTCTCAAAGCTCTATAGCTAGATTTTTAATTGTGATTTTTTAATAACAAAATATTGTTACGGATTTTTCAGTCAATATACAGCTTCATGATTTTCCCTTCTATCTGTTCCTAAGTAACATGTAAAGCTTAATTTCTTCGTTAATACATCCTAGTTGTTAGGTTATTTATATCAAGATAATGCATTGTATTTATATTAGCTCGTATTGAATATTTGTTACTTATGTATATCATGAACCCGAATTTCCTCAATGAGAGAAACTCATCCGTGATATAAACGGAGTATTTACAGCAACAAGACTTACCTACAAATGTTCAAGGCATAATTCTTTTACTTATCCAAGCAATTAACTATAAGCATAGCCCCAATATATAATATATTGCCAATATATAAGCAATATTGGTTGCAAAGATAATCACAGTGTGATTCTCCTCAAACATGGCGCCAATCCGTACGGTACCGTATGTTTTGCGCGTGAGGTGATTCGCACCTACCGACCAAAGTGCATATATACGAGCCCCTGAGCAGACGACAGCAGTGCAGTACAGTACAACATTTACGTAACTCACTCCCGTTCAAATGGAGCCTTTAGCGCCCAGCAGAATGGTAAATATATACTCAAGACGTTTTGTGCCTTACATTTAGGTTGGGTAAGTCTGATGCTAAATTTCGTACCCAGTATATTTGGGTCCCCCACAGATTCCCCATACTGTTTCATCGGGTAAATTACCCATTACCCATCGTATCTATTACCCATTACCCATCGAGTGATTTTGTTGTTTATTTACACCTATCTTGTATTTTGACTGTTTAATACAATTATAAATAAATTTATAGAAAACTATAAATCCTTTAATTTATTGGGTAAATTTCAGAAATAAGAGACCCACACAATTTATGTAACGTAAGTGTTTAAGTAACCATTAAAGCTACGAGACCCAAAAACGTTACAACTGGTGTCAGAAGTGGGATTTCCATTGTCTTATCTCTGTTTACCCATAAACTAATTAATAAATAAACAACATTTTTTTTTTTTTGGTATATTTTTATTGACCAAATATTTTTATTTGTACCCATTTACAATATGGACTCTGAAGAAAGTTTTGAAGTCACTTTTAAGTCCCGTCCATCTACGCCCCACCATTTGGAGGCTGACAGGGTGGCTACACCCGCTCTCGATCCTTATTCCTCATCCCAGGCATCAGACATTGCCCAACCTGTTAATCAAAATCAATTTGATGTTATTATGTCTCTTATGCAAATTATTGGGCATGACGAATGAGTACCAAAAATTGAGAGAGCATGTTAATAATTTGGAAAAAGAAGTCAAAAGTCCTATTTATGATAGGGGAGACAATCGTCACTTTCCAAATTCTAGACCCATTTACCCATCCCAAGCACCTGGGCAGAATCAAGTTCGTACAGACCCATTGCATGAGTTAGAGCACAATTATGGTTGCAACCCACAAGATACCCATTTCCCATTATATGAGATGGACAGAAATGAAAATCGAGTTCCCAATCATTTTGCTCAAAAGCCCAATCATGTCACCCTAAAACCTCAAACGTTTGACGGGTCAGAGGATTTTGATGAATACCTTACCCAGTTTGAAATTTTGTGTGACTTACATGGGTGGGACTATAGAACTAAATCTCTGTACCTTGCCAGCAGTCTAACGGGTGGTGCCCGGGCTCTACTAAGTGAACTTAATGGAGACCAACGGCGGGATTTCAATTCCTTGGTTAAAACATTAAACAGACGTTATGGCTCCGTCGAGAGATCTGAAATGTACCGTGCCCAGCTAAAAACCAAAACAAGAGGTTCCAATGAGACCTTACCCGAACTGGCCCAATCCATTAAAAAATTAACCCGCAAAGCATATCCAACAGCTGACCAAACTAGTATAAGCATTCTGGCACTGGATCAATTCATTGATGCCTTACCTGACCCAGAGATGCGATTAAGGTTAAGGGAAGCTAAGCCTAGGGATATAAATGAAGCAGAGATATTGGCCATCCGTTTGGAAACTTACAGACTGGCCGATGCCCAAAGAGTTAGAACTTCTAACGAAATTAATGGCAATGAAATGGACCCTATCTCTTCTCTAAAACAAGATAATCAAAACTTGCGGAAAGATTTACAGTCCCTTACCCAAGAAATCAGAGCTCTCACAAGAAATGGCCAAAAGTCAGCTCAAAATTTTGCACAAAATGTCCATGCATCTTACTCAAACCAGGGTTCTTACCAAAACCCATATAGGCCCAACTACCCAAATCAAAAACCCACAAATTATGGACCTAAACCCCAGGGTTCACCAAACCAAAGAAATCATAGCAATGGGAGCAATTACCCCAACAACCCCAGACCTTTCGAACCTCGAAGACAGGGAAACTACCCAATGTCGAATTCAGGGGTCGGAAGTCGGCAGTTTCAAGGGACAGGCCCCAACAACAGCCATCAAATATGGCTCAACCACTCCAAATAAAACCTAAACTCAAAAATAAAAACAAAGTAAAATCTGAAAAAGAGATTCTTTGTCCTACACCTACCCCCAAAGAAATTTTAGTGGGAGATATTAAAGGGGGAAATGATGGAATATATGTTATTGGAAAAATTGGGAGTAAAAAAATACCTATGCTAGTTGACACGGGCGCTAGCGTGACTATAGTCAGTACCCAATTCTATAAAAATTTAAAACTGGAAAAGCCCCAACTTACCCAAGTTTCCATAAAACTTACATCTGCAAGTGGTGATATAATTCCAGTTTCTGGAGAATGCCCCATTCAAATATCTCTTGAAAATTTTCAAGTTACCCATACAGTACTTGTGGCTGATATACAAACCCCATGTATATTGGGATTAGATTTTATGATTCAGAATTCATGTGATTTTTTTGTGAAGAAGATGAAACTAAAGGTACAGGGTCTAGACATTCCCTGCTTTAGTAAATCTTGTGTAGAAGTTGTGTCGTGTAGCAAGATTAGTCTTGCTGAGGATATTGAAATTCCTCCCCATTGTGAATTTATTGCCCCTGCAAAGGTGGATAACCCCTTATTTAAGGATGAGGTTGGAGTAATAGAACCCATCCAGAGTTTTGTTGAGAAGTATGAATTATTGATTCCCCAAACCCTTATAACGGTAGACAGTGAGGTCGCAGTTCGGTACATGAATCTGAAAGATGAAAGTGTCAAGCTTTACAAAAATACCCAAATCGCCACAGTCAACTGTGTTGACAAAGTGTTAGAAAGGGAAGTCTCTGACGATTCCCACACCCTTAATACTCTGAACCCGGAGTTTAAACCCCAATTCCCCGACCACTTGCAGTGTATTGTTGAGAAACTCTCCAAAGAAGTTACCCTTGAACAAAAGCAAAAATTGCAAAATCTTATTATTGAATATCAAAATAGCTTTTCCACTACATCAACAGACATGGGTCTTACTAATCTTGTTGAACACAAAATTAACACTGGGAATGCCCCTCCCATTAAACAACACCCAAGAAGATTACCCTTAGCAAAAATGGGTGAAGTCGAAAAAGAAATAGAAGATATGTTAGATAAGGGAGTAATAGAAACCTCAAATAGCCCATGGAGTTCCCCGATTGTCCTAGTTAAGAAAAAGGATGGGTCCATAAGATTCTGTATTGATTATAGAAAGTTAAATGATGTGACAATTAAAGATAGTTACCCAATTCCCAGAATTGATTCTACCCTAGACGCCCTAGCAGGAGCAAAATGGTTTTCAACCATAGACCTAAAAAGCGGTTATTGGCAAGTTAAGATGGCCCCAGATGACAAACCCAAAACAGCGTTTTCCATACCTGGGGGTGGTCATTGGCAATTCTTAAACATGCCCTTTGGTCTTTGCAATGCAGGTGCTACTTTCGAAAGGCTTATGGAGAAAGTCCTCTCTAACTTGTCCTGGAAAATATGTATGGTCTATTTAGATGATATAATCATTCTTTCCCAGACATTTAATGAACACATCATAAATCTGAAACAAGTTTTCCATAGACTTAAAGGGGCAAACCTAAAAATGAACCCCAAAAAGTGTTACCTACTTCAGAAACAAGTTTCATTCTTAGGACATATTGTTGATGAAAATGGAGTCGCAACAGACCCATCCAAAATTGAATCAGTTATAAATTGGCCAACCCCATCCTCCGTTAAAAATATCAGAAGTTTTCTCGGTTTATGTTCTTATTATCGCAAATTTATTTACAAGTTTGCTGATATTGCAAAACCCCTACATAAACTCACAGAATCTAAACAAGAGTTTCGTTGGGATGAAAACTGCCAAGAAGCTTTTGATAAACTCAAACGAGCCCTTACCAGTGCCCCAATCCTCTCCTACCCAAACAATGAAGGATTATTCATCCTCGATACCGACGCTTCAAATAACGGCTTAGGCGCAGTACTTTCCCAAGAACAAAATGGAAGTGAAAAAGTCATCTGCTATTACAGTAAAACTTTCAGTGCTACAGAAAGACGGTATTGTGTAACACGCAGAGAATTATTGGCTATTGTAAAATCCATTAAAAATTTTCACCATTATCTATATGGTAGACCCTTCAAAGTTAGGACAGACCATGGTTCACTTACCTGGCTCCTAAACTTTAAAAACCCAGAAGGCCAAATTGCTCGTTGGTTCGAATTATTGTCACAATACGAATTTAAAGTGGAGCATAGAGCCGGCAGATCTCACAGCAATGCTGATGCCCTCTCCAGGAGACCCTGTCCCCTTGACTGCAAACACTGTAATAAAGCAGAAGAGAAGTATGAGCCCTCTTGCTCTGCTATAACTACAAGAGCTCAAAGTACCGCCCAAAATAATTTACCCAATACTGATCCCCATGCCCCAATACTTGACATCAAAGAATCCCAAAACCAAGACCCAATCATTAAAACCATCATAGAATGGGTAAAGTCCAAGGACAGACCTAAATGGGAAGAAATATCCCATCTTAGTGAAGCCCATAAATATTACTGGGTCAGATATGATTCCCTCAAATTTTTAAATGGGGTCTTATTTCATATTTGGGAAGGTGTCCAGCCAAAATACCAAATTGTCCTTCCCCAATCCCTTAAGCATCTCATATTTCAACAACTGCACAACAGTGTCACTGGCGGTCATTTAGGTGTTCGAAAAACCCTATCAAAAATCAAAGACAGATACTTCTGGTATCACATGTCTCAAGACGCTAAAACCTTTTGTAGTAAATGCGATCTATGCCAATCAAGAAAATCCCCCCATAAATTACCCAAAGCACCCTTACACAAAATATATTGTGGGAGAACCTATGGAAAGGTTGGCCATAAATATTATGGGTCCACTCCCCCTTACTAAAAAGAAAAAATTCATATCTTCTTGTAGTGGGTGACTACTTTACAAAATGGGTTGATGCTTTCCCTATCAAAAACCAAAAGGCCCACACTATTGCCAAAATACTTATTGAAAGAGTTATATCTATATTTGGTGTACCTATGGAATTACATTCTGACCAAGGTAGATCCTTCGAGTCTGAGTTATTCCAAGACATTTGCAATATACTTGGCATTATAAAAACCCGCACTACCCCTTATAGGCCACAGTCAGACGGCATGATCGAACGTGCTAACCGTACGATAGAGAACATGCTTTCAGCCTTTGTCAATGAAACCCAACAAGATTGGGATGAATACATACCCCTTTTAATGATGGCATATAGATCGTCTGTCCACGAATCTACAAAGGTTAGCCCAAATGAAATGGTTTTTGGTAGACCAATCCATCTACCCATTGATCTGGTGCTTGGTGTCCCAGACCCTGAAACACAAAAGCAAAAGTATGGATCTGAATTTGCAAATGAATTAGCAAGCAAATTACAAATTATTCATAACCACGCCCGTAATCAACTTCAATCATCTACCAAACACATGATCAGAGAATATAGCAAAAAAATTCATCAACACTTGTATCAAGTGGGTGATGCAGTTTGGTTTTACTCTCCAAAATATGAGAAACATGGAAAAAAGTTATGTAGACCATGGACTGGTCCCTACCTTATTGTTAAAAGAGTAAATGATGTTATATACAAAATCAGAAAAACTCTAAAACATAAGCCAAAAATTGTCCACCATAACTTACTTAAACCATATAAGGGAGATAACCTACCTTGCTTTCCCTAAATGATGATTGGATCCCCGTCTATTATTTTTATCTCTTTCCATTATATTTCCCTTTTACGTCTTGCTAATAAAATTTATTTTGTCAAATTTCAGATCCAGAAATACGATTGCACCATTTGTGATAAAGAGTTCTCACTCCCCAACCATTGTGAGAGGCATATAACGACCGTCCACTCCGGATTCGGTCATAAGTGCACCTCCTGTGGCAACACATTTTCTAGAACGGATCAAAAGCATGGTTGTCCAGTGTCTTCATTCCAATTAATCAAAAAGGCAACTGGTACGTTCACTGGCGACGAGGCGATTGAATTCCAGACCTTCCAGAGGAACAGGTCGAAGTTCTGCAATCCAGTTCAACGACCAGTCTGTTCTCAATTAGGCAACACCAACCTCGCTAGATCCAAGAGGACAGCCCAATGCTTGGAGCCTCTTCCAAAGAAGAAGCGATGCTATGGACTTCCCCCATCTGCTGGACCCTCACGTACCATCATTCCTCTGATGAGTTTGAAGATCCCAGTTCCGAAGTCTTCTGGCGACTCTCTGACACCAAAGGATCCAGTTTCTGCCTCCAGTACCGTTAGTCCCGACACTTCCACTTCTGCAGCTTTATCTGTGAAGCCAGCTTCTTCAAAAGCCTTGGAGATCCCCCTGCCTGACCTTAATAAAGACTTGGCTTTATCAGAATCGGACAAGAATTCCATTTATTCCAAGACAACTCTTGTCTCCAAACGCTCCAATCCTGATCAGTTGTCCATTCATACAGACGGTGTTATTGATCCAGAACCCGAACAGGAGTATGCTGTTCCGGACCTCCCTTCTTCCACTCCGTACATACCTACCAATAAGCTGTCCCTAAAGGTCAAAGATATCATTGCAAAGCAGGACGAGGTGGTAACCCTGAACATTGGAGGGACCATGTTCACCACCACCAGATCCACACTGCGGGAGGATCCTTCCTCGTTGCTCGCAACTTTGTCCTCTAAACTGCCATCAACACCTTTCTTCATCGACCGGAATCCAAAACATTTCCCTTTCATATTAGACTTCCTGAGGAACAGCTGCTGTGTATCATCCATCTCTATTCCAACTTCTGTTACTGCTCTGAAGGAACTTTCTCAAGAATGTGCGTTTTATGAGATTGACGTTCTCTGTAGATTAATTGAGTCCATGCTCAAGTTGTTTTCACATCAGTGATGTTGTGCTGGGTTTGTGATGCATCTGATGTGTACCTGTGATAAAACATTTTATTGATATATATGTCATATTATTCATTTTCTTAAATTGTTATCATTATTGGTTAAGTTATATGTTTATTCACATTATTGTTATTGTTTAAAATGTTATTATTAATGTATTGTATTTATGATGTCTTATTGTTATCCCATAAATTGTTGTAATTGAACTCAGTGAGTATGTTGTCTTTATAAATGGAGATTTATTCCCATATAAGGAAAGCCAACTTTCAACATAAGAGTTCTTACCTGTACAACATTCGGGACGAATGTTCAGAAGAAGGGGGGCTGTGTTACGGATTTTTCAGTCAATATACAGCTTCATGATTTTCCCTTCTATCTGTTCCTAAGTAACATGTAAAGCTTAATTTCTTCGTTAATACATCCTAGTTGTTAGGTTATTTATATCAAGATAATGCATTGTATTTATATTAGCTCGTATTGAATATTTGTTACTTATGTATATCATGAACCCGAATTTCCTCAATGAGAGAAACTCATCCGTGATATAAACGGAGTATTTACAGCAACAAGACTTACCTACAAATGTTCAAGGCATAATTCTTTTACTTATCCAAGCAATTAACTATAAGCATAGCCCCAATATATAATATATTGCCAATATATAAGCAATATTGGTTGCAAAGATAATCACAGTGTGATTCTCCTCAAACATGGCGCCAATCCGTACGGTACCGTATGTTTTGCGCGTGAGGTGATTCGCACCTACCGACCAAAGTGCATATATACGAGCCCCTGAGCAGACGACAGCAGTGCAGTACAGTACAACATTTACGTAACTCACTCCCGTTCAAATGGAGCCTTTAGCGCCCAGCAGAATGGTAAATATATACTCAAGACGTTTTGTGCCTTACATTTAGGTTGGGTAAGTCTGATGCTAAATTTCGTACCCAGTATATTTGGGTCCCCCACAGATTCCCCATACTGTTTCATCGGGTAAATTACCCATTACCCATCGTATCTATTACCCATTACCCATCGAGTGATTTTGTTGTTTATTTACACCTATCTTGTATTTTGACTGTTTAATACAATTATAAATAAATTTATAGAAAACTATAAATCCTTTAATTTATTGGGTAAATTTCAGAAATAAGAGACCCACACAATTTATGTAACGTAAGTGTTTAAGTAACCATTAAAGCTACGAGACCCAAAAACGTTACAATATATTAAATACATGGTGTCTATATCATGATTAAAGCTATTATTATACTTCCATGATAAAAACTGAAATCTGATTGGTTTTGACGCAGTTTATAATTCGTTGTATAACCCTCAGCGTTAGCAACACACTTGGCAACGGGTAACACAACGAATTGTAACATCCGCGTCAATTATGCACGTACGGTTCGCCGTAGAATTCACGTCATTCCTATATAAAAGCAGTAAAGTTTTCTTTAAAATTGACATTCAGTATAATAAAATAAATAGTGCCTGTTTGGGAGGGTAACAGTAGAAATTGACACCCCGAGGAAAACCATTGTCAACCTACGCGAAGCCTACCCTCCCAAACAGGCACTATTTCTATATTATTACCTCAATCATTTTATTTTGTTTGCAACCTTTAGAGAGTTTCAGAGCTGGTTTAAGGAGGTTGATTTGGGCTTTTTGGTGAAAAAACTACATTTGCAAAACTCTTTTTTTTCACTATGTGTCATTTAGACACGTCGTACGAGTATGCAAAGAGTCATGCAAACTACCTTCTAAGTATTTTTTAGAGACCGTTTCAAAAATATCGCTTAATTTACTATAGGTTTATATAGGAAAATGCCATTTTTTCACACTTCAAGACAAATTTTAAAAATACTACAATAGTTCTTTTGCTCAAATGGTACTATATGATAAATAATAGTATAATGATCATTATATGTGAGAAACAAAAACAATCTACAGTCTGATTTTTCAAAGGGGGCATCTCAAAACCGCAAAATTGACATTTTTTCCATATTTCCATGGGGTTGTGGGTGAAAAACTTTCATTATAAGAAAGGGAAAGGAATTGAAAGTATCAATTTAAATAAATCATTGGCATAGTTTATATGTTTGAAGCTGAACCTATATAACAGAATATTATGCTGAAATGGTTTACAGGGGTCATCTTAAAACTGAATATTTTGGGGGGGAAAATTCATGATTTCAAGACAACAGCGAAACTTCAGAGCGTACCTTGAACACTTTATGAAATGTTTGATTTCTTAATTAAAAATCAACAACCTCATCACGAAAATTTCAAAGAATTTTAAGAATTGAAGTGTAATATGTTACAACTACATTTACCATAATCTAAAGAGAAAAGTAAAAGTTATCACACCTCTTCGATGTTAATCATAAAAATGACTGTAGACTTTCTGCTCTTCTTGTTTTATGTGATAGTTAATAGTAGAATGTTTATTATATATATATTAGAAACAAATATATATATACCTATTGTTTATTCAAAGGGGGTATCTCAAAACCTCGAAATTAACATATTTCCATATTTCTACGAGGTTGTAGTTAAAATAGTTTCATACTATAAAAGGCATGAAGTTTAGATTATAATAAATGATAAGTGCCAGAAGTACATTAACAAATTCCAACGGGATATCTCAAAAATGATTCCTTTAATTATATGATATCTATGAGGTTTCATCTACAATCTGGATGAAATGGATATAAAACATACTAGTACACTAAACATCAACATTTATTACATGTATCAGATGTTTTGATTGGACTATATTGGTCCAGCAAAAACAACTTGTTAAGTTTCATGACAGGATTAAAGCATTTTGAAAAATCATAATGAGTCAAACAAACCTATTGCACTTATTCCAATACAAATCAATGCACAAAATATATCTTTAAACAATGTACACTGTTTACAAGAAGATAAAGTGATGAATTATAATAAATCTTTACAAAGAAATTATTAGATGAACAATTGCAAACCGGTATTATTAGCAAATTACTAGGGTAAGCATCCTATGCCAAATCTTATGGTTTACTAAAGTTTATTTACCAGATTATAGAGCAAGACACCCAGGTGGCCCATTGCTCAGCTGAGTAATATAAAGACTTTATGCGATAAGGTCTAATTTTTGCCCCCATGATTTATAAATTTAAAAAAAACATATCATAAAGATATTTTAATAAAACATAAAATTAAATATGCTAGCTACATAAATCTAAAAGCTTTTCAACATCGATCATTCCTCGTCCTTCTATGACGTCATATGAAAATATCATCAGTTTTTTTCTTCATATTCAAGAGTAGGAGGTATAGAGCGCAAAGTTGTCCAAAAACCATTTTTACAGATACTATTGTTCATATTATTTTACATATCATATTAAAGATGGTGTTGGAGCAAGCATGCGCTCGATGTTTCGTTTTCATAAACCTGATAAGAAATCACCCATTTTTGGCTGAAATACGTACTTTTGTGAAATTAGCTCATTATTAACATATCATATTTTTAATTTGACTTCCATTAGACAGTTTATCTTTATAAACTTGAACTGTTCTTTGTCATTACTTTAATCAGTCAGCAGCAGTGTTTAGAACCAGAACAGGTCATCAGGTCTTATACAAACATCTTATGGAATCACATAAATTTAAACATCCTCCTACTTGCTTTGAACTGGACTTGAATATATAAACTCATAAGCCATTTCCCGATGAATTTTTTGTGCCAAGTTTAATTTCAATTGACCCAGTGGTTCCATAGGAGGAGATTTATGTTGTCTCATTGTGCATATTGTGTAGTAAAGACAAAGTAATCTCTCTATTTTTCTTTCTTTCTCTCTCTCTCTCTCTCTCTCTCTCTCTCTCTCTCTCTCTCTCTCAACAATACTATTGGAGAGCACATAGTTCTCATCTCTCTCTCTTTCTTTCTCTGATGTTAATTCATAATTGTCAAAATATCCCATAGTTGACAATGATGCAAAATATGTATAATTCCTGCTGCGCTCACCCCAACGGTCGCACCGTAAACATAATTATAAGATTTGTTTTTAAACTAATTTTTAGGTCAGTGTGGTCTGTGTGATTTCATTGTTAAATACACCGTTTAGGTCTCAATTAGATCTGGCACGGACAAGACGTAATAACGCTTGAATAACGTCGGACGTTGTTTTGTGACAGTTCCCTTAAAGAAGAATCGATGTTATTTTTGTGTATTTCAACTTCGTTTTGTGTAATTTATTATGATCTCATGCAGTGTATTATATAAATATAAGACATGAATGATATAAGCTCCATTTATGTTTATTTAAATATTTTTAATTTATTTTGATGAATTTTTTATTACGAATTGGGTGTATCAATGAAACAAATTTGAAAAAAAATCGTTTACAAAATGTAAAAATGTTATGTTAACTGTTGCATATATATTGTACGAAACCAAAGGGTTTTTTGTTGTTAATTGTCGTAATATATAACTGGACAATTTTCATGTTATATAACAGTCCATTCTTATATAAATTTGTTATCAACTGTACATAAGTTTGTAATTTGATTTCATAAAACTCTCCATTTATTTGGATAAATAAAAGAATATCAATACAACAGATTATGTCATATTTCAAAACTAGAATTGGCATTACATCTTTTGGGTAGTAATTGATAAACAATTTTAAAATATAGTTGGACACCGGTCATGTTTAACATTTAATAATATATTATTTATTATAGAAAGTAGCGAATTGAATCCTCAGACTTTTTAAATTGCTACGATTAGTTTCAGTAAAATAAACTGCAATTGCTTCAAAAAGTATGACATCATCTTTATTCAAAAACTTGTACGTGAAAAAAATAAATCACTCGCTGTGGCCTTCAACTCAACATTCAGGTTTATTACCTAATCAAATGAATTTTGTTGTTTTATTACAGATTAAATACTTGCGTCTATTTTGTTTGTGTATGCAGTTTTGCTTAACTATTGAAACCGTTCTATTGAACTGCCGGTCAATAGACTGCGATCTATTGGACCGCCTGTCAATAGACTGCGATCTATTAGACCGGCAACGTATTTCAGAACGCGGGCATGGTAAGATTTCACAGCGATGTGTAGAAAGTCACTTGTCTGTACGTCATACAATATGACGCCATAATTAACTTTGACGTCACGATCTGCATCCTTTCGATGGTTCTATGGGAATGTAACGTAATGTTATAAGTGCTTGTTTCTTTTACATAGACGCTGTTTTTATTACTAGTGATACCATATTTAATAATATCAATATTTGAATATTGAATATTTATAAACAAATGGTTTGAAAACTCTCTGTTCTACATGTAAACTAATAAGTCTTTAATGAGATATTTTAATGTATGTAACAGCTTTGGCGCATGTGAAAGATCATTTTCACTGCGTGTTTTTACATAAAATATATAACGTGTAGTAGTAATAATCGTATTAAATTGCCCTTAAAATGTTAGGAAACTGATTTAAAGATATTTTATAAATAAGTGAAGGGTATTAAAAATCCAAAGAAATATTCTGTCGTCTGCATGTGATTCCTTTGATCGATAGACATGTAAATATTGCTAACAAAACCGTTGGCGTTACACGGAACAACCTCTATCTCTCTCTCTCTATCTCTCCTTCTATAGTATTGCTATATAAAAAGCTCAATTTATTAATATTTTTCATGTTGGTCTACTACCTTGCATGAGTGTGTATTATTTCAAAACTCAGTTTTTGTTACACAGAAGCGTTGACTGAATTAGGCGCGTTAATAATATGCTTATTGAAATGATAACTGTTTATTTGAATTTGACATTAATTTGAAAAATTTAATTATAATTTTGAACTTGAATTAATAAGGAGCACGCAGGCAAAATTCTGTACTGACAAAGTTATCGTTCTTGTATTCATATATTTTTTAAATGTGTTATATAACAGGGTCAATTATAGAAATTTGTTTTTGATGCAGAACAAAAAATAAACCCAACACAGACACCGGAGTCAGTTCTGTTTGTTCAATTTCACAAAATTTCAATGATACAGGAAATGTGATAAAAGCGCGACCTTTGTTTATAGCAGGGTTACGAAAAGCCTGTATTTTTTACTTTACTAAGTATATAATCAATGACGTTAATTCGGTGATATTTAGATTTCATCCCCGAGCGGTTTGACTGCATCGCCTTTAAAAAACTGTATTATGGTTTAGCCAATGGTACATCTATGGTCCATATTTGACTGTGATTTATTGTATAAACTAATGTACGAGAAATGTCATGTATGTACATATGTTGTGAAAGTGGAAAATTCAATAAAAAAGAGTGTTTGGAAAAACAACTATAGACCTATTTTATTTATACTCAAATAACAGGATATACATGGTTATCACTCATTACTTTATTTAAAAAACGTACAAGCAAATACCTCTAAAGGTTTTAAGTACTGGAAATTATTCGCAAGAGTTTAATGGGCCTCAGATAAATTCAGCACTATAAAGGATTATTAGGAATACATATTTTGTGATCACAATATTGTTCTATGCATAGCTAGAATTAAACGTTATTCTTCGATTGGAATATCTGAATAGCTTAATGAGCGTTCTAAAGTTTGTCAACCTAGAAAATACTTTCTTGCTAGTTATCAATAAAGCCATATAATTAAAATATGTATTAAAACGCTTCAGTTATGGGTCAAAGGCTTTTACATGTTTATAAGCCATTATGTAAATAAGTACATTTTACTTGGTCTCGCCACTACCAATAAACTTTTGGTCGATATACATTGGCTGAGAAAATTCGATAGGACCTGAAAAATGAAAGTTAAATTTTTTCAACAACAAAACTTATCTGTGGAAACTAAAACGGTTTAAAACAAAACCGATGTGTACCTTGGTATGGGTAAACGCAGTTTATACATTATTGCTTAGCACGCCTTTAGTGATACCAAGGCTGGTTTCGTGCATGTTTTCATGCGTTTTTATGCGTTTATCATATTTGTTAGTTTTTATGTTTACTTTTTCATTTGTGCAAGGGTTGATTTTTAAAAGCAAGGCGTTCTATAATGCGTGTTTAAATTGTTTTGAAGTACTGTTGAATCATTTTTTATTCGTGGGGGGTCAATGTTAACGAAAATATAGGTATACAGGACTTATTTTATATGTTTTGTTTTGGCACTACTGTTAAACCACAATAAAACATCGGGCAGACAAATTACATTACTGGGAATCCTGGGGTCATTAATTTAACAATTAAGAGAACAAGATTTTCTAATATTCAATACATTTTTACTATATGGCCATATTGGCCCCACCATAGAGCCTGAACCCCTTACCCAGAACCATACACTTCACAATTTTGGTAAAGGGCCTCATGGACATCATAACCATGCATTTAGTTTTTAACAAATATATATGGGAGTAGAGAAGAAGATTTTCTAATATTCAATACATTTTTACTATATGGCCATATTGGCCCCACGTTAGAGCCTGATCCCCTGACCCAGACCCATGAATTTCAAAATTTTGGTATAGGGCTTCATGGACATCATAATCATGGATTTAGTTTTTAACAAGTATATATGGGAGTAGAGAAAATTTTCTAATATTCAATACATTTTTACTATATGGTCATATTGGCCCCACCATAGAGCCTGAACCCCTGACCCAGGGGCCATGAATTTTACAATATCGATACAGGGCTACATAGACATCATAACCATGCATTTAGGTTTTAACAAATATATGGGAGTAGAGAAGAAGATTTTCTAATATTTAATACATTTTTACTATATGGCCATATTGGCCCCACCATAGAGCCTGGACCCTCTGACCCAGGGATTATGATTTACACAATTTTGGTAGAAGGTTTCATGGACATCATAACCATGCAATCGGTTTTTTCCTCACATGTGTTGGAGTACAGAAGACGATTTTTGAAAATTTGGCTTTTTAGCATATTTGGCCCCATCCCTGGCGCCCCGGAGACAGACAGACAGACAGACAGACAGCGTTACTCTGACAACAATATTTTCTCCAAGTAATTTGTTCAGTTGTTCTCGTTAATTATCTCATCATCTATAAAAGCATATAAGCACGCCTATTAAGGTCGGTCGCGGTTTTAATATGCTGCGCCCTCTGCGCATGGGGGTATTGCGCATTACTGTCGTGAAACGCAAATGCAAAGTAAAATGTCTAAATATACAGGTTATCCTGTAACGTTATTATTTTTTTTAAAAATACTTATCATAAATATATTTTTAGTGAAATAAATTGTTAGAATAATGTTCAGAAGTATTTAAGATTACGTTTACTCAGGGCCGAAAAAAATTCCACTAACAGGAACAAAAAACTACTTATTGTACATTGTAGCCCTACTATTGTGGTGCTTTTTTCACTTTCAAATGAGAAGGTCAATGATCTCCTTTTTATGCTAGTGACCTTTGAATGTTTATTGAAAATTTTGCCAAAATTGTCCACCCTTTCCAGGGTTTTTTTAATTTTTTAATTATTAGAAATAATAAAACAATTTGTTGGTTGGAAAATAATAAAATACGAATAGCTTTACTAATTTCATAATTCAATGAATCATTTTAAGGTCAAGATCTAGTAAATGATTCCAAGGTTTCTTTTGGTGCTAGAACCATTATGACGTCATAATTGATATGATGAATCTTTTCCCGGCATTAAAGGAATTATGTAGAAAATAAAACAATATTTTGACAATTTATATTTAATTACGGGGAAAAAAGTCCCAGTACCTAATATATTCAATTTTACATCATTTTTAAGAGGAGGTCAAGAGCTTGTTTAATGTCGTTTTTGGAGAGACTGTAGGCATTCTAGATATATTTCATTAGTCTAAAATGGACAATATACGGATAGCTTTATAGATATTACCAGAATCTCATTTTATATAAAACAAAGCAATATTAATGTTGTCTATGCTATTTCTCACCAGGGCAGCCTCCTGGTTTTTTGTCACATGAAGCTTTACATTGTAAAGGACAGTTGTTCTTACAGAAAGGTCCGTAGAATCCGTCTGGACAAGGTTGACTACAGTTTACTGTAAATTCCTTATTTTACGCGAGTACTTAATTCCGCGATTCAACCATTTTGCATCAAATCGCGAGAATATAAAACCGCGAACGCCGAATTTTTATGATAGTTCCACTTAGTTTACATGTGTCCGAAAAATAAAAGCGAGATATTAAAATCCGCGAGATGTGCTTCTCGCGATTTTAATCGGATATTAATTCCTCGCGATTAATTAGGAATCTACAGTACTCCATGCGTTCCGGAAGAACACTCTGTTTAAAAAAAATCATTCCTTTAGTTAGAAAATAATGCTTTACAAATAGTCTTTTTATGATTAATGTAATTTTCAATGTTCACCTATACACTTAACTCCATCATATTCATAATCTCCACAACAAATGCCGACACTGAAACAAATGATAATGAATCAAACAAGTGTAAAAAAAAAAAACAATGTTATAACGATACAGTATTGTTATAGTCTAACTTTTATTTTTACTTAACCACACATATGCGGTTCTCCGGTGGTAGAGCTGAGTTTCACATGGACACAACTAATTAGCAGAACTGACACACGTGCCGTGTCCATCAAACACTTCTGTTGTTGATATCGTGTTAATGACAATTTCCTTGTTCATAACTTAAATCTATTTCCTCTCCCAGGAATCAAAACAATTGTCAAATCAAAACAATCTGTAGTTTTACAACGTTATTCTTGTTGAAAAGTGCCATATCTTTAATTTTTTTTCATTAGTGTCTTACATATATACTGCATTTAGACACACACACAATTTGCGACAACTGTTTTATGAATACGTGACAATAGTTTCACTTAAAATTACACATACAATTTTAATGTTCATAGTACTTAATATATATAAATAACAGAACATGTCATATTTCAAAAGAAACGAATAGGCTTGAACCTTTTGGGTATTAACTAATATACGACTGTCCAATATAGTTGGACACTGTACATGGTCAACATTTAATATTATTATACTTTCATGTTTAATACTGACATCTGATTGGTTTAGACGCAGTTGACAATCAGTTCTCATACCCTCAGCGTAAGCAACACATTTGGCAACGGGCCGATAGAACGAATTGTTACATGCGCGTAAATTATGCGCGTACGGTTCGTCGTAGTACTCACGTATTTTCTATATTAAAGCAGAAAAATTTGCTATAAAATTAAGACATACAGTATAATAAAATCAATAGTGCCTGTTTGGAAGGGTACCAGTTGAAATTGACACCCCTCGAAAACCATTGTCAACCTCCGCTTCGCTTCGGTTAACAATGGTTTTCTCGGGGTGTTAATTTCAGCTGGTACCTTCCCAAACAGGCACTATTTATATAATGTATTGGTTTTATAGGAAAAATCATAATGAGTGGTCAGACTTCTCAAATTGCTACGGTTAGATTTAGTAAATTCTGCGATTGCTTACAAAATTATGACATAATCTTTACACAAAATATACAATATCACAGTAAAGGTTTAGATATTCTAAGTTGATTCGTAAATGTTACTACTACTCACACTGTGGGTTATTTTCAATGTTACTACTACTCACACTGTGGGTTATTTTCAATCGGCAGGTATTTGTCGTAAAACAACACCGCGTCCGTATCATGCATTGGACAATTTTTCTATGAAAAATCTTTTACACGAGACTTGAACATTTAGAGATTTAACTCAACAATATTCCGACAACTCGAATATTATTACATATGCAAAGTTCTGCATTTATTGTGATAAACTTGTATGGTAAACGGTTTATGATCAATCAATTTTTACAAGATACTAAATCAAAAAGACTGAATTTGCTTAAAATTGAGTACAAGATTTGAACAAACCTTTCTATTGTGTTCAAAAGAAAGCGCAACTATTGTGTCACCTTAAAAAGATAATTTTCAATCAAAAGAATGGAAGATGTCGCATTTAATTTATTTAAACATCATACCAATCATATTATTATGATTATAATAAAGAAAAAAATAAACAAATTAACTTTAAACAATATGCAAGTTCAATTTATCCTTTTTTAAATATAATTAATTCTGTTTATTATAGATTTAAGAATCAAAAGAAACTTTCTTTTTCATCTGATTCAAATAATCATTAATTACCTAATTTGTATAAATCTATACGCTTTAAAATTAACGATTAGATGCAAATCAGTTCGAACGGTTATAAAAGATTGTTTTATTTTAATTTATAAATGGGTTTACTATTGTTTCTTTATTTAAAAATTTTAAAACTTAATAACACAGTTTGAATGATTAGTCTGTAATACTAATTGTTAGACCATAATTAATTACCTAATTGTCTACGGACTTTTTGTGGTTTTTATTTTCCCGATTACGACAAAGAGCACACGGCGGGTGTGACCGTTCTGCAGAGGATGCTCACTCCTCCATTGCACCTGATCCTACCTCTATCTTAGAGGTCCGTGTTGCTCTGCTTTGAATCGGTATTTCGTTTTATGGATTTTGAGATGGTTGACGGTTTGTTATTGTCATTTTTTTCATGCAAGCATTTAGCAAATGGTTTTATATAGTTTTTGTGAAATGCAATATTCTGAAAGAAAAGGCTTTTTTCCTACTCTTTACGCTTGCATCTACATTAAAGGTACTAGGAATATACTTAGAATCAATAGTAAAAAACAAATGTAAATTATGCTATATGCATTTCACTGTAAAGTCAATCTGCAAAATACTTTATTTTGTTCAGAGTGTGTCTTCGTATATGGTTAGTAAAATAATATCTTACGTAATTTGTGATAACTTCTCCTACCTTGGCATTCTCCGGATGTTTGGTTACATGATGGGTTACATTGTTGTGGACATTTGTATCTGTAGAATTCTTCAGCACAAAATACACTACAGTTGTGTCCTTTAGAACCATTGGCACACTCTATTCAGATATTCAAAACAAACAAAAAATGATTGTTTGGTTGTTTGGAAGGGGTGGGGGGTTGTGGTTATATTTCTTTTTAAATTTAATTTCATTTTTATCTCAAATGAGAGAGATCCGTCAGAAAAGTTCTTTCTACTACATCTAGAACCTGATATTTTCTTCTTTTTTTTAAACCACATATACAATATTTTTTAGGTGAAATATAATGAATTAGAACATTACTTTGAAACAAAAAAATATGACTGTTACCTTGCCCGGGGTAGACTCCGGTTATTTTGTCACATGTATCCTTACAGTGTGTTGGGCATTTGTCTCCACATTTACGTCCATAGAAACCATCATCACAAACCTCGCTACAGTTTGCACCAAAGGTTCCCGGGACACACTCTTTATTGATAAATTATTTATTATTTGGTAACATAATAAGACAATCCTAATTTTTCATCTTGTTAATTATATATGTCGAAATTATACCTATGCATCGGTTCCCATCAAAAATATAGTTTGAACAGCATATACCAATTCTAAAACAAGCAATAGGATAAGATAAAAATCATCGGAAATATCACACTTTCTTTGAGAATGGTATCGTTATAAAGATTTCTTACAATTACTTACCCACACATATTTGGATCTACAAAGACATCACTCAAACACTCCTGAACAAAAACAAAAAATACTGACATCTGTACAGAGTCATCCATATTCTTTTTTCTATCCAAATTCTGATGATGTGTTGATGAAAAGTCCCCGGTATCATACGTTCTCATGAGAAAAAAATAGTTCGTATCTGTCGGGAAATTAACCAATAAGTGTTCCTTTTTAAAATAAAATTTAATCAACTTATTATACTTAATATCAAATTAATTACATCTAATGCTATAATAAGTTATAATTCAAATAAATTTTTAATTAATTTAGTTAATATCGTGGTTCCGTACACTATGATAATATGATTAAAAAGCTACAAAAATAAAATAATTCCAACAATTATTTTTTTTTACCACGAATCGTTATTGTTGCATAGCATGTAGTGTGAAGTCATTGCAAGAATTTGTGATGATAGTGTTTGCAATATCTAACATCCTTCCATGCATATAGTTGCTTGGTAGAAGTTGGTTGTTGATTTAATTATTGTTGTGAGTGAATATAAGCCAAACAACTATCAATTAATAGACGGATAATTAGATTCTTCTGAAAATCTTTATTTCACTGTTTACTGTTTTAGTTTAATTGGTTTTGTATAACAAGAAGTCCACAGACCTTGACGATCACTCGAGTACCATAACCCTTAGTTTGACATGTCAGAGTCTCATGTTTGCGTTTTAAGCTTCATATTGAAGTCTAAACCCTAATCTAAGACTCCTCTGACTGTAATCCCACTTTTTTTTAATTTGATGTTTGAAAAACATTAATTCATTAAACTGTTGGGGTGGGGTGTTAACAAGAGTCATAAGAATCTCGGATTATATATTCCATAGCTCCAGTGACGAAAATTTTAAGCTTTTGGTAATAAAAGAACTATAGAAATATGATAGTCAATCTTTATTAATATTTACAGTTTCATTTATAATGCCCACAAAATACAAACAGCGTTTTTCTACAAGCATACAATGCATGGATATTAAAGTAGATTTCCTAAATTAGAACAATCTTTAAGCGCTAAGCGTACGCAGTACGCAAAGCGCTTAATGACATTGCAATATGGGGATGACGCTTCCGATCTAACGCCATCTATATTAAGTAAAAATAGACTGATGACTCGATCTCTAATAATAGAACGCAAAGAAGTGGAGCAGCTGCGCAGGCGGTATCGGTGTTTTCCCCCGGCATGCATTGACGAACCCCCGCCATGTTTACACAGCGCCGCCGTGCTTCCCGCTATGCATGCTTATTTTCAAGCAAAAATTCTTTTTCCAATTATTTCACAACAAGTAATTAGTAGATACAAAATTATCGTAATCCCGATCAAACTTCATAAAAACGCTTGCACCCGCAGAGAGTGTCGTTAATCTGTAACTTCGGCATCGATCTCAGGGGCACATGTGGTAAACGTTAGAGGACTTAGCTTATGATTGATATACATCAAAACTGAGTTTATTTTAAGATCTATAATAAAGAAATAAACAGATGTATGATCACGTTTTGTTTTAATATACAGGCTTTTTTCAACATCGCCACCATTATCGAGTTTTGTGGATTTTCCAAGATCTAAAAATAGCACAATGTTCACTCGATAGTGTTTACTTAGCTTGGTTTTGATATGATTGAACTGTTTAATTGCCGTAAGGATATTGGAAACTTGAAAAAATGTAATTGATAAAGAAAAAAATCAGTTAATTGCAAGTAAAACACAGGAGCGATGTCACACGAGAGACATCGTACAGTTTGCTTTTGAAAATGATTAACGTCATATATGGTTGCATATTGTTATTTAAATTAAGGGAAAGGGGCTGACTGCAAAGTTTTTGTACTTCATCTGACAAAAGTAATTAAATTTGGTGTCAAGATATCACAGAAACTTTCCTATAGTCCTCCAATTAAAAAAAAATATCAACTGTCCAGAATAAGTTGAATCAAGTTTGCTGTAATAATGGACTTGTTCTGCCTGTCTCTTGTTCAAAAAGCTAACCAAAAAAAATAACAGACTATGTATTAAATAAGAAATAGAAAAAGGGGTGTAACTGCCTTGTGAATCTATATTTCTTGTGAAAGTCAGCCTCCTGAAAAATTTGATTTTGACGTAAATGCTACATGGTAGTTTTGCTAGAAAAACCTCCCAGAGAAATTATGGATTATATAGATATAATTATGAATTCTAAATAAAAGGAAATAATCATACTTGTTGATGTAGATTTCATGAAAATGCATCAATTATAGTACATAACATGTAGTACATTTCATCAAATGGTTTTATTATAATTATTACACGCAGTGATTTCGCGCTGGCTGGGGCGCTGTTACGTCGCACCACGCACAACTCTGACAAACTTGCCCCCATGCATCAATTTTTTTTCTGAGGAAAACACTGGGCACATCAAAGATTCACAATAAAAGTGTACAAAAAATCATTTGTGTTGGATTTAGATTAGACTTCTTTTTTAAGGTCTTCCGTTTTCAACGGAAGACCTTGTACTGATTCTGTTGGAAATTCTTCATTATTATTTTTAGGGTCTTCCGTTTCCAACGGAAGACCCTCTTGTTATTCTACGGTTTCTTTTTATTATTAGGGTCTTCCGTTTCCAACGGAAGACCCTCTTGTTATTCTACGGTTTCTTTTTATTATTATTTTATATTATTTTTCCTCTGACATTTTTCGAGAGCTATAACTCAAAAACTATTTGGGCGATTTTCACCAAATTTACAGGGCTGATAGAACATTAAACATGCTTGCTCATATAAAATTATAAGCTGATGACGTCACTTCCGGTTTGAGATTTTTAAGATTTTGTGAATTTTTAAGGACCATTTTGTCCACGTAACTCCTCCGAAACTAATGGTAATAAAAACGTGAAACTTTCAGAAATATGTAGATGGATGTCTGTAGATGATCCTCTGTATTTGACATTGTGGAAAATGCGCAAGGCGCCGAAGCTCGCCTGAGGTCGAAAATTAGCACCAAAATTTTTGGCAAAATTTTAACACGTTTTGTAAAATATCTTTTAACATGTAAATAAGTTGTTAAAACATGTAATGCAAAAGTTGTTTCAATTTCCAAGGGCTTTCCTTTGATATCAAGAAAAAGGGGCTGGCCCCTCAAATTAGGGGCCAAGAGGGCTCTAAAGTCTTTTTGCAATAACTCTTTACTGAACAATAATTTGTTATTAATTATAGAAGCAAAAATGTTAATTGTACAGCTCTTTATCTATACAGTACCACACCTTAATCATATGTTACGTAATTAGGGGTTTCAAGGGGCCAGAAGTCCAAAACTTTGATCATTAATATCTAGAAAAGGAGAAATATTTTAAAAAGCATTGTAGAACAAAAAATGCTTACAATAATGTTATCGACAATATGCTACCTAAAAAAAATTTGTTGGTGGCCCCAGTAAGGAGTTTAAGGGTCGGCCCCTAAAACACATTAGTTCAGATATCTCTAGAACGGTCAACAATTCCTGAACACTTGTTTAACAAAATATGTTTATATTTGCAAAATCTTTCATTTGGTATCAAGAAAAAAGGGCTGGCCCCTTAAATTAGGGGCGAAGAGCGCTCTTAAGTCTTTTGATAATTACTTTTTACTAAAAAATAATTTGTTATATATTATAGAAGCAAAAATATTCTTTGTACAGCTGTTTATCTAAACAGTACGATACCTAAGTCATATGTTACGTAATTAGGAGTTTCAAGGGGCCGGAAGTCCAAAACTCTGATCATTAATATCTATAAAAGGAGAAATATTTTGAAAAGCATTGTAGAAGGAAAGTTGCTCAAAATAATGTTTTTAACAATATGATACCTAAAAAATTTTTGTTGGTGGCCCCATTAAGGAGTTTAACGATCGGCCCCTAAAACACGGTTGTTCAGATATCTCTAGAACGGTTAACAATTCGTGAACAGTTGTTGAACAAAATATGTTTATTTTTGCAAGACCTTTCATTTGATATCAAGAAAAAGGGGCTGGCCCCTCAAATCAGGGGCCAGGAGGGCTACAAAGTCTTTAAATAATAACTTTTTACTGAAAAATAATTTGTTTATAACTATAGAAGCAAAAATGTTCAACTCATAAGGCTTAATATAAATCTGAAATCCGTTTTAAAATCGGACGATGCATTACAGAGATATAGGGGTTTAAAAAATTGATTTTTCCGGAAATTTTAATTCCACATTCTTGGTTAAGAAAATAGTGTTATGTTCAAAGTTAAATTAACTCGTACCTAAAATAATTCGATGATTGTTAAATGTACTTAAACACATTCGGATTTTTACTTGCAAAGTCGTTCTTGATATTGATAAGGTTTGTGTTAATTCGTACTTAGAATCACTCGTGCCAAGAATAATTCGATTTTTTCTTTTTGTTTCTCATGTATATTGGTTTAAGAATTCTACTTCTTACAGGAACTTCTAGCTTTACTTTCGACATTAACGGAAGACCTACTCGTTGCTTTGCAACGAGCTTTGCTCTAGTTATTTTATATTATTTTTCCTCTGACATTTTTCGAGAGCTATAACTCAAAAACTATTTGGTCGATTTTCACCAAATTTACAGGACTGATAGAACATAAAACGTGCTTGCGATTATTAAATTTTGAGCTGATGACGTCACTTCCGGTTTGAGATTTTGAAGATTTTGTGAATTTTTAAGGACCATTTTGTCCACGTAACTCCTCCGAAACTAAGGGGTATAGAAACGTGAAACTTTCAGGAATATGTAGATGGATGTCTGTAGATGATCCTCTGTATTTTACATTGTGGAAAATGCGCACGGCGCCGAATCTCGCCCGAGGTCGAAAATTAGCATCAAAATTTTTGGCAAAATTTTAACACGTTTTGCAAAATATCTTTTAACCTGTAGATAATTTGTTAAAACATGTAATGCAAAAGTTGTTAAGATTTACACGAGCTTTTGTTTTGTTTTAATAAAAAGGGGCTGGCCCCTTTAATTAGGGGCCAGGAGGTCTCAAAAGTCAGTTAATTTTAACTTTTTACTGAGCAATAGTTTGTCATTAATTATAGAAGCAAAAATGTTCATTGTACAGTTGTTTATCTACACAGTACCTTATTTTAAACATTTGTTACGTAATTAGGGGTTTCAAGGGGCCAGAAGACCAAAACTTTGATCATTAATATCTTAAAAAGGAGAAATATTTTGAAAGGCAATATTGAATAAAAGTTGCTTAAAATAATGTTCTTAAGAACATTGGACCTTAAAATTTATGATTTATGGCCCCAGTAAGGAGTTTAAGGGTCGGCCCCTAAAACACTGTTGTTCAGATATCTCCAAATCGGTCAGCAATTTCTGAACACTTGTTAAACAAAATATGTTTATATTAATGAGATCTTTTATTTGATATCAAAAAAAGGGGCTGGCCCCTCAAATTAGGGGCCAAGAGCGCTCTTAAGTCTTTTTATTATAACTCTTTACTGAAAAATAATTTGTTATTGATTATAGAAGCAAAAATGTTCATTGTACAGCTGTTCATCTAAACAGAACCATACCAAAGTAATGTTACGTAATTAGGGGTTTCAAGGGGCCAAAACTCCAAAACTTTGATCATTATTATCTTGAAAAGGAAAAATATTTTAAAAAGCATTGTAGAATAAAAGTTGCTCAAAATAATGTTCTTAACAATGTGATACCTAAAAAATTTTCGTTGGTGGCCCCAGTAAGGAGTTGAAAGGTCGGCCCCTAAAACACAGTTGTTCCGATATCTCTATAACGGTTAACAATTCGTGAACACTTGTTGAACAAAATATGTTTATATTTGCGAGACCTTTCATTTGATATCAAGAAAAAGGGGCTCACCCCTCAAATTAGGGGCCGGGAGGGCTACAAAGTCTTTATAGTAACCTTTTTCAGAGCGATATTTTGTTATTAATCATTAAAGTTAAAATAAGAGCTTATAAAGCTTAATTTAAAACTCAATTGCAAATCCGTTTTAAAATCGGCCGATGCATTACAGAGATATTGACTTTTCCGGAAATTTTGATTCCACATTCTTGGTAAAGAAAATATTGTTATGTTCAAAGTTAAATTAACTCGTACCTAAAATAATTCGATAATTGTTAAATCGTACTTAAACACATTCGGATTTGTATTTGCTAAATCGTTCTAGAAATCGATAATGTTTTTGTTAATTAGTACTTAGAATCATTCGGATTTTGTGAACTCGTACCAAAAATAATTCGATTTTTTTTCTTTTTGTTTTATTTAGTTATGTTTATTGGTTTAAGAGCTCTTAGAGAAACTTTTAGCTTTACTTTCGACATAAACGGAAGACCCACTCGTTGCTTTGCAACGAGCTTTGCTCTAGTTCTTCTTCTTTTTCTTCTAGACGTTTTTTAAAACCTTAATATCTCGCTTGTTTTTCATCCGATTTTATTCAAATTTTCAGGGTCTATTGGAAATGCCAATAGCTCACTATAGCACAAAACATTGTGAAATCGCTACTTCCGGTTTTGAGTTATTCCCCTTTGAATATTTTTTTAGTGGGTCTCTTGTACCTGCAAAGGCTCCGAGATGATCCGTAGCAAGTAGTTTTGATTTACAAATCTTTAATGTAGACGTCTTGAATGTTATCCTCCCAGTCTTATATGTTTGATAAACCCACGTATACTTCTTAAAAAATCACATTGAAATTTATGTTTCAAAAAATGCTAAATTTTGCTTACATCTTTGCTTCATAACTTTTTAGTAATAAATATTTTCTAAACACAAATAGAACAAAAGTTGTGCCAAATATTAAGGGCTTTTACTTGATACCATAAAAAAGGGGCTAGCCCCTTAAATTAGGGGTCTAGATCCCTTAAAAGTCTTTGCTTTTTAACTCTAAAACGGTAATTTTTTTTATATGGGCGTCGCTGAAAAAAATGTTGTTTGTGATCTTATTCATCTCATAAAGCTGTTTTTATGTTCGGGTATTGCATAATATGAGGGCAAACAGTATTACGTGTTGACCAGTATTCGCGGCAATTTGGCAAAGTTAACGAAAGTCTTTGTGCGTATAAATGAAATAAAGTTAACACTGAATGTATACCGGTTTATACGGGATGCCCTAATTTATTAGAAAGAAGTATTTTTAAAGTATACATGCTTTTATTTGAGGACTATAAGTCATTTTTGTAAAGTTCTTATAGTGAACAATCCTTTAAAAACGAGAAACGAGAAAATATAAACATTCTATTTTTTTCTAGTAAATCTCAAATTACGGATTAAAAAAAACAAATTTCTATGTACTACATTTTAGTTATTAAACTGCATGCATTTGAAATCTATCTGGGATCTGTGCTGCGTGTGTGTACCATTACGTAACCTATCTTCCGCCCGCGGCCGAGGATATCGATCGCGGCAGGAATACCTAGCGGTCAGCGGTATCTCCTACACAAGATTGGCGTCTGACACATATGGGATTGTTTAGCCGCAAACATATAGCATTGTTTTTAATTTTGAATACATATACATATAAAAGTTTATTTTTCTTAAATTGAATAAAACGTTCGAGTGTTAATTAATAAATCGTTCTGTTAATTGATAAAAGCAATGTCATACCCAATCTGAAGCATAATAAGACATAGAACAAATGTGGGTTTTTAAATAAAAAATTAACTTCTATTTGATACATTTTAATCATTATACTGCAAGCATTTCAAATCTTTCTGGGTTCTGAGCGTAATCCATCCCTCGTCCGCGGCCGAGGAGATCGATCGCGGCTGGACAACGTACATAGCGGTCAGCGATTATCTAATACACACGATTCGCGTCTTACATATATATGTTTATTTTGCAGCAAACACAAGAACTGTTTTAAGTTTATGCTATAAAAGTTTCTTCATCTTCAATTGATTTAATTAAACAATAGAGTGTAAATAAAGAAAGTGTTTTGAAAAATTATAAAAGCGATATTATTCCAAATCAGAAGCATCGTGAGACATAATTATCAAGGTGGGTTTGTAAGTCTAAATACTAGTATTGTTAAATTGTACAAATAATATTTAATGTTTAAGATCAACACAAAATATATCATCCCTCGCACATGACCGAGGATATACCAGTGGTCCGCGGTAGTTTCTTGTGCTTCTATCTTATCACACGTGCATGTTTATTGATAATCTGTACGAACACCACTATTAAATTGTTTGTTTTATTTTTAATTCAACTACATTGGTTTAAGATGAAACGATAAATTTATCTTACTTGTACAGTTGATTTAGCATTATTAGTTTAAACGATAGTGCATGAAATCATATAGAAACTTGACCATCAATGGAATAAAAGTAAGCCATTAGTCCGAATCTAAATATGCAATTAAGGGTAATTGTTTATTTAAAAGATTAAATACAATACAACGCCGAGATTTTGACCGGTACGTGTTAAACTTGTGTTTCAACATAAGATTAATATAAATTATTTACCCATGATTATTTCCGTTTATTAATGCTGAAACTTTCTAAAGTTCAAAACTTTTGAGCCAATATTATCTATATATTTACTGGTGTGGGAATTAATATTCGACCAACACAAAATCGTGTAAAAGTAAAAGAAGTTTTTTAAGAGTTGTACACAAATTTAGCAGGGTGTACAAAGTAAAAGTGAATTAAAATAAAAATTAAACATTCTCCAAGTGTTCAACGTTCAAATCAAATTAAAATCAAAGTTCCGTGTTACAATATTACATGTATGCGGTAGGTGCTCGCACGATAAAAGAATTGTGCGGAATTGAGAGAATCAGTGGTTATTTGTAAAATATTCACATGAATTTTTAAACAAGTTTTGTTTTGATTCTAGCGGTCACTTGATCACTTTTGTAGTTCTTCTGTATGATCGTTTGTTTCACTATAAAAACAAACTCGTCGAAAATTCAAATGTTGCAAAAATCAATTTTTGGTGACTCCTTATGTGTAACAGTTCCTCCTAATGTGTTTCACTTTGCAATCTGTTGGTTTATTCGGTCGGTCTGTGTTAATTCTATCACCCCGCTGCAGATCATCAATTGTTATGTAATTAAAAAACGTTCACTGTAGTGGTCAATTGTTTAAAAATATAAGTTTAAAATTTTAAATCAAAGATCTTAACTTTATAATAATTATTTGTTCTCATGTTAAGAAGTTATGAACTACGTTATGCAATGCAGTCGGTCGCCATAGAAATCATCGGAGTACTGCAAGTGTCGACAGATTTCTTATTTCTTTGAAACACCTTGGAACATAAATACGTTATGCAATGCAGTCGGTCGCCATAGAAATCATCAGAGTACTGCAAGTGTCGACAGATTTCTTATTTCTTTGAAACACCTTGGAACATAATTCACTTGACTTAATAGAATAGCGACATATTTGCCTCTCAAAAATATATGCACTTAATTCTCAGTTACACTTAATCGACTTAAAACTTAAAGCAGAATATTTAATTTTACACCTGGCTTATCAAAATGGGAGATTGTAAATTTGTAGCAACTCTGAAATAGTCAAGATCAGAAGAAATAATGTCTTTGTGACTTTCACTCCATCTTCTTATTTATGTGTATGAGTCCATATTTTTTTTTTCGCTATATAAAAAGTGTTTTTTTCTCTCTCTAACTTAGATCTGTAAAATTTCAGTATCTTTACTTTGAAATCATTTAGTGATACAAATAGACACATGCCAATGATAAGAGTGCAAATATACAATGTACGTCATACACGTTCAACAAATAAGTCAATGCATGTATCTTTTAAAAGTCAACTTTTATTTTCAACCAAAGTTTCCCTGAAATTTACATTTAGAAAATTATATTTTGGGGCATTGACACACCCCTACCTCACATACACTTTTTAGGTGAAGGCAAAACAATTATTGGCATATTTAAAACGAAATCACATTTTAAAAAAATAGAAGTTAGAGCTGCTTCACAACTCCTACCTACCCCACGGATTACGATTTTGAAGATTTGAGAATTTATTCTTTTATTTGCTAGTCAAGATTTCCGATAAATATGCTCATCCTTTCAAAAATGATGCTGAGTGCCTGCATGGCCAAACATTATATAGAGAGTTATTCCTCCCACTGAGCACCTCTCGTATAGCCCGCCCTCAGGTGGGAGAAGGCATCCTCGTTTATTAACAGTTTGTGTTCGTTTCAATCTTTTAATTTAAACTCTGCATTTTTACATAAACTATTCCATGTGTTAGCGGTAGAGGTGTAAGTATGAGTACAGGGAATGGAAGTGTTTATGATGCATCAGCGCAGTGGATTTTGTGTTGATTACACTATGATATAGGCTTAGTTTGTATCCTGTCATCAGTTGTACATAAACGTATTTATCGTTTTGATTTTCTGACCGGAATAATTAAATACATGTACATTTATGATGTGTGATTTTAAGTTATCATAAATTGATATGGCCGTAAAGCAAGTTAAACGGATAATTTGTCTGGTATGAAATTAATACTGTAAGCCTCGTTTTTGATTTTCTGAAATTACTATTATCATATTGACAACCCAGATGAAAAAAATTCCCCTTCTCCTTACACTCGTCAGGGTCTGATAGGTATCGATAAGAGGTCATCTTCACATGGCCTCTACATTTGCATAATATCTAAATATACCCCCAACTTATCACAGACATGCCTTTATCTGTTTAATGAGAGGTGTAACTCTTCAATACTCTGCAGTTTGGAAGTTACATAGAAAACAGGCATGATTAATTTGTCTGTCAACTTTTAAAGAGTTCCAATTGATCTTCTAAAGCCCTGATTGGTCAGAAGTTTAGGTCATGTGATGATGACCTCCTATCAATACCTGACAGATCCTGACAAGAGCAAGGAAAAGGGGGTGGGGGTGGTTTTATTAAGACTGATTGACAATCCTATATTGACTTGAAGTTGTAACGGAAGACCTCCTCGTTGCTTGCAACGAGCTCGGCTCTAGTTATTTTTCTATTTCTGTCTTCATATCGTTTTAGTTTGTCACATATGTTGGTGTATACATGTATATACTGCAGTTATAACAATTTCAAAAACGAAATTCACGGTAATCATTCATTCCGTACATGCATTTGCTCTGTACCATATTATTACATCTTGTTAACACACAAAATGTAATACAATGTAAGGCTATTAATTTTCTATGCATTTCAATTAAAAACTTTATGTCTAACTTTGGTTTTTTTTTCTATTTAAGTTCGAAAAACACGTGAGAATTAATGTAAATGAGAAATATACACGGCTACCAAAGTTTTTTGGAGTTCAAGCTATGCCCGGCAGTCAAATTTTAGTGACCTTGCAGATTTCACATATGCGCCGCCTGTATCTATATGCACAAAAAATAGTTCTTGCACATCAAATTGATTTAAGCAAACATTAGTGTAACTTTTGTATATATGTATAATGATATATTTTTACATACAAATATGAAAACAATTTAATAAAATTTGCACAATATAAAACACAATTAAATTGAATAGGAATAAAAGCATATGAATACAATTTGCTTTAATTAAATCTTTATCCATGGTTATCAACTACATTTTTATCTCAAGACCATGCTGGATTAAAAGATACGTAACTTGTTCCTTTGTTTAGATTATCTAAGTGGACAGAAGCGAACACTAGTATACAAACTAATTTTAATTAACGTTACAATAATAAGCAGATATAACAAAACTGTTTTCTTTCTTGTAAAATCCTGTCCTAACACTTTCAACATTCCAAAATTCCTAGAATTTTTATAAGTAACATATTAACTTTAGATGCACAATATCTACACCTTTCCTTAATATCATCTTAAAAGTCACTCTCATCAAAGATTAGTATGATGAACTTGATAATTAACTTGATAATTAGAAAATGCAAACAAAATTACTCGAATTTAAAAAATAAATGACCTAGCATGTTATTCATGGTTCTAATAAACATATAAAACTTCTACATTTAATTGTTTGTTTCAAACGAAAAAGACATATTTCATATACATTTTGTTTAATGTTCCAGATAAAGAAACGTGTGGACACAGTGTGCACTTATTAAAAGCAAACACTCCTGTTTATTCAGTGTTAATATAAACAAATTGTGATACTAATTAATTATTATTGAATCCTTAAAATTTCAACACGCAAATTTCTTTGCCTCTTAAAGACAAAAACCCTTGCAGTCCATCCTTTTCCCTACAATATTATTGCTATCAACATCAAAATTGCAAATCAAATATTTCTTAAGGCAAACAATTCGAAATTATTTATTTTACATCTAAGGTTAGCGCTTTTCAGTACTTTCAGTACTTTGATTTAATTCAATATTGCTTAGTAACAATTTGCCATGTTGTTTTCCAGATGAAGTAAAATTGTTATGGATGACTATCAGCAATTACTCTAAGAAAAAAATACATGTTAATAAATTCATTAATCAATCATAATCATGATTAATCAAATTTACCCACCCACCCTTCCCCAAATAAAATGCCCGAACTTCTATCCATTGGCCTGGACAGTAAATTTCACAATTTATCATCAGGACATTAAGAAAGAACACAATATCATTTCATATTCATTAGTTTGACGAGATATTGGCGCTTCTGATTGGTCGAAAAATTTCTTTGATACCTGTATCAATAAAATGTTTGCCGGATCTACTTTTCTCTACTGTTCTGATTTAACACTATTTATAGAACGGGAAATTCCAAATTAAACACTGTCGACAAAATGTAAAGTTGTGTCTGTTTAATTGTAAGCAAACAAAATAAAACCTTGTTAATATGAAAAATGAAAATTTTAACCTTCAAAAATAAACAATACACATTATTTCATTCACTATATAGAAAATTAAGCGTCTTCTCACGATTTCGTCTGCTTGCGATCAACAATCAACATTACGGCGAGGCTGGCTGTTCCAATATTCCAGGAATAATTATAACAGACATATATAGGCTTATACACTTTTATTGTAACACTGCTGTTCAAATTTGGTAACGAGGAGTTTTAAATTAACACCCGTACATGATCGGTCATCATAATAAGGATCGTAAAGCAAAGCTGTGAGTAGCCTATAGTGCATCAACTCCTTCGGCGTATTCCAAGCGGCAGATATATCATTTAAGTACCTCACTGGCTATTTAGTTACCACAAAATTTACAAAAGTCGCGCATACATACTATTATTTGTCGACATATCAACTATGTTTGTCCATGATCTAGTCTCCTTCTATGGTTATGCCCAGTTGCATATTCCAGTGATCAAACTCACATTAAAACCAGTTTAACCAATCTTGCTGCACAGTGAATAGTATCACAAGTCATCGCATGTATTTTCCGTTCGTTTTCAATTCAGCCGGTTCAGATTTCAATTTTCTATTTGTGTTTAGTTCATTAAATTCAGCTCAAAATCCCTGCATCAGCTGAAGGCGAATCCATTTTGAATAGTGTTGCTGTTATTGTTTTGTATTCATACGCGCCGCTTCATTTACATTATTTACATTTTTGATCAATGACACTTCACATTTTATGATTTTAAAAATGTTTTATTAAATGATAAGAAATGAATTTAATAACTTTTCTATTCATCGACGTATCAAAGGAAAAATTGACCGGAAAACTTTTTCATCAATGCGCTTCGCGCATTGATGAAGTTTTCCGGTCAATTTTTCCTTTGATACGTTGATCAATAGAAAAATTATTAAATTCATTTCTTAAAACAATGAATGACTTTATCTCCCACGACTGTGATTGTACAAAAATATAATAATTCAATACATTTTCACTATATGGCCATATTGGCCCCACCCTAGGGCTTGAACCCCTGACTCTGAGACCATGAATTTTAAAATTGTGGTAGAGGGCTTCATGGACATACTGACAATGCATTTAGGTTTTTTCTCACATGTGTGGAAAAGAAGATTTTCTAAGATTTAATACAATTTTACTATAAGGCTATATTGGCCCTACCCTAGGGCCTGAACCCCTGACACTGGAATCATGAATTTCAAAATTTTGGTAAAGTGCTTCATGGACATCATAATCATGCATTCGGGTTTTTTCCCGGTCATATCTGAAGATATAATTAATTTGACTATACACCGGGTATTGAAAAAAGGTATTTATTATAAAGTTGTATTTTTTTGCATATTTGATTCTTTTCACAGTTTTAATTTTTGATCCCTGGAATATAACAATGAGGCTAATGAAAAATAAATTCCAGAAATTTGCTTATGTTTTTATAAACCTTATATCCATTTAGCAACATGAAAATAAAATGGAAATTCACAAATTACCTTTAAATATACTCGTGGAAATTGTTGGTCTATGCGCACAATGAATTTCAAGAAATTACATTTAAATGATCATATAATGAACCAAAAAGAAGATACTGATGTAATTAAAACTTTTTATTTCAAAACTTTATCAAGTAATTGTGACAAAGATATGTGAAACAAACTTTATGTTTATATGTTCTCCTTATGAATATTTACTATTTCAACTGATATTTCAATATGTTTTCAATCGAAATACATGTTTTCTATTTTAACATTCGTTTCTTGTAGCGAGAGAGTTATATTTCAATGTTCATAAAAACACAGAACCAAGACAAGCCTGAACTCCATTTTGGAGTTATAAAAACCAATTAAAAGAATAACAATTGTAACTCCTCAGTAAACGTGCATTGTAAATACTGAGAAATAACTACTTTTAAAATTTTATTTACAATACAGATCTATAAATACTTTAATAACGATTCCATGTAGCAATGATACAAATACCAAGTAATCAAGTTAAGTATGTATATATTTATAATTGTTGAATTGTTGGTTAAACAATCTTTTAACATTAAAGAAAAAAAATTAAAGTTGAACTTCTGATGTAGCAGGGTTTGATACATTTACTCTATAACAATTGCGTTTGGGGTTTTTTGTTTTGTTTATATGAATTGTCCTTGTCATGGGCACAACTTGATAGTACCAAGCGGTTGATGTCTTTTTAAGATGACTTGATCTTACTTTTTCTTGAACTTCTGGCAAGCATAGAAAAGAAAACTTTTGAAATCAGGTTAATTCTTAGAGCCAAATGCTTCCATACGCTTCGTTTGGTTTTCGCATGGATTGCTGCTCTGGTTGAGACGTCTTTGGTAGATCGGAGATTTGGACTTTGCTACATAGATCTATGCTGTCTTCAAACTCATCACTATCAAACATGTCATCACTATCATCACTATACTCTTGATGTGACGTTATTTCCTTGGATACATCATTCTTCCGAGTTCGACTGTTGCACTTTTTGACTTTGCTATATTCAACTTGTTCTTGCGTCATCGGTTTGTTGCTTTCAAGAACCGGAGGAGGTGGTTGCTCGCTAGTTGAATTTTTGATTGAAGCTTCATCATTTTCATAAAAAATGCCGTTAGACTGTTGGGGATTTTGATTTGCTGAATGATCTATAAATGATATAAATATAATGATACAAAAATATTTGCATATGTGTATGCTAGATATAACGTAAAAAAATTGGACTGTGAATCCTATTAAGGGTTCTATAAAACTATCCTAACGTGTTCGGAACCAATCTCCGTTGACTGTCGTATACCCTTAACATGATTTTCTATTTAGAGGTCTGTGTTGCTCTGTTTTGAATTTGTCTTCGTTTTATGGATTTTTGATGGTTAACAGTTTGTTATTTTCATTTTTCATCTATACATCCAAATCATTTAATTTAACGACTGAATTATTATTTAATCATTTACAGCTTCATATTAGAAACCAAATTTAAAAACAAACAGAGGATTTTATTTATTTTTTAAATGATTTATGCATAGAAAAATGAAATGTACCGATGAATCGTTCTTTGTCTTTTGTACTGAAAAAGGATAAATTAAATAATTATATATGATTTTGCTCAATATTCGCTAAAATGTTCATGATTAATAAATAAATAGCTAGCTAGCGATAGATAGATAGATAGATAGATAGATAGATAGATAGATAGATAGATAGATAGATAGATAGATAGACGTACCAAATCTTATAAAACATAACAGACCACACACAGGAACAGAGGACAAATATTGATGATGTTCCAATTAATATCCAAATGTTTCTTTCTACGAATTTTATAATTTTTCTCTTTAGATCAGTATCTATACCTTATGAAATAAAATAGAAAATGAGAAATAAAACCAAATGCAAAACGTTAAACCAGAAGTTTAAAGCACTTGATTCACTTTAATTTTCAAAGTAATTTTAAAGCTGATGTTGTTAGGTGTTGTTAGGTGTTAGGTGTAAATCATAAAAAATGTGAAAAGGTACACGTGTTAGTTGATCATTCATAATTAATTTTTATGGTTTTCATGACAAACTTCATGACGAAACTTCAAAGGAAAATAAAATAAAAATAATGACATTAATTATAATCTTAAAAACTGAAAATTTGTTCACAAAATACAAACAAAATGTCTTATTCTGATAAATGGTTGGCTTATGAAAGTCAATAGCAAGCGAGACAAACAGATGCCAATGAAATTTTGTTTAGGATTATCTCTGTATGTATAAACATGAATACGTAATGCATTTTGTAGTCACATATTGAAGCTTGTAAAACGCATCAATGAAATTTTACTTTCCTTTACCTTGACAACTTCCTGATGTTTTATTACATGTTTCGTTACACTGTAGTGGGCACTTTTCCCTGCATAAAGGTCCGTAATATCCATCGGGACAAATTGCAGTACAGTTTATTCCATACGAACCTTGGGGACATTCTATATAAATCAAAGCATAATATGATCTTTGAATTTTATCACGAAATTCCAAATTAGAGAAATCTAATAGTGTTAAATTCTATACACAAACTTTTAATATACCTATACAACGTTCCTGTAAGAGTTTAAATCCTGCACAGCAAATCTTCTCTCTGTAAAATAGAATAGAAATCAAAATATCCGGAAAAGTAAGGTTGCTTTGTGTTGTCTGGCAGACCCCATAGTAACTTACCCACACATGTTCGAGATAACAGTGACAGCATCGAGGCAAACATAGACTTCAATCAGCAACAATAGCGACACTTTTATATTTGTGTCCATAATCTACAGTTATAATTTTTTGTTGGTGAAAAATCGTCCAAATATAGTTTATCCTGGTGTAACGTTGTGCTATTTACACGAACAGGAAATAGAATCAAGGTTCCTCCTCTATGAGTATTTCTATGAAATTGAAAAACAAATGCATGGAATTGTATTTAAATATGTTCAATTATCGTGTTTGTAACTGCATAGTTTAATCCTTAATAATAAAAGGATATCAAAACAAAACAAAACAAATCTGCAACTTGAAACAAACAGTACAGTAAAAGTCAGTTAATTTATCTTGATATCTAGGAGGTAACAGTCTTTTCTTTTACTTAAAATAAAAACGATGGTTTATCGTCGTTACAGGGGTAAAACTTGTCATGGTACCGTAAGAAGAATCAAAACAATTCGAACATCAAATAAGACTTAAACTTACTAAAACAAAAATGTAGCTCTAATCTTACAATTATTCAATAATTATATTTGACTCCGTAAAACACTCCCAATGAATTGGGTTTTTTTCTTGTTATTCAAACTCCTGTATTTCATATTTTATTAACCATCATGCCATTAAACATGCCAGTCTACAAATCTAAAAACAAGTTTTAAATGCTTTCATTGTTTTGGTGATTAGGAATGTTTATTCATTCAATATTATTATGATATCATTAAGCACAAAAAATGTGGACATGCGGACATGCAATGTTTTAGTAAGAGAAGTATTAAGATTTAATTTCATACAAATAACTTGGGTTTGTTTTGTTTTTAAATCAATCTAAATGCATGTGTAGTCAATCTGAATGGCTGTAAGACAAATGGAATGAACATTTCTATGGATGAGTTTAATCGAAATATTTATATCCAAATTTAAACAAAAAATTGCTTTTTGTCAATGTTACCGAAGAGAAGGGAATTACAGGGTAATGGATTTAATGTTTCTATACGCACTGCGCCTTTGAATATACTAATAACTTATTTGTGTTAAATCGTACATCTTCGTTTAAGTCACGTATGCATTTGATATTTATTGCTTTATATGTAAATTACAATTTTTTTTTCGGTTAATTTGGGACATTTATTTAAAAATATATAAATCATTTAAGTCAAGCCTTTTCGAACCGTGTTTGTTTTGAAATTTAATAATATGCGCCACGTGCAAATTCAATGACATGTTAATGGACGTACATCTGTCTGTATATCTGTAAGTCCTTGTCGTATAGACTCTTTGCACCATTGGACATTAAAACACTTCACATTTTTAAAACATTTCACAAACATATAACTTTATTGACATTGCTTATTTTGTGTCAAAGAGTTCTCGTAAAAATCATTGTGGTTTAAGAACATTATTAATACTATATGTTCAGGGGTATAATTGATTATTCATGGAGACCGTAATACTTTCATTGCAAAACATAAAATTACAATAGCACTGTGTAATCATCATTGTTAGTGAGGGACCAATGTTCGTGGCTTTCGTGGGTAACCCTTTCACACGAATGTACATCCTCACGAACGTATATACAAGCATTTGTTTAGTATTATTTACAAAATAGAACTTGCTACCGATGAAATTACGTCCCCATGATCCAGGACAATTTTGGTTACCCACGAACATTGACTCCAACGAATATAAATAATTCCACAGTATTTTACTTATCATTGAAAATTTTTTAAACACTTAAATGGTTTATTTAAAGAACACTAACGTTCGTTTTATAAAAAGTTTCTTGTAACAGACACATTATTCTCTTTTTGAGAATGGGTACGGGATTACTTCAAGGAAGAACTAGCCTGGGCTGATAATGCAAAAGTTCGTAGATTATCAGCTAGATACGAATTGTGTATAGTTCCTAAGTCACATTATTACATCACTCATGCATAATGAAATTGACACTAACAATAAAAAAAATGTTCATGTAAAGTAGCATGGTATACTTTTTAATTTGAACTTTGGATATTGATAATTCTAAACTTAAGATATAGTAACCAATGCTAACAATACTTGCTACCTCTTTTTGGGTCTGGCCAGAGGAATCAAATGTTTCAGGTTTTTGTGGGGTTTTTTGGCTTATACTTATGTTTTGACTTTCTGTGACATTTAGTCGCAGTCAATCAATATCGGATTCAATTATTTTGAGAACCTCCATATATTGATAATTTAAGTTAAAAGGTTCAGACCCTTGTCTATGTTAAATACTTGTTGAGTACCTTATCAAGACATGTAAGCATACTAGATGAACATGTACCCTGATTGATTCTACTTTAGAATCGTTATATTGTAAACCTTAGATGTGTTTTAATTAAAAGTAAATGTAGTTCACATGATCATGACCGTGACCTTGAGAGAGTTCGATTTGAAAAGAAAGCTTTAGATTATCTTTTAGAAACAAAGAAAAAGCTATCAGATTTAATATGGAGTGGGGTAAGGTAGGGACAACTTTTTACAGGCTCTTAAGATAATTTATCGTAGTGGTTTTAACAATATAATATGCATGGTGTTTATTTATTAGAATTTAAAAATATCATTTTGCAAATCGTTTGCAATATTTACAAAGTTTTAAAGTGAAAAAAATGACAATAACAAACCGTCAACCATCTCAAAATCCATAAAACGAAATACAAATTCAAAGCAGAGCAACACGGACCTCCAAGATAGAGGTAGGATCAGGTGCCATGGAGGAGTGAGCATCCTCTGCTGACCGGTCACACCCGCCGTGTGCTCTTTGTCGTAATCGGGAAAATAAAAACCGCAAAAGTCCGTAGACAATTAGGTAATTAATTATGGTCTAACAATTAGTATGAAAAACGTCAGTCAGCATGCGACTCAGTGGAAGATTGTATTTAGTGACAAGGTCGTTGTATCGACCATAGAACTTACGAAAAGATGACTTTAATCGAGACTGTTGATAGTCCTGTTTTATCAACATGTTTGTCAGTAGCTTGCCTCGTCTTAGAAACTGTTTATACGAAGAGCATGCCCTTGCGTATCGAATTAACTGAGAGACAAAAACACCATATGCAGGTGATGAAGGTATATTGCTACATAAGTAAGGAAAGTTGACTATAGAAAAATTGAAGTCATCGCGTTTATCATAAAGTTTTGTTGTTAGGTTACCATCAATGTCCATTTCCAGTAAAATATCCAAATATGAAACAGATGACGCTGACTCTGTGGTATCCACTGGGATATATCGAGTCGACGTAAGTATGGAAATAACAATTGTTAATTGATAATACGTCGTCGATATACCTAAATGTTGAGTTGAAGGTCACAGCGAGTGATTTAAGTTTTTGAATAAATTCTGCTTCATAAGAATAAAAAAATAGGTCTGCTAACAATGGGGCACAATTGGTACCCATGGGAATTCCAACAGATTGTTGGAAGACTTGATTTCCAAAGCTGATTTAAAATTTTGAAACTACATCATGTTAAATCACATAAACTTTTGACACAACACTGGCTTCAGAACTTCGATCTCTAATTTACTTTATCTTTTTATTTTTTATTTGATAATACCATTGATTACATCAGTGATTTTACTTTACAATACATGACTGGTAATAAATAATTGGATTTGTCAACAAACGGTTAAAAACTGAATACGTTGAGATTAACGTCCATCAATATCAGTTCTTTCCTTTCAGTTTCTTTATCTTCAGATGTAGGTATTCAATCTCTAGTTGTAACTTCTGCACTGCCAGATCATCCATACTTGTACTTTGGTTTATGAAATGGCACTCGCATATTTTCTCTTCATTTGCAAAACATGAAAAAAAACAGACATAATGGGATGTAAGGATAACATCTCCCGTATAACACAACTTAAAACATGTATTAACAAACTCTTGTCTTATTCTTTTGTCTAGACCCTCCAAAAAACTTAGTAAGAATCAATCGTTTTATGCGAAGCACTTCAGAAAACTAAGCAATGTGAAATAAAACACGTTTAAGGTATTTATATTTTTATATGTTGTTCCAAAATGCAGATCTTATTTTAAAAAATGTGGGTTTTACCAGGACAATCTCCAGATATTTTGTCACAGGTTTCGTTGCACTCTAATGGACATTTGTTCTCGCATAACCGTCCAAAGAATCCATCGGGACAAACTTCACTGCAGTTTACTCCATATTTTCCAGGCGTACACTCTATCAAAAAAGAATATTTTTACATTTGTTTTGGGGGTTTTTATTATCAGTACATGTACATGCAAGTTGATAACTATATATCGTAAACCTTGTGGTGATATTATGATATTGAAACGTCATTAATCTAATAGCAATCAAACCTCAAATTCGCGACACCTATCAAATACAGGACAGGAAACCAAGTCTTGCTTCAGCTGTTGCATATAACAGAACCAAAGAGTAGAGTATATGTTGTTCATATCCGATTTAGTTTTCTTTCATAATTATTATTTCACTGTAGCACTATTTGATATTACCTGGTATTCCCACCCTTATCTTTTTCATTCATTTATATACATTATACACATCTTCATAATCATGGGTTTACATCATATAACTGTAGAAACATACATTTATCATATCATTGTCAATTCACATCATCATTTTACTTATTCAGACCAAAACGCATACCCCATTTTTGTTTCTATCTTATTATCAATGTTTTGTATTGCTTCTTTTCATATTGTGCTCCTCTGAAAACTAAAACATATTTTAACTATTATTTTGTTACCTTTACACTCTCCCGATATTACGTCACATGTTTGGTCGCACTGTAATGGACATATGTCCTTACATAAACGCCCATAGTATCCATGCGGACACGCTTCACTGCAGTTCACTCCATAAGTCCCCGGAGGACACTCTAATGAAAATAAAATCAAATGTTCATTTTGTCAGATTTAAATATATAAATTCATATTTCGGTAATTGTCAAATTACATTAATACCTATACACCGGTTCCCGTCAAAGATATAGTTTGAGCAGCAAACATTATATCTGTGAAATTGAAAATGGAGATTAAAATATCAAACAGCTGTTTGTGTTCTGATGACAGTATTGTATGACAGTACCATACAGCCATACAGCAACCTTACCCACACAGACTGGGGTCCACCAAGACAGAGCTCAGACACACATGGACACCAACAAACAACAGTGCCGACTTGTAAAGATGTACTATGTCCTCCATATCCTTAAAGAGCAGTATCTGTACGATGACAACTTCCCTGTCTGTATTTTTGTAAAACCTATATTTTGCCCTCTTGATTTCATGTAGCTTTTTCTCTAACAGGAAAATAGATCCAGTTTCCTGGTTCTGATGTGAATTTTGTAAAATTATGATGACAGGATATTGGATTGAATTTATTTATATCAAATTAAAGGGCATTTTACAATATGATGATTTCAAATTATTTAAACAACATAATGATATTGTGAAGGGAAAGTATCTAGAAAGAAAACTTGTTTGCCAATAAAACATGAACGTTATAAGTTCATAATTGTTAGGCTATCGATATGTTGAGAAAGCAAACACTGTGGTTTCTTTAATATTCATGGGTATCAATTTTCGTGGATAAATTGAAAATCACACTTTCAAGGATACGTAAATTCGTGGCCATTGACCCTATCAATACAAAATGTTACATGTAATAGGGATTGCACTTCAATGAACCCCCCCCCCCCCCCCCCCACTTGAAAAAATCATTTATATTAATGCATGTAGTAAAATTACCACGAAATACACCTCGGACCCCAATCCCCCCTAAATTAAAAAATAGAAAAGCCCCAGCAGCATTTGAACACTCTACAGACACGTAGTTAACCCTCTAACCCATTGCACTTCACAGTTAGATAACATTATTTTTTAGGAATATATTATAATATTTATACTTTATTGTTTATTTCAATACGGAGTACATCACAATATGCAGGTGTCCTGTACCACCTTAAAGCTGAAATGTGTGCTTTACATACCGGTAGTTATTTACCTAATAAAATAGTGCAAGGGGTTTTAAAGAATAAAGTCATGAAAATACATGCATGTTACAAGTAAATGATCTTTGTCCCAAGTTATGTTCACAACAGAGGTCTACAGGTCGCATTTGTGGGTACTAGTTTTACCCAGCTCTTCGGTTAGATGGGTTTCACGTGGTGTACATACTGGTATGTGTTTTCCATATGCACAATAGGATTAATTAAACTTTACTTTTGTGATGATAAGCTAAAGAGATTCATATTGTGCTCTAATTGGATTATCATTATGATGTTGACCAATATAGGTAAGCATAATACATGTAGTAGCACAATATTATGAGAGACTGGTATACATAAGTATTACTTTCACTTTCTAAATAAGTGATCTCCCTTTGTCAGCATACTGAATCATCATCTTTTAATATAAATTAGCTCATCATTGTTACCTATCCTATCACATTTGTACAGTTTCCGTCATTTTAATTGCAAAAGATAATTTCATTTGTCTTACACTATTAAGTTGACCCCATATTGACCCTGTGACATATTGTATTAAATTTGTGTATTACATGTAAATAAGTGTAGAGACTTATCATGTCTATATGAGTTATAATAGGGAGGAAGGGGTCTTTTTTTCTTAATGGATTATGATGCATCAAATAAAATGTAGGATATGACCCTATGGGATTGTTGTCTTTAAACCACCACCACCCACCACCCCCCCCCCACCCCCCTCTGAAATAGGGAATGATGATATACTTTGATAATTTATAACTTTCGAGATTCCCCATCCCTTAACCATATTTATTCTTCCTCTTTGTGTGCATCAATTGTATATATAGGTTATGCCCCCTTGGAGACACCCTGACTTTCCAGAACTGGACATAATAAAATATTTTATCTTATTCATATGTAGTGTTTGATTCATATGGGTAATTCCTAGCTTAATGATGATCCTGCTTTGTTTAGGAGGATTTACAATTGCCCCGAATACATATAACATTTTGTTTATCTTATCGATAAAAACTAAAAAGCAATTTCCAAAATCTTTATGTGCATCTAGAGAAAAATATCAATCAAGAAATGATTTAAAATTTGCTACGGTACACATGTAAGAATGTAAAAAGACTCTGAATCTGATGGGGTGTGTGGAGGATAAACATTTAATTGTAATCATTTATTGTTATTAATTTTAACTTGAATATTAGGCAGAAAATAAGACTTCTGATCATATATCAATAGATCATTTGTCAAATGTGATTTTTTTTAACAAAAACATTATTTACCAGTTTATAAAACTTTTTAGACCCCAAATTTTAATTTTAATAGATCATTTGACAATTAAGAAAAGTGTAAATGTATGGGTTTTTTTAATTTTAAGCAAAAATAAATGCAAGGTTTTTTTTATTTTAAGAGAAAAAAACCGTCATTTTATTTACAGTCTAAGGAGGGATACGTACATGTGTCGATCCAGAAAATTTTTCCAGGGGAAGGGGGGTGGGGGCAACAGTTATTGGAGTTGGAGGGGGAAAGGGGTCCAAGGCATATTTTTGGCAATTTTATAAATTAAATGTAATTTAAAGAAATTTGAATTTTGAAGGGGGGATCTGGACCCCTAGCCCCCTCTAGATGCGCGCATGGGATAAATGTTAATTTCATGCTACTATTTGTCTACCAGGATTAAATTAAATTTTTCAAAATCTTATTGCACATCTACTGGACAGCCTCTATCATATCCCAAGATATGATGTGTCTATTCATTAAATCACAAGAGGAGTTCTGGAATCTAGGTTTTGTTAAGGAGTGATAAATGTCAATTTTCTGCTATTATTTGAATCTCTGGATGAAATTTAAATGTTTAAAACCTTATTGCACATCTATAAGACATGTACAGCCCCTATCATATCCTAAGATATGATGTGTCTATTCATTAAATCATCAGAGGAGTTCTGGGATCTAGGTTTTGTTTAGGAGTGATAAACGTCAATTTTCTGCTACTATTTGAATCTCATGATGAAATTTAAATGTTTAAAACCTTATTGCACATCTATAGGACAGCCCCAATCATATCCCAGGAGATGACATAGCTACTCCAAAAGTTGTAAGAGGAGTTATGGGAACCATACTTTTTTTGCAAAAAAAAAAACGTCATTTTTTGTTGCCCACCGATCCCTGTGTTAAAAAAAATCTGAAACCTGATCACACTTTAAAATGACACCCCCAATCATATTCTAGAAGATCATTTGGCTACTGCAAAAAAAGTTGACGTTTTTGAAACCAGATTTTTTGTAAAAAACAAAAGACAAAAAAAACGTCATTTTTCAGCCACAAAATGACCCCCAGGACATAATTGAAATTTCCGAAACCTTATCGCGCATCTATAGTATACCCCAAAACATATTCCAAAACATGATTTGTCTATTGTTGAAAATGTAGGAGGAGTTCGAGGAAGAAGGTTTTTGTGAAAAAACGTCATTTTTTACCAATTATTTGACCCCCAGGACTACCAGAGAATTTTTGAAACCTTTTTACAAAACAACATGATACCCCAAATCAAACTCCAAAAATTCAGTTTGCTGGTTTATAAGATGTGAGAGCAGTTTGAGAAGTAAAACGTGACAGACGGACGGACGGAACAGGATAACAACAATATACCCGAACTTTCTTTAGAAAGTGCGGGTATAATTATACAATACAAATGAATATTTATACAATACAAATGGAAAAGATCGAATATTGCAACGTTTGACATGCCATACCCTGCGTGGTGTCGACGCCATTTCAGACCAATCATTAAATGCTATTTATCATCTTTTACTGTAATATCATCTTTTGCTGTTATATCATCTTTTACTGTCAGTCATCTTATTTTACACCAGGTCACTGACGATCTTTATATGTATTATTAAGGAAAGAACGCAAAGAAAATAGAAAACAGAAAATTTTAAGTTACAATATAATGTCACAAACAAAAAGTCTACACCAAATCCATGGCAGACTAGTTCAATGGAATTGTTATCATTCACTCGCACTCAACTAAATGTAAGAACACGCCTTTTTACAATGCACAGAATATTTATTTTCGTTATAATATATACATAAAATTTATATTTTATTTAGATTTTATACATATAGTAACTTGAATGAACGTTGACTTTAAACAGACCTAACACAGTTAAATACTGCGTTTGATATTCAAGGAATGCGTTTTATTCATATACGGTAATTTACTTTAAATAATACTTGTACAAAGTTTAATTTATTACTATAATGTGTAAACGAAATAAATAAATGAAATACTCAATTAAAATAACTAATATACATGCACAAATGTAGGAAAATATCCCTCGGTAAAGGTAACAAAAACTTTGATAACATTCTTAGTTAGGTCAATCTGAAGTGTCAACATTTATAACGTTTACACTTGATTACTTCCTTACACAGACGTGCACGAAACGCGCGAATGCTTCGCTTGTCACCATAGAATTATTCGGAAAATAATGACCTTATTCTTCTAAATTTCAACATTATAAACCAGGGGGGACGGTGTTTGGTTTGAAATATTTGACTTTGGGGGGATAGATGGGGTGTTGTGCAACACGATTAGAATTGGTTTTAAAAAATATATGTTTGTACAAAGAGTGTTACCAAACTTTTGGAAAGGATGAAATTTTTTTTTTTTTTTTTTTTTTTTACTGACGATATTTTTTTGTGTTTTCTGACAATTTACAACATGCTCTGAATGAATTTATTTATTGTGTGAAATATGCATCATTTGTACAACTTGCTGTATAGCAGATTTTGTATTCCAATGTAATACTTCTTTGTAAATAAAAAAATAAAATTTAGATTATAGATTTGGTTAAAGACCAACAATTTTTTTTTTTCAAATTCTGTGAATTAATGTCAATTTAGGCTTAAAAATACATCATTCAAAAAACTTCAAAAATTACCCGGGCTTCTTTTTTGTAAGGTACCTTTATTTTTTTGTTTTAATTTTTCCTGTGTTTAGTGCTGTTCTTTTGACAATTTGTTAATTTGTAAATCTAGTAAATATACCTCTTGCACCGTCGAGTGTATGATATCATTAAAATAAATTATATTTTATTAAATTGAATTGGACATTCTTCAAGATTATTTATCGAATTGGTGTAAAATAACTGTCTACTAAAAATTAATTAGTACAAAATTTTCTTTATGATAATTTATCAAATTTTAATTGTACATAAATTGATAAATAAAGAATTTTTCAGAAAGATTAATGAATCAATCGTGAGGTAAGTCTTTTTACCTGTATGAAATAGGGCGGAAAATTGGGATCGCCTGATCGTTTGTGACGTCACCCCATTCTAAGCGCACAGCATTAACACAGCTGAGAACACGGGCATACGCACGTGCGATCTGGCGGTGATGGAAGTAGCCGGGATAGAGGAGACTATAGCCGGGGTGTGGGCCCTGTACAGGAACGAGAATTTGGACGGATACCTGAAGGAGTGTGGTATGGATCGTCGTTTTAATATAAAGTATAGATGTGTAAATATATCTTTTTTAAGTATCTCTTTAATTAACCAAAATACAGTTTTCCCCCGTGCGTCTCGATCTTATGCCTAAATGAAAAATCGTAAGCGTAGTCTGACTTATATTAAGCTGATGAATGTTTTTTATTAAAGTTGGAATTTTCAAGTTGATTCGGTTAAAAATTTATTTAGGTAAAGAAGAAATTTATATGCATTTTCATAAAGAAACTTTATGTTCTTTTAGGTTCTTTAATGGATTATCATTTCATACTGAAAAACGAATAAATTTATGGATAAATGTCCATCAATTTTGATTTTTTTAATTGAGGACAGGCGTAAACTTCATCCTTCGGAAGCTTGCCCAAGCCGCTAGTTTGTACGTTACGATGGTTATATCAATGGAGGATGGACAACTGAGAATACAAAACAAAGGCCCCAAAAACACGGACCACAAGGCGCCCCTGGGGACGGAAATCTTCATCACGGACCTGATGCATAACCCAATGAAGGTACCAACTGTTGTCTTTTCTTTTTTTTCTTTTTATTTTATAGTTCCTCCTTACAGTATATACAATCTGCTTCATAAGACATTTCAGGGGTTTTTTATTGCCTTTAGATGAAAAATTTATCATGCGAACAAAGAAAGCAGTTAAATGACTTATTTTCTTGAATTTAATGTTCATTTGTAAACAGCATGACTCATTATATACATTCAGAGTGTAGATTATTTTTCCTGAGCTGTCGACAGAGTGGAATGATTTAAATTGCCGTGTACTGGGTGAACTTCCGCACTGACGTCTGCTTTCTTTGTGTTTTGTTCAGGAGGTACACACGTGGGACAAAAATCAGCTGATTACGGTCTCTGAGCCGACCGAGGGTTCCAAAGCGCTGCCCACGCGCGTCATTAGGGAACTTGTGGAGGGTCAGTTAGTCATGGTAGGTTACCCGTGGGCAATCTCAACTTGATTTAGGTCTTAACTCTGTACTATCTAGCTATATACCGGTAAAATTAGTAGTATACACATGTACAGCGCTAAATGACATAGATGATTGATTGTTGAATAAGAATTATACTCTGTTTAATGCCACGACTTCCGCTCTTTTTTGAACGATATTTAACAAACATACACGTACCTGTCAAAGAGGTACATGTACAACTGAAACTGATTTAGAGGAAATAAAATAATCAAGATGTCTGCTTTTTTTTCCAATAAAATTAACAAAAACGAGAAAAGATATGTTACGGATATTAATGTTGGGGAATCTGATATTTAAGAGGGCTCGATGGTCATGGCCATTTTTAAGACTGTATTTATCTCATTTAGAAGAATAGCTCTATATAAAAAAATATAAAAATATAGGAAGATGCCCATATTTAAATGGTAAAATATATGGCTTTTTCCTTGATTAATTAATAGTTTAAAGCTACACAATTCATTCAGTTTTAGATAGATCGGATGGTTAATTTGTTGACCATCCAGCCTCCTTGTTTGCAATGAAAAACATCTTCGTTGACAGATATTTTTGACAAGAGAAGATAGAGAGGGGTGGGGGAGGCGGTTCAAAGGGGAGAAAATCATCTTGGCAAATAAATATCATTTGAACTCAATGGTAGTTATGAATTTCGAAAAGGATTTTGTAAAAATGTGCTGCATAAACATTGTGGGACAGTGTGCGTGTATTATAGTGAACTCTTTCATAGCAGAAAAGAAAAGAAAATTCACGGAAGTTCATCTTACAATGCAAGAAATTGTACTGTTTTGAACGATATGATAAATGAAGCTTACGTTTTTTAATATAAAAATAAGAGTACTTTTAGATGGTCCTTAATCATTATAATATATTTAATGAATACTAGTAAATACAGTATGGCTTCGTTGCATTTTAATTTATCCTGGCCGGATACAGATGTACATGTATTTCTACTTTACTTTTTTTAATATTTCTAATTTACTTATTTTAATATTTCTACTACGATATTTCTACTTTACCTATCTTACATGTTTTTTACTAAACTTATTTCAATATTTCTACTTTACTTATTTTTACATTATTTCTACTTTACCTATCTTACATGTTTTTAACTAAACTTATTTTAATATTTCTACTTTACTTATTTTTACATTTACGTTTCCCTTTTTTACAGACTCTAATAGTGAATGACGTTGTCTGTAAAATGTTTTACAAACGGAAGAGTTGACGAATCCTGGACAATTAGACATGCATAAATTGTGAACAGACAGAAATTCGAGCGAGGATTTATGGGCGTGCGTCGGCCATGCTTGGCGACCCGCCATTGTGTTGTGATAAACGTCAGGGTATCCATAACTGTTGACCTTCGTGTGCACCCGTGTCCTAAACGTGTCTCATTCCACACGCATGCGCGGATCTAGAGGGGGGGTCGGAGGTGTCCCGACCCCCCTGGAAAATGAAAATTTATTTAATTTACATAAAATTATCACAAAAATGCGTCGCACCCCCCCCCCCGGAAAACTCAATTATCCTTCGGAACCCCCCCCCCCGGAAAAAATTTCTGGATCCGCGCATGTACACGTACTGTTGTATCACATATTGGATTATAATAGACAATGTCTTGACATAGTCTGGAGAACTCTCATACATTTTCATGGTATCCAAGATGAAATAAAAGGAAATTGATCACGTGCATGTAATACTATACTGTGGAATTATTTTTATTTGTGGGGGTCAATGTTCGTGGGTAGCCAAAATGTTCCTGGTTCGTGGGGACGTAATTTCGTTGGTAGTGTAATCGGGATAATTTTAATAAATATTTAAACAAATGATTGCATATAAGTTAGTGGGGATGTAAATTCGTGGGCAAGGGTTACACACGAAAGCCACGAACATTGGTCCCCACAAACAATGATGATTCCACAGTATGTGTTGATGATGCTGTGTTAGTAAAATGAAGTGCATTCGGGGTTTTTATTTCCAGTTCCAGTCCTTTTTTATTTTTATTTTTTTAATTGTTAAACTGTTTCTAAGAATTATGGATTTGTTCTCTAGAATATGAATTATATTCTTGGAAAATAGAATAAAACTTAAAACATTCATAAATATAGAATTAAATTTTACTCATTGAAAAATACATATGAAGTTTACTTTAATGCAGACATACCGGCCGTAGTTTTAATACTTAGGATGAGTCAGTTGCTGCTATGTCATTCAAGGAATATCAATGAGTTCTATATCAGTCTCACTCTGATATTACAAGTATACACCTTTTTTCTGTACCAATATCTTTCAAAATCCAACAGTCTCTGAGTCAGATTAACTCAATAAAGAAACTTTAAAAATAACGACAGCTCCACCCCTGTATTTTGGTTGTCTAGAGAAAATAATAATAGATAGGTTTTATATAGTATTTACTACTGAAAGATTGTAAATATATTGAATATGAAAGACACTGGCAAGATATCTGTAATAAATTATAATTATCTATTGTTATAAATGATCATTATATATATATATATATATATATATATATATAAAGCACAGAGAAATTCACCTTATTGGAGCTCCACCTCCGCCCCGGCCGGGGCTTGAACTCACGACCTCTGGAACCCATTCTCCTAGCAGTGAGCGGCCACCGCGCTAACCACTACGCCATCTAGGCAAGACCTCTGGAACCCATTCTCCTAGCAGTGAGCGGCCACCGCGCTAACCACTACGCCATCTAGGCAAGACGCTCACTGCTAGGAGAATGGGTTCCAGAGGTCGTGAGTTCAAGCCCCGGCCGGGGCGGAGGTGGAGCTTCAATAAGGTGAATTTCTCTGTGCTTTATGTATATCTATATCATTCACTATGGGCAGGTATATGTCAATTTAAGAGTTATTGCAATGTTTGTTTTTATTATATATATATATATATATAAGCACTAAAAATTACCAACGACACGATCAATATGGTAAAATATTGTCAAATTTTCGGGACAACCGTCCCTTCTTCAGGACAATAAAATAAAAACTACATATGAAAGGAGAAAAACATCTACAAAACTAGCACTAAACTAAAATCTAAATAATATATAAAACACCGGATTTAAACGTGGCGACTACATCTTCATATTAAAGATCATAAGCCCGAGAAAGAAAAGTCCCGTCCGACACAGCGGACGGTCTGTGTAGGAGTGCTGAAAGATAACGCGAACGAATTGATTTGCTGATTAGGGATTGCTGTTAATTAAGTTGTACTAGTAAAATAATCTGTAGTGAAGGTTTGTTGGGGAGACAGGCTCTGTAAATGACTACATAAATATTCACAAAAGTGTAAAAACTAATAGGAGTTAAATTTAAAAAAAAAGAACCCGGCGTATAAATTAAACCGATTAAGGAACGAGCTAACAAGTTAAATAATCAACGTGAATGATAGTTTGTACATGGAACCAAAACGATGATGATGGTGATATTGCTAAGAAAAAAATCCGGATGCTTTAGTTGATGTTCATTTTGCTGAGGTCACAAAATTTGTTCATGCCGTCAGGGCGGAATGACTTCAGTCTATGGATCCAATATTTTTTTTCTCTCCGCATCTGTCAAGTCTAGATTGTGATCAATATTAACCAAAACCATCATGTCTTCCCCTTTGTGACCATCTAAGTTAAAATGTTCCCCAACGGGTTCTTTAATTACCGTCTTCCTTGGAAGACGGTGTAAAGAGTTGAAATAATTAACAGTCTCCGGGTTGTGCACTTCCTCTCCTTTGTGATTGGTAGAAAATACATGCTGTGAAAATTTACATTTATTTCATTGGTTGAAAAACTGTTCGGCGCAAGGGAGATAATTTTCTGATGGTCTTTTTTACGTACGACTTAACAATTTTCGTAGATTTTAAATCTTAAAAAGTGAGAAAACGAAAAAAGCAATAAAATTAGCTATCAATGAAATTCAGACTTCAATTTTTCAGTACAACTAGTTGAAAGCAATGTTCTATAATATCTATTGAAATTTTTTGTTCTTTTCTTTTTGGATTGTTTATGCAAGTACAAAAATGTGAAAATTTGATACGGTATGTCTAATATCAGTAAAAACGATACGGTATCGGGTAAAACTAGAACCATTTTAACAGGAGCTTTAACTTTGGGTAGTTGCGGCAAACAGCATTGTGACATAGGCCTGTCTATTTCATTGCTGGCCATACAATCATGGCTCTTTGAAAACAACTAGATTTGTCTGGCTTCGGAGCTAAGACTACGCAATCGGTGTATATTTCGCTTGAAACCAGCGTCATTTTTAACTTTTTTTGACGCAAGAATAGATAGTTACGTCCTACTGAAAGTCCAAGGTCTTGTTAAAATGGTTCTAATATCAGTAAAACAAGTGCTAAGTGCTGTGGTTTTAAGTTTGATTTTATTAAAATAATACGGCCCTCCTAAGATCTCTTTTTCCTTACTATAGTCGATCTAAACTCACAAGCACGTGGTACGCATTTCTCAATTTAAGGCACGCACGCTTAAGGTACATGTACATAAAAAAAGTTTCAAAAGCCATTGCATGTAGAGGAAGGCGACCTTATATATAAAAAAAGAATTGAATTTTCTTTGATAACTTAATGCTGTTTAAAGTTTGCTCTAAAGACGGTAAGCTTTTTTAAAAAGCTAAACTTGTTTTCTTAGTTTCGATGTTGGAACGATGGTTATTGATGCGCATGCGGAGGTCTCCTGCTTCCCCTACGTATTGTTTCTGACAAAATTTACAATTGATGAGGTATATACACAAGTCTTAAAGCCATCATTAGGTAGAGGGTTCTTTAATTTGGTTCTTACCACCATGTCCTGGGGCGCTTGAAAGCTGCCATATGTGTGTATAAATATATATATATCCAAAGCTATATTTGTTTTTTTAGCATAGACATAAAACCATTTACCCTATCCCGTCCCCCAACCCCATCTACTCATCCCCCTTTCTTTATACTGTGGTTTCATAAATATTCGTTGTTCATAGTAATTTTCGTGGATTTCGTTGTTAAGTTGATCCACAAAATTAAATGTTCATTGAAATGCAATTTCTACGAACATTTTGTATTGATATGATCATTGGCCACGAATTTACAAATCCTTGAAACTGTGGTTTTCATAAAATCCACGGAAATTGATACCCAAGAATATTAATAAAACCACAGTATATATCCTCTTCATAAACCCCAGTGTCATTGCACATATATATACAATAATGTTATACTTATGTTTGCATTGTGCCAATATATGTATGTATATATACATATATAAATATGTGTACAGTCTTAGATACATGTAGGCATAATTTTTCTTTAGATATGCATAATTTTTCTTTATGTAAGGATCTACTTCAAATAACAGAAGAATTGACCTATAGGGGAGATGGATTTCCCAGAAAAAATCACTTTTGAAAATCAAAGTTTTTTGTTTTTTTCTATCGAACATATTCCTAAGTCTTTCAAATTTGCATTTTGAACTTATCATATTGCTCTTGCAATTTTATTATTTATTTTTCAAAGTTGGCTAAAACAGCATTATCTCGGTAAAATGGTATATTTTTGCATGGTTTTTGGCCTAAATATTCTTCAGGACCGGCCTGCCCCTAAAAAATCTTGGATATTTTGATAGGTTTTGTTCAAAGGAATAAATTAAGTTAAATTTTCTTCAGGGCACTCCAGCCCTGGGGTCGAATTTTGCAACAACAAAAAAAAAAAGACAACAAATTCGGAAATTGATTTCTGTCATAGTGATCTATATTTACATCTGAAAGTGCAAGTTCTGGGTAGCACTATAGGTTAAAGCGCTGGATATAACATATGAGGTTTTTGTTCCCTGGTTCGATTCCATCTGTGGGCATACTTTATCTTTTTTTAAATTAACGGCATTTATAAACAACCTTTTTTATGCAGAGTTGTGCATTTTGTATATTAAACTTCGATCTTCTTCCTTAAATGCACATTTGCTCTTTGAATTAAAGATATCGATGGAAAAGTATATAGTTCACTACAATTAAAAGCAATCAACCGGAACTATACCCTAGTGTAAGCACGCTCTGTTTGAGGACAAGAATTATTCATTCTGTGTTACTCTGTGTCAGGTGCCACGTAAAAAAAAAGCCGAGCAAAAACTGTTGTGTTTGCCTTTCCAGAACATCTATAGGAAATGGTACAATTGTGGGAGAAGTACTGCAAAGTAGATGCAGTTCTATCTTTGCAAAGAACGTGTGCATTGGTGACATTTTAAATCAAAAATGCAGGATAAAGATTTATATAGTTTAGAAAAACTGGGAGTGGGTCAGTTAGAGTTTTCCGTCTCTTTGCCATCCCGGCATCAGGTACGTCCCCTTATACAAAGGGTGCAGCTGTTTATACGGAAAAGATTTCAGTTGAATATACAGTGAATGATGCTAGTGTTCAAACGCCTCGTAAAAATCCTTTTTACATCTACAAACATCACTCTTCCTGTTATTTCTGTCGAAAAAATTAAGGCGACGTGCATTATTTTTTCGCAAAGAGTCGAAGGGTTTGCGACCTTTGCAATCGCGTCACGCAATTCTTTCGATAGTTGCAAATGTGTCATTGGTTGTAATAAACGCATACTATAGTATAAAGGACATGTATCGTATTATATAATGTAAACTGAAAACAAAATTTAACAAAAAAACGTTCATAACTCATACTGCTCGGACGACGACTGTGAAACTTTTTTTTACAATCACTATACATTATGAGAACTAGAACCTAAGAGTTTACTGTGTATGGTCTAATATCAAGAAGTGGAACGGAAATCGATATGCTTTTTGTAAGACATAAACCAATACCGGCTTTATACATGTAGGTCAAGTCTTTTGATACATGTATATACAAGTGTTCCTTTTCTCTACTATATTGTGCTTATAACAAATTAGTGAAAGCAGAAACTATGTTTTTATGTGCTTTGACATTGATATAAATAAAAAAAATTATTAAGAAAAAAATAACCTGGGACAGACTATGATACATGTACATTTGTAGGTAGTATATTTAAATTAATATATTACATCGGGATCGGAGTCAATATTATAGAGAAAACACGTGTTCATTTATACTTTCACTTTTGATCGCACAACATGAGTGAAGCAAAGAAACAGAAGTTATCGGATGTAGATCCTTCTGATGGCATGAATTCTGTGAATTCTAAATTAAAGGACGAGTTCCGATTTAGTGAGGACCCATCTCTTGAGAAAATGTAACTTATTAACGGTGAACTTTTTATAACTGATGATATAAAGTTACGTGTATTGTAATTTGTATACATACATATGCATTTACCAATCTTGATGTACTTTATGGCTAGATAGCCAGTTGTAAATATACTTTACGGTGATGTTTCAGACGAGAAATGCAGGCTGTGTTCTGTAAGGAGAGGAACTGGGACCAGTTTCATACACCCAGGAATGTACTACTGGCCTTGGTCGGGGAAGTTGGCGAGCTAGCGGAAATTTTGTGAGTTCAGGGAGAATATTGAATTATGCTATCATGCGCGGATCCCCCAGGTTCTTTTCCTTTGGAAATTCAAACATATCACATTAACATTGTAAAATTAAAACTGAAATTATCGAAAAAGGCCTCAGACCACCAACCATCTCCTATAGCTCCTCCCGGCAAACAAATAGTCCCACGGATTCTCTGAAAAAATCTGGATCCGCGCATGGTTATATAAAAGCTGAGTTATTTTCATGTTGCTTTGTTTTGTTTCTGTTTTACAGTCAGTGGAAAGGAGAAGTTGATGTAGGACTCCCTGGTAAGATAACAAGCTGTATTATGTATATGATACAACTGATTGAAATCAGATCCTTTGATCCGCTCATGTAGATCGCTACAATAGAAAAACAATGCATACATGTATATAAATTGTTTAAAAAAAATTTAAACAAATGTTTATTATTTTAATTTTTCATTAATTGCCACACTATGTGATCAAACTGTGTATTACTTTAATTTTGAAAACCCTTACTGCAATTGATTTCTTTATGCCATAATTGTTGAACCATACACAGTAGCAAGTTTACGTTAACATGAAAATTGTTTAACTACATCCACAGACTTCAGTCAGGAGGAGAGAGATCACGTGGGCCAGGAGATGAGTGACATTCTGATTTACTTAGTGAGGCTGGCAGACAGGTGTCGTATTGATCTACCCTCCGCCGTGCTGCAGAAAATAGAACACAATGCACAGAAATACCCCGTCAATAAGGCTTACGGTAACAACAAGAAGTATACGGAGTACGCGACAGAGGGTGCTGGGAAGGCACTCCCCAATGGGGACCAGTAAAGGAGGGAGACAACAGTATTTCTTAGGCAAACAGCATACAGCATGTATGTGTGTATGTGGCTACATTAATTACACATAGGTTAAACTATGTGTACATTTTATGATATAGACTGGCTGTCAACTGGGCTCATTGTCATTGAGAGCTCCTCACTGGTGTCTGTGTGGGGATATAGGGGCACGGATAGACAGACACCTAGGAACCCAGACACACGCCTATTGTTTGTAACAGGGTCCAATTTTTCCTCTCGGCGAAACTGATTTAAAAGTTGATTTTGTTTTAATGCTTGATGTTGAAAATAAAGTTTTATGTTTAATCAATTGTCCTTTTTTTTTTCTTTTCATTGATAGATTGACGCACTTAAAATGAAACCACATGAACTGATATTTAAGAATTTAGCAAAATATAAAAATGTTTGTATAATTTTAATTGCAACTAAGAAAATAAAAGATGAACCTGGTATGAATAGTAGAAGTATGGAAAGCCAAAGGTTCAATATTCTATCTATATTCTATCTATGTAATTAGGTATTTGTGTTTTCGTTTACTAAACATCCTATATAAGATAGAGAAACATTTTTGTGCATAATAGTCAAATACAGTATGTATACATGTACGTACTGTTAATATAAACACATACACACACCATGTTCATACCTTTTATCAAATTGAGCACAGTTAATTAATAAATAACATGGCCAATTTAACGATCTTTAAAATTTTAAAACAGAGAAAAGGAACGGGTTTTTTACGTATACGTCATATCTTCATTTACATTGGTATTTGTAACTTACATAATTATGTATAATACCAAAACTTGAAAGAATGTGCGTGTTGATCCTTTTAAAACAAACTCAATAATCATATGTCTATGATAACTTTACTAACCCTACATTATAGTCAGGAAAATTGATATTTTAGAATACTCAGTACTTGATAAAATCGGCTTCCGATTCGGAAAAATGGGTACGTTTCCCTATATATAAACACCTAACTAAGTATAGCTTTTAAATGTACCAAAGGATGTCGAATATTTAATGAATTCTAGCAGACGTTTGTTATATACAATGCTGCAGGTCGGACAATCATCGGGATCGGGGTTAAAAAAAAGCACGTGTTACCAATCGTAACTACTTTCGCTTTTCCAGCAATGAATAACAAGGAAGACGAGACCGGCCATAAATTCAGCAAGGACCAAACACTTGAGAAAATGTATGTACATGTATTAATGGAATGCATTAGATATAAACAGTGATAAAGGATACAACCAAACCTTTTTTTTTTCATTTATTTAAATGATCAAAATGAATAAAAATATTGTCAGATTTCGTGAGTCTCCATGTAGAGGCTTCACATAAATCAGTGCTCCATTGTACTTGAAGTATGTTGTGAGTTTTCTTATGTAAATATAATGTAGGACGGAAGAACGCTTCAGACCTGAACAGTATGATATAACATATATTTCAGACGTGAAATACAAGCCGTGTTCTGTAGAGAGAGGAACTGGGACCAATTTCACCCACCCAGAGATGTCCTTTTTGATTTGATCGGGGAGGTCGGGGAGCTTGCAGAAATCTTGTAAGTTTTTATTGGAGGTGTTAAAGTTGTGATGTGAAAAACTGAAACTTTTTTACAGATAACTGTAAAAGCAGTACATGTATAAGATGTACATGTATCTGAAAAAATAGACTGAGTAATAATTGATCAATATATATTAAGAAGTTTTGAAACATCCTTCTTATTTAGAAGAACACCAATTTTATGAATTCATTCATTGTTTGCCTTTAATTTTTCAGTCGATTTAAAGGACATGTAGAGGTTGGTCTTCCTGGTAAGGCTTCAAATTCTAACTTTTGAGAGTTTTTATTTTAAATTCTTTAATGTTGAATATGTTTTTACTTGACTAATTTTCAGTATTCTGTAATTATAATCCCAATAAAGAATTATTGTTCAGTGGACTTATTACAGAGTTCAGTGAGGAGGAGAGGGATCATGTGGGCCAGGAGATGAGTGACGTTTTACTCAGCCTGCTCAGACTGGCCGAGAGATGTCACATAGACCTACCAACAGCAGTGCTACAGAAGTTCCAGCTAAACCGGGAAAAATACCCCATCCACAGGGCCTACGGTAAAATCAATAAACCTACAGAGAACGCCGCAGAAAATGATGGGAAGACAGGCACTACTGGCAAATAGAGGCAAAATTGAGAGGAAAGTGTCAATGGAAAAGACATTTACAGACTGAAAAATAAAACTCTTAAACAGCACATTCCTCATAAACAGCATTAACAGATCAGGATACCAGAGTCTGTGAAACGTTTTCTCAAAGAGTGAAAGAAACAAAAAAATGAACAAAATGAAAGGAGCTGATTACACCTTAGAGTAAAAACTAATATCAGCACAGTGTGTCAGACAGTTGAACCAATAACACCACAGAGTGAAAGAAAATCAGCACAGTGTAAGAGGCACCAAAAACACCACCGAGTTAAGGAACTAATATCAGCCCTGTGTCAGTGGATCCAAAAAACAGCACAGAGTAGAGACAAACTGAAACCAAAAGCAACACAGTTAAATGGAACAATAGCAGCACAGAGTGAAAGACTAGCAGCACATAGAACTTTGTTCTGGTTACAAATTTAAGTCTATCATTTTCTCAAATTACTAATTTAGATATTAATTTACTTACATTGTAATGATTTTTAATCATTGAAATAAATGCAGGGGTGATATGGATAGCTATAACTTTCACTCAACTGCTGTATTCACTGCATTTTACATGTCATATGAACTATATATAAAATAGTGCCTGTTTGGGAGGGTAACAGTTGACATTGACACCCCGAGAAACCATTGTCAACCAACGCGAAGCGCACAAGCTTTGGTGAGACCCAAGAGATTTTTTACATGCTTCTATTCTTTCGTATTCACCGTGTAGAATACATTTGAGATGGTTTTCTTTTATAAATGTAGATTTTCTATTCACATGGAATGATTTTGGACGAAAAAACTTGGAAGTTCTGCAGTAGAATTCGAAATTTTTAATAAAAATCCCTAAAAATAATACGTTGCGCCTACCCCACCTGCATTTTGAGATGTGTTGAAACCTGAAGTGGTAGAGGGGGCGTTTCAAAACAGATAATCTGGACATTTTTCATATTAGTGGATGAACGTAGTTTGAGCACAAAGGTATTTATGATTATCGAAATATCAAGCAAAAAGTGGTGGAAGCAAAAACTCGGGACAGAGTATAGTTTATCAATAACCACCCACTGCCTTCCGTGCGATACTTTTGGTTATCAAAATCGATTTTAATTAAACATAAGTCTTTGAATACTCGATGACCTACTTTCACCGCTTCAAAATCACGGCCCCCGTGTTGCACCGATCACAACCCCCTTATGAGTCGAGATACGTAAACAAATGAATAAAGATTTGAACGTATGACGTCACAGCGATCTCGCGCTAGATTTCCCGCGATGATCTGTAATGCGTGTACTATAGCTAATTTCAGTATAAACTTCGATACCTGCCTTAGATGATTTGTTGGTTTTTAGCTCACCTGAGCTGAAAGCTCAAGTGAGCTATTCTGATCACCTTTTGTCCGTCGTCCGTCTGTCCGTCCGTCCGTCTGTCCGTCTGTCTGTCTGTCCGTCTGTAAACTTTTAACATTTTGAACTTCTTCTCTAAAACCGCTCGGCCAATTTCAACCAAATTTGGCACAAAGCATTCTTATGAGAAGGTTAATATAAATTGCAAAAATGAAAGACCGATCTTTATTCAAAGCGGAAAAAACCTCGAAACTGTAGAAAAAGGGGGGTGCATTTTTAAAAATCTTCTTCTCAAGAACTACCGAGTCAAATTCAATGTAATTTAGCATAAATAATCCTTATGGAAAGGAAAATATAAATTGCAAAAATTATGGGCTAATTCTGTTTCAAATCTGAGTTATTACGAAAATAATAATAAAGGAAAGGCGTGTTTCAATCAGTTTATAGCTTCGGGTTCGGTATTCCATGAGCATGATGAGTCATGGTAAAATGGGTAGGCAAACGCGGGCCGGGGCAAAACAAAAGATTGGCAGTTATTAATATGCCAATCTCATTAAAATTTTGAGGATATGTTACGGACCAGTATATTTGTATTCGCTGTAAATATTGCTGCAAAACAATGCGTATTTTGGAATTGACGATTGCCGATCTGCCCCGGCTTTTATTTTGCCCCGGCCCGGGTTTGCCCACCCATTTTACCAAGACTCGTGTTTAAGATAAACGGGTCGATCTGACAATGTTGTGCAACAGTTCGCGTACGAAGGGGATCTTTGAAACATGTAAAATACATTGGTGCCGATTTTGTGAAGTAAATTGAGGTGAAATATTTCAATGCGTTGACAGTTTTCACATATGACGGTGGTGTTAGCTTGTTTTGATTTTCGTTTCGTTTTCATTATCTATGCTTTGTAACCTGGGAACTATCGCCTGTATTTTGTAAATTTTTACGTATCAAATCAAACAGAGACTTCGGTAAATCAGCCAGTTAACTGTTTACCTGCGCAAATTAAGCAAAATCTGATGTATTTAAAGAGTATTAAAATACTATTCATTCTATCGGTAATTCGGTATGATCTTTTGCGTAATATTAGATTAATGCAATGTGTTTTGTTGAGATGCTTAGCATTTTCTCGAGTTTATTCATAAATTTAAATAGAGTTATATATCGCTGACGGAAATATGTAGGTATATACATGTATATGATTCATTTTGAAAAATAAATTGTGCACTTTATTTGTTATAGTGCATGTTTTTTACAATTTCTATTTACTAACTATATTTGAGTGTTAAGCTTCGAATTATAAGCAAGATACAGAGATTTTCTCACAATTCTATGTACACAGATCTGAGGCCATTCTTTTTTTCCCACTTTAAATGCTGAATAGGAAATACCAAGTTAAAAATCTTAAGCTGAATGTAATAATTTTTAACTCATGTGAACAAAATATGACTCAAACCTAGCAGAATTGTGAGCTCTGTATCTTGCTTATAATTCTACGATTGACACTGAAATTTTGGTTGATCATTAGAAATGTCTTGCTAAATGTTAAATACTTGTACAAAAAAATTAACGGATGATATGCTGTATATAACTACTCTCTGGGGCCCCCTCTTTATACAATGAATAATGTGAAATCTACATCAATTTTGATAGTTTTTCAGACATGAGTAAATAAAAACGACACTGTTAAACAATTTCCATAGTTCTGACACATTTCTTTTGCGGGGATAAAGGAATTATTGCTATTCCTAAGAAAATATTACAGCGGAAAATTATCCTGGTCTGTAGCCATTTTTATTTTTGAATAAAGATGAAAATAATGGGTGTGCCTTAGTAAAATAGAGTGATGTGCCTGTCAATACTGTAACATTGATTTTTATAGTTCTTTAACATGTCACGTGACAACAATTTTCATTCCAGTGTATTCATCACTCAAATGTGAGTAAAGTTATAAAAGTCACACGAGTTTACGCCAGGTAAACAACAGTCATTTAATTATAATGGAGAAGACAAATTAAACTTTTGAATGTTTTTAATTTGAGGAATTGAGCGGATTGGAGTACAATTTTCTTCTTCACATCTATAGGATATTTAATAAAATGCAATAACTATTATATGATATTTTTAAAAAATACAATAACTAGTATGTAGTTGAGGAAGAAAATGTACCTATATGTTCTCATATATTTTGATCGCTTTATAAAGTGGGGGAAGGGGGTGGGGGCAGAACGAAAATATAGGGAATTGGAAGTTAACAGTGTACCCCTACCAAATGTTAGTTTTATATCTTGCGTAGGATTTTCTTATTCTGGGTAAAAATAGTATTCCATAAAGATACAATGTCAAAGATTACGTGTATGCAAAAATAAGTGTAAAATTCGAATACTTTACAATATTTATTTTTTGTTATTCTACTGAGGGGCCATATGGCACAATATCTTTTGAACGCCCATTGTTGCTCAGGTGAGCGATGTGGCCCCATGGGCCTCTTGTTTTAATGATGTTTTTGTTATTTTGATAGAGAGATTATATACTTATATATACAATCAAGAGTTAAGCTAATTTTGCGTGCATGAACAGTAAGTATAAGTAGGGAAGATTTTTTTAAAAGTCATTTTGGACTAAAGAATAAAGAGGAAAAAAAATAAACAGTTAAAAAATCTATGCAGTTATTGCATATTGTCAAACCATTACATTTGAAAATGGGAAATTACACACCTACAAACAGGGACCGGGATCACGGATACAACGTATGCCAAAATAAACAAATTACAGTAATAAAAAATTATGAACCAGGAAAAAAAATTAATAAAAGTCAGATAACAACAAGGTACAAAACAAAAAAATACTGTATTAACACTTTACACTTTTGACCAAATAAAACACAAATTACATTTCAAAGACTGATCAATTTTCTCCAAAAGTAAAATTGAGAACGGTTTTAGGGGAAGCAAGTCTATGTATTTTGTAAGAATTTCTCTCTCTCTCTCTCTCTCTCTCTCTCTCTCTCTCTTTAAAAAATTCTTTGATGTTAGTTGATAATGTCAAAATATCACTAAGCTGACAATAATGCAAGCTATGTGTATAATTCGTACTGCGCTCGCCACAACGGAAGCACCGTAAAACATATTACGAGGACAGGGGCTGACGGTGTATCATTACATGTGTTACATTAAAAGTTTAAAACCAAAGATTTTTAAAACTTATCTATAACAATCAGATTGTTATAGATAAGTTTTGAAAATCTTTGATTTTAAACTTTTAATGTAACACATGTATAAAATTTTAGCGAGCTCAGCGCCGGCGAGAGAAGCGAGCTTTACCGGCATCGCGTATGTGAATAGAAAATTCAGACCAGTTGCACATTCATTCAACAGATCTTTTTTGGCGTCAGTTACTCAGACCAGTAATGCCCTGTTTTTATCGGACCAGCAGTTCCCTGAAAATATGGTTTCCCATTTCACGCTCTCACGAGAACAAGCAAGATAAAAATAATTAAAGCCTATGTACATGCATTGTAAATACATACACTCAACAAAACTTATAAGTTTTCATCCAGTATAATGTATTTCATATATGAAATAAGCACATTTATTTGTCTTGCCGTCAGGGTGACTAATTTCCACTTAAAGCTGACATGAATTCATAAAAGCATTCGGTCGCCATATTAGTTTCGATCACTGGGGTATAAATACCGGTCGAGAAAGTTACGGTCGGTTGCTTTCCGATCGAGGCATTTGAGTTGCACGGACTTCTAATTGCATGAACTACACGTTTGTAAACAAAATAAAGGAAACTACAATCAATAAAACAAATATATTTATTCTTTGAAAGAATTTTTAGGGTATCCGTATAATTTTGCACCAATAGGGCTGTCTTACTTCGCATGCACATCGAACACGTGTGTCGTTCATATAGAGCGCATAACGTCTGCATCTTTTTGAAGGCCCCCGCGGCACTATATCCAACACAGTAATAAATGATGATAAATCCAAGAAAGCAACACCATAACATCGTTTCCATCGGGTTTTTTTTTTATATTTTACAAAAACACCCCGTTTCTAAAATCCATGCGGTCAATGACATTGCTCGATCTGCCACAGTGTGTGGTTTACGCGTGTGCGTTGTTGTAACATACACAGGCACGAAAATCGAGGATTTTTGAAATATGTGTGCCTGGATTTCAGTCTGTCTTGTTTCGTCGTTCATTGGATATTCTTTACCAGTGCTGTGGTTGTCGTATAATTTTGTTCATAACGCATTTCTACAAGTCTTTTCGTCCAATGTAACGTGTTCGGGTGAATGAAATACCTGAATGCGGTGAAGCATGCATGAATAGTGCTCTCGGCCTTATATAGGGTGTGTGTAGCAATAAGCAAAACAATAGAAATCGACAACTAATATGGCGGTAGTCGGAGATAAAGGGAAATAATGCGTATTTATGAATTCATGTCAGCTTTACTTTCAAATTGTAAAGAACGATGCATTGACCTTGACCTCAGGTTGTTCAATATCACTAACACTTCCGATCGGTTGAATTTTGCTCAGAGCTTTTGGATTGTTTTAAGTTCCCGATGAAAATGATATTACGCTTACGAAATAGAAAAATTGTATTAAAATAACGTTTCCTTCGGATTGTTTAATATTTAAAACAATGTCGAGGTCAAAACAAACAGTACATTTAAAGTGAATGCGACCTGTTGTGGAAACAATGCAGACACCAATATTCCAACGGCTCTGGTTGTGTTTGCAGTGATTATTTTGGCCATGAAGCTGACATGAATTCATAAAAGGATTTGGTCGCCATATTAGTTTCGATCGCTCCTCTACTGCCACTGGGGTATATAAACCGGTGGAGAAAGTTACGGTCGGTTGCTTTCCGATCGAGGCATTCAGGTTGCACGGACTTCTAAATGCATGAACTACACATTGTAGTAAAATGTTTGTAAAAAAGAATAAAGGAAACTACAATCAATAGAACACAAAATATATTTATTCTTTGAAAGAATTCCCAAGGTATCCGTATCATTTTGCACAGATAGTGCTGCCTTACTTCGCATGCACATCGAACACGTGTGTCGTTCATACAGAGTGCATAACGTCTGCTTCTTTTTGAAGACCATATCGGGACTACATCCAACACAGTAGATAAATGATAGTAAATCCAAGAAAGTAACAACGTAACATCGTTTCCATAGGTTTCTACAAACACACCCCGTTTCTTAAATCCATGCGAACATTGACATTGCTCGATCGGTCACAGTGTGTAGTTTGCGCATGTGCGATGTTATAACTTGCACAGGAAAACGTTCTACAATTATCGAGGATTTTGAAATTTGTGTTCCTAGGATTTCAGTCTGCCTTGTTTCGTAGTTCTTTGGATATTCCTTACCAGTGCAGTGGTTGTCATATTTTTGTTCAAAACGCGTTTCTACAAGTCTTTTCGTCCACTGTAACGTTTTCGGGTGAATGAAATACCCGAATGCGGTGAAGCATGAATAGTGCTATCTGCCTTATATAGGGAAAGTATAGCGATGAGCAGAACAATTGAAATCGACAACTAATATGGCGGTAGTCCGAGATAAAAGGGAAATAATGCGTATTTATGAATTCATGTCAGCTTTAAGTGGGTTTTTTTTTAACTATCACCAAAGACTAAAATCAATTACAAAATAATGACAATCATAAAACGCATGCTCAAAAAATTACAATTTTATGTTTTGACGTTTCGTCACGGGTAAATGATTTCAGTCGGTGTTGCTTTATTTTATCCGTGCTATTGATGAGAATACATATCAGTTAGGAAATGTTGAAAATTTTACATCATTTAATTTCGTAATTTCAAAATTATTCTGTTTATTAGGGTGAACACTTAGAAGTTTTGTTGAGTGTATAATATACTGCTGACACAAAGTAATTCCATTATTTAAGGAGGCCGATTTGGGGTTTTTTTTTGCGGAAAAACTACAATAGCAAAACTCTTTATTTTTTAACCATATGTCATTTAAACCAGCTCTTTATTTGCGAAGTTTTAAGAAAATCGACCATCTGGTTCTTTTTAGGGACCATCTCAAAATAGAGGTACATTTACTTTTGGAATATACAGGAAACTGTCATTTTCCGCACATCAAAGCAGATTTAAAAAAAAATAGCTTTTTTCTCAAATTGATATATATGATTAGTTATATCATTTCCTACCTTATATGTAAAAAGTACTAAATTCTACCGTCTGGTTTTTAGTGGGGGCCATCTCAAAATATAAAAATGCACCAAATTTTGCTATATATTTGGATCATTACGAAAAGAAAAAAAGATTGGTATAATGGATTTATTCAAAAAAGAAGGAAATTGTCCTCGAGCATGGCTTATTTTATGTTATTTCTTATAACGTACTCATACAATTGAAAGCTTCATTTTATCATAACGTCATAAAAGCGCAATGGCAACGCTCCCCTACCGCGCAACGGAAAAGTCGTTTAAAAAATAAAATTTCCTTTAAAACTTTAAATATTTTTATCTGTATTTTGGTCATTGTGTTCATTTTTATAAATGATATAGAAAAATTTTATTCGAAGTATAAATCAACTGTATTATACTAGAATGCACAAAAACATGCGCAATGAAAACGTAAGTCGGCCTCCTTAAGACTAACGGAGGTATCGCCCTCTTTCAAATACAATCGAGTGACGTCACAATGGTTTTCTTGCACATTGATTATCGTCTTCCTTGGAAGACGCGTCTTCCTTGGAAGACGGTATTTAATTCAAGATTTCGCACCTTTGCGCATAAATCCGCGCATATGCTATGAATATGACTGTCGCAATTACGTACATCAGAATTAATTAGAGAAAATAAAATTTTCATTCTAATAAACATTATTTGTGCCCCCCAAAAAAGTCCGAATTTCCTCTGTTTAAGACAAATCTGTTATATTTCCACGGTTTATAAATCCTAAAACGCACAAAGGCAGTTTACAGTCTTATAATCTTAATGTAACGTCAGGCAATAATTAATTATGTCTTTTTTCAATGATATTTCTGAAGAAAAATGAAGCATGCAGTGAACTTTGACACAACACCTCAAAAAATTTAGGTCGATGACCTAGTACATATTTCTTCTGCTCATCGGTAAGCTAATTGACTTATATTGCATTGCATATTATATTGACTAATAATACAATTTAATCAGAGTAAAAAATAAAGGTGACCTTTATATAAAAAAAAGAATTAAATTTTCTTTGATAACTTAATGCTGTTTAAAGACGGTAAGCTTTTTTAAAAAGCTAAGCGTGTCCAACAGAATTTCTCGGCGTCAGTAAATTTCGACGCACAATGCAATTCCAAGCAGACCCACATTGCAATTTTAAGCATTGCAAATGGCGTTTTCACGTTCTCACGAGAATCAAAGTAAAACTTTTAAGAACCATATAAAATGTGTAATTGCAAGAACGTCAGGCTTTTTAGATAAATAAAACAGTATACTATGGATAATTTTAATAATCCAGACGAGTTTTTAAAGAGCCAGACGACACAAAACCGACGTAAACTCTGACGTCACAAATACGTTTAAATAAGGGAAATTACTCTAACTGTAATTATTGTAAATATTGATTGCCAAAAGTTGAAATCCTTTCAAAATCATGAAAAAACTAACGAATGAGAATATTTCTTCAGAGATATGAAACAATTGTAACTTGCACTCATTTGAATGTTCATATTTCATATAGATTTTAAGAGGATTCCAGTGATTTCCGCAAGTTTCGGGTATTCCTGACCCTTGGTTTTCGGGGGGGGGGGTACAAGTCAAGCCTACCAGATAAGATTATACATGCGCAGAACTAGAGGGGGTCAGATTCAAATTTCTTTAAATTACATTATAAAATTACCAAAAATATACCCCCCTCCCTGACAAACTCAAATAAGTGTCGGAACCAACCCCCACCCCCCACCCCCCAACTGGAAAATGTTTCTGGATCCGCCCATGCTTTAAAACCTAATATACCAAGGTGAACTGACGTTACAATCACTTTTAAAAAGGAAAAAACTGTTAAAATATTTATTATTCAACGACATTTTATCCTAGATTAAACTAGTTCTACGGTACTCATAGATTCAAAATAAAAACAAAACAAAACTCGAAGTATTGCTTATACTGTAAACGTATAACATTTGGCTGTGTATTCTATTTAGCGTTTTTGGCGGAATGCGGCTTCCGCTAAATCAAGTACATTGCTAAATGTCATGCATATATGTATAAGAATAGTCACATTCAGAAATACGCTAATTCTAATCCACGCCAACTTGTTCAAAAACCATTTTTCGCCATATATCGTACACGCCAAATATAATACGTTTACAGTATACTGTAGCGTAAAAATTATGGATATTAAAAAGAAGATACTATATATTGAATTTAATTTGTATTTAAATTCATTTACTTTTTTCTGCATCCATTTGTAAAATCATACTACATATGTATTTTTAAATTTATTTATCATAATGATACTTATATACATTTAATCACAGGCTGCGCTCGCCGAACGGTCGCACCGTAAAACATATTAAAAATCAAGGACAGTGTGCTAGATTACAGGTCCGCATACTCTATTGATGATTTAAATAACCTAATACAAGTTCATCTTGGAGAAAAAAAATTAAGTAGTATGACTGTATAATATCCCAGTCATTTATGTGTTGTATGCTATAATTTACTGGTCTTGAAAGGATTAGGTTAAATTTCTGTTGTATAACAGGTCAGGCAAAAAGTTTGTGAATCTTTTTTTTTTTGTTTGAAGTGCGACAATTTTAAAGCAAGAATTCCATTGCACATGCAGGGATAAACCTAGATGGCTTCAAATTACATGCATAAAAAGTAAGGATCATATTTGAATAGTGTGAATTTCTGGGACGCATTGCATTATAATTTCCTTATACATGTACATGTATGTGATCGTGCAATTTTTGTATCAAACTTATTTTAACTAGTACACCATAATATATTTTATATGACAGGAACATTAAAGTACAATTAAGATTGAGCTACAATGTATTTGAACGAGATATAACTGATTATTATTTGATAAGATTCACTTTTCATCAAAACTACTAACAGGTTTAAGTGAGTTTTATATATATCAATATGGGACAAACTCTTTTTAAATTTGTGCTGAATTCCTTAAAATTACCCTCCCCCATCTCACTTTACCTGATGTATTTTTTATGGCATTATTCAGATGTTCCCTCATTTCTCACACGTTAAATGTCTCCAGCGTTTGAACGTCACACCGTTCTTGATATATATTACCGGATTAGCTTTCCATTCCTTCTGACACATGTCTCCCCCTTCATTTACTAGATTGGGATTCAATTGTTCAGGTGTAAATTTCAATTAAAGGTTATTTCTTACACCTGTAGAGAATCTCTTCTTTCCCCACTGTAGACGCTATAGATATCACTTATACCCTAGCTCTAACTGTGTACAATTTCAGGAACGCATAACAAACTAACCTTTCATGACATTCCTAAACACAAACCCATTTTTTAGATATTTTATACACAATTGAAAACACTGATAAGAATCATAAAAAGAAGGCATTTGAACATGATATATGACAAATTGTTCTTACTTTAAATCAGTTTGTAGTACATGATATTTCATCACTTATCTTTGATTGCAGCATTGTTGCATTTGTAGTGTGTTCGAACTGGATTTCGAGTCGCGCAGTCATGTTGTAGAAATATTGATTGTTTACCAGTGTCTTTGCCTGTGATAACACTACGTATCGATTTTGTACTATATAACCCATAACTTCAAATGACGCCAAATTGAGGCGCCAGCGGGATTTGCTTATTTATATTTAAATATTTAATCGTACGATGGCTTAAAATTATATAAATGTAAGTAATAAGGAATCATTCTTTGAATATTATGAGGTGATAATTTCGGTCGGGGCGTGATCAAATCTATCATAAAGACCTTCGGGCTTTATTGGATTTGATCACGCCCCGACCAAAATTATCACCTCATAATACTCAAAGAATGATTCCTTATTCCTTAAATAAGTGTCAGCGAGCAATAGTTCTTATGTTATACGTGGCGTTTATTAAAGTTGTAATTTCGTATTTAAAATTCAGACAATGTTATTTCTCCCAGTAAGCTATTTCAATGCTATTGTGTCACACAGAAGTAAATGCCAAATACAGGGTGGGTCCAAAAAAGGACTGGGTACCTATTGGTTTATTAAAAAGGGTTTGAGGTCCGTCATATATCAAAGGGGAACCTAGAGACCATGTACAAGAATCGATGGGCTTTCTCTTGTATGAAACATTGACGGGGAAATGTCGCCAAAATTAAGCTATAAGATATCCGTTTTGTAGATAATCACGATGTTGCTAAATCAGCAATCATTACTGATGTATCATGAAAAATTAATGTGGTGTCAAGGAAAGCATTAAAATCAGTCTCGCTTATCGTATAGCTGACGTTTTACCCTGATACACAAAAGTGCAAGAAAAGCTGAACGGTTTCAAATAATGTGCAGACGGATCGAAGTTTTGAGTGAGTATTTAGGACAACATTTTTGCAATTCATCTTTACATGATTGTGATCCATGAATTTGTTCCTCAAATTTGACCTCTTTCCAAGTAGTGCGTAATAAATTTGAAATCAAAGAATTCGCGGATTAATATACTGTATGTTGTATTCTGCATGAAATGTCCATTTTACTGTAAACTTTTGCGATTAAGATAGATAATCAGAACCCTTCCATATTTATTGCACGTTAATTTTTTCAACATTAGAAGGTCGTACCGTGATTGTACTGTCTGTAGTACAGGATCACCTTTCTATTCATTCTGACACACGTCGACTTTTCAATTTACCATATTGAAGTCCTATTGTGTACGGTGTAGATTTCAAATTAACATATTTCTTTACACCCGATGGCGTCCCATATTCTACCTGTATGGATTCTGAAACTCTATGGATAATGCTCAGTCTCTCGCTGTGTCCAATTTCTGGAATGCATTATAAACTATAGAAGTATTTTAGAAGGGGTTTATACAGACTTTCCTGAATAATGAAACATTTTACATATCTTTTACGAAGTGCAATCACATTAAGAGTTCAAAATGGAAGTCCATTCATACTACAAAGATATAATAAAAATGTTTATTATACTTTCATGTTAAATACTGAATTCTGATTGGTTTTGACGCAGTTGATAATCCGTTCTATTACCCTCAGCGTTAGCAACACACTTAGCGACGGGTAACACAACGAATTGTTACATGCGCGTAAGTAATTATGCGCGTACGGTTCGCCATAGAATTCACGTCATTTCTATATAAAAGCAGTAAAATTTTCTCTAAAATTAAGACATTCAGTATAATTAAATAAATAGTGCCTGTTTGGGAGGGTAACAGTTGAAATTGACATCAATTTCAACTCTCACCCTCCCAAACAGGCACTATCTACATAATGTCTTTATAATATCCATTGATTTAATTGTTAATATAGAATTATGTATTATCGTAAACTTTATTATTTATTAGTCATAATTGAGTAGACCGAGTCACGTGATCAGTGTATAAATAGTAGGGCTATACGGAAGTGTGGCACTGTGCTGCGCTGTATACCAAACTTAGCCATCGAAGAAACAAATCTCTTGAGCTGCGTAAAAATAAGTATCCGCCAAAAAAAACCGCTACTGTTTAAAAGAGGTACTTTCAGTAAATTGTTAGTGCTTATCAAAGAGATGAAAATGTTATGATGCGATGAATGCATAATTGTGTGATGATTAAACTGTCGCGGTTATACCTATCTTTTTATAAACATGATATTATCCCAGGCTTTGATTCATTGGGAGATAAGATCGTGCCTTTTTTCAAAGAACCAAGCTTATGTTAACCAGGTCATGCGGAAAGTTTGTTAATTCGATCTTTTTTGCACCAGTACAAAATATATGCATGGATTATGTTACCAAGGTGACAAACCTGAACGGTTTCAAAAAACATGCAGGAGGTTCAAATGTTACGTGTGAATTTATGGGACGAAATATTAGCATCACTATACTTCTGTATATATGACTTATTTTTTATTACAATTTGATCTCATTTTAAGAATACACTACGAAAGTCTTAGTTGACTCCTTGGGAATTAATTTGTAGTAAATATACGTCATAAATTTCTCCTCATTCTCCGTACTAGTATATACAGTTCGAATATAGAAATTCGGGTTCAAACACTCTTTGAACATACAGCGCTGTATGTAACTGAATCTCGCCATAAGTATCAAAGAAGTTGTTAATCCATATTTCGCGAATTTTTCTCTTTTATGATATTTGACGCGAAATGCCGGTATCGCGAAATTAAGAACTCGCGTATAATAAAAAATACAGTATGTGAAGTCATGTATGACATGTTTATATTATACACGCCTTCTGCCGTGAATATATCAGCTTTAATTAAAACTGATTGGATAATCAAAGGTCGCATTAAAGGTCAATATCTGGCAAAGCTATGTCATTGGTCAATACTTTATTGGGCTAAGAAAAATTTAGGCATTTTTATGCAACCACGGTAAGATTGGAGAGGATCGTACATCGTGTTTATCATTTGCAACATTTTTCGTTCTTGTAACAGATATGATTGGATCACCTTTATATATATAATATATATATATATATATATATATATATATATATATATATATATATATATATATATATATATATTTTTTTTTTTTTTTTTTTTTTTTTTTTTTTTTCTAACATGCGGTGACTTCTTTGTATTCTGAATAAACTGGTGAAAATTCATACGCAAGGTCGTTTCTTACAACTAAAGACTAGCGTTCTAGTTTCCACCCTTTCAGAACGAGAACCTTGAAAGAGACATAAACACAGTCTCTTGCCGTGTCCAATATTAGGAACGTAATACAAACTACGGAAGATTTTATATTTTGACCTTTTTAAAATTTTATATTGACTTTTCTGAATAAAAAAACAATTTTTTATAACAAAATAATGGGTTTACATAAATCAATTTAAATTTAAATTTGTAGTCTATACACATCGCAAAAACATTTGAACAAGAGTTAATATTACAAATATTTATGCCCAATATACCAATATCTATTTATCAGCTTACATGTTTATATAAGATCACTTTTTTCAAATAAAATGCTTATTAACACCGACCAACAGACCAAAGATGTAAAAAAAAATTTTTTTTAATTGTAAGAGTAAGGTGAATAAATTCATCCAAAACATCATATTCACCAGAAAAATTAGCCTATTATCATATAAAGTTAACAAGTTTACATGATAAGTTTTCAATCTTTTTGGGGGTGTGGGAAGGAAGTGGATGTGGCCTATTACTATCACATTTATTTTTTTTTCATTACTCTATACCACCCCATCATTAAAAAAAATTAATAATTTTTATAAGATCGTTCGTTACCGTAATCAATGATTGTTGGACGTTATAAAAAATTTTTGCTTACATCCATACATTAAACATTGAATATATATATTTGAGGTTTGTATAAAAAGTCATTGAGCGATTGTACACGTTGTTTACATATTACTGGTCAATCATGTAACATATCACCATTATAATAAACTATATAAATTGCATTTTTGGAATTAAACTTAGCACCGTTCCACAACAACAGTACAGTTAGCCGTCTTGTAACATCTCCTTCTCTTCTCTATTTCCATTAACAATTATACTAGTGCTGCCATTTTTAACCTCCAAGTTAACATCGCCACGTTTCGTCACATCCGTTTCCGGTACGCTTGCGTATTTCTCTCTGTTACAACGTTTGTAAATTTGGTAGATAATGGTGAGCACAAACAGAGGAAGTGGGGTCATGACCCCGGAAGCAATGGGTGCCACGGCTGCAATATCGCCGTCAGGGGGCGGGAAGGCAGTGAACATGAGCAAAATAGCGACACCCTGGTTTTGAATTCCAGTCTCTATAATAATAGTTTTGACCTTGGTCCAAGATTGTCGTAGAAGCAGACTGATTATACCGGAGAGTATATAGCCGCAGTACGGCAGTAGAGAACCGACAAGAATCACCTTTGGTTCAAAGAACTCGAAGATATAGAGGTTCGTGTATATGCCCACTGAGATGAGAATGATGATGACGAAGAGAGTGACGGGGGTGATGACCTTCATCAGGATTTTGGTCAGGCGCGGGAGCTTGTACTTGATGGCCACTCCCACCAGTAGCGGCACGATCAAGATGACGAGGGCGGTGAAGATGTTAAGGAAGGGGATGTCCACCTTGGTGGCTCCGCCCAGCTCGTCAGTGAACACTTTACCCAGCGTGTAGATCCACAGAGGCATCATTCCTGTAACATACAAACTCACATGACAAAAACTTACAAAAAAAAAAACTTTACCGACCAACAATGTTTTCTGTAGAAAACATACTATTAGTTAACAAAATTAGCGATGCTTAGATTTATATATTTCGATTTATAAAATTCCAGTAACAATCCCAAACCTTAAAGAAATCGTATATTTAATTTGATGTCGAAGCATGCGTCAATTTTCCGCAAATAAAAATTTGTAAGTTTTTGTCCATGTCTTCTGACATTTTCTCTATACAGCTTGCAAAATGTCCTATTTATGTGTATGTGTCAAAAAATACTGCTCCTCGGTATTCGATATGCCGCGCTTTCACGCGACATATCGAAAGCCGAGGAGCGGATGGAAGTTCTAATTTTAATTAGATTGTAACTATATTTATGCGCATTTTTTGGGACATTCTGCATCTTCGCTAGCCAAGAGTCTTCGGTCCATGGGGAGTGGAATGGATGGAAAAACCCTTGGCGAAGATGGATTTATATGATTTCAGATTCTCATTTTTTCCCCAAACGTCTTTAGTAAGTTTTTTTTTCTTTGTTTTGTTTGGGTTTTTTTTTAGCAAGCTAGGCGAGATACTAGCTCCCAGTAAATAAGTCAATCCATATTACCTAGAGCAGCGATGGTACTAATTGTTGTCATGGTAATCGAGAGTGACAGGTCTCCGTCCAATAGATGTGAGTAAATGTTGCTGACTCCGCCTCCTGGACACACCCCCGATATAAATATTCCAAGAGCCACAGCGTGGTCGTTTGGAATAACTATTTTTGCGATAGCAAATGCGATCTGAAATAAACGTTCACACAGATATTTTAATGTCCAATGACCTTGAAAATGCGCTGAAATATTACATACTTTTTTTAAAATTAATCATTTTTTTTTCTCAAGATTACTCTCTGTTAAGACTTTTTAAAACAATAATAAGAATAAGATCGGATGACCATCAATTTAAATGAGCTCTCAATAGTTACTAGCCTTATTTTCTATATACTAATATATTATATAGTCCTTTTGATAAGTGAGACATCATATGTTTTCTAGGCCTGGAGCCTGATTAATCTACCCAAGTAGTGCAGAGTTGTTTGACTCACCATGGGCATCAGTATGTACTGACAGCAGAGACCTATGGCGGGGGCAACAGGACGTCGTAAGTTCTCCTTCACGACATCAAGGTCAAGTTTACATCCAAAGGCCAAGGTCACAAACACTAAGAAAATGTAAATAAAGACCTGGAAAATCGTATCCAACAACCCACGTTTTCTAAACACTACCACATTGAACACATGACGATCAGCCGTAGTCTCGTCTTGGAGGGAGTTCCCGACCTTTTGCAGCTTGACGTCCAACAACGCCCGTCCTATGAGTTCCCCATAAAGGACCAAGGTCAAATTTCCGCGGAGACCCTTCCGCTGTATAATGTGATATCGAGGAGAGGGTGTAGATGACGTCACTGGAATGGGAATAACCTGTGGACCGGTGTCAATTACGTTCATCAAAATGTCGGTGGCATTGGAGCAGTACAGGACAATGGAGTCCGCCTGCCGGACGGTAAAGACCACGTGACGTTTGCTGGAGATCTCCACCCTGTACATTTCACTGCTGTGATTACAATATAACGTGTAATCCACAGAAAACGTACTCTCTTGATACATGGTAAGGACAAACGGCTGCAGCGGGCCCCAGCTTAGCTCCATCGGGCCCCCGGTTCGATTCGATACATCATTTGATGCAACATGACCATTCTCAGCAATTATGCCTTCCAGAGTCAGTAAGAATATCGCTAAAATCCCCAACGTCATTTTTATCAGAATATTCTTGGTATTTTACATCTGCGTCTGTATACTTTCTATCCTTTTAACTCTGATTCAGAAATCACATCCGAATGGTTGGGTTTGTTTGGCCCACAACTGTGACTGACGGGTATCATGTACACAAAATAAAATTGAATGGCGTAAAACTTTAAACCCCTTGCTCATTTTATGGACTGTTAATCATCAGACACTGGAGCTAAATCGCCAATGAAAACAGACCTCCTCGGCTATAAATTCCAACAAGTTCGTCGCAAGGTCTATTTGTTGACTTCAAAACATTGTATTTGTTTGGGATTCCATGTTCTTATGAAACACAGCCTAAGGTTATTTATTTTGTCGGTGTTTTAGCTGAAATACAGAGATGAATAAAAATTACAGCAATTTAAAGTAATTTAATGTCATTCCCACGCAACCTTTTTTCCATTCAGTAAATTTCTCTATTATACGATGACTGACCTTAATGAAAGCTTATGTAATCTACATGTACTTGTGACTGTTATAAACAAAAGCTTGCATGTCTATGTCTGAGCAATACTGATACCTCTTGTGAAGAGAGAAAGCCCTAAAATGGTCTATGATAATGGACATGACAATCACGTATAGCTTGAAAAAACGTACACATTATAACACAAAAACCAAACACTTAAAATTTGATATGGATTTATCACTTCTGAAGTGAAAATTGTTTTTCGTTGCTAGTCCGTTTGCTTTCTCTCCATTTAATTTGGCATATATACTGTACGTGTGATTATGAAAATGACGCTTATAGTTTGTCCAAAAGAAAAAAAGAAAGTCATAAGCAAAATAAAAAGTGTTGATACATACAAAAGGGTTGATCACTATAAAAGTGTAAATTGTTTTGCTTTGTTACTTTGTTTGCTCTCTGTCAATTAAATTTTACATGTATACTAAAATCGGTGTCCAAAGCAGGTCGGGTCTAAAGCAAACACTGTAGGCAAACAAACTGCTCCATGTTTTGTCAACAGATAGCGTCTACAGAATGTGACACAATAAAACAATCTGGGCGAAATTAAACACATGATATTAACCGTGCATACGTGTAGCCTACTGGTGTTTCCCCTGTCAACATTTTACTGTTTATCTACAAATTCGCAAGTGGCCTTCAGTGCACACGATAAGAAATGGGAATGTAGTCAAAAATGGTCACTGTCCCAGAAATGGTACCCCACCGACTAATGGGTACTCCCATATAGCTACAAATAAACAAAATTGACCACTTTACATATGCTTTCACAGCCCATGATGTTGTCTCAGGCTTCCAAAATCAAACTTAATACTGGGCATTTATAAAACTAAACACATCTCACTGATGCCTTACAACAGAGATACATTCACTTCATCTAACTTTCAGAAAAGATAACCAGTGGGACGAAGTGCATTAATATATTTGCGATTGCTTACCATAGTTGTCCCGTTCTAAAATAAGGACAGGTCGAAAATTTAAACTTCAGCGAAAATTATGCGTTCAAGTGTTCTATCAATAAACAAAGAGGAACTTTCATAAGATTTTAATAATATAGGCGAAACTTTTATCGTCTTATATTTACTTTCCAAAATTACAAGATTTGATAGGCTTAAGAGTTACCTTTCAGGTATATATGTCCAGCTCTTCATACCTTTAGGTTATCATTCCCAACTATCGGGGCTGTGACGTTGTCATTTAGGTTAAAGACCTGCAGTGATTTATATTTAGATATAATGTGTGCAAGTGGTCCTGAAATATGCAGGCATATCCATTTAAAAGTGCATGCGAGTTAGGTGTTCCTATATTTTTCTCCAAAACTTAAATGTCAGAAACTGTGTACAGCTGATCTTACCTGGGCCCGGTTCTGTAGCACCGATCGGTCACAAAACTATACATAAATCTACGTGACAGGCGAATGCCAAAAAGAACAAACAGACAAAAACACAAAAAATGTTGATATCAACTTATCAAGCAAGTAATTTAAGTCATTCATAAGTTCAGTTTACCTGAGTTTCAGTAAGAGGTTCGGGTTCCCCATTCAGCAGTAATTGGAGTCTTTGGTTGCTAAAATGTTGCTTCTCTGATACTAAAAAAATGCAAATTATACAATGTATTTCATTATTTTGTGCAACATCACTGACACGTTTTTTGTTCAGATTCGGCGCATCCATCGTATTAAATCAGTTTTACGTGAATCGGCAATTGAACAATTATCTCTGTATTTATGCTGTATACATCAAACTGAATTCCTAATGAAGTTGATATCAAATTAAAGCTGACTGTCCGAAGTCTTCTGTGATAATTATGGTTTTTAACATTCATTATTATCCAAACATTGCCCAAGGACTTTGTTCTTTCTCAGGATGTACATAAATATTAAACAAGAAAATGTTTTACCGAAAAAATATACTTCTAGCATTTTTTTAAAGTTATAGTTTTTATTTTTTTTTTAAATTCCCCACGTCATTTGTTTCCAACATTCTGTACCCTAGTAATGCTGTAGATCAGTTCTGTATCCATATTTAAAATAATTGAACGATGTTCCTTTTAACCAAGAAAAAAAAAAGAAAGAATGAATGAATTTAAGAAGTTTAACATACACACACCGTTCCCCCTCCTTCGCCGCTGGTGTCAGCTGTCATGTACTAGTGAGACGACTTCCCTGACAACGGCAGCAAATTAAAAGTGGGGGGGGGGGGGGGCGCTAGACTTATCAAACAAGAGGCCCATTGACCACATCGCTCACCTGAGCAACAATAGGCATGATAAAATCAGCTTAATGGAGATCGACATAATACAAAATATCTGGACAATGTAGTAATACATGTAGATATTCTTATGTTTATAATCAAGTCCCTTTTCTAACAGGATGATTTTATATTCATATCACATGTTGAGCATCGCAGTTCTCAACAAGATCCTAGACAATTGTTTATACATGGGATATAAACCTACATCAAACTCTGAACCCCTTGTGAGGCCCAAGAATCGTCCAGGGGCAAAAGTCTTAACAATTTTAAAGAATCACAAATTGGCAAAATGTTTGCATATAAGTAAAACCATATATATTATAACATTTCAGTTTTTGTGAATTAAAAATGTTTTCCTTTGTAAAATTGGATCCCGAATGTGGCCCCACCCTACTCCTCAAGATTTTTATTTTAACGAATTTGAATCTACACTACCCAAGGTTGCTTTTACTAAAGTTACAGATTTTCTAGACAAATTGTTTTGTAGAAGATTTTTCTCCATTTATTCCTATGTCAAAAATTTGTCTCCATCCCCCTTCCCCGTTGTGACCCCATCCTACCCCCGGGGATCATGATTTGAACAAACTTAAATCTACCTAGTCCTTACCTGAGGATACTTCCACATAAGTTTCACCTTTCCTAGCTACTTAGTTTTAGAGAATTTAAAGATTTACTCTATTCCTATGTAAAAATTCGATCCCCATTGTGGCCCAACCCTACCCCCCGGGGATCATTATTTGAACAAACTTAAATCTACCTAGTCCTTACCTGAGGATACTTCCACATAAGTTTCACCTTTCCTGGCTGATTAGTTTCTGAAAAGAAGATTTTAAAAGATTAACTCTATATATTCCTATGTAAAAATTCAACCAACCCCCCCATATTGTGGCACCACCCTACCCTGGGGGTCATGATTTTCACAACTTTGAATCTACACTAGCTGAGGATGCTTCCACATAAGTTTCAGCTTTCCATACTAATTAGTTTCTGAAAAGAAGATTTTAAAAGATTAACTCTATATATTCCTATGTAAAAATTCAACCCCCCCCCCCATTGTGGCACCACCCTACTCCCGGGGGTCATGATTTTCACAACTTTGATTCTTCACTAGCTGAGGATGCTTCCACATAAGTTTCACCTTTCCTGGCTGATTAGTTTCTGAGAAGAAGATTTTTAAAGATTTACTCTATATATTCCTATGTAAAAATTCAACCCCCATTGTGACCCATCCTACCCCCGGGGGTCATGATTTTCACAACTTTGATTCTACACTAGCTGAGGATGCTTCCACATAAGTTTCACCTTTCCTGGCTAATTAGTTTTTGAGAAGAAGATTTTTAAAGATTTACTCTATATATTCCTATGTAAAAATTTGACTCCCCATTGTGACCCTACCCCACCCCCGGGGGTCATGATTTTCACAATTTTGAATCTACACTCCATGTAGCTGAAGATGCTTCCACATAAGTTTCAGCTTTCCTGGCCAAATGGTTCTTGAGAAGAAGATTTTTGAAAATTTCTCAAAATTTTCCAATAATTGCCAATTATCTCCCCTTTATAGAGAGCATGGTCCTTAATTTTCACAACTTTAAATCCCCTTTGCCTAAGGGTGCTTTGTGCCAAGTTTGGTTGAAATCGGCCCAGTGGTTCTGGAGAAGATGTTGAAAATGTGAAAAGTTTACGGACAGATAGACGGACAGACAGACGGACGGACGACAGACAAAATGTGATCAGAAAAGCTCACTTGAGCTTCAGCTCAGGTGAGCTAAAAATCTTGACAAGCAAAAAACAGTGATTGACACATTTTTTTATCTGCATGGACGTTGTGGTGCGATGAAGTGCACTATGTACGTTGTTTTTTATGCAGCATTTAATCAGGTTGTAATAGACATTTTGTAAACAAGAAATACAAACGATATTTAAGAAGTCACGCTTAAATAATTAGCAATTTTAATCAGACACGTAGCATCAAAATGAGCCGCAAAGAGGATGTCGCAGCAAACAGTTTTCTTAAATTTACATATAGAAAAGTTATTTAATGGAGCCCCCCCCCCCCCCACTTTTCAGGTACATGAAAATAAGGAAATGAAGAGTGGCAGTTATTGGTATACTGCCCTACCCCCTACCCCCCACCCCCTCCTCCGTATTAGGATTTTCATGATTATGAGATTTTTTTCGGACGAGTCTGCCCCCTCCTTTCAAATACGATGCTACGTGCCTGTTAAGTGATGCAATTGTACAAAACTATCCACAAACCAACGTTTCATTTGGTTAGTTGTAGGGGAGAGAGAGAGAGAGAGAGAGAGAGAGAGAGAGAGAGAGAGAGAGAGAATCACGTTTATACTTAAATGTACTCACTTTTCGTCCCCTCTTACCCTTTCAGATTATCAGCGATAGCCTGAAAGCTAGTACACATGCACAGTGCTCAGATAGCAGACGATCGACACACGCACGTGTGCCTGCTCACATGGATAGTTGTTTTTTGAAAATGAAATTCAGAGTACACGAGAATTTTGAAAGAACGTACCGGATAACGGAAATAATAAAAATAACGATTTCATAAATTTTAATCCGCGTTAAGTCCCGTTTTATTATTGAGGAAAAGTTCACGGACCTCAGTGGACTGTTGAGCTGAATATGATAGTGTTAATGACCCAGCACACATCCAAGTCCGTAAACAAGTATTAAGGGGGGCATCTGTCGATATAGTACATTACAACAAAAACAACATGTCTCCCCTTTGAAAGGGGAGACATAATTAGAATACTTTCACCGGTTTAGAATTTTCAAATTTTACAATATTTAACCAAAAAATAGCTTTTGAAAAAATTTGGAGAGGAAAAATATGTAAACCCCCCAGCGGGATTCGAACTCATGACTTACAGATTCGTAGTAAACCCTCTAACCCACTGCGCTACACTATCTGTAATGCGAAAATATTAGGAAAGAAACTACTTTTATAATTACACTTTACTTTATTGTTTATATCGATAAACAATATGTCACAACATGGAGGTGTCTTATACCACCTAAATGTATACGCATGTAGTCCAGGTCGGTAGAGACATATAACTGACACAGTCATACAGGGTTTGACTATACTTTTAATATTGTCAAATAATAACTATACGAAAAACCTACAATAAATTTATTTTTACTAACATTGACATTTACACTTTATTATAATTATAACAGAATATATGCATTACAATAATTATAGTTACCAAGCACTGTCAGGTATTCAGCTACATAGAGTAGATATTATATAAGTCTGTTCCCTTCAAGGGTACGTGGAACAAGGGTACTGGTTCACACATTTATTTCTTTCATACAAGTAGAACAGGCCTTTTTTACATTGAGGGCGAGTGAGGTGGTAAAAATGTTTTTCATTGAAATAAGAAGCTTCAGATAGTCATATGATTATAATGTATTAATAAAATAATTTTTTTTTTTTGCTAGAACTTTGCGGAACGAAACGGAACCAGTAATCATAATATCTCGCATATACATGTAGGTAAGATTGATTTTCAATTTCAATTTTCAAGTCCCCTGTGTATTAATAAAAAATATTTTATATAATTATGTAACCCATTTGATAACACGTAACTTTTACGGAAAAATATAGTTTGTTAAGGTATCATATATTAAGTAGAGCTTGAAAGGGGCATGGTCACGATTTTAGTCAAAAATTATTTTTCCGATTTTAATGTTTACAATGCTTCAGTAAGGCATTTTTAATAAGCATCTAAAATTTGAGTGTCATTCGTTAAGTTATAAGCTAGTTACAGAGCTTGAAATTCTTTACTATGTAAACAAAGCGTTTGTTTACGTTTTGAATATTCCAGTTTTAAACATAAAATGAATGTGTTAAACGTTAGGAAATGTTTATTTATGCTTAAAATGATAGACAAATCAGCTTGAAAAAGATTTTTTACTGGTATATGAACCTTTGTAAACAAAAACAGGGCACGAGCATTGTTTACACGACAAAGAATTGTGGGCCCTTTATCTTGATTATAACTCCAAGAATGACTCTCAAATTTCATTTGATCATTAGAAATACATTCCTAAAGCATTGTAAATAATAAAAACAGAAAAATAGAATTTGAGCAGAATCGTGACCATGCCCCTTTGAAGCAAACCTAACACAATCGTAAGTATATCACTTAGAAGATTTTTTGTTTCAAAGGGGAAAAATGTTTTGTATATCTCTTCGTTTGACCAAATACATCTATTAATATAAACTTAACTGTTCAGTCATCAGAAAATAAGTAACTATTAATCAAGACGGGGACCTCTGAAAAAAATGACTCTACAGGCAGACATTGAAACAAGGACAAATCGCTTTGTCAAGAGTAGAGTAATAAATCACAAAAAAGGTGTATGTTACATATATTTATTGCACTTGTTCTAACAAAATGTCTTGAAACCACTGCTGTCCATACACCTGCTCTATGAACTAGAACCCTCAGCATCTACTACCAATGTTTTTACAGGTTTATACAAAGTATGAACACATTATGTTTCTTCATGTGCTGTGCTAAAAACAATTATCCAAAAAAAAAAATTATAAATGGCATCCATTCAATAACAATCCGGTCAACAATATAACTGTTATATGGTACTACGATATCACTGTCTTATAAATCTTATCAACATAATATCAACTATATAAAATTAATATATATTTATATATGTAAATATAAACATGTGGTGAATGGAATGTCAGTCAATATACTGATTTAAAAACTAAGATATTTGGCTCTTATACACAGTGTCGTAGTGGACCACCTTACAATAACAATGACGGTCTTTGGACAGGTAAGGCATCATCTGATCAGAATCATCTTATAGCATGGGACACAGAGCATTAAAAAAAAACATATAGACATGACAGACTTTGGTTCATGGATCCTAATATTTACACACGAACACACACACACACACACACACACACACACACTGACTGGTGTATTTATATATGACATAATGGTGTGATTCATCACAAAAGTTGCAAGATCTGTTTCAACTGATTTATTATTTTTTTTATCAAAATGATGCATTTCTTTGCTTGAGTTCGCTTGAGTTAGAATTGATGAGGATTTTGCCAAGAAATCAAAGCAAATGGCTTCTTTTGTAGACATGTCTACTTGTGATCGTCGTCTTTTTTAGGAAATAGTTTGCTCCCTTATATCTAAATGACTTTGTTGTAAATGTAGTCAGACATTAAAATGAAACTGATCTGACAAGAGATCAAAATCAAATACAAATGAAAAATATCAAATAAGATGAATTGGCTTAAAACGCTACCATAACTTATTACTAATAATGGAACCAAACAGAAGGGAAGGAGATTTTAACATCCACAAACAAGAGACTTAAAACAAGATCAACATCAAATATTTTAAATGCTAGTTATTAGAAATTCTTTCTACACCCAAGTATTACATGCAAAACATCCTCAGTTTACAATTACCGGTAACTGGCATTGGATTCACTAAGCTTTTTTACAGCTCAAGCCTGGCTTGAATTCTTTTCCAGTTTCTTTATAGCTAAAGCATAATTTACTTCTCATCAGCACTTAATTTCTTTGCAGCATCTAGCCTGATTACCTCTTACATCATCTAGTTGAAACATTCTTGTTGAGAAGTTGCCACTTCAGAAGAAAAAGCAATAAATTTTGATGTTGATAATTTTTACAATGGATATGAAAACTTGATTTTAAAATGTTCATGTTTCTTAAATTCAGACAAGAAATGAAAAGGTATATAAAACATAGTTCTCTTCAAAAATATTTTGGAGGTAATACCTACAGCGTTAACCTCGCAGACCATAATGTACAGACATACGATTTACATGTATATATTTACATTCCACATATTTTTTGCATGTAAAGTGTGTGGAAAGCAGATATAGCACCATGACACAGACAGGGTACTAAAAGGTTAAATCATGAGTTTTAATTGTGAAGTCACAAACGTTGAACCCTGTAAATGCAATTACAAACGAAAATCAAAGATCACACTTGTGGCTGTTACAGTAGCTCTTCCATTAATTTGAACTTACCCAATGTAGGATAATACAGTAATTTTGATGTAAAATTCACATTTGCAGACAAGGCAAGAACGTAAAAAAATGTAAATAAAATTATTAAATCCTTATATTTTGAAAGATATAGTCTCATAACTGCAACAGTGTGTGCAAACAAATTTTCATAACACCCTAACGAGCGTTATTCAATTTGTATGCACACATCGTTGCAGTTATGAGACTTTATCTTTCAAACAATAAGGATTCAATGCTAAAATAAACACTGCTTGACATGAAAACATCTTACAAGGCACAAAAATACAACAAAATGAAATGGTTCAAGTTTTTGGCACATCTTTACACTGATCACAGAAATTGATATTTGCCCATACAGTTCTTTAGTCGGACAAAGGATTATCATATCCAAAATCCAGTTAACTGAAACATTCACAAGGAAAACTCCAAGGTATGTTCCAAACTGATCCAGTGATCAGACTTTTACCTTGACCCTGGATGTCACCTGACCTTCAGAAGTCACTCTCTCTTTGTCTCTTGTTCCTCTGATTCTCCTTGGAGGTTCTCTGCCCCAGGGTTATGGTAGGCGGCGCTAGATTCCTGGGCAGACTCTGTCCCTTGGGTGGCGAGGGAGGAACTAGGGATGAAGTCCTCATCTAGATCTTCAAGGTCAGCGTTGGGACGACTTCGGCGTCGGAGTTCGGTCATGGTGTGGATGGTCTGATCCCGGTTATCCTGTTCCTCCTCCAGCCAGCCCTGTTGATACATTTATATTCAAGTAATAATTTGATTTTAAGTAATGCATAAAGATGCCATTAATTGATTCTTTTTATATCATTTAAGGCTACATATTTGCTAGGTAAGGGCGACGATCTGCAGTGTTTCTCTATTCACTCTCTATAATTTGCTAGTGAGGATGGAAGGGCCAATGATCAGCTGAATGATGTAATGTGGTTATGTTATTTATATACTTACAATGCTATTTTACCTTATTGGTGACACTTGCATGTACAATAGGGGGAAATGATATACACGTAACTACACTGTGACACAAAGTCTGTCAAAATACGTAAACTCCTGACCTTGACCTCGTCCCCGTACATCCGGAGGCTGAAATCCATCTTGTTACGGTACCTCTCACCTCTGTACAAGTAAGGGGTCTGAAATAAGGACACACACAATCCATAAAAGAGCTCATTGATTACATGTATTTATCAAACATTTATATTGTCCGATGATGTAAGAAATCTGTCTTCAAGCAAGATTCTAAGTCTGCAATTGCCTATGTACCATATAGAGGGCAATCAATGTTATATTGTTCGATACCTAATTCCTTTCACGATCATAACCAAATTCGTTTTCTTAATGCAAAGCACAAGTGAATATTCCAAATTTTTTATGTCAATATAATTTTAATCAGTATTACAATGTTGTAAATATCATAAATATTGAATCATGTACTTGTGTACAAAGTCTTTTCTTACTTCTCTATTTCTGAATTGATCGGTCTAACATAAGTTATTATCACACAAGCACAACCTTTCATAGAACTCTGGTTCCTTGACTTAATTACCTGTCAAGTCATGGTACATACAGTTGAACTTCGATATCTTGAACACTGATATATTTCGAATACAATGGATATGTCGAAGTTGTTTGTAAGCCCAAACCACTTATTTTTTAAATATTTTACGCTGAGCCTCGATATCTCGAATACTTGGATATCTCAAAGTTTTTCAACAGTCCCATCTAGTTCCAGATAACGAAGTTTGACTGTATGTACCCCAAATCTGTGTACCTGTCCACTTTCTTTCTACCTTTTTTTTTTAAGTATCTCAAATAAAATGAACTTGTTTACCTATACATAAGATACATCCTCACTGCCTGTTAACGAGTTCATTAGGATATTTTTACCTGTAGATCGGTTGAGTCCTTTTGGAGAGCGATCAATCGACCGGTCCATTTATAGTCACTGTTCTCACACATCATCTTCTCCTCGTCACTCAGGTATACATGTGCAGTCTGCTTGGCATGGTCTAAAACACAAAATATCATTATCAATATTATCGTTTTGGTTGTTTCAAAGGCTGACCAATAAAGCTTTCCAAAAAGTTGTTCATTGAAAATTCAGGCAAAAGCATGTACATTATAAAATATTTGGAATCACTAATACAGAATGATTATCATAGTTTAGAATCAGGAACGGACTTAAATAAAATTTAGGCAGGACTATCTGATTGACATGACCCAAGGACTGAATTCTGTTATCCTACATGATTGTGATGTAACAAAACACAATAATCAATTTGTGTCAAGAAGGTTGTCAATATTGGGTAAAATAAGTTGATCAATTCACCATCAATGTCATCCAGTTTAAGTTTCCTTCTGTACTGAATACGGAATAAAAACAGCTCTAGAATGAAGGCAACAACAATCGTCATTACAACCTAAAAAAGATAAAGAGCTAGGCATAACAATAATTATATTATAGAAAAACTTAATAGTTTCTATTTATATTTATCCAGATATATAAAGGATAAGACATAAAATTGTTCAATGTAATATTAACAAGAATTATCTTCTTGTCCTAATGATAATAGAAAGTCTTGTCAAGATCACACATTATACAATGTCTTAAAAGAACATAATAATAAGTACATGTATCTAGTCCTTAGTTATGCTCTCTTACCATCATCACAATGTAAAACGTCATAAAGAAGACCCTTGATACTTCTCCTGTATGGTGTGCAAAGCCGTCCTATAAATAAACAAATTTCAAAATACAAAGAACATCATGTTACAAACTATATCAACATACAATGTACATGTCACATTCATTTTTGAAATTGCAAAATAACAGAAGTTTACATATGACTTGAAATCACAAAATATAGCTGAGGAAAACAAAATTTTTTTAAAAATGTATTCCATTTTTGCAAAATTTGCAACATGAAAAAATACAGCAGGTACAGTATAAACATGAATACACTCACACAGTAAATAACAAAACTCCAACAATCTAAATACTGAATAGAAAAGATGTGAAAAATTTTTCGGGTAAAGATAATTTGAAATATCCTGTAAATAAATTTAATGGTACTCTTATATAGACAAACTATGAAGCCACTACGTACCATGATAATAAACCAGTTGTTGACCACCGTCAGCTCAAACAGAGTCACTGTCAAAATAAGCATTACATGAACAAGTGTTCATTACAAAGCTGTTGATGAAATTATTTCGCTTACATCACAGTTTCAGGCTTCTAAAGTTCGGGGTTTTTTTTTACATGTCCTTCATAGTAGGCATCTTAAAATTGACATGGTCATGTTTTGAGATAAAAATTTTGTAATTTCATTTTTTCAACTTTTATTCATTACTTTTTCCCGATATATTTCTAATGAATAACCAAAACTTCAAAGTCAGTTGTTGATGTTGATTAATCAAAGGACTGGTCTCTGAATACAAGGACTTTGATATGACCTACCCCCTGAGACCATGATGTTGCTGAAGTCATTCAGGTAGTAGTAACCCTGAGTTCTGCTGTCATTGGTGAAGCGGTAGAAGTCCTCTACACTCGTGTTTCTACAAAACAAAATCAAAAGAAAACAAATCATTGCTCGACCAGTAGAAGTCTTCTACACTCATGTTTCTACAAGATAATCAAACTTCTACTGAATACCTATATTACATAATGTATATGTCACAATGTATAAAAATCCAATGATATTTACAATAAACAGATGTTTTTAATGCTTATTCATAAATTCATCTTACAATTATGAACAATCACTACAAATTTTAACTAAAATTTTGCTTCCTCTGTAATGCTTCATTATGGATGACTTACTTGCAGCAGTTCCTAAGATCTACGTAAAGGAAGCACTCCATGCCAACAATGGCAAAGAAATAGTACACCAGCATAATGACCACCACCAGACTGAAACCAAAGGTCAAGTTTAAAATAGCACACCAACAATTATACAATCACATTTAATAAATGTTACCTTCAGATTTCAGAAATATTTTTTAAAAATAAGAAACTGTAGATTTATCAGGTATATTTTTATATATGTGTAGTTTTTACATTGATTTGCATGAATATTGGTAACCAATTATGGCATAGCAACAATGACCAGTGTCAGTACTCTTACCTGATGAGTCTGGAGAAGAGGACAAACAAGGTACCCAGCACATCTCTGTAACTCCTCTTGACCTTGAACAGCCTGTGCATACAATGTACATAGAGTTGGGTACCAGTTTAAAAAAAACTTGGATGTCAGAGCAATATTGGTCAATAAATCTACATGACACATATAATTTTATTATGAAACATGTAACAAAATCAATGCTATTCATCCAAATCATTGTAAAAAAATTTCTACTTGATACATGTATATCCCTCGTATCTTGATGCATAAATGTGTAAGTGGTATCAACATAAATTTCATTTAATTTAATTCATGAATGCATACTCATGTTAAGAGATATCAGCAGCTGATATATCTTGATATTCATAATCTGTAAAATGAAACCAGTGATGAAACATTTTGATATTGGTGATTATGCATCAGTGATTCACCTCAGTAGTCTGAACGGCCGGAGTACCGTGATGTAGAAGAACGAGTCGTTGAAGTACTCCCCCAGCAATCCAATCACACTGGTCACCGTCACCAGGAAGTCAAACCTACGACAGATCGGACAACGTTACCATCAGTAATATTGTTACCATCAACAATGGACATAGAGCTGTAGATTCCTAATAAAATGTGAAGAATTTTATATGTGTAAAATCAAGTGAAGCCACTGCAGATTTCAAATCTCACTTTTAATTTCCTGACAGTGCAAGCAATAAGAAATTATCATAAAATTTTGTGTTTGCGATTTTATATTTTCATAATTTGATAGAAACAGTAAATTGACCCTGAAATAAATGCTCGCACAAAATAAGGAATCTACAGCTGTAATACATGTTTACCCTTGACAAATATATCAGAATATTAAAAGATACCCACATGTCCCAACCAGTTGTAAAATATTCTACTGGACCTTTGCCAAGAATTTTAATGGAAGCTTCTAAAGTGTATACTGAAAGAATTATAGATAAGACATGTTAGATACATTATAAACAAATTACATACATGTATTTATTTAATATGTCTGAACTGTCAACATTTATATTTCTTTGTGTATAATTTACATGAAATGATCAAAGGAAAAAACAAAGAGACTTACTGCATATAAAAATAATGGAAGCCCAAGTAATGGTAAAGTTGTAGTGCTTGACATCAATGTTCTTCCCTTTAAAAACAAAAACAGTTGATATTTACACAATGCACTGCACATATAGTGTCCAATATCCCTTTTCTACTGTTTTTTTTTTGTGTTTTTTTTTTATGAACTACCCTTCCCTCAGATTTGCATTTAGTTTCCGTTGCTTAATTTCAGATCTTTCTAATTTTATCCATTGAGCCCTTTAATATCTTCTCTCACAACCTTCTGCCAACTTTTTCTTACCCTGACCTCCCTCTCTATGACCTTTTCTTTCTTTGACCTGTACTCTAAATAACCTTTTCTCTCCTTGACCTCTACTCTCCATGACATATCTTTTCATGGCCTCTAGTTGACATTACCATTTATTTCCTTGACCTCTACTCTCCATGACCTTTTATTTCCTTGACCTCTACTCTCCATGAACTTTTCTTTCCTTGACATTTACTCTCTGTGACCTTTTCTGTCCTTGACCTCTACTTTCCCTGATGTTTTCTTTTCTTGATCTCTACTTTCAATGACCTTTTCTGTCCTTGACCTCTATTTTCCCTGACCTTTACATCCCTCCAACTATCTTTACTTCCTCTAACCTTCACTTACGTGAAAGAGAAATAGTCTCCTCCAAGATCCAAGCAAAATTGACTGCAATCACCAAGTCTGAAAAATCAATGTGTATACGTATTTATTGAGTCCAAAGATATGTATCAAGCAAACTCAAATTATCCAGTATACAAAGAAAGGTAAAAACTATATCTCTATATGCAATGTTTCTTTGATTATCATATAGTTTAATATACTTAAACTGGCATCAGATATAACATTGATTATGATACAATACTTACAGATGAATCCTTCAAAGCCTCTCCAGTTCACAAATTCATTCAGCTCTAAAGATGGAAAAAGAAGTCCATATGTTATGAAAAATTGAATTGATGAGAGGGTACAAAAGAGAATTTTTAAGGCTTTCAGGCAAAATTGTTATTAACATCTATCGAATAGCTATTATGTCATTTACTTTATAACTGAAGATTATGTCAATGACAAACCAGCATTTTAAAGACATAATCAACAAAAAATTGAATAAGTGGCTTGTTCACAATTCTCTTAACATTCAGAGTATTTTATAAGGTAGAATACAGTGTAACACCAGTCTACTACCATAGAAAACACTCACTTTTGAAAATGAAGTTGAATGGATATCTGAAGTTTGATGACCAAATCTTGAACTCCTCCTGTTTTGGCTAAAATACATGTATGATGACATACATTAAAGTATCATGATTTTATTAACTTTATCATAGTAGGTAGAAATAACACATACTTAATGTTTGTTTAGAAGATATATGAAAGACAGTCAAATCAATTCATTATATGACAATATTGCAAGACAGAATTACTAACGAGATTCTCATTATCCTTCGCTCTACATAAATTTCTGTTTGCATATAAAACCAAAGCCAACTGTTGGATCCTGAGGGTGTTAAGTATTTGAGACTGACCTGCCACTGAAGGTCAAGGACACTGTACACGCCGTAAAACTCCTCCATACTGAGTCGTCCGGACCGCGAATTGTTCAGCGTCTTAAAGATCAGATAGGCATCTAACCTCTCTGAACATAAAACAAACAACACTTTATCATCATACTATTTTAAAAAGCAACTGAAAAAACAATTGAAGAAACACAATTACATGTATTCATAACTTTGAAAATATTAATGAGTCTGAGCCAGTGTGACCTACTTTTGTTGGGTCGGAGGTACCTCAGCATTCCAATAAAGTTCCTGATATTGACTGTGTTAGAATCCTACAAAATAAAGCCTCGAGTCAGCTTGGTTCTCAGAAACTCACATAGACATTGTTATGAGACAAATAATTTTTTATGTACAAGATATAACTGAAACATGAATGAAATACTGTAGATTCCTAATAACATGAGGATTAATATCTGTAAAATTCCAAGAAACAACCCTCGCAGATTTTAAAATCTCGCTTTTATTTTTGGGACAAGTGTAAACTCAACAAGAGAAAAGCTGTCAATGTGACAGCAAACCGGGTTTTCTTTTGTGTGAACAGTATCTATAATCCATTTGTCAACCCTGAATTGATGAACACTACCTACATGTATCACGAGAAGTGGGGTACTCTATATGCAATACTTTGCCAAAAATGACTAAGTTCAACAGCTGGTATTTTTTAAATAAATCATCAGAAATCAAAATCCTAGCAATATGCACACCTCTGATATACATGTATGTCTAATTGATCTGCTAAAGAACAACTTCATATCTTGAAAACTGTTGAAGGAGTTATCCGTACTATAGGGGTAGCCTATATGCAATATTTTGCCAAAAAATGACTAAGTTTAACAGCTGGTATTTTTTTCATTAATCATAAGAAATCAAAATCCTAGCAATATGCACACCTCTGATATATGTCAAATTGATCTGCTAAAGAACAACTTCCTATCTTGAAAACTGTAGGAGGACTTATCCGTACAATATGGGTACCTTTTTGGCAGCCGCCCTTCCGCCCACCATTTTCACCATTTCAATAACCGGATTTTTCCTTTGGAAAACCCGGTTAATAAAACTATGATAGAAATTTGGTGCTCACTTTTTTATATTCTCGCACTTTGATACAACATGGTTGAATCGCGAAATGAAGTACTCACGTTAAATAAGGAATCTACAGTAAATACTGCTTACTGCTTCGTATCAAGAATTCCACGGACGTTAGCTGTGTATATACATTTTGTAACAAGATTATGGGGGCATATCAAAGGTGTATACCTGTTTTGTAACAAGGAGCTTGAAAGCATGTTGGCAGCCAGTCCTCTTATGAAAATATAACCTCTTTAACTTTATCTTCTCCAGATTTGAAAACGTATCATACACAACAGCAAGTAGCTACAACAAAGACAATGAATAAATGTTGAGATTTCTTTTAGGTAAATGGTTGGCTTCTTAATTGTTTAAATTGTAAAAACTGGTCTTGCTTTGTCAAATTATAACTTGCATTAAAATCTCCATTTTACGGTATTTGATGATACTTTTTAAAACTTTGTACAATGTAATGCCATTTATTTTAGACATTAAATTGTCCTATTTATTCCCCTTAATGATAGAAAATTAAAGAACAAGAAATGTCTTTATAATACTTAATATATTAATAGGAATATTTTAATTGAAGAGTGGGGTAGAAGTGTGATAACAGAGGCATTAATAATGGTGACCAAAAGTTTCCATGGGAGGGGGGAATGGATTAGGTCCATTAGTTGTATAGATTAATGCTCTGCATAATTCTGATCAAATTAAAAGCATCAAAATATCTTTGAGGGGTGTGTCAGCAGATTTGTAAATAGAATTTATTAAAATCAATGACATAATTTCCTCTCAGGAAATAAACTCACCAGATTCATAAGGAAATACAGAACTAAGGCCAGATACACAATGAAAAATGCAGCATTAAACCGAGAGCTGGCGTAGGCTGGCATCATCACGTCCGGGAAACTGAAGGCCAAGGACAGTCAAGGTATAATCACTGGTTATAGCATTGATTTTGAAACATAAAGAAAATTGGACTCTAAAATTAATGAGCTAATTAATGCAAATGCTGGAGATGCTTTATTTCATTAGGGAGGATCAGGACTATTACGCGGAAATTACATAATATTCAAAGGTGAAGGAAACTTATCTAGATGTAAATGTTATAGTTGATAAATAGCATTTTGACAGGAAAGAATCAACTTTCAATGTTTGTAAAGTCTGTGTTTCTGGTTGGATTTTTTTTCTCATTTCAAATTTTACTTAATTTGTTTGATCTTCATACTTTTGTACACAGTATGATTTTACAAAATCAATATAACAGTTACTTTACTATATGAGAATTTCAAAAATCTTTGTCAGAAAGACTTCAAGTCTTTAAATTCTCCCATTTACATTTAAAACTTAATGACTTCATTTCATATAAACATCATTTAAATATATCTTACATTTACATAAAACATCCTTCTTTTATGATAAATCGTGTTCTGAAGTCTCCATATGTTTGCATGTGTGTAACAGCTTCAAAATGTTTGTCATAATAATTTGTATAGGGAGTCGACAATAGCATTGCGAGGCCTCTTTAGTGTTATAGGGAGTCAACAATAGCATTGCGAGGCCTCTTAAGTGTTACAGGGAGTCAACAATAGCATTGCGAGGCCTCTTTAGTGTTATGTGTGGGAGTACAGTTGTATGAGGGTGCTTACTTTGCCGTGGTCAACAAAACAAAGAGGTTGACAAAACTGTCCTGTAGAGTGCTGAAATACTGCAAAAGAAAGCCAGAGTCAGACACTACAGGCTCAGAGGAGCCCAAAAGCCTACTATATTCACACACAGAATAATACAATATATAGGAGCCCCAATAGCAGGTTTTCACAAGGAATTATAAAGTACAATGCAAAGTATTTACATTCAGTGTATATTCCCCTTATGTTTGCATTGGAAATCTGCGACGTTCAATTATCTGTGAATCACTTAGCCTATTCATGTGACATGAGCACAATTATAGAAGTCATCATGCGTTTTGAGTGTATTTATTAAGATTAAATGAAACGTTCAAACTAACATAACCAATTTGATATGTATTTATGAAAAATAATCATTAAATCATATCTACTCGTTAATAAAAAAAGGTTTTTCTTCAAAATTTCTAGCACTATATTTTCAGTCATGGAAGCAAGCTAAATAACAGGTGAATATGGCTGTTTCATGTATGTTTCATATCCCTGACTAAGAGCATTTATAAAGGCTTTAAAGCGATGATACACAAATACTTCATACAAATTAACATCAATATGAATATAAATATAAGCATTGAATGCCTATTTTTGGATGTCGTCGGTCCAAAGGCGGTGCAGACAATTTGAAAACCGCGTGTTAGTGCGGTATGATAATTTGTAATAGGACCGACAACATCCAAAAATAAGCACTCAATGTTCAATAGGATCCCCAATACCTACTACATTCATACATGGAATTATAAAACACATAGGAGCCCCAATAGCTAGTACTTTTATACATAGAATTTTATCGTACATTTATAAGACTTTTTAATTTTTTTTCTTGGTACCAATGTTTGAGATTTTGCATTCAACTTCAGATGTACATAAAACTGTCATTCTGCCATATGAATGAATTCATTTTTTTATAAGCATATAATCCCAACGCCCAGTTGATGAGTCAGCAATTTCTGTCAGATTTTCTTACCGTGTCATTGGGAACTTGTGAAAAGAGATAAAATCCTGGAAATAAAAATAAACCAATTGTGTATACTTTGCTATTCTGTTAGTTACAAGTGTGAATATGGGGCAGGGTTCTCGTCTGTTCTAAATCTACAAGTGTGCATGCAATCATAAAAAAATTTAATATAAATCAAATTTAGATGCAATCTAGAAGGGAATAATGATGTGCTCAAAGCTTACCAAGTATGGAGAAAATTAAGATGAAGAACATGAGTAGAAAGATGAGTTCTAGGATTGGAGGTAGAGACATTAAGATCTGACGACTGATTCTGTAATAAAAATTAAAGTGATTAATAATCCAAGAAATCAAAAATCACTTATATCAAGTGTAACAACAGCATTTAATGTCTGTAATCCAATCAACAAAATCCAGGTCAGTACCGCTATTATACACACTATAGCTAGTGAATAAATCAAAGCAAATTCATTCTCCCTTTCATAAAAATTATAAAACTCTACTTGACTAGAGACCTGATTCTAAACTTCTGACCCCCCTGATATCTATAACAATGTCTGAGTCTGACCTTCTGACTCTTAGATATCAATATCAACAGTTAAGTCTGACCCCTTATATATCAATATCAGAGTCTGACTTTTGAACCCTCTGATATCAATAACAAAATCTGAGTCTGACCTTTGACACATCTGATATGATAGTGATATCAATATCTGAGTCTGACCTTATGACCTCTCTGATACCAATTACAATATCTGAGTCTGACCTTTGACCCCTCTGATATGATAGTGATATCAATATCTGAGTCTGACCTTCTGACCCCTTTGATTTCATTATCACTATATTAGTCTGACCCCTCTGATATTGATATACAATATCTGAGTCTGAAGTTTGTCCCCTCTGATATCAATATCAATATCCGAGTCTGTCTTTCTGACCCTCTAATAACAATATCCGAGTCTGACCTTCTGACCCCTCTGAAGTAGTGTGTGTCAATCAGGAAGAGGGGGCGGAGTGCCCTGGTGACTCGGAAGTGATTGGTCTGTCGAATCAGCACCACGACTGACTCTATGAACATAATGGCCAGCGTGAATGACTAAAAAAAAATGGAATCCAAACATTAGTTCTCAAAAGCAGATGAATCATTCTGCAAGATTCTTTTAATTGTTCTGTTTATTTTGACAAATTCATTTTATAGAAAAAAATCATAGGTTCTGCTTTTAATAATTAGCATTTATTCATTCTTTATTTATTTCTTCCTATTGGAGATTCATTTTATAAAGAAAACACAAAGTCAAAGAAAGTTACTTTACATACAGTAGGTGCTAATTTGTACATGAGTGCAAAAGTCAATAAGAAAATGAACTTATATATTGATACAAAAAAGACATTCACATGTAAGTTTGATTCATTTTAGGGAGCGTTGTCTTTCTGTAATATTCCTCTGCCAAATCTCTTATATAATAAAATTAAGAAGATGGGAGTCATATTCTGAAAGTAAGCATCTAGCACCCAGAAGAAACAAATATCAATCACTTTTTGACAGTCCAGATAATGTGCCGCCTTGTGAGATGTCTTAGTCCTCAATAACAGTTTTCCAACAACAAAACTGTTAGTAATAAAAGTACATGTTTTGTACTTAAATTTAAAATTGTAAGCATTGAATTTTACCTTGATGGAAGTCCGCTTGTGTTTGATGAAAGTCTTCCAGCCTAGCCATCTTATCTTGATGGCCAACTGTAGGGCAAGAATTAGCTGGCCCAGAATCTCCAAAGAACCATGGACCTACAACATAGATTATACGTGTCTGAAGAAATCCCCAAAATTAATAATCAAGGAACTAGAATATATCTATCACCTTGATTTTTTTTAACTGTGTTAAGAAAACTTGTATGTGAACCAACTACTAGATATTAATTTAATTATATCAGTGAAGAAAACTGACAGTGTATTTTTTAATGTCAATGTTATAGAACTGCAGAATTTATGAAATTGTACAACAAATAAAGAAAGTAAAAAGGAAAGATAAGTTAGCTAACCAATCTTTCCAAAGAATTAAAAAATTTACTGCAAAATAATACAGAACTTAAATCAATTAGAAACTTGTGGAATTTTAAACTAAAAGTGTTTTTTTTTCTCTAAAAAGCTATGATAGAGATGATATTCAAACTGTAAATGAAGAAGTACTTAGTATACCGTGCTTATCTACCCTAATACCTGCAAGGCATTGAAGCATATACAGAACAGGTAATGTGATATGAATATCTGTATGAGATGCTACTCTACCAAGTACTGTACTGGAGGTACAGTGAAAGCTTACCCCGACAGGTAGTCTAAGATATCAACACCTGTATGGAATGCTCACTCCCACATGGATTCTTACCCAGACAGGTAGCATAAGTTATCAACACCTGAATGGTTTCTTACCCAGACAGATAGCATACGATATCAACACCTGAATGGCTGTTTACCTTACAAGTAATGGTAAGGTAAGAAAGGTAATGAATACTTACCCCTACAGGTAATGTAAGGAAAGGCACGGCCGGCCGTTCACACGCGGCCAGCAGTAGGAGACCGAGGGCGGCGGTCAGGTCCAGGACCTGGAACCAGCGATGGTGGGCTATCTGATAGGCGGGAAGGGCGTTACAGCTCCGGGGGTGGGTGTAGAACTTGTCGTTGTTCTCGCCTTCCTGTAGAAATATGGCCGCCTCCTGATAGTTCAGCTCCCACAACTTCCTGTTCTCTCTGCGACTCATGTGGGGGGAGATCGGGAACTCGTATCCCATGTTACCTGTGTCATTGACGATTTCATACTCCGACTCCGCTAACAAAGAAAATTCACTCTGTGTATTACTGGTAATATGTCTAAATAGAATAAATAATCATTCTAATGATGTGTCTTGTTGACATTCTAGCCCATAATAGCCAATCCATTATATTCAGTGATTTTGGCAAAAGCATTTTAACTGCATTTTTTAAATTAAATTGCGTGTTGCAGGCTGGATTATTTTTCAGGTGTTGATTTTTTGTAATATATCACTGCAATACTCAGTAAAATAGGTAAAATGAGGGTCAGAAGAGAATGTCATTCTCTCAGTCAACAGCAAATCAATTAAAGTCTAAATTCACAGAACAGAAACGATAAAATAAGTAATCTAGATCTATTTCTATACCAAAAATACTTTCCTCACATAAAATTATATTTTATATCTCATTCTGAACCTGTACTGATTAAACATGGCGAAATGCAATGCTGACATAATGTGAAAACTCATATGTGCATGTGTATTTTAGACTATCTTCAAGTTCCTGCTTCACAAAATCTTAAACTACATACAACAAACAATTAAATTATTGATAAATAGTACACAATTTCAATTTTGATTCAGATAAGAATAGAACTAATAATAGACAACAGATAATTTAATATGATTGCATTGTTTTTTATCTAATAATATTAAAGGTTACCTTTAATGATATGATATAAATGTATATATCAATGAATTTCAGTCTAAACAATATTTATTCAGTAATTGGTATCATACATGTATATATGTATATTACAGCAACGATGCATAAAGAATTGAGAAACAAGCCAAAAGGCTAATGTTAATCTCACTCTCAATGAATTTTGAAACATCCAGGTGACTTTATCAACAAACAGGTCATATTTGCATTTTGAAACCAAGGTTAATGGTAGCAGTATGTGTTATAAGAAACATATATTCTAAAAATTAATCAAAGCTTATTGCACTTAAAATAGATTCTTCATTTAACTGATCACACTATATACCTGTATGTTATTGCAACTTATTGTTAATCCTATTGTTGGCAGCTTTAATAATGAAAATTTCACCTTAATCTGAAAGTGTTGAAACTGTAACTATAAAACTGATATTAAATAATCATACACTGAGTAAACAAATTATTAATGTCAGAACTTTTAATATTGATCCATGACATCTGAGATGACCATCTGAATGTTCTACCAAAGAAAAGAAAACCTAAACATAAGACATGATAAAAGACCATTAATCTCAAATCGTAATGCCAAATATCTGAGAAAACTATATTTGTATTTATTCCAAATACTAGTACTGGAAGGAAATGTTTCCCTTAGTTTTCCTGATCCTTTATATGTCCAATTGTTTTACATATGTGACTGCTATTTTATTCTTCCTTATTTCATCATGTATGTCTGCATCTCTGATGATTGGTATCGTTTGTTTATAATTAAGGAATAAGGGATCATTCTTTGAGTATTATGAGGTGATAATTTTGGTTGAAGCGTGATAAATCCAATAAAGTCTGAAGGGCTTTATGATAGATTTGATCACGCCCCGACCGAAATTATTACCTCATAATATTCAAAAATGATTCCTTATTACTTATATTGATATAATTTTCAGCAATTGTACGATTAAATATTTGAATAAAAATAAGCAAAGCCCGCTTGGTTCCGAATTATATGTCATTTGAATTTATTGGACTGTATAATACAAAATCGATACGTAGTGTATGTAATTACAGGTAAAGACACTGAAAAATGTAAATATCTCTGTATATATGTTCCTTTTGTACCAGTATGTTTAGTTTCAGCAAATAAGCTTAACTTGACCTCGACAATGTACCAGTAATCATGATTGAGGAGTATTAGAGAACAGGAGATGATAGACCTTGGCGGCTGTACTAATGAGGTACAGAACTAACTGATAAAACAATGTCATTAAAAAAAATCAATGAGCTTAGCCTCCCTAATAAAAGAACACAGATGTCATATAGCCTGATTCAAGATTTGCTGAAACAAGGCAAAACACCTATCAGAAATATTAACTATTCCTTCCAAAACATTACATACTATCCAGACTATCCATCAAAGTGGTTGGGAAAAGGGATGGAGTCCAGCTTGATAGTTATGTCAGACAAGCTTAGTAATTTAATTTACATTTTATTAGTTTAGAACTACCAACATATATTATCATGATCAGATGAAAAGGAACTTGAAGTAATATTGACTATCAATAATCAATGATATAAAACAGCATACCAGTATTTTAAATATTACCAAGATTAAGCTCATGATAAAAATTTCGATAAAACAATAAACAGGCATTAAAAAGTAGACTATTATCTAAGTTTATTAAGCTACAAACATGTAATTGATAAATAAGGAAAATACTTAAAACTTCATATTGCAAGCAGGTCTGGAATTATGAAAAGTTTTACGTTTCCAACTCCAGTGAAGAAAAGTCTGTCGTTGAAATCTTCAACGCATATTGTGAGCTCATTTATATTTATTATTTTAATTAGTGACTTAAGTAATTTATTGCATAAGGTGTAGACTTAAATCATTAATTTGTTATCCCCAGAATGTCATATGTTTTTAAAAAATATCTGCATACATCGACAGCAAAGCTGTTTTTTATCTTGTGATGGGATCTCAGATTTCTTTACTGTTAGTTATAATATAGCTAAAGGAAAGACAAAAATAATCTAAGAGTGTGGAAGACTTTTTTTCACAGTGCATGAACTTGATGAACACACTAAGATAATGAGTTGTGTGACAGGCACTTATAGAATTTTTCAAGACATTATAAAATAATGTTGATTTCCTGTTCAATACTAGTACTGATAATCACAAAAACTATCAAACACTGTTAAAGAAAAATATTATAAATATACATATTATGGCATGTTTATAAATTCAGTTTTAATCCAGGTTCCCTTAAAACTTTTATGTCAACTTCGTTAATGTATAAAATTCTTCCCAATAATATCAATTTGAAAATTTAAATATACAGTAAAACAAAAAAATGTGGCACAAATAAATTTTAGCGTGTCCTGGTACACCTTTTATTTCAAAAATTCTTGTTTTATTAATGGTTAAACCCAAATTTCATTCTGTGTTCACCCAAGCATGTTAGCACAACAACTTTGTTTCTAACTCACATACTGGTGTAAACTGTCAATAAGGACAAGAAACTTTCAGTGTCAGTAGAAAGATATAAAAGAAACTTTGCTTGCCGGCGATGCTGTGTTTGTTGCTAGTAAACAAATTTGAGTTATCGGAATTTAAGGTAGCAACTACTACTAGGATAACTCGAAAGGAGTTCCAAGACTAAATGCAAGGGAAATTGATTGCATGTATCAGTTTCGATCACCATGAGCATGCAATCCTTTTCACAGTAAACATTGCTATATAGTCCATAATAGAACAGCAGGTTAAATCGTTGCAATTTTTAAAATAACATAAACAGAGATATTGTGTTATTAATTTAAAAATGTTTATATCAAATCAGCCAGTCAGAGAGCTAGAAATTATTCAATCATGTATTGTCACCATGGACGATCATCGCCACGCTTCTTAATTTAGCAAGACAATTTTCAGTGCATGACAACACTTTTACAATACTCATTTTTCACCACAAATAAGTGGACCAATGAATGTCAGCTGTCAGCTTACACACTGTTAACAGTGTAAAGTGATCATCAAGGGAAGGACTGAACACATTACTGTATGATGTATCATGTTTCAGCATCAGGGTCTCATCCTATCTGTCAATATTAGGACTCAACTACTGTACTTCCTTAAACTTACACGTTAAACATGTTAAATATAAAGAATTTTTTTTTAAAATTGCTAGAGTCTAAAAATGTGATCCCTCTTTTACTATGACTATGGCATCAAATTTACCAAAAGTAATTGCATGTTGATAAAGTCAACAGGTAAAAATGAAAGTTTGTCAAGTAAATAACCTTGTATAGTTCGTACGTACTTATTCAAAACTACAAGATGGCATTGTTATGCGAAAGGGAGCATGGCTTAACATCAGCCTCTGTCATACGTAAACAATACTTACATATGCTTGAAGTTCGCTGGTTTTCACGGATTGGGCGAAGGGGACGATCTACATTACCCGCCATATTTGTTTATAAACTCGGATGTCCTCGTGTAATAGGTTCCGAATGGAAAGTAGTTCTATTTTGATATTCATGCGCTCCTTAAAAATAAATTTCGTGTAATTATGTAGAAATCTGGATATATTCCTCCAAGTTAAAAATTTAACTGTTTAATTATGTGATTTTGATGAATTACCTTATTGATTACTTAGAATTGTGACGTACTTAATAAATTTTATTTAAGGTGCATGTAACTATTTGTTGCTAGTGTAAGACATATCAACAAATTAAAGGTGATAAGGCTGAAACAAGATGGCAGAGTCCGTTTAGAGTAACTGACACAACATTGTATATGATTTAAAAAGAGGACAGAAAATGGCGACGGGACAAGTGTCGCGTGTAATTACGGAGGGTATTCCAATCGAGCCCACCCTTAAATTACATATGCCACACCCGCCAAACGGAAAGTTTGGTGTCCCTCCAAACAAAATTCGCAACAAATTGCGATTGGATCCATCCAGAGCATTAGAGCCAACAAGAAAAAAGATTGCTACGATTGAGGCCCAGCGTGTGATGTCAGTGTTTGAGGATACGATTTGTAAAGCTGAAATTGTGTCAATCCTTCCATTCATTTTAGAGAATAGAGAGAGGTTTCGAGTAAGTCTCGGCGCTGAACTATCTTTGTTTTTGGATATTCATAAAAACACTGTGGAAAGCTATGAAGAAATTAAAGAGCAGCTCGATATCCAGATGCGCCAGAGACGCATCAGAACAGCTAGCACAGAGAAGAGTGAAGGTTTGGAGGATGAGGGAATGGGGGTGTATGGGGCCAGCACAGAGAGTCCTATGCCTGAAGCAGAACAAATGGGTGGGTCACGGAGGAGCAGTGTAGCTAGTGCACGGTCTGTCCGATCAGCCCAGTCTGCGGAGAGCTATGACAGCCAGACAGAGAGGACCATGAGAAGCCTCAGTCTGGTGGCACAGCAGCTGAGCAGCTCCTGTAAAAATATCCTCAGGGCATTCCTGACCAATCCCAATGCTCTGAGCATGATCAAAAACCAGGCAAGGCGAGCAGAGCCTTGTAGCATGTTTTTGAAGGATATGTCTGACCTCAGGGATATCTTGCTGAACAAGCTGTTAACCACTCCAGAGGAAGAGAAGGAGAGAATGCAGTACATTCAAGAGGTGTCCAAGCGGGAGAGACAGAACGCCACAGTGATTGAGGACCTGGAGCAGAAACTTAAGGCGGCCATGGATGATAAAGATGAAGAAGTATTTCACTAATTAAGCTCCCAATAATATACTTCTTGATGTTAATTTAAAAAAAAATGAAAGTTCTTATTTCTAATTAAGAAACTAAAAATGTATTTTTGAAAATTTGAAAACATGCATGTACAATCATAGGCAATGATTATCTTTATTTCTTTAATAACGGTTATTTATGAAATTAGGAACATCTTTTGAAACATTAAATAAAATGTTTTCAATCTAATAGAATATCAAACAGAAATGTCCTTCTCTATGAATGGTGTTTAATTATGAATCTACATATGATATAAACTTTTAACAGATCAAGAAGAAGAATTCCATCATCAGAAAGCTCCAGGCAGACCTGCGCCAGATTGAGAAGTTTTCAGATGAGAACAACAAGAGAGTTACCAATGAGGCCGAAAAACAGGAACAGGCGGATCTAAAGAACAGTGAGGGCAAGAAACAGCGCCTGATGACGGAGCTAAACCAGCTTAAAACCCAGCTCCAGAACGCGGTGATGGAGCACAGGGAAAACGAGCAGGAACTCAGAAGAGTACGTCTTGTTACTGGTGTAGTGTAGTAGTCACCTCCCACACTGTTCACCCCCAGAAACCAGCACATGAAATATCTCTCTCCATAGATATAGCTAATTGATGAAACTTACATTAATGCCTAAAAGTTTCCGATCTCATCCTTTTTTATGCATATTTGTTTACGGTATTTACATGTGTATTGTTATTGTAATTTTTACAGGCTACAATACATGCATTTTACATAAAATTAATTTTCTTTAATCTTGAAACCCTCCGAGAATATTTCACATGCTGGTTTTGAAATCTACCCTAGAATGCACTGAGTGTAAAAACTCCTCTGGTACAAGGATGACATATATTCCATTATTTTTATAATTGTTTCAAAATCAAAACTTCATTTCATTTATATCAACATTATATTACCTGTAACTATAAATTTCAGAAATTCATTTTCATTTTCCAGTCTTGCTTCTATCAATTCCTTTTAATCAAAATTAAAATCTATAAATATCGCTTTTTGATCACAAGTTTTTAAATACATGTACTAGTACTACTGTTGATTTTTCTGATGAAGTTTGAACCCTCTGTCAATGTCATCCTTGTTCCAGTGTTAGTTTGCACTCTGAATAACTCGGTAGCACTTCCTCTGTAGATGTTGTACTCCTAGCATGCACTATCCTCTGGTAGAACTGTTCTCAGAATCTCTCCTATATAGATCGCGTACATGTAGATATGTAGATATAGTACCTATTATATCTCTGTAGTTCTTAAAAAGATAGTTGTCTAGATATTAAGTATGTAGAAACTCTTGCAGATTTGAAAAACAAGAACAGAATTTTTGTTTCACTTATATGAAATTTTACTCACTCTTCTAACTTCTTCCTTGAATTTCTTAGGTTGATTTTTTTAATTTCCAACAAAAGTAGAAATATAAATCAGAAATGATCTGTCAGCATTTTGTCATGATCAATATAACTTTTCTAATGACTTAAGAATTTCTTTAACTTCAAAATTTTTTTGGGTCAGTTTTAAAAGTAATAGTCAGCAATTAAATTACAGTACCAGTAGATGCAATACATTTTATTGTAACTTTTTTGACACTTTCCAAAAGCAGACTGATAAATTTGCTAATTAAGGGGAATGTATCATATCCTTATATACCAGGTACATAAAAATATATTTTGGGGTGGGCTATAGAGGATATCTGAACTGTACATATAAACTGGAGTACAACATTTAGTACGGAGTAACCTCCCCTCTGAGGTGGCACTACATTAACACTCTGTAACAGGTTGATAGTTTTCTAGTTCTGTGTTCCTTTGACCTGTGTCTGACAGTCACTGAAGGTCACTCTTACTTGCACTGGATTATGTTTGTCTATTGTGGTCACTCAAGTAAGCATATGGCAACATTCTTTACAGGCTGCACAAGATTGAATGGGAACTAATTACATAGAATATGTTATTTACCGTACTGAAACCCCTGCACTTGCTCATCGCTGATTGATAGAGGATATGATGTACATGTATTAGAGTTTTTTTTGGTTTCACAAATAATTTTTTAAACGATTTTTCCGTTATACGGTAGGTGAGCCTTGTCATTGCGCTTTTATGACGTTATTATAAAATGAAGCTTTGTAGGAGTGTGAAAAAGTAAAAATTGTACACTGTTGAAAATTTATACACAGAATAATGCTATCCTCTGGGGTATTTTTCTTAATTTTTGAATGAATCCATTACATCGATCTACATTTATAATGCTCCAAATACCGGGTATATAGCAAAATTTGGGGCATTTTAATATTTTGAGATGGACCCCACTAAAAAACCAGATGGTAGAATTTAGTATTTTTTATATATAAGGTAGAAAATTATGTTTCTAATCACCTATTACAATTTGAGAAAAAAAGCTATTATAATATTTTTTAATCTGCTTCGAATTGTGGAAAAGGACAATTTACTATATATTCCTATAGTTTTGCTATTGCAGTTTTTCCACAAAAAAACCTAATTGGCCTCCTAAAATGTCAAAGAGAGGTAACTTTATTTTAGATAAAAATAATCACCAGTAGTTAGGCCAAAATTAAAAATATCTATGTTTCCCCTAACGCGACCGACCCAATTAAATCCCGCCGACTGAATTGTTTTTTTCACCACATTGAAAAGACTTTTTTTTTTTTTTAAAGAAACCTAATTTTACCTAAATTCGTTTTTAGAAGACCCACATCTTTTTCGTTTTACAATCATTTTGATAGCCTCGATCATCAACATGGGCGAAATACTCGCTTTATGATCGGTAACTTCGCCGGAATTTCCTCCGAAAGAGAAGTTGAAGTTGCCCTGTATTCTGAGTTCATGATCGTGTAAATTAACCCCAGAGACATTAAAATGATAATCATTTAATTCAAAAGACGTTTCCACAGCCTCAGTTAACCACTGTTTTGATTAATTGATTGTCTTATCTTTTATGGGTATAAATACGAGTGATGCAACATGTAGCCAACTGTGCATTGAAAATTACAACTGATGTTTATTACTTTTAGTGTTGATATTAAAATTAGTTGGTAACTTGTAATTAGTTAATAACTCTGCCAAATTAATGCTAAAATGATCATAAAACCATCTGCCAACAGTTATCAGTTATCAATTAAAATGATCCTCTACACAATGGTTGTAATTGGGTCTAAAGGTTGGACTAATACCTCCAAAATACACAGAAGTACAGAGACTGATTTTATTTGTCATTTAGCTAACACAATTACAAAACATGTCATCTATAAAATGTATAAATACATCAAATAAATTAAATTTAATAGATTGGATAAGTTTTTAAAACTTTTAGAAGCTGTTTCATTTTTTATTAACTTGCTTAAATTTTAATCCAATTTTAATTAAGGTTGAATCTGTGTATATCATTATTCCTGTAGGTTATGCTGTATCAAATATTGACAGTCTCCCTGATGTCAAACTTCTTTCTACTTTTCTGTTAGGGAGAAATAATTCTCCCAAAAATTAGGTTGGTACCTGTGAAATGAAAGACTATTTATGTTTTGAAAAATTTAAACAGTTCTCTTAACTTCATCAAATTTCAAATCAACAGGTTTTGGTTATGACTATAATTAAAGTGAAATTGGGTAAATTTACAAAAATCTTTCGTATCTAAATATATTTTTTGTCCCTAGCATTATGTTTCATTAGGTTAAAATTTCCTTGTCAAAGAAGGACATTCTCTGCAAGTGTAGTGATTTTGTGTAACCTTACTATTGTAGAATCATTAAATATGACTTCACAAATATTTACATTTATTACATTACCTTAAGTTTATCAAATATTATTGTTTTAATATAGTTTTAGACATTTTATAAACCAAATTTTGAAAAATTAATTGATACTTTGAAGTAGATACATTATGATCATTAAAATTATATTTAAATATAGGTTTACATGTACATCAACATACAAATGATAATGAATGTATTCATGCACATTTAGTCATTGAATCAAACATTTTTAAATTTTAAAAGATGAACAATATCAAATTGTGAATTCGATATTAAATTTGTTTTACATTTCATCAGGACAAGTATAAAAATTTGTTTTACAACTGGTCATATTTTTTTTTAGTTTTGTAATTAATTAAAGAATTGATTTATTGTTTTCATTTTTAATCTATAATGTATTTTATATTATGCCCTGGCAGAAAAAAAAATTATTTACCTACCTACCTACCCAACTTCAAAATTTAGGGTCGGGTTAGGGGAAACATAGATATTTTTAATGATGGCCTTAGTCAGTTATAGCTCTTGAGTTGGTCACTCATGCCAACGTGAGCAAAGTTGCCCGTAGGCCATTTTGTTTTTTATTCAGTTTAGCCTTCCATAGAGAGCTAAAATTCTGTAATCCAAGAGTTGAATAAGGTACATGACGATGTACTGTAAAATTCTCCTTGTTTATATTTGCTTTTACATTCTTTTTGTCTGCTGTTCAGTAGAGGGAAGGGTAGATTTCAAAATCTCCAATATAATTTCACTAAAAAATGGGCCTCAATATATTGTCCTATTCTAAGTCTGCAATCCATGTATTAACCCTAAGATCTTCAGTTTTTAATTTAATTTAAGAACTATTGTTTGGCCACCAATGTTCACAAACTTTGTCTAAAAAACCTTGGTTAAGATTTTCAAATAATGTTTCCCTCACAATCTCACACCCCTAGATGAGCAGGGACCCTAAATCAACAATTTTGATTGATTTGCACAAAAAACTTTCAAGATGAAAAGGTTCTTTAACTAGTTATATCGTATACTTATAGAAAATATACCCTTTTCTGCCCGATGCGATATAAACCGAAAATTCGCCTACCCGTGTGATATAAACCCTAGGGGTGTGATATAAGATTTATATCACACCCCTCTCCGGTAATCTTCGGATGTTATATCACACCCCTTTCCGTTAATCATCGGCTATTATGACGTAGAGTTCGGTATGCGTCGTTCAACGCCGATCTCCGAGTATGACGTCAAATAATTTTATTATACTTTCATGTTAAATACTGAAATCTGATTGGTTTAGACGCAGTTGACAATCCGTTCCCTTACCCTCAGCGTTAGCAACACGCTTGGCAACGGGCCGATAGAACGAATTGTTACATGCGCGTAAATTATGCGCGTACGGTTCGCCGTTAAATTCACGTCATTTCTATACAAAAGCAGTAAAATTTTCTCTAAATTTAAGACATTCAGTATAATAAAATAAATAGTGCCTGTTTGGGAGGGTAACCGTTGAAATTGACACCCCTCGAAAACCATTGTCAACCTCCGCTTCGCGTCGGTTGACAATGGTTTTCTCGGGGTGTCAATTTTAACGGTTACCCTCCCAAACAGGCACTATTTATATAATGTCGACGTCAAATAGGTATACAAACAGCTGGCGCAAAAAATTCAGGGAAGTTTATTAAAGATGGAATATATAGACACGGAGCGATTTGTTAACTATAAACATTCATCATATGATGTTTTTTATTGTTTCTTTGATATTTTCTATAAGTTTATGATATAAAAATCATAACATGGCAATTTTTATATCGCATCCTATATTAGCCCTCGGTCGCTGTATATCAGCCCTCGAGCCTCACGGCTCTCGGGCTGATATACAGCGACCTCGGGCTAATATAGGATGCGATATAAAAATTGCCATGTAATAATCTATATATATTGTATACTTATAGAAAATATTCCTTTTCCGCCCTGTGCGATATAAACAGAAAATTCGCCTACCCGTGTGATATAAACTCAAGGGGTGTGATATAAGATTTATATCACACCCCTCTCCGACAATCTTCGGATGTTATATCACACCCCTTTCTGTTAATCATTGGCTATTATGACGTAGAGTTCGGTATGTGTCGTTCAACTCCGAACTCCGAGTATGACGTCAAATAGTTACTTCAACGTCAACTTGGTTTACAAACAGCTGGCGCAAAAATTTCAGGGAAGTTTATTAGAGATGGAATATATAGACACGGAGCGATTTGTTAACAGTTATCATTCATCATATGATGTTTTTTATTGTTTATTTAATATTTTCTATAAGCATATAAAATCATAAAATGGCAATTTTTATATCGCATCCTATATATTAGCCCTCGGTCGCCATGCATATATCGGCTCTCAGCCTAATATACAGCGATCTTGGGCTAATATAGGATGTGATATAAAAATTGCCATGTTATAGTCTATATATTACTGACAAATGTCCAGTACTAGTGACTGTCAAAGGATTGGGTAACCTTAAAAAAAACTAGAATTGTTATAATTAAATTTTTTTTATTTCAGAAAAAATTCAGAGTGGAGTCACAAGTTGAGAATTGGATCCAGAAATATGATACTGACATGAATGAAAGACAGGTAGGATTGACTGATAAAAACATGTTTAGTGTTCCATATTAAACAATCTAAGTTTAAGACTTTTTCTCCTTAATATTAAAGCTAAAATTGTTGCGTTAGTCACAATCTAAACTATATAAAGAAAACTGGTATATTGAAACAAAGTACTTCTGATTGTTAGCTACCATATGTATCTTCTTTTGTAGAAGTTTGAGATTTCTCTGTTTAACACAGCAAGATTTTACTCCTAATTATTAAATTTAAAAAATTCTGTTTGACAGAGTGAGTATGAGGAGATAGACCTGGTATACACAGAGGAGAAGAAGCAGCTCCACGAGTTGGAGGAGCGATTCAAGACACTGGAGGCCGAGTACCAGCAGATCATGGAGGAACGCCGCGTGGCGAGGGAGAAGCGAGAGGCGGCGGAGAGAGAGATGGCGCTGATGGTGAAGGCCGCCACCACCATCCAGGCATTCTGGAGATCCTTCAAAGTCCGCAAGGCGCTCAAGGCCCGCAAGAAGAAGGGCGGCGGCAAAAAGAAAAAGTAAAGCTTAGTGTGAGGTGGCTGTGTTGTCTGCAGGTTGCTGGGGCGTGCTGTGTGACATCACAATAGCATTGTCTGTGTGATTAAATAACTCGTTATACCATCTGGTTGTTGAAATGTACTCACATATTATATGTAAACACAATAAATTGTCTGCTTTTGTTTTATTGTTTTTTATCTAGACTAACTCATGCCAGATTTAGTTTGCTTTTTACATGTGTAACTCTTTGGTGTGCAATTCATGTGAACTAATTTCACTACCATCATCAGGCTTGAGCCACAGAACATTGTTTGTCACTTCGTGAGGAGTTCATCAGAAAGTATAAACAACACGCTGTCTCCATGATGTCTGTTTGTCTGTTCATCAAGTATCCATCAACATGTTTATTTATACTCGACAATGATTTATTTCCCTTGAAATTAAGATTCTAAAATGAGAGTACGTATTAACTGTTGTTTTTGTCCCATTTCAATGCATGATATAGAATGTGATTTGTTTTTGCAGCTCAGCCTAAAGACTGCGACATGCAGAGATCAGGGGTGGCCAGTTTTCACCCTCCCAGTACAATTAATTGTTAATAAATCTTGCACATTCCTGGACTTGAGGAATTGGTGAAATATCCTGTTGTATACATTGTGTTAACATGTATCTCCCTTCTTACAGATGTGTATAGGTTATTTCCTATTTTGAAAGTTTCAATAAACTCTTTTTACATTGGTATGATGATGTCTGTTCTTTTTCTTTCAAGATTCTAAGACTTTAGTTATGAGAAGTACCGGTAGTATACTTAAGCTGATTGTGCTGTCAGATGAATAATAAATACTTGTGCACATTTATCTTGATAGAAGTCTGGGAAATTCCCTCAGAATCACTTTGGAATATTTAGTTTAATAGGATATTTGATTTCCATAACAAACATATGAGAAATAGACAAGGGGCACACCTTTCACTGTGGATGCCTATCATTAGCTACAGTCCTCTCGGAGTGACTATTGACATGCCTATCATTAGCTACAGTCCTCTCGGAGTGACTATTGATATGCCTATCATTAGCTACAGTCCTCTCGGAGTGACTATTGACATGCCTATCTTTAGCTACAGTCCTCTCGGAGTGACTATTGATATGCCTATCATTAACTACAGTCCTCTCGGAGTGACTATTGACATGCCTATCATTAGCTACAGTCCTCTCGGAGTGACTATTGACATCTTCAAATATCAAGAACACTTTCAGTGGTATATGTATATAATGGAATTTATTGAGTATCAAGTATTTCAAAAAACTAGATTTGCTAAAGCAGGATCTGATTCAGTAAACCCCCAAAAATATCTTGACAGATTCTGCATATACATATTAAATTGCCAAGAGAAATATATTTTCTAAGTAAAATTAATAATATATCAAAATTTTCTTTGCCCACGGTCCATACTCTAGAAGTGATCTTATATGTTCTATGGTAAATAACAGTAAACCATGATATCAATTAGTTTTATACATTCAACTTCTCATCATGACAAATTCTTCATTAAAGTAAAATTAGTAGTATACGAAAGGTTTTGTAACAGCAAGTACATATACATAGACTAATGATAAATTAACATGTATAAAACTTGTTAGAAATGAGTCCTAACCGAGCATCCCTATTTATAATGTAAAAGATTCAGATCATAATAATAAAATTAGGTTGATCACTATCTCTGTACAACAGATATAAGAGCTGGAGTTGTCAACAACTGACAGTAACTAGTCCTGTAATATCAATACACTACAGTGCTATCAGGAGGCTTTTGTTTTCTCCCACTGCTCTGGAGTTAACGTTTTCATCTGGAATGCGTGGATGACCTTCAGTTCTTCTTCTAATACTTTATTCACCAGCCTAAAAGAACAAATATAAACTATTGTTATTTCTGCCACAAATTGGTTTTTTCCCGTTATATTTCATTAAAAACCCAAAAATCTGTCAACTTTTGAGAAGCCCTAACAAAAAATCTTGGAGATAATATGTCATTTTTTTTAAACTGAATTAATTTTCCACCTTTGTCACATTAATATTCTTCATTAAGAACCGAATTTATGTCAGTAAAAAGTTTCACCTGTGTCTCTGAAGAAGGGGAAGCCCCTCAAACTTGGAGGAGACAATAACAGTCTGAAACTTGGCACCACATCCATCTGACGTATCCACCACTTCCTACAAAGAATAAAAGTACTGAGAGTACTGACGGATGAATATAAGTGGATGAAGGAAAGCTAATGTATATAAAATTACATTCAAGTTTATCGTTTAAAAAGATAGGTACAGAGCTAGCGCTGTAGCCATCATAAAACACAGAAATAGATTTCTAAACCATTAGTTTAATTTTCTGAATCTATTGATTATCAATAGGAGCTGGCACAGTTGTGCACTGAAATTGGGTTGTGGGGTGTAGGTGGGGGTCTCGATTCAGAATGGTGAATTTAATATAGTGGGTTTCACATCAGCACTGGCATAACTAATTACCTGTGCTTTAATCATTCTGTATTTACTGTAATTTCAATGAAGGTCTTTCGATTGTCGCATGACGTCATCAGTAGCATTCCGGACTATTTTACTGTTATTGGCTTTAAAATTATTGTAATGTGATTAATGGTTTTGGCAATATATCTTCAGTTTCAGTTGTATTTCAACACATTTTAAGTTATTTAAAGTGAAATGACTATCATGATGAACAATTTAGATAGTTGTTTTAGATGAAATTGCAGAATTTAATGACAAGAGGCCCATGGGCCACATCGCTCACCTGAGCAACAATAAACATAACTAGAATCTTGTTGCTATAGCAACAAAAAGGTCTTCCGTTCTTATAAACATGTATAAATCTATTAAAAAACAATGCTTTTTCCAAGTAGAAAATATATTCAATATAATATTAACTTTGAAAAAAAAACTCTCAGAACTTACCATGTTAAACAGAAAAAGAAGAAAAAACCCTTTTTTAAAGTATTTTCTGTGACAACCGGAAGTTACGTTGATTCAACCCAAACCTGTTAAACATATCGACATACATAAGTATATCATCCCACAAAGTTTGATTGTTATAGTCGTTACCGTATTTGTGACCTCGAGGATACAACGTTTATTGTCTCGGGACAAGAAACGGACGACAGGAAGTGATCGATGAAACTTAAAAGTTAGTATTTCTCGAGCATTTGCCTATCAAACATTATTATTTATCATGCTAACTAAAACTGTTCAAGAAACAATGATAAACTTATAAACAACGTGATTTGCTTGAACCCTACCAGTGATGACCGGAAGTGACGGTTGACAAAATGAAAAACGTAAAACAGATCTTCTATTTAATATCTATCATTCATGTAAGTTTCGTGTCTTGATCACTTACAGTTTCTGAAATCTGGCGGGTACAACATTTGATTTTAAAAAAGCTTCTTGAGATATTTGAGATATCTCACCGGAAGTAGAATGTTTTTTTCAAACATCGCATAATTGACTTATGTAGGGATTTATACTATTTATTTGTTCTATAAAAAACAACTTAGAAAAGGTAAAAAAAAAAACCTCTAATTTTTGAAGTGCTTCCGGTGACGACCAGAAGTTACGCCGAACAAAACAAAGGAGGTTCAACACATCTACATACATATATCTATCATCCCATAACTTTTTCTATGTGAAACAAAACAAAACGAGAAAAAGTCTTTTTTTTTTAAATTTGCTCTGACGACCGGAAGTTACGCCGGATCAACCGGAACATGGTAAACATATCTTCATACATTGTTCAATTTTCCCTCAAAGTGTGGATGCTTTAACATTTGTCAGTTATGAGATCTCGTTGAGAAAAGGTTTATTGTCTCGGGACAGGAAACGGACGAACAGAATAGCTTAATGAAAAAAATGTTAATATATCTTAAACATTTTCCTCTCGTACACTACTGTTTATCAAGCTTACTGAAACAGTGTAATAAAAACCCAGTTAAACTTATCAACAATGTCATTTGTTTGAACCCCTTCGGTGAGGACCGGAAGTGACGGCTGACAAAATGTAACACGTTAAACACATCTTCTATCAAATGTCTATCACCTATGTAAGTTTTATGTCTTGATCTCTAACAGTTTCTGATTAACGGCGGGTACACAATTTAGTATAAAAAAGCTACTTGAGATATTTGAGATATCTCACCGGAAATAAATCTGTTTTTGTTTATTTAACATCGCATAAATGACTTATGAAAAGATAATTATTCTATGTAAAATAACTACAAAAGGTTAAAAAAAAGTCATTTTTGAAGTGCTTCCGGTGACGACCGGAAGTTACGCCGAACAAAACAAAATAGTGTAAACACATCTACATATATAGGTCTATCATCCTGCAAAGTTTGATTGTTCAAGTCATTACCATATTTAAGATCTCGAGGAGTCAAGTTTTTTGTTTTGGGACAGGAAACGGACAAACGGAAGTACTCAGTGAAAATTTAAAGTTAGAAGTTCTTATGCATTTGACAACTGGGTTTTATTGCCTATCACTTTCTCTAAAATTGGAAAAGAAAAACAGTTAAACTTATAAACAGCTTGATTTGTTTGAACTCCTCCGGTGTGGACCGGAAGTGACGGCCGACAAAATAAAAGCAGTTAAACACATCTTCAGTCAAATCTCTATCATCCATGAATGTTTCGTGTCTTAATCACTTATAGCTTTTGAGATCTCGTGGGTACAAAATTTATTTTAATAAAGCTTCTTGAGATATTTGAGATGTCTCACCGGAAGTAGAATTTTTCTGTTGATTAAACATCGCTTAGATGACATATATAAAGATTAATACTTATAGATTCATTCTATGTAAAATAGATTAAATACGTAAAAAAATAATTTTTATATTACTTCCGGTGACGACCGGAAGTTACGACGAACAAAACAAAATAATTTAAACACATCTACACATACAGGTCTATCATCCCACAAAGTTTGAATGTAAAAGTCCTTGTCGTTTCTGAGATCTCGTGGAGACAAGCTTTTTTGTCGTGGGACAGGAAACGGACGACCGGAAATACATTTTGAGAAAATGAAAAAAACGCCTCGAGATATTATCATTCTCTATCAGTCCTGAAAATTTGGAGAAAATCAATCCAGTCATCTCTGAGAAATCTTCTGGACAAAAAATGGGAAAAAAATAATAATAATAATAATAAAAAACATTACAATCACTATAAGGTCTTCCGTTGGAAACGGAAGACCTTAATAAAATCAGCTTTATGGAGTCATATACAAAATATCTGAACAATGTCATATAATAGATTCTGTATTAAAAAAAAATTCCTCTGCATATTCTTATGTTTATCATTGAGCCCCTTTGTAACAGGGTGGTTTTACAGTCATATCACATATTGAGCATTGCAGTTCTTGAGAAGATGATCAGACTTAAACAACTATTTATATATGGATTATAAACCTACATCAAATTTTAAACCCCTTGTGAGGCCCAAGAATTGTCCAGGGGCCAGAGTCTAAACAATTTTAAAGAATTAACAATATGTCAAAATGTTTGCATATAAGTAAAACCATATATAATAACATTTGAGTTTTTGTGAATTATTTAAATGTTTTCCTTTGTAAAATTGGAATCCCCCCCCCCCCATGTGGCCCAACCCTACTCCTGAAGAATATGGTTTTGACAAATTTTAATCTACACTATCTGAACTGACTGAAGCTTTTTTAGACAATTTGTGTTTAGAAGATGATTTTTAAAGATTTTTCCCTATATATTCCTATGTAAAAATTTGTCACCCCCCCCCAATTGTGGCCCCACCCTACCCCCTGGGATCATGATTTGAACAAACTTTTATCTTCTCTACCTGAGGATGCTTCCACACAAGTTGCAGCTTTTCTGCATGATCGGTTTTTGAGAAGATTTTTAAAGATTTCTCTCTATATATTCAAATGTGAAAATTCAAACCCCCCCCCTCTAACTGACGCCCCACCCTACCCAAAAGGATCACAGTTTTATCAAACTTGAATCTACCCTAACCGAGGATGCTTTCACACAAGTTACAGCTTTTCTGGCCGATTGGTTTCTGAGAAGAAGATTTTTAAAGATCTTTCTCTTTATATTCCTATGTAAAAATTCGACCCCCCATTGTGGCCCCATCCTACCCCTGGGGATCATGATTTGAACAAACTTGAATCCACACCACCTGAGGATGCTTCCACGCAAGTAATAACATTTCTGGCCAATCAGTTTCTGAGAAGAAGAGTTTTAAAGATTTTTCCTTATATATTCCTATATAAAAACTCGCCCCCACCACCCCATTGTAGCCCCACCCTACCCCCAGGGATCATGATTTGAACAAACTTGAATCTACACTACCTGAGGATGCTTCCACACAAGTTACAGCTTTTCTGCACGATCGGTTTCTGAGAAGAAGATTTTTAAAGATTTTCTCTATATATTCCTATGTAAAAATTTGACCCCATTGTGGCCCCACCCTACCCATGGGGATCATGATTTGAACAAACTTGAATTTACACTACCTGAGGATGCTTCCACACAAGTTACAGCTTTTCTGCACGATCGGTTTCAGAGAAGAAGATTTTTAAAGATTTACTCTATATATTCCTTTGTAAAAATTTGACCCCCATTGTAGCCCCACCCTTCCCATGGGGATCATGATTTGAACAAACTTGAATCTACACTACCTGAGGATGCTTCCACACAAGTTTCAGCTTTCCTGGCTGATCAGTTTCAGAGAAGAAGATTTTTAAAGATTTACTCTATATATTCCTATGTAAAAATTTGACCCCCCATTATGGCCCCACCCTACTCCTGGGGATCATGATTTGAACAAACTTGAATCTACACTACCTGAGGATGCTTCCACACAAGTTTCAGCTTTCCTGGCTGATCAGTTTCAGAGAAGAAGATTTTTAAAGATTTACTCTATATTTTCCTATGTAAAAATTTGACCCCCCATTGTGGCCTCACCCTACCCCCGGGGAACATGATTTAAACAAACTTGAATCTACACTATCTGAGGATGCTTCCACACATGTTTCAGCTTTTCTGGCCAAATGGTTTTTGAGAAGAAGATTTTTGAAAAATTCCAACAAATTTTCAATGATTTTTTATTATCTCCCCTTGAAAGAGGGCGTGGCCCTTCATTTTAACAAACTTATATCCCCTTTACCTAAGGATGCTTTGTGCCAAGTTTGGTTGAAATTGGCCCAGTGGTTCTTGAGAAGAAGTCGAAAATGTAAAAAGTTTACGGACGGACAGACAGACAGACGGACGGACGGACAGACAGACTGACGCCGGACAAAAAGTGATCAGAAAAGCTCACTTGAGCTTTCAGCTCAGGTGAGCTAAAAAACTGATAAAAATGAATAAGGCAGTAATGTACTTACACCATATTCTAACATTTTTTATCTGGCAAGGTAATAATTTCTTTGCATATTTCAATAGGATAGATAATGAATTACAAATGTACCAATTTTGAGTGAATTTGAACCATTATTTAAAAGTTATAGACATTTTAAGATGCTAAACTGTATTTTTTCGAGTTTGAAAAATTGAATCAAAATGTACTGTAAATGTCATAATATACATGCTTGCAAGTTTTAATGGCCTTAAATTGTTAATAAAACCTGAAAAAAGGATTGTGATTAATTTCAGAAAAGATATTTGCTTTTATATATGATATCAGCAAAGAATTTATGCGATGTATGATTGGGGAGCAGTCGTCGGTATAATTGCTCTGATAGTGTATCTGTGGTAACTCATACAGCATGAAAAATATATTTGCAACATATTTAGATTTTAGTTCAATTTGATTGTGTACATATTGATCTTCAAATTTAAACAACAATTACATTGATTAAACCATAAAAGCATCAAGGGTGGAGAAACCTTAAGAGGTGAAAAATAAGAGATCAGTAGAACAAATGCTACTTTTTTGTAGCAATCGATCTTCATTGGCCTTTCCAGCAAGCTCAGAAAACATATCCGAGGTTGTTTTCCGAGCTTAATTAACCGAAAGACCCAGGAAGATAGTTAAGAAAAGATAGCTATTTATTATATTTTTAGACATAACTTGGCATTATAAGACCTAAGCTACTGTTACTTTTTGGCATTTATGTACAGGTTGAACAACAAAACACAAAACAGATCATATGTAGTCTAGATGATAAAAAATTCACATGGTACGTACAGTCTATCTACAGAAGTATTCCCAGAGTGTCCTACTGTGAAGTTGAGCATGCATATTCCAGTAAAAAGACTAACATAGTTGGTAGTGATCAAGAGCGCTAGCAATAATATATCGGTAACTATTTACTGGCTATGAGGAAGATAGTAAGTTTATTGTCCCCTGAGACAGCAACTATTTCAAGAAGCGAAGTCGAGGGCAATAGTTGCTGTCAAGGGGGACAATAATCTTGCTATCATCTGAATAGTCAGTAAATAGGCATTTTATCAAATCAAAGAAAACTTTATTTGTAGGCAATGCAGATTTTCTTCATGGTAAACAAATTAAGAGTTATCGGACTTTGAAAACACAGGCACCTGACATTATATATTTATCTCATAATAAAATTATATACCATCTACCTAATAATACACAAAGTACACAATGCCGCCATCTTGAATTTATTTAAAATTCAAATTGTCACCTCAGCTTAGGGCAGAGAGTATATATTTTTTATTATGAGAAAAATACATAACGTAAGGTGCCTGTGTTTCAATACATTTATAATGTAGTGACTTGGATTTCACCAGAGGTGTTCCCGAGTTTAAAATCGAGAGAAATCAAATGCTGCAGGTGATAAGTTTCGATGACTATTCACCATGAGCATAGCATGATTACAATTTCAAGGTTACATAAATTTATAGCATGTTTATTCATTTATTTGTATTTTTACATAGTAAATATTCTTAAAGGTATAATAAAAATGTAAATTACAGCATCTGAGCAGTATGTAAGATATTTTTTTGTATCACATCTAGTCTGAATTATTTTGTGTATCCCCTCGGCATCAGGCAACATTACACTCCAGGGCTTTCATGTCATCTTGGAGCAAATATTCTGGTAGTATGTCACCCTTGAAGCCATGTAGTATATATCTATTAAATAATTGCCTGCGAGATATTTGAATTTCACCATATACAACCCCTAAGGCAAGGGAGTCGACAAAAAGTATGGGGGAGTCGTATTGTAACCCAAAGCAAGTTGTCCTTTTTGGAATTCATACATATTTTGACCACTCAATTAACTTGAATTTGAAGTCTGTCAAATAGTTTCAAATTATGTGTTTGAGACTACTAGAGGCATGAAGCACCCGAACAATTTACTAACACAAAGTTTTACTATCACCGTCTTCTGTGCAGTATACATGTACCAGTATATTTTTTTTTTATATAATTGTTATAAATACCAATAAAAGCTGTGATTCTTTAATTTCTCTAAATTCTCCTGTCTCTGAAGCAGAGAAAAAAACTTATCCACACATTGGAGGCAACTACCCCATACTTTTTTATGACCACTCTGTGTTAGGGGTTGTATATAATATATACTTTTTATTTTTATATCTAAAAAAAAAAGTTTTAAATTTAAAGATTTTATGTACTACATATTATGGACTTTTACAATTATTAATTTATCTTTAAAATGTTTCTCAGATTGTAATTCACTAAGTATCAAAGACTGTTCTATATTCTAGCCGTTCCACCTAATGAATGATTCATGAGAAGATAAATCAAAGTACTGAAATTACTGAAAAGCGCTAAGCCTGGAAGAAAGTGTTAAAAATGTATCGATTGATATGAAAATACATGTAAAGAATCATATTTGAATCGGGATTTATTCCATATATTTACTGTAGTATTTCAAGTAACTCGACAGTTATACTTTTTATAAATTATATTCAAATCATTGGTTTTGGGTAATTATCAAATTACAGATCAATGCAAATTGATAGAAAAATATTCCTGAAATAATGCATACAGAAAACGAAGCCTAAAATAATGTAAGCCAAATAAAAATTTAAAGCAGCACAAATTATCGTAAAAAAGGTGTTAATCGAAAAATTTTGTATAAAAAATTCTGCATTTTTATATAGAACATGGTGTTCATAACTGTAACATATTACATATAGCTCGAAATATTATGGGTAAACGTGGGTATTGTCCCCAATGCCGATAATGAATTTTAATCAAATCACCAGTACCAAATAACAGATGATTGCATTGTTTGAAAGGGCTTAGGCAACCTTTTTTTTTTAACAATAATTAACACTTTTAAAAAGATGCGTAAAGCAATTTAGTGTCTACTGACACTTTAAATTTTTTCGTCCGGATAGAATTAGCAATAATCGTAGTTTATATATTTGAAACGTTTGGTACTGCGGGCGAGAAATTTCAAGACTATACTTAAAAACACTCAAAACCTATTCATATCGTAGAATTATTCCAATTATTACTTAACACCTAAAACAAAACTCAATGCATATAACATCTATTTTTTATTCAAAATTCCAATTCGAAAGAAATTATCATGGTATGTTTTGGAGCACCCGTATCCGATATATAATAATGACATTAAAATGAAACTTATTGCAAAGTTAATACTGGTAGAACAAATGTATCTACATGCGGGTAACTTGAAGATATTAAGTTCTCCCTACTGCATAGATATGAGTTTTCCAGAGTACGACTTCTCCAGGGTACGACTTCTCCAGCATCCGCCAGTAGGTGGCGGTATATAGGAAACGGGAAAACGAAAGTGGAAGTAGGTTTAGAAATCTGGCGACAAAAAAGCGCTACTGCTGTGCTTAGCGCTTTAAAAATATGAACATATTCTATTAAGGATGATAAAATTGATGTCTATGTTTGTGGACTTCATTGTAGGTCAATATGTGGTTTTATTACACTTTCATGTTAAATACTGAAATCTGATTGGTTTAGACGCAGTTGATAATCTGTTCTATTACCCTTAGTGTTAGCAACACACTTGGCAACGGGTAACACAATGAATTGTTACATGCACGTAAATTATGCACGTATGGTTCGCCGTAGAATTCACATCATTTCTATATAAAAGCAATAAAATTTTCTCTAGAATTAAGACATTCAGTACACTAAAATAAATAGTGTCTGTTTGGGAGGGTAACAGTTGAAATTGACACCCCTCAAAAACCATTGTTAACCTTTGCGTCGGTTGACAATTGTTTTCTCGGGGTGTCAATTTCACTGTTACCCTCTTAAACAGGCACTATTTATTTAATATGGACCCATGTCAAGTGATATCAACCTAAGACACACACAGTGACATCGACAGAGCTAGCGAATACCAGTGCCAGATAGCTCAGATGGTAGAGCATCTGAGTAGAAGAGATTCAGGGGGCCCGGGTTCGAGTCCCTGTCTGGTCCTTTCCCCAGCACACCAAAAATGATCAATTCTGGATGCCTGGTTTTGCATAATACAAGAAAGCAAGGATCGATAACACAAAAAGGGAAGCTTTGTTAAGTATTGACACTAACCAAGTGTGTGAGATCGCCGAGTTCCTGAGAGGATTTCAGCTTCTCTTCGATATGCTCACTGCTGGACATGTTTTCTCTTCTGTTTTACGATGTTACTATAGCAAAACGGATAAAATCAATACGACGTTATTCAATGGGTCAAAAAGCTATAAAATGTTAAATTATTATATTTTAATTTGTTTAAAGTGTAAAAATTTCCTTTAATTTGAAATTAAAATGAGAATTTAATTGATTATAAAATTAAAAGTTATTTTCGTTTTGAAAACTTTGTCTTCTTAGTCTTGAATGTGACATGAGGCTACTTTCGCTTTTACTGACACTTCTACAATTCGTTGTCTATGATTTTGTTTTAGCATGGTCCAGTGACTGTTTTAAGTTATCACTTTTGGATCTGGTACCAAATAGCCAATGTCCTAGACATTTTGCTCCACAAAGTTTTCGTAGATGGCGATTTGACCGTGATCAAGACCTAACCACATCCTTCCCGTTGGATCCTATTGCACAAAATTTTGTTCGACAAGTCCCGGGCTGTTTATTCTCGGTCACATATCCTATTCCACTGAAGTCAAAAGTGCAGCTTGTTGCTTTTTCTAACCCGGTTCTTTCTGACATACTGGGTTTGTCTGATGCTGCACCCTCAGAAGTAGAGTTTGTGGAATTTGTGAGTGGCTCTCTCATTTTGCCTGGTTCTCTCCCTTTGTCACACAGATATGGAGGTCACCAGTTCGGATACTGGTCGGGACAGTTGGGAGATGGGCGGGCCGTCATGTTGGGGAAGTTTGTCAGTCACCGCGGTGAGAGGTGTGAGTTACAGTTAAAGGGATCGGGACGGACACCATACTCACGCCATGGAGACGGTAGAGCGGTGCTGAGGTCATCTGTCAGGGAGTTCTTGTGTAGTGAAGCAATGTTTCATCTCGGTATGTTGTTACTCCTATATTATGTATTATAACTGGTAATTCTAAATTCTAATTAAATATGAAATTAATTTTTGAAATGCATGCATGAAATCAAACGGTAGATATGTACATGTATATATGCTTTGTATTGATATGAAAATGAAGGTAAAAGTAGAGTGTCTACTTCATTGCAAATAATAAACTGAAAATTTTCGATTTGGGAGCCCTGTTTCAAACAATAGTGAATTCTTCTCCAATTTTTCTTTATCAATATTTTGTAATCTCTGAATGCTAGACAAAAAGTGATGGTTATACTTTGAAATATATTTATATTAAATTTAGGTATTCCAACCAGTCGAGCGGCAACTCTTGTAGTGTCTGATGATCCAGTGATTCGTGACCAGTTTTATAACGGTAATATCAGGACAGAGAGAGCTGCTGTTGTCCTTAGATTGGCTCCTTCCTGGTTCCGAATTGGTTCATTAGAGATATTGGTGAAAAACAAGGAACTTGAGCTTCTCCAACAGCTGTTGGATTTTGTCATCAAGAATCATTTTCCTCTGATTGATATCACAGATAAGGACAGGTACTTAGCTTTGTACAGTACAATTGTGTTACAAACAGCTCAGCTAGTGGCCCAGTGGCAGAGTGTGGGGTTCACTCATGGCGTGTGTAACACTGATAACTTCAGTCTACTTTCCATCACCATTGACTATGGACCTTTTGGGTTTATGGAGGAGTACAATCCTAGATTTGTTCCCAATACCTCAGATGATGAGGGGAGATACAGCTATGAAAACCAGCCAGATGTGGGTAAATTCAACTTGGAAAAACTTGGGGATGCTTTAAAACCAGTCCTGAAAAGCTCTCAAGTGAAACAGCTTCAGTACATTCTGGAAGGTTATAAGAGAATCTACAAAGACAAGTTCATGGAACTGTTCAGGAGAAAACTAGGCTTATTAACCATTGATGAAGATGATGAAAATTTAGTGGCTGTATTCTTAAAAATCATGGAGGACACAAAAGCAGATTTTACTATGTCTTTCCGTGAACTTGGAGAAATTGATCTGAGAGAAATGTCAAGTACTAACAAAGTACCCCAGAAATACTGGGCAATGGCTTCAATGGCTGACCATGAGTGGTTCAGGAATTGGGTGGATAAATATAAAATCAGGCTGAAGCAGGAAGAGACTGATGAGGCGACTCGACAGACATTGATGAATAAGACCAACCCCAGGTACATACTGAGGAACTGGATGGCTCAGGAAGCCATAGAGAGGGCCAACAACAATGATTTCAGTGGGGTCCAGGAACTACTGAGGGTCCTAGAGCACCCCACAGACTTGGACCCAGAGGCCGAGAGGGCAGGGTATGCCTCACGACCCCCGGAGTGGTCCAAATCTCTGAGGGTCAGCTGCTCCTCATGATTCAAGGAATGAATGATTATCCTTGAGGGGGGGGGGGGGCATTGGGTACATGTTTTGTTTGCATTATTAAAGTTTTAAAAGTCTTTGGTATTCCTTTCAGTTATTTAAATTGTACCTATGGTTAACAATTTTGTAGATTTTCCCATTAATTTCTCTTACCTATATTTTGTTTGTGGATGACGAATACTGTATCAGTATGCGGGGCATGGTCTCATAGTTCAGTGTCATTTTGCTACTGTACAATGCATAGTAATGTTTTGTTTTGTTTCTTTAGGGGACCATTGTTTAAAGGTTAATGAAATGTTTTAGGTAAAGAATAATCATAATTATTAAAATTTATATACAAGACAATGCAATTCATTTACATGTATTCACAAGAACCACTCAAAGACATACATGTACGATACAATATCATATGGTATATGATGTACACAAATATTAAACCAAAAATCATATTTAAACATACCAGGTAATTGTCCAGGGTACCCTATGCCTATGCAACTAAAATGCCAATTTAATTAAGATTAGACTTGTAAAACAGCATCGTGGAGGAGAGGATTTACTATTTATGGTTTAGTTTATAGTTTAATTAAATTGCTAAAATGTGCATTTAAAGTACTACCAAGAAACGGAGTGGGATGCATAATAATGCATGCAAAAAGTTGGAATGAAGTGGAATTTTGGAAATACGTGAATTTATTTCCAAAATTCCACTTCATTCCAACTTTTTGCATGCATTATTATGTATTCCTCATAGGGTATGGTAAATTGTGCAAATTCAGGACTGTTTCCAGTAGTGTAAAATGGTTTTACTAAAGCAAATCACAAAACATTGAAATAACTAAAATTGACCCGTTCCCTGGAGAGCTAAAACCGCAATCCAGGGTGATATGGTGTGAAATACTTTTATAGAACATTTCTTCTGTCATCCCTAGCCTCTCTCCATCTAGATACAAGATGGCCTGGTACGACACCACGCGGTTCGTCAGAGGTTACCGTTCAGCTATAGTACTTTCGGCTCTAGAAAACATCCTCGGAAGGTACACAAGTTAGTATTTAATTATGAACAAAAAGCTAGGTATACAAATCAAAAGACGGATACATTATAGTATAGGATATGTAAAGATCGACATATTATTTTCCCACATAACGAATCGATCTCCGTAGTTCCCGAGCACCCAGTAGTAGGGAGGAGGCGATGTGTGTTGAAGGTGGAGGAAAAAGGGGGGGTGTTAACATATTTTATTTTTTGAATTGTTTCCAATAGAAAAAATATGCTTCTTAAATTTCACCGTATACAACCCCCAACGCGGGGGAGTCGACAAAAAGTAAGAGGAGTCGATTCCAACGTATGGGGGAGTCGTTTTTCTCCGCTTCGGAGACGGGATGAATTTAGGTCATGCCTTTTGTAGGGATTTATAACAAGTATTTCCAAAAAATATATACCGCACGGAAGACAGCGATAGTCAAACTTTGTGTTGGTCATTGGTTCGAGATCGTTATGCGTCTAGTAGTCTCAAACACTTAGAAACTATTTAATAGATTTCAAATTCACGGTAATCGGGTGGTAAATATAGGCATTATTTTTAAATTATACGACTTGCTTTGGGTTAAAGACAGTTGAAACTATCGAACAAATGATCAGCCTTGTAAGTGCAAGAATCAAATCATAACAAATCTTAGGAAAAATAAATAATCAAGGCATTTTCTGTTAAGATGTAACGGTAACGTAGGGAGGAGTCTTTTTCGGAAAACAGAACGTACGGGGGAGTAGAAAACTGAAATTTAATGCACTTTATCGGGAATGTTCAACTTGTCTAGACAAAATGAATAGCAGAATTAAGAAAAGAAACATATACGCGACCCATTGAAACGAACGTATTTACAAAGAAAAAAAAACGCACGCAAATTCAACATTAAAAGTACAAAAAGACATCAATTTAGCTCTTCAGATAATTTCGAAGTGTTTGAGACAGGAGACGCATAGAACACTCGGACCAATGACCAACACAAAGTTTGACTATCGCCGTCTTCCGTGCGGTATATATTTTTTGGAAATACTTGTTATAAATCCCTACAAAAGGCATGACCTAAATTCCTCCCGTCTCGGAAGCGGAGAAAATCGACTCCCTCATACACCCTTTTACTTTTTGTCGACTCCCCCGCGTTAGGGGTTGTATACGGTGAATTTGGGACGATGTCCCTTCTACTTACAATAGGTTTGTGCATCATATAAACGGTTTTGCATGCATGTGTTATAAGATAAACGAATTTATATCGAATAAATGCACCAAAAGAATATATTAACAGCTGTCACACAATGTGAATCAATAAACTGAACTGATGGTCGATAGAATAGAACGATTAAGGTTAATCATATCAATGTCATGCGGAATACCTCTTGTATGGGCAGCGTACGGACTGAGAAATAAACCTCATATCCAGCTATTTATAGCTATTGTATATTATAGATTATGATATCAATGTAATTTTGAAATATATTTCTGAAGCATATGCATTTCTAACAGTGGACCCAATAGAACAGAAAAGTATAGCCCTAAAGTATCTTACTAACGTTTTTCAAATATTTCTGTTTTTAAATTATATTAATTGATAATAGATAGAGAACTTAAGGTTTGGTATATAATGCAAAATAGACACATACCTTCCTAGACCGTATATACAAATAGCGCGTCAACTTAGCAGCAATGAGACCACGGACAAACTTTGACTTTGAGCAGTAATTATAGACCATGGATGCACAAACTTTGAACAGTATCAGGAAGTACCACGCACAAACTTTGAACAGTATCAGGAAGTACCACGCACAAACTTTGAACAGTATCAGGAAGTACCACGCACAAACTTTGAACAGTATAATAAGCTTAAGAATCCGCACAAACTTTGAAATGTTATATATAGACCACGCACAATTTTTGAGCGGTAGTAAGACTACGCACAAGCTTTGAGCAGTAATTAGACCACGCACAAACTTTGAGCAGTAGTAAGACTACGCACAAACTTTTAACATTATAATATTAAGCTTAATAATTCGCACAAACTTTGAGCTGTTATGTATAGTAGACCACGCACAAACTTTGAGCGGTAGTAAGACTACGCACAAACATTGAGCGGTAGTAAGACTACGCACAAACTTTGAACAGCTAGATTAAAAGACCAATTTGTCCAGATATGCGCATGCATATGGTCCAATGATATAAATTGTTCATCTAGAAGTCATGTGCATAAAATCTTAAAACCTAATTTTGGTTTTGGGAATTATCTAGATATTTAACCTGTAAAACTAAGAAAAAACTTGATTAAATGTCGTACATCAAACCATCGATCGTCTCCCTCACTCATAATAGAAACATGCATATCATGGTATACATGTAGTACCCCTCTAAGTGAGAGACTGTGTTTATTGTGCAACAAAGGACGTACTCATTGGTGATGAATTTCATTATATTTTAGAATGCTCGGCCCTAGAGAAATGAGGAAAAAATATCTAAACACGAAATATTGCAAAAGACCAAATGATTTAACGTTCTCTGGACTCATGACCAATCATAATTCTAAAATTGTGTGTATTTATTTCCAATATTGTCGATGCTGTCTGTTCGCCTTAGTTGGGTTCGGGTTGTTGTGGGGATGGTCAGTTGGGTTTGGGGTTAGGGGTGGGGAGTGTTAGTTGCATGCTTCGTATCTTACTCAATTGTTTTTCTTATTCACTTCTTTCCCTGAAGTTTCTTTTTTCACACTTTTGAAAACAAGTGAAGGAGTTGGTTCATTATTTTTTTAATCAATAAGTACTAGCAATTAAAAGAAAAAATTGTTTCCAAAACAAGGAAGTGAACATGCAGCCATCCCCCCCCCAAAAAAAAAAAAATTAAAAAAGATGCCTTTACAATTTGAATACAAACTAATATCATTCACATATGGATATCTGAAAATGGCTAATAACACTATTGCCTGTCTCGGAGTGGTGTTTATGCACGTGTACACATGCTGTAGGCGCCCGTGATCAAACGTTGCAAAAGATAAAAGGGTGTCTTATATAGATGTCATAAAGTGATTCATACAGGACTGAGGTACACTGTCAATCAAAATATAAAGCTGTCAATCAGAGACATAAAGTGGCTTTACTTGTTAGGCAACAGCTATAGTTTCTGGTTCCATCATAAAAATCCCAAAATGTTTAATTGACATGTACGTCTTTTATGTAATTATGATAATATGATGAGAGCACATTTTTTTGTTACAAAAAAATATTTATTTATTTATTTATTTATTTATTTATTTATTTATTTATTTATTTATTTATTTATTTATTTATTTATTTATTTATTTATTTTATTTTATTTTATTTTATTTTATTTATTTATTTCAATTATTAATCAGTTATAATCGTGTATTTATTCTCTTTTATTTATTTAAAAGTACAATCAATCCTATAACATTGATTCTTGACAGGTCGCTCTCTCCACTATCGGGTAAAGAGGTTGTAGGAGATAATAATAAAACAACAAATGATAAGAGAGACACAAAACAGCCCTGAATTCACGCTCTCTGGATCAACAACCACTTGACCCGGCTTGACTTTGAGGTTTTGGAGATTTATAGACCTGTAATTTATTGCCCATTAGAAAACGTACCACTTAAATTACTTCGACCTGTGTCGCAGCACCTTGCATAAGCTGCATGGACAAACAGAGTACTGAGTCAGAAGTACATCATGTTGTATCTGGTGGAGTAGAGACAACACAACTGAGGAAATTATATGTAAACAATCCACAAAGAATCCTAGTATTAAAAAAATAGCTCTTATACACGTAGATAGGCCTATATGTATTATCATACATATTTATTGTATTTTTCAGCATATATGGCAAGAAATTAGTCCTGACTTTTACCCTGACTGATTGAAATGGGGTAAAAGTCAGGACTAATTTCTGGCCATATCTATTTTTCAGTTGTCACTGATGTTCTTGTAATGTACATAAGTTCGGCAATACTCGGCCAACTGAGGGATGAGCTTTGATGGAAGAAGAAGAAGAATGTCTACAAATTATACATGTACTTGTATCTTTGTTGTGCCAACATGCAGTGAGTCCATGAATGAATAAACTATATTTTCTTCTATTATTTTCTATATACTAGCTAGTTGTCAATCTTCCTGTGTAGGGTACATATCTGCATAATTATGTTACGTACAATTAACAGGCAAACCTTTTCTCAAAAGGTTTAAATAAAACGACTGACAAACAAGTGTTTCTGTTTGACTTAGATTTCCGTCTTTGAGTTAATTCAATTCTTAACATAGTCTGACAAAGTCCAGAAGATAAATGACACTAATTACTTGTTCTTTATTGAATTGCCACTGCCTCATAGACACCTTGACCCGAGACTGTGGAATTCGGAGAGAGATCTGAGGTATGCGCTATTACAACACACGCTATTTGCTGCAGGGCCGGTCTCTTACAGGGACAAAGTCTCTCAGGTGTGACGACAGGTAGGACGCGCTTCAATACTCTAACGGTCGTGGGATATTATTCATAGCTAGGATTTGTCATCGTTTTTGAATTACACAGGAAGGGAGTATGTGATGTTGTGAATTTTCGAATTTCGAAGTACTGTAAGTGATTATTAAAGGATTGATCGAATATACCTGTGAGGTGTACGTTTTGTGGACAAATCCAGGTAGGATATACCTGGTTATCGATTCCTAATTAATACTGGATCGCCGTACTACAACATAAACACATTCAAAATGGCGGAGTCAGTACGGTTTTCAAAAACAGCCAGTGTTGTGAGTATTGTGATCTTACTTTTTCACTTTGTGACATCGTCCACAAATACCCCAGTGATAGTCCCATCAGACGCCAGGGTGGGGTATAGTATTTTAAAACTTGATTGTGATAACTCTGACTTACAGTTGAGAACCAAAGATGTGTTTGGGGATTTTTATGAGAATTTTGTGATGACGGGGTCCGGTGATTTGGTCCTCCGACGACCGGTCACTCCCCTGGGAGGTCAGAGCTATCAGCTGACCGTCCTGTCCCACAGAAACTGTTACCATAACGTCCCCAAGAAACGGACGTTCGACATCCTAATCAAGAATACGCCCGAGGTGTTCCCCCAGAGACTGTACACAGGGTACTCCGGGACCTCCGATATACCGGGCTCACTGGTCACTCACCTGTCCAACATACAGGTGAGACCAGAACCCCAGCAGGAATTTGTTTTAGAAGGATTTTATTCCGACTATTTTACCATTCTGCCCTCAGACTTTAATGATCAAATTAGGGTTGTTCTTCAAAAAGAATTCCCAGCGGACTTCCATAAACGTGCTTTTTATTTTACCCTTTTATACAAAGTTGGTGGCGAAGTTAGAGGCCACACCGGCATCGAGATTTTACGAGTGGACAACCCTCATCAAAAACAAACACAACCTCGATCAGTGTCAAACAATAACCCGGGGTCACCTCGCCTTACTGCCACATTTGATCAGGATCTGTCAAACAGCGCTAGTTCTCACGCTTTACGTTTGCGACGTCAAGCGTCCGCCACGACCAGCCAGCAGACGGTGGAGATCTACGAGGACACCAAGGGTGGCGCGGAACTCTTCTCCGTGGACAGGAGTCAGGTGCCCGGTACAAATATCCGGTTTGAGATTCGCTCTTCAGAACCAGAGGACGTTTTCTCTATTGACGTTGACACCGGGAAAGTGAGCCTAAAATCCAACGCGAAGCTGAACTATGATTACGGCGGCGTTCGACAGTACGTCATTATTGTTGACGTCAAACGTCAAGATGACGGGACAGGTACATAACGTCATTTAATTACCATACGTAGGTTAGTCTAGATATGCATATATACACATGTAGTACGTAGTTTGATCTTCAAACAACACATCATCGTGACATGCATTTGATACAATCTCTTTTTTAAACGCAATAGAAATATATAAGAAAGCTACGAAGCGTGCATCTAAATTAGCAATATGAATTGCGTAATCGTTTCTTATCCCATTTCCTTTCATATTGTGCAAACAAAATGACAAAAACGATGGCTCATTCGCTTTGAATTCAATTCAAATGTGTTTTATTTGAGTAAAATGAAACCCTTTTCATATTTGGTAAAGTGTCCTTAAAAATACTAAACAAAATAGATGGAGCCTAGCAGTTAGTTTGGTCTTTCTCGCGATCTGATTGTGACCCTGTAAGCTGTAGAACCGGAAACTTGTGTTTAAATGTCCCAGGACGATTCTAAATCCCCCATGACAATTGTGAAATAAGATTACAAGACAATAGATCAAGGGGTCCTGTATTAAATCAGCTACAAATAAGACTGTGCGGTTATTCATCGACTTGTAAATGTTATATGTTGATAATCTTGGAATTTTAACTAGCGTGGGTTGGGCCTAAACATTATGTCATTTTTATATATAACGAAAACAACTTTATTGTTCACATTGATAATGGTACAAGAGAAATGACAAATAATTTCTTTGGTATTAAATGACTCTATTTCTCGCCTTTTGTAGCCGGTCCCACCTGGACAGGTGTGTATGTCTGTCTGTACATAATTCTACCATCTACGGCATCCTGCATGCGTTGATAGCGCACTTAAATTTTTACTTGATTATAAGAAAGTTAGCTGTTTTTATAGGGTCGGTTTTTGTTTCGTTTTTATTTTTTTATTTTTGTTGAATTGAGATCCACGTTCTTTCGTTATGTACGCCTGTACGTGGGACACGTTTGATCTCCAGTAAACACGTGTTTCCTGGGGGACATACATCGCCCGGTGTCTGTGTCCTGATGCCTGGTGGGGGAGGTCAAGATCCGTGATAACACTATCTACTAATCACTGACCACTCGTAAATTCCTGCCCCTCGTACTGAGGGCTTATTGCCGTTGCCTGTATCTCTGTTCCCATCTGTAAGCATGACGTTCGTTACCCGCCAATATCGTTTAATGCTGTTTGGTTATTTTAACAAAAGACATATTAAACAAGACGTTATTGATTATTATGGGCACATATTGGTCTCGGAGACTCGGAATGACATCGTGAGGTAAATCAGATACTCTCTCGGAGTTGTAAGACTCACGCGGATTTATGTGAGAGAGTAAACATTGACTGAAAGGCCATTCAGAGATTTCCCCGTCACCTAGTCCAAATATTTGAGCAGGTTACACCTTTGCGTGTAGTACTGTATCCCCCTAGTCATCGGAGGAAGCAGAGAATGGTTTTACTATCAGAACGCGGTCATTGAATTATTCAAGTCGAACTGACACCTCCAACAAAGCTCGAATTTCAAGCATCTGATGGTGAAAAATCGAACGAAAACGAAATTTTAAACTGAAAATCGAATTTGATATTTTTATGAAATCACAATTGGGGATTATGTTTGGTAAATATTGCAGCTTTACACAAAGGCCCCATTAATCGTATTAGTTGGTCTGGAAGTCTTACTAAGCGTGCGTTCATAGCAGGGTATTGTGTATCTCTCACCTTGATCAACACGTGCGCTTTTACCTGCAGAGTTTAAGACCCCAAACCTATTTATTGAGTCCAGATATTCCATCTAAAATCATTTATTTTCATCTTATATTGCAATATAAGGACCGATTAACTATGAACAGGCGTAATGATCGAATCTAGCAAATAGATCGCCTGAATCATCGCCATACGTTTTACCTTGTACAAATGGTACAAAGAGTTTGCTATCCTATCCCATCCATTTTATTTTCTTTGAGGGAACAATTTGAAATGTATTTGCTATATAGGGTCTATAAGAGCTAAAATTTCAGTAACATATATATATCCCCCAATTTTCTTAAGTGTCAATTTCGTGATCGGAAATATATTTTCATGCACCGTGAAAATATGAAAGTCTTAAATGTTTAAATATAGACAGCTATGCGTCTTACGTAATCACCACACATTCCAGCAGTTGTTAGATCGTCTTGGTTCATCGCACAAACTTAGAGCCAACAAACATTCTGTTGTGTTTATGTATTATTTAGTAAACTTTTCAATATAAAATTGCACATATACGCACTGGCATGCTTCTCTCCATGGTCGTTAGTTATATTGCAGCTTCGACAACAATAATAACGGAAGAGTAACAACCGCGGCCATTTCACCAAGTTGTTTCATTTGTTGCTTTGTCTTTTTTTATTTTTTTTGTATGCGTATTTTTATAATCCTCTAACTATATTAGATGACTCATAATGTATAGATCTCAATGTAAGGAAATGAAGAAAAGAAATATATGACACATAGCCTTAAATTTCATCCGTGTGATCGTTTTACTTGTGCATGGTAGTCCACCAAACTGATTTTTTTAGTACTTTTGATTTTGTCTTTATATATATATATATATATATATATATATATATATATATATATATATATATATATATATATATAGTTAAGATTTTTATTCGTTTTTATTAATTTTGATTTCAGCATTTGATTTAACGTCTAAAATAATTATATATCGCATGCAAATTAACTACAGCAAGGTATTTAATAAACAACACGATTTATTAAAAAATAAACTCTGTCAGGGAATGATATATGGTTGAATCATCCAATACTATTTAATTTTGTTATCAACCAATGTATGATTATATAATTCTAAATTCATTCATTTGTTGGCAAAATCAAATTTGATGCACTTGTATTAATATGCCACAATCTTTTATTAGATTTTTTTAGTTTTTAAAAGTAATTTTCAAAAATTAAAATGTGATAAAAAGCATCTTATGGTTATGTTTGGTTGTATGTTCTTTCAAATAAAAGAAATCGGGATCGGCATACAAAATATTTTGCCTCTCTCATCATCTGCTACTTTGGTTTGATTGCTTGGTTTGAAGGGATTGCTTTATGATTGTGAATACATTTCCAAAGTGCTTAAAAAGACAATTTTCTCTATGTTTTCTTGCTTTTCCATACAGTCCTGCACGTGGTCCAGATAACGGCAAACATCTTAGATCGGAATGACGAACCCCCGCGATTTATCACTAAACCTGTCCCCTATCTGGCGGTGGTGGCTTCCAACGCTCAAGCGGGGGTGTCCGTGTTCAGGATCGAGGCTGAGGACGTGGATGGGGGCCCCGGGGCCGTCAAGTACTACAAAGAGAACGGTAGGTACTGGTGTAGATCTCACGTAGCATTCGGGGGGGGGGGGCAGGGAATTGAACAGTGAAATTGAAAGCAGTACTTCCTAATACTGTACAGTACTATGTAGACACTAAATAATAGTATGTACTGTAGGCAATAGAGAACATTACATACTGGTGTAGGATATAGGGTACAGTGAAGCCTCATTTATCCCAACACCTCTGTTACCATTAAGTTATTTTTAATCCATCCTCGATCATTAATCAATTATTGATGTTTAATCAGATTTTGCTCTCAGATTGAAAATATACAGCTTACTGAGTTGACATTTAGATGCCCCATTATACTGCTTATAATAGTATATATTTTCTTACAATGTGAACGGCAATAATCAGTATTATGATTGTTGTAGTGGGAAGTAGCCCATATTTTGAGGTGGACAGAGACACCGGTGAGATTCGGACGACGGAGGCCATTACAAGTGGATTGGACTACGTCATTAAAGTATATGCCCTGGATTCCAAGGCAACAGTCCAACAGAAGACTGGCCCCGTCGACATCAATATCCGCCGCGGACAGCGACCTCCACAGTTCTACTCCTCATCTTATGTAGCGTCGGTTGAAGAGTCCAACCAAGCAGATCAAACGTAAGTTCTAATTGATTCAAGCCTATTGTAGTAAGTTCTTTATATTGTCACACATATGAAAAGATTCGTCACATATTTGCTGTTGTTTAGTTAGAGTAATTGTAAATTTTAATTTTTAATGTCTTTATTTTGATCTTGATTTTAGTTTCAATATTGTTACTATTGTGAAAAAAATTGTCACATATTTCTTTCTTTTTTTTATTTGAGTAATTCTGATATTAATTTTCTATAATCTTCTGGTTTTATTTTTCAACAAGAAATGATTTGGTTGCATGACTAAATCTATGGCTTATTTTTTATTATGATTTGTATTTGCTGTTATTTTCATGATCTGATTCTCTATGGATGACTCTTTCTCTTGCCTTACAGTGTTACAGAGAACAGGTATCATTGCTAGCTTGACCTCTTGTTTCAGATTCTGTCCAATCATAATCCACGAGAGTGTGTGAACTACCTTAAACTTAACTTTGAACTCTGTACTACATAGCTACCTCCCCCTACATTATTTTCACTTTCTCTATAAAATTCCCCAAATTATATTTTCAGCCTTCCTATAGACAGTGTACTGGACATTTATCCAATACCTACCCTCAGTAGTTTTGTAAAACCATGTACAAATATATAACAGTTTTACTAGTACATGTATTATATATGTCAGATTGAATTAGACAAAAACTGCATGCAGAAAATTAAAGTTTAGTGAAAGATTAGATGATGTAGCTTCTCCAACAAAGGATTGACTCGAGTAGATCCTAAATGATATATACCGCTAAATTATTGAAATAAGAACTAGATTGCCCAGTAACTTGTACCAGATATCATTTCATGTATTCCAGAGATAGTGTATTGCTGTATTGATATAACATAGCTGACATTATGACAGATACTCTACATATCTGTGGGTTTTTCGCAGTGTTGCATTTTGCCAAATGTGAAGTACATATGTACCAGTACATCTAACCTTTAAATTTGTGTCAGTTTTTATTGTGCACAACTACCAACATAATTTCTGCCTGTTTTTTTTTTATACAATATATAAGTGATTACGAAAATATTGAAAAAGATGACAGCTTAATAACAGGATATACAATATTCTACTTTTATATATGTTATAGTTAATGTTAGTGTATTATTGTATATATATGTGATGTAACTGATATAGTCTATATAGATATGCCATACATCATTATAACATGTATCAGTAGCGGAAATTGAATATGAATCAGGTGTAGTATTTCTCTAATGTTTACATCTATATGCATTCAACAAGATTAGGTAAATGTGCAGTTTGTCAGACAGTTTGGTAACACCTAGCTAATAGGGTGTCATTAATTGAATGCATTAGGCATGCAATGAATTGGACACAGAGAAGTGAAGGATTAATAAGTAATAAAGTTAACACCTCACTAGCTTTGTAACAAAGACCACCAGACAGATTAACTTAACAATAGGCAGAATAGAATAAGTTCCTCATAATGATGCACTGAATGAACTATAAAGCGTGACCAATGGTATGTTTACAAGACTATTAAATCGCATGAAGCACGTTTTATTCTTAAGACAAAAGAATTCTTAGACTTGAAGAAAAGATCAGAGAGTTGTTAATTGTATTTCACCTTGGCTTCACCAGGTATTACCTGTACAAGTGATTAGTCAGGTGATCTGTGAGTTACCTGACACTTCCTGTAGGCTCGCTTTGATGACATAACCCTCTACTGAATGATAGGTCACCAACAGAAATCATCGACAGCCCCTCAGTTTCATTTGTTTCCTTTTAAAAACCCCTTTCCTCTACTGAGTGTTTCAGCTATAGGACTATTTTGTTTACTTTTAAACACACCACCCCCTGTCTACTTCTGATTTGGCTAGGACTTACTATGGTTCAGTGTGCGTTTCTTAACAAGTTCTGTTCACTGTGTTTGTTTTTTGTTCTGTTGACACACTTTACTTTGTTGCTGCATGGAAGTGTTTCTTACAAACCAGCCATCAAGGGCCTCAGAAACATTCAGTAAATACACAATCATTAACAAGACATTTTGTGGATACATGTCTATATGCAAGCTTTCTTTGACAGAAGTCTTTCATCAGGTACAATACTGTACACTTACATCAGCTGATGTACAAAGACAGAGGTGAACTGAGTATAGACATGATCTGTCATTGGTATTAATGTTAAAATAATCTGTGCTTGTAGGACTTGTATGAACCAATCATTTATTAAACAAAATTGCTTTTGAATGAAAGAAATCCAAGGTGTACTGGGTTGTTATTAAATGTTAAGTGGAAAAAAGTTTCGGCTACTCAACAGGGTATGGTCCATTAATTGGTTCATAGAAATGCTCTTTGCATGCATGTATATGAACTTTACAGGTTTATCTTAATAATTTTACTCAATGCCATTTTAAGTCTGTCAGATTGTGATGTCTTGTGCAAAATAGCTTCATTCAGCTGAATTCTGATAGTTATTTTGTATCTGTGATGGGTAAATTAAGCTACTTGTGTGTTAATTGTTTGATCCACTCACAATGTATCTAATCAGAATGAAATCTGAGGACATATACCAGTAATAGTGTAATCGGAGATGAATTATCGTAAATTAACAAAATTAAGGAATTAGTTCCTAATAATTAATAGAATCATGAAACAACCTAGATATTGCTATTCATTATTTAAAACACAGAAAAAAGGATATATGTTATTATATCAGTATATATATGTGTATATGTGTATTTACCAACACTGTTATAGTCTAAACTATTTCTAATTCAATTCCCATCCTACTTATTATCTTTCATTTTTATTTCCAAATCCTGAATTTTTCTATTCTATTATTCATTTAAAAAATCACATCATAAAGGGTAACATACTTCAAATTCTTTGCTGTGAAGTGACTCTGCTAGCGTTAAGGTGATTGAGCATGCTCTGACTCAGTCCTGATCTTGTTCCCAGGTTCCAGGCATTTGATGTGGACGGTAATCCGGTATCCATTGAGGCCAAAAACTTCCAGTCTGGCGGGGCGACGCGGTACTCTGTGTACGAGTCACTAACCGCGATATCGACACGGTTTGCGGTGGAGGAGGGTAAGGTCAAGACCCTGAGGACCCTGGACTATGAGAGTGACCAGCACACGTTCGATCTGACTGTGAGGGCCGAGGACACACTCTCGGGGTTCAGCAGCGATGTCAAAGTAAGGGTTTGGTGTTAATGTATATAGTACATGTACTGTTAAAGCGATATAACACTTGCTGAGATAAACTGGTATAATGTGATTAATGTGTGATGTACCGTATATGTATTGGTACAAGTTTGATTTCTTTTGGAAATTTATGATCATAAAAGTAAAATTCTCATTAAATCCTAATATGTGTGCAGATGGAGGATGAACAATATTTGTGTTGATATAAATCATCTGAAAGTTGATCTGTTGTTCTTTGATACTGGTGATGTAGCCATTTGACAGTACTGTGTTGTTGATGTAGCCATTTGACAGTACTGTGTTGTTTGTTGACATTCTCCTACATCTTACCGCTACAGCTGACAGTTCACCTCCTGGACAGAAATGAGTTCACTCCCTTGTTCAGTAAATCCACCTTCACAGTTACTGTGGATGAGGACATTCCAATAGGAACCAGTGTAATAGAAGGTACCAGTTTAACGCTGCAGTCACAATCCATTCACTGCCCTGCTTACTTTTACGTTATCGAACTTCTAAGTAATGTAATTTTAGAGTATGTGTAAAATAAGGGCAATTTATTTAACAGTGCATCCATATGTAAGGTAGCTGTCATTTATGTACCTGTGTAAGGTAGCTGTCATTTACCTGTGTAAGGTAGCTGTCATTTATTTACCTGTGTAAGGTAGCTGTCGTGTATTTACCTGTGTAAGGTAGCTGTCATGTATTTACCTTTGGTATCTTTCAGTGTCCGCCTCAGACAAGGATGGTAGTACTGTACTGTCTTACACAGTGACTGACCCAACATTCTCTATTACCACCTCCGGTAACGGACATATCGGAGTCATCAAAACCAACGGGTAATTCAATGAGGTTGATTGTTATATGTTTAACATCCCATCAAGATCGAGAGAAGTCAGAAGATTTCAGTATTTAGAAAGTGACTGAATGTACATGTACATGAAAACCTTTACTACTATTTCTAAGATTATGGCTGAATGTATTATCCTTATGAAAAGAAAATAATCTTTGTAGCTATGATGTGACTGTATATATTACAGGACTCTGGATTATGACAGGAAGTTTCCGCATTATTATGAATTCAAAGTGATCGCCTCAGATAATGGAGCAACCCCTCGTACGGCAGAGGCCCGAGTAATCGTTACCACAAACAACGTCAACGACCAGGCTCCGCAGTTTGATGACAACAAGGTGGCCACTCTGATGGGCAATGCGGATCCCGGGACCACTGTCATCATCGTCCGTGCAGTGGATGAGGATGGAGATGCCGTCACTTACAGTTTTGATGGTACAATTGATATAGAAAATAATTCAGAGAACATAAGAATCCTGCTGTTTCCATATTTTGTTAATTTTGTTGGTACCACTATTCACGCATTCAAAGACTATACAATAAATCGGCATCCTCAGCTAATTATGGGACACAGTCTTTATTTATTACCTATTAAAATTAATCCTTATAATTATGTTCCCATGAACCTGTGAAAGATTGGGAATTTTAGAAATTGCAAACCATGAATTTAAATGCTTTACACTACTGGTGATTTTAAGAAAAGTCTTATTATTGAAGAATAAACATCTGAAAAGAATAGAGGTAACAATCCTCTTGATGTGTAGAACATTTAATGATGATAAGCAGATGAAATCTCAATCACTTGATGTATAGATTTAGGTAAAAATCTTGTAGAACACTTCTCCAGATGACAGTGATATACTGATTTTAACAGGTGGCATGACAGTGAAGGATGTTTTTGAGATTGACCAATCCACAGGAAGAATCAGCCTGAGGGCAGGGCAGCGCCCCCCCATGAACCGGGACCAGATCCTCCTGAATGTCACGGCCAAGGACGACGGATCGTGCTGCAGTAACCGTGTGCGGATCCTGAGTAGCACCGCGCTCATCACCATCAACATTGAGGACGAGGAGAATCAGAAGCCCAAGTTTGAGAACTGTAACTACTCACCTTCCGTAAAGGAGGAACAGGAGCCAGGGGTCGAGGTTCTGCAGGTAATCACAAAGACAATATCAAACTAAAGTGCAGTACATGTAATAGGAAAAATACTGAAAAAAATGGGCAGTAAAGAACAAAAAGCACAAACAACATAAATATTAAGTAAATACAACTGATAACAAGAGAACGAAAAATTCAACAAACTAAGAAAAATAAAGGAGTCAAAGCAGACAACAAAGACTATTGTTGTGATGTGATACCGGTAGATATGTTGTTGTGATACCGGTAGATATTTTGTGAGATGTGATAGTTATGTGGTTGTGATGTGGTGGTAATGTTGGGATGCAATGGTTTTGTTGTTGTGATTCGGTGGTCACCTGTTGATGTTTTTCAGGTGACAGCGACAGATCCAAATAGAGGACAAAATGGTAAACTGGAGTATTCTATCACCAGCATTAAGGAACTGGGGGACAGCCAGGAAAAGAACTACTTCAGGATCAACTCCACCACAGGTAAAAACATACAGGTGTACCTAAGTACAAAAACACAGGTAAAACCAACAGGTGTACAAAAATGCAGGTAAAACCAAAAGGTGTACAAAGGTATAAAAACACAGAGAAAACACACAGGTGTACAGAAGTACAAAAACACAGGTAAAAACAGGTGTACAAAAATATACCTTTACAGATGAAAACACAAGTTTACAGAAGTACAAAAACTCAGATAAAACAAACATGTATAGAGGTAAAACCAACAGGTGAACAGAAGTACAAAAATAAAGGTAAAACATACAGATGTACAGAAATGAATCATTACAGGTAAAAACACTCAGGTGTACAGAATTACAAAAACACAGGTAATACATACATGTGTACATATCAAGGGTGTACAGATAAAATCCTCCACAAAAAGTTTTTGGTTGTCAAAAATATGTCACCAAAACATATTTTTGTGTAATACAAAATTACCAGTAATCTGATTTAATTTGTTCATCTATTAGGTCAAATCTACACCAGGGAGAAACTTGACAGAGAAACTCAGTCCTCCAAGAACCTGTTTATCACAGTGAAAGTTCAAGACAAGGGAAGTAACCCACTGGATGACTACTGCACTTTTCCTGTCAATATCCAAGACATCAACGACAACGACCCAATATTTGGTACGACTGAATACACAGGTCGAGTACTAAAATCTGCCCCGGTGGGGACAAAGGTGCTAACTATCAAGGCCACAGACCTAGATCTGGGAAGTAACGCAGACATTAAGTACTCGCTGACTGATAACCCTAACAATCTGTTCCGCATTAACGCAGACACGGGCGACATAGAAGTCAGTGGATCTCTGCTGTCCACTGTACCAGTAAGTACTTGCCTACCAGCGAGCCTCACCTAATGCTATTACTATAAAACATACATGTAGTTCATGAAAATGTAGGTTCTGAGAAATTTTAAATTCATTGATAATGAATAAGAAAGTTTAAATATCTTTAGACACAGAAAACCAATCTATTCTTTACAAAAAGTTTTGTAATTAGTTATCATGAACTTTGACATTTCAGGCCTCCAGCATCACTTTGAAGGCCAGGGCAACGGATCAAGGTAACCCACCCCGGAGTGGGGATGTGACGGTCACCATCTCCTTGACGACCGACTCCAATGTCCTGCCCCCTCTGTGGAACCCCATCAACCCGACCTACACTGTGAAGGAGTCGGAGGGCGTTAACTTTGTCATTGCAACTCTGACCGCCCAAAATCGTATCAACATCATCCAGGATCCCTCCCTCATCTTTAACATGGTGGTGAAAAACAACGGACAGACGGAGCTGTCGGACAGAACAGAGAAGTTCCTGATACGCAGCAGTGCAGACACGGTCAACCTGACCATCCTGGAAATTCTTGACTATGAGACTCAGAAGTCCTACACCCTGAACCTAAGAGCAGCGGTGAGTGATAAGTCAGAGTGTTGAGTCAGACTCTGTCATAGGGTTCTGTCTTGAGCCATACACAGTCTAAGTCTTATCACTTTGTAGTTCTCTGAAATTTGGAATTTTCTGTTTATTAGAATCCCTTGTCAAATTTTTTTTTAATTATTTGTTAAAACATCATACATGTATATTTACTGTGGTACTCAGTATATTCTGTACAGTGTTACTTGCCATTAAGAGTTTAACTAAATTGGTACCATTGTTTTATTATATAATTAATGTCCTTTTATCTATGATAGAATGTGTATGACACACCTATCAACAGTGACAACTATCCGGTGATCCAAGTGGAAGATGCCAATGATGAGATCCCCAAATTCCTCAACATTGACCCTCAGACAGGAAACATAGGACTGAGCGTGCTGGAGAATGAACCGGCGGGGACCGCCGTACAGAGTGTTAGTGCTATTGATGCTGATGAAACAGAGGCGTTTAAAACGGTAAGGGAATCTAGAAACTGAGTGTTAGTGCTATAGATGCTGGCGAAACGGACATTAATGACTTAAAATGGTATGGGAATCTAGGTTCTCACAAAACACTCTTTAAATATGACCAGGGAAAGCATTGAATATACTATTATTTCCTTGTTGTAAGCATTTTATTGTTATCAAACAATCCTATTGAAATAGTTTGTATTAGTTAGCTAAGGAATTTGGAAATAACATGTAAAAGAGAGATGAATTGCATGTTATACACTCAACTTATGATGAATAGAATTTCTTTGAAACAAAGAAATTTGAATGCAGAGTAGGAAATAATCTATTATGTATGTAATAAGATGAGTGAGTATTTTTTTTTTTTTTTAAATATTTGAATTATTTTAAATTACACCTATTTGAGAGCTGACCAAGGGTATAAAAGTATTAATTGTTACTTTTAGAGATCCAACCTACATAACTTTTAGGATCACAATTTTTTATATTTAGCTGTCCGTTAACTAATGACATTTGACATTGTAGGTGACATATGCCCTGAATCCAAACGGTGGAACTACAACCAACGAGTTTCAGATTGACCCTAACTCAGGCATGATCAGTTCTCGCATGCAGTTTGATAGAGAGGCCAAGGATTTCTACATACTAAAGGTGTATGCCATAGACGGGGCCCCCTCATCCAGGGGGACATCAGGTGCCCACAATACAGGTCAGTTGAAGTGTCTGGGGGGTTGGGGGGGTTGTCATTAGATATCTGCAAAATGAAGGATTCAGGTTAGGGCCGAGTCAAATCAGAAACAGCTTTAAAGAATCCTAAACAGCTTTAAATAAAGTCAATTTTTGTGTGTCACTGTACCGGTATGTTAAAGACAGGTTTGTCAATATGAGCCCTGTATTTACGACTGTATCCCTGTTTGTAGGATCAGCGGTGGTGAGGGTATCCATTAAGGACGTAAACGACAACGAGCCTTACTTTGAGCAGGAGCTGTACACAGCTTCAGTCAGGGAGGATTCCTTCACTGGACAGTCCATCATCACCATTGAGGCAAAGGACCGTGATGGTCAGTCAAAGCTACATCTGACCCTGGGGCATTAAACTTCGACAGGATCTCTTGATCTAAGACTTACTTTCACAAAAGGAATGTTTAATGGGAAAGTAAGACTGAGATCGAAAGTGAGCTCGTTTAAGTTTTTATGGCAGCTGTAAATCTTGGAGAGGATCACTCTTGGTTTCAATCTTACTCTTCTACGATATATTCCTTTCGTACAACTGAGACTTAATCAAAAGTGAGCCTGTCTAGGTTCATGACCCTGGGGCCAGCACTCTCTGGCTGTTGATTGTAACTGAGAATATATTTAATAGAAAACAAGCTTAGTTTTAATATCTTTTCTCCTTTTAGATTTGTTTGGATTGGAAAAATGAAATGATATAGAAAGTGTAATTTGTTATATACATACATATATATTTATATATATATAAAATTATTTATAATAAATACTCTTATTCACCAGTTCAATGAACATGAATGATTTGTCCAAAAAAAATTAACAATTGCAGTAAAAAGATTAAATCACAATAAATCAGACTTTAAACATAGGTTTTTTGGCCAATTTTTTCCTGAATATTACAACCAATCAATCTTAGATACTTGTACTGCTTTGCACATAAATTTCGAAAACAAATATAATTTAAAGAGTTTCCCCATATACATGATTGTATTTATAAGTCTTTATGTTTTGTTCCTACAGAGGCCAAGTTTACCTACTCCCTCTCTGGCTCCAGCCTCTTTGCTGTCAAATCTGGGACGGGGGAAATTTATGTGGCTGGAAATCTAGACTACGAGACAGAACCAAATGCAAGTATTTTATTGTATTTAAAAGGAGCTATTACATTATTGAATACCTTTCATGACTTTGAAGTTAACTCGCTATTTATAAATAAATTGTTGATTTTCTCTCTGTTTCTTCATCATTTGATTTGAATTAATCTCCTGACTTGAGAATGTTATATTTTCTTGCTGACAGATTGGAATTAATCACTTTTTTTTCTCATTTAATTTCTTAAATATAGAGTAGCTGAATCCTACATTTTAGAATTATCAGATTCTGTGAAAATAGGTCTGGAAATTTTTTAGAAAATAAAATTGAAATTCCTACAGTGACTGAACCCATGTAGTAAAAATTAAATTAAATGCAATTGCTTTGTATGTTTAATGTTAAGAGTTACTACAGTTTAACACATTTAGTAAATGGTAGATTTTTTGTTTCTAATAAGTTTACAAATTTAGTAATGGGTAAATTGTTTGTTTCTATTAGGTTTACAATGTAACGTTAGTGGTGAATGATGGGAAATACAGCAATCAGACCACGGTACAAATCACCATCATCGACACTAACGACAACACGCCTAAGTTTGATCAGAACACGTACCTCGTCCGAAACCTGACAGAGGAGACGACTTACAACCAAATTCTGATCACGGTAGGTACAGGAAAGTTGTGTAAAGTTCTGATTATAAGTCAGGAAATAAAGGTTGCAAATTACTCTGTGAAACAGGTGCTGGAAGTGAATTGGTAAAATTATGTGTACAGTTTGTTGTAAATGATATTTTTGTTATGTTTTTATTGACTAGGGTGTGTTTATATATCTGTCAATGACTATACTCTGTCCAAAGATATTTAAGTTGCACGTTTTCTAAAACTATTTGATATTGATAAATGCCTCAAAATTCAAACAATGATCATTGAAAAGTATGAAAAATCCCAAGATTTCCTTTGAAATATCCCTTCTAGTTTGTCGGGTTTCAATACATGGCTAAAAATAAAACGTCTATGGGGGTTTGCATTGCAAACAACATGAGAGTACCCTGAATGATAACATTAAAAAATTGTGTGAGGTGTCCTGAATATTTCTGAATGGAGGAAAATATCAACATTTCTTATTTCACATCTCTGTTAGAAATTTGTTTTCATTCCTGTAAGTTTCTCTGATTAATTAAAGATATGTATCAATGAAGAAATCTTGGGTATTTTTTATTTAAACTTGTCTTTAATTGACAGACATTTAATTTTTGTTGTAAATTATTTAAATTTGACCTAAACTAGAACTTGGGACAGACTATAGTATGTTTTTATTGACTGGTGTGGGTTTTTTCTTTTTGTCAATGACTAGTATGTTTGTGTAAACATAGATGACTAGTATGTTTGTGTATACATAAGTGACTAGTATGTTTGTGTATACATAAGTGACTAGTATGTTTGTGTATACATAGGTGACTAGTATGTTTGTGTATACATAGATGACTAGTATGTTTGTGTATACACAGGTTTCAATGACTGGTATATTTGTGTATACATAAGTGACTGGTATATTTGTGTATACATAAGTGACTAGTATGTTTGTGTATACACAGGTGACTAGTATGTTTGTGTATACATAGGTGACTAGTATGTTTGTGTATACATAGGTGACTAGTATGTTTGTGTATACATAGGTATCAATGACTGGTATGTTTGTGTATACATAAGTGACTAGTATGTTTGTGTATACACAGGTGACTAGTATGTTTGTGTATACATAGATGACTAGTATGTTTGTGTATACATAGATGACTAGTATGTTTGTGTATACATAGATGACTAGTATGTTTGTGTATACATAAGTGACTAGTATGTTTGTGTATACATAGATGACTAGTATGTTTGTGTATACATAAGTGACTTGTATGTTTGTGTATACATAAGTGACTAGTATGTTTGTGTATACATAAGTGACTAGTATGTTTGTGTATACATAAGTGACTAGTATGTTTGTGTATACATAGGTCATGATAGGTGCCAGTGACTATTATGTTTGTGTATACATAGGTGCATGCCACGGATCCCGACATCCACAGAAATCCCTCCAATGAGATTGAGTACTCTCTGTCCAAGGATGATGAAGTCATCAACAGCCTGTTCTCCATTGACCGAAACTCTGGCGCCATTTCCATCAATGGAAAACTTGACCGTGACCGTCCAGACGGGAGGGATGTGTACCAGTTTACCGTGCTGGCCGTTGACGAGCCGGCCGCAGAATCACACCTGACTGGTTATGCTACAGTCCAGGTGTTTCCGCTGGATGTCAATGACAACAAACCCAAATTTGATAGCAACTCTCTGATTGGCTCAGTCAGAGAAATGTCTGGCGTTGGTATGTACTCTGACAATCAGCAGTAAAAGACTGAATGAGATTTAGATTCTTAAAGTCCATGCATAACAAATTGACCTCTTTGTTTGTTGTAGATGTCTCTGTGATGACCATAATTGCGGAGGATTATGACGAAGGGGCCAATGCCAAGGTCACTTACCTTATCACCCCAGGGACACAGGAACCTAGCCCTGCCTTCAAAATCAACAACGCAACGGGAGTGGTGGTGACCACCGTTGGCGACCTTGACAGAGAGAAGAACCCAGTCTACACATTTCAAATTGTTGCTATGGATGCAGGGACACCTCCACTGTCGGCCACTGCCACGGCAACGGTCAACATCAAAGACATCAACGACAACAACCCAGTGTTTGAGAAGAAGATTTACTCAGAGACGATTCCTGAGACCCAGGAGGGACTGATTTTGACTATCCGAGCCAATGACCTTGACATTGATGATACTCTGACCTACAGCCTCATTGGTGCCAATGACAGAACCCACTTCCAGATCACGGTCGATGGCCGCGATGGACGTCTTGAAGTCTACACGGTAAATAACACACACACACACTTGCTCACATTCTCAGGTGTATTTTTACTTGAACACATTTCTTTCAGATAATTAGATAATTCCTTTATTCAAGTGTTTTTTCAATTTTATTTACTATAGATACATACCTGCTCATATTTATATTAATCCTTCTTTTCTACAGAAACCTGACTATGAGAATCCCAGCCAGAGGTTCTTTAATCTGACGGCGGAGGTCTCCGATGGTATGAATACAGATATTGCATACATCGAGATCACGATTCAGGACGTTAATGACGAGGTGCCGATCATCATCCCACAGAACGTGGAGATCAGTCGACAGGAAGATGTGGCTGTTGGAGACATCCTGGCAAATTTCAGGGCAACCGACAGAGACCAAGGCATCAACGGACAGTTTGAGTAAGACTGGGGGATTGTCGCCAAATATTATGTGTAATATTATTCCTGGCTTGCTTGTACATAGTGGTGGTAGTCAAAGATACTTAAATTCATGGCAAAGGGTTTTTCAATACGGTATGCAATTCAGTAAAGCATTTCAGTGAACATTGAATTTCATGATCACTCATCAACAAAATCCTTAAAAATTGTTATTAAACAAATATTGATAAAACCAGAGTAGTTGTATAATAATACATGGTGTTATTTTATCAAGAGCATACATTAGAGTATTTTTATCCTACATGCACACAATAGTTATCAAGATCTTGTTAGTAACATTTGGATTTTGTTAAAATAGTTAAATAAAACAGTTATTGTTGAAGTGTTCAAGTTTCATTCATTCAAATTTTACTGGAATTAAAATATCTTTATCTGACATAGATGTGTGATTTTTGACCATGTTTTCCAACGGAAAAAATCCGGTTATTGAAAATGATGAAAATGACGGGCGGGCAGTCAGGCAGGTGGGTGGGGGGCTGGCAAAAGGGTACTCTTATTGTACGGATAACTCCTCCTACAGTTTTCAAGAGAGGAAATTGTTCTTTTGCAGATCAATTTGACATATATCAGAGGTGTGCATATTGCTAGGATTTTGATTTCTGATTATTTATGAAAAAATACCAGGTGTTGAACTTGGTCATTTTTTTGGCAAAAATATTGCATTTAGGAAACCCCTATTGTATGGATAACCCCTTTTACAGTTTTCAAGATAGGAAGTTGTTCCTTTGCAGATCTATTGTATAGTCATAAATCAGAGATTCTTATTATTAAGGAAAAAATACAAGCTGTTGAACTTAATTTTTTTTTTGCAAAATATTGCATATAGAGTATCCTATTTCTCTGGATAGGTCTTGTTCATCAATTAAGGGTTGACAAATGGATTATGGATACAGTTCACACAAAAGAAAACCCGGTTTGCTTTCACATTGACAGCTTTTCTCTTGTTTTGTAGCTATTTTATTTCTCGAAAACCAATAGACGAAAAGCCAGACTTCTACTTCCGGATCGATCAATCAGGGCTCAATGGCACCGTCAGTCTTAAGAACCTGCTGGATTACGAGGCGGTACCTAAACACATCGTACGCATCCTGGCCATTGACAGAGGTAGGACCCAGGACCCTGAGAATGAGTGTCAGAATTACTTAGTGTAAGAATATAGGTATATACAGGTCAATGAAAATGAAATTATTCATTTCCAGGATACCCACCAAACACAGGCACGGCCACTCTTACGATAAATGTAGGTAACATCAATGATAATGGACCCACCTTCAGGGCTGTACCTACCCCCAAGGTTATGGAGGGGAGCCCCCCTCAGTTTGTGACCACCCTGTATGGAGAAGATGCAGACGGTGACCCCTTTGGAGCCCCCTATACGTTTGAACTGCTCTGTCTTGCCACCATTTGTGACAAATTCTCCCTAAATTTCAACCCTTGTGAGTATCTGTTGAAATTGTTAAATGCATTTTTACTTTTACATGCATGTTTATTTTTAATTTCCAGTTTCTTTTTTCTATTGGTACTATATTTGCCTTATGAATGTTTTTATATTAATATTTTTCTGACAGACAAATCAAATGATTGTATTTTATCTTTATAATCATATTGGAAAGAAGTTAACAAGTTATCAGTGCATCACAACTGTAGAACATGTAACTATGTCTTGTAATGGGATTATCTTTTTCCAGCTGGTGATAGCGGTAAAGGGATAGCAACCATCAGGTCAAAGGTCGAGTTTGACAGAGAGGAGCAGAAGTTTTATTACCTCCCGATTAAGATGACTGATATGCGAGGCCACGCCCAGCAGTCCACCTTGGGAATGACGGCCACCACGACGCTGACCATCGAGATCGGGGACGAGAACGACAACCCCCACTCCCCCGCCCATCAGGACATCCACGTCTATAATTATAAAGGTGATGCAATGTTATAATTAAATTGTGACGCAAAGTTATAATTATAATGGTGACACAATGTTATAATTATAAAGGTGATGCGATGTTATAGTTATAAAGTTGACGCAATTATAAAATTGATGCAGTGTTAAATAGTGCTAAAATTAAGAAGCTGACACAGCATTGGAAGAGAATTCTGTAATCTGAGCAGCATTTTACTACCGTGTGATCATTTTAATTGTAGTTTAATGACATACTTATAATTGTGAATGCTTAAATAAATTTTCATTTTGAAGCATGCCAAAATATTTTGCTTTTTTTTTTTGTAAAAATTATATTTTGATTTGCTCATTAATTACTTTTTACTGATTCATAATCTTTTGTGCATTCAGTTTTTCTGCCTGTTAATGATTTCTGACTTGTGTTTGTCTAGGACTGTTTGGTAACATTGACATCGGACAAGTGTCGGACAATGACCTAGACGACGATGATATAGACGATAAAACCTTCACCCTACTGGGGGACAACCAAGGGGCACTGTATTTCAAGTAAGTCACCAAGGTTACCATTTACAGTGTGTGTAGAAAGTCATGCTAAAAAAATAGAATTTGAAGCATGGTTTAATGGCCCTCTCCCTAGGAGTGATGTAATGGTATAAAAGGAATAAATAAACTTAGACCATATACTACATGTTTGATTTTTGTGTGATATAGGGTAGACGCAGATTCGGGTATGGTCCGAATGTTGGAACATGTTCCCCCGACAATCACTGGGTACTTATTACAAGTGAAGATCTATGACAGAGTATTTAAAACCCTCAATGTGGTTTCCACGGTGAGAGTTTACATCACAGAATTACCGGAGGAAGCCCCGTATCGTTCCGGCTCAGTCAGACTCACAGGTATATAGCTGCAATAATGTAGCCCTCTCCCGATTTTTTTTTTTTTTTTTTTTTTTTTTTTTTTTGGGAGAGGGCTACAACTCCATAGGATCTCCATAATGATGCAAGTTCTGGAGTGATTCACTCCCGAAACGATTTCGTCTCAAATCGTATATAAATGACAATAACATTTGCATTTCTTACCTGAACTTAAACATTGTAGATGTGTATGGCATAAATTAATCCAAAAATATCAAGTATAGTCCATATATTGGCTATTTTTCGTGTATGTCAACAGCGCAAGTTGAATTTGTCCGCCATGTTTACTGACCTTGACCGGTTTTGTTTTGGGACAGCCAATGAGAATTCAGGAGTATAGGAATTCCCCTATTTTAAACATAATTTACGCGGTAAATATGAATTTTTCATTATATACCATTTCCTTAATTGATGTTTTAGTGATAGAATGAGGTAAGATCACTTATTTACACTGAATTTCACGTTATCAAGCCCATCAAAACTCCAAGTGTAAATCCCACAAAATCACGTGAGAACTGTCACGGCTGCTGAAAAGGACGACTGGTAAACATGCTGATGTGTTTTATCTGGTTTTGATTTATATAAGAGTAGTTTGTTTAACCTGAATTAAAAAATCATTTTTTCTAAAGGAAGTCAATTATAAAAACGATCTTTTCAGACCGATAATAGACGCATTAGAAAACTAATTTTGCACCATTACAGAGATCCTATGGAATTGTAGCCCTCTCCAGTAAACATCAGATATAAAAAATTGGAGAGGGCTACATTATTGCAGCTACTCAAAATAGTAAAACAAGACGCACATGTCCCTAACTTTAAACTACATGTGTATATATAATCATTTAGTTTGATAGATATGTTCAATATGTTAAACTATAGACCAACCCACATTTTAAACAGTTTATGGTTATAAGTTGGGCAAATTTTATTTTAAACTGAAAAAAAAACCATACACAGCTAATCAAAACTATACTTTCTGTAAGCATGTCCAAACATGCCTATATACATGTTTATTGTCAGAAAATATGACCATTAGCTTCTTTTTTGTTGAAAAAACTTTTCCCATCATTATTTTCATTTAAATTGTAGGAACTACCCCTGAGGATTTCATCAAGAAGCCCTCTGGTGGAGACAGCCCCTACACAAAGTTTCGCAAAAGAATGCAAGAGAAGCTGAAAGTCCCAGAAATAGCCAACGTCCAGATTATTTCTGTACAGAAGACCACGGTGGACGGAGAGGATTACACAGACGTTAGGTATGCAGCGTACGGATCTCCGTACTTCCAGGGAAGTCAGCTGGACGCCATTGTTAACCAGAACAGAAATGAGGTTAGTGGTCCAATTATTGAAGGTCTTTGAGATTGTGAGAAATGATTTAATGTTTTTATATGTTATTTTTCACTAAATGAACTGACTGTGTTGATTTGTAGTTCCAACAAGACACGGGAGCCACCATTGCTATGGTTGGAATCGACATGTGTTACCGGGAGGTGTGTGAGGGAGGGGGATGTAACAACAAACTCCTGGTCTACGATGAGCCTAACATGGTGACAACCGACGGACAGTCGGTGGTGGGGGTGAAGACCGGGGTCACCGCGGAATGTGCCTGTACCGTGTCCACTAATGTTCGCTCCTGTACCCCCGACTACTGCCTGAACGGAGGGACATGTCAGACCAACGATTGGGATGTCATCAGGTACAGACTCAGGGCTGCTGGATAGCTTCATTGTATTTATGTATAGCTCAAAATGTAACATTCTGTAAAACTAGTGACCTTAATTCTCACAAATACCGACAACAACTGGGACATTGGACAGTACATAATAACGGCTAGACAGTTAATGTGTATACATATAGTTAAAAATGTAGCTTAAAATTTGTGATATGGATCCTTATCAATGTGAATATGTACAGTGTACATGTATCACAAGAAAAAAAAATGATTCTTATAACTCATGTATAAAGTTGTATTCTATTTTACAATTTTAAGACATGGAAAATATTGTAAAATTACTCTAAACAATAGATATGCAGGTTATTTGCATAGATTCCTTTTCCCATGAAATGTCCAATTAAACAAGACATATGGGTGTTTCTCATTAGACCTCATTTAAATGGTTTTGTTGCAGCTGTAAGTGTTTGGAAGGGTTCGATGGTCCGCGGTGTCAGGTGACCAAGCAAGGCTTTAATGGAACAGGCTACGCCATATATAACCCCCTACAGCAGTGCGAGAACTCCCTCACCAGCATCGAGATCATCACCACCAAACCCAACGGTCTGCTCCTGTACAGTGGGCCAGTCAGCAACATCGACGACAATGCTCCCCGAGACTTCATGTACCTACAGCTTATTGGAGGGTACCCACACCTGGTAATGGACCATGGGTCAGGAAACGTGACCTTGACCTTAAATGGCAATAATGTGGCCGGTCAGCGCAGAATGAATCCACTCAGTGACGGAAATTGGCACAGAATCGACATCAGAAGACAGGGCAAGGTGAGACTTTGATTGATGCTGATTATTGTTTGAGAGTTGTATAGCACTGATTAATTTGCTGTGTTTCACTCATGACCTGCCTGTGTGTATCTGAAGACTGTAGTTAGTGATGTTTACAATTGTTCACTGTCTGTCAGATGACAGTGTGAAGAGTACCACCTGATTTATGCTTTGTTTACTGTCACTCATGAATGTTCTGTTTTTGTAGTATGTGACATTGACAGTAGATCACTGTCTGTCAGCTGACAATTTAGAAGGGGAGGATCAGGACCGATCACCCTGTGAGACTAGTGGGCTGACGCGGGGCGAGAACATCTTCCTTAATGTCAACGCCCCCCTACAGATGGGCGGACGATACATAGCACCCAGTTATCCAACAGGTGTCACCAGCGAGAAATTCAAGGGCTGTGTCCGTAACATGAGGCACAATGGAGAGGTATTCTGGTTATAATGACTGTCTATATAATTTATAGAGTGAAAGATAGGGACAAACTTTGTAGTTCTCAGGCTGTTTGACAATTGGATTTTTTCCTATACCGGCATTTATAAAATGTATTAGATTAGATAATAATGCATTAAATTCAATTATTAAAAAATCACAAGGTTATTCGTATTGAATGGCAGAAAAATTCCTAATTGCAGTGTTTAGATTGTCTTCCTGTTGACATAACCATTTTTAGCTCACCTGAGCTGAAAGCTCAAGTGAGCTTTTCTGATCAAAATTTGTCCGTTGTCTGTCAGCGTTGTCATTGGCGTTGTCGTTGTTGTAAACTTTTCACATTTTCATCTTCTCCAGAACCACTGGGCAGATTTCAACCAAACTTGGCACAAAACATCACTGGGTGAAGGGGATTCAAGTTTGTTCAAATGAAGGGCCACACCCTTTTTAAAGGGGAGATAATTTAGAATTATTGAAAATTTGTTGGTATTTTTCAAAAATCTTCTTCTTAAAAAACTATTAGGCCAGAAAAGCTCAAACTTGTGTGGAAACATCCTCATATAGTGTAGATTCAATTTTGTTTAAATCATGGTCCCCAGAGTCAGGGTGGGGCCACAATTGGGGATTAATTTTTACATAGGAATATAAAGAGAAAATCTTTAAAAATCTTCTTCTCAAAAACTATTAAGCCAGAAAAGCTTAAACTTGTGTGGAGGCATCCTCAGATAGTGTAGATTTAAGTTTGTTCAAATCATGGTCCCCAGGGTCAGGATGGTACCACAATTGGGGATGAATATTTACATAGGAATATATAGAGAAAATCTTTAAAAATCTTCTTCTCAAATCTTCTTTTCACTCCGGAAAGCAGTAACTTGTGTGAAAGCACGGGTTGAGCAGATAAAAGTTTTATCAAACCATGATTCCCTATCAAGAAGTAAGGCCACAAAGTGGAGGGGGGGGGGTGTTATATAAGAAAAGAGAAAAATCTTCTTACAGGTACAACAACAAAAGGGGCTTGGTATTTACCATAAAAATATGTGGATAAAAATCAGCAGATTTTTAAAAATTTTTGAGCAAGATCTACTGTACTTAGTTATCAAGATATTTTGATTTTGATACTGTAATGCTAATTTGATCAGATGTTGCTCAGGTGAGTGATGTGGCCCCTGGGCCTCTTGTTTATGTTTTGACCGAGTGATCTCCCCATGATTTATGTTCATCTCCCCATGTAGACTGGACTTAACAAATTAACCTTTACCGGTAATTATTTCTTTCTACAGCTGTATAACCTATACACCAAAAACTTCTACCCGGGCAGCAAAGATGGCTGTCCAGAGGAAGACAATGCCTGCACTAGCTCTGTCAATCAGCTAAAGAAATGTGGAGACAATGGACGGTGTGAACTGGTGGCACTCCCTGGAACAACGCGGTGTGTCTGTAACCCAGGCTTCCGTGGTGACATTTGTGAAACAAGTGGGTTCCACAATTCAATGTTTATTTTTAACTTCCATGTTTAAAGCGAAGAAAATTCACGAGAATATTAAAATGATACCAACTCTTATCTAAAGTTGTGAGAGAAGTAACTTCAATACAGAGTAAGATCAGTTTTGTTTGCTTCCTTTTCACAGACACAACCCACAAGTTTTTCCTGAGCCAGAGCTACATGGACTGGGCGCTACAGCAGCAGTTCCGTGACAGTCTGGTCAGCAGGAGGATGGACGTCCAGCTGATTTACCGGACACGCGACACCAACGGCATGATATTCCACGTCACGGGCGAGGGCATCGGAGAATTTATCAAACTAGAGGTAGAGTCTAATGTTCCATCAGAAAATTTTAGCTTAGATTTGAAAGGTAACATGTGTTTGCCAGCAATGTTGCTTGTGTGCTCCAATGGATTTGTGAAATGATTGAATGTCCTTCATATTGTTTATTAATTAAGGTCTTCCGTTTCCAACGGAAGACCTTGTACTGATTCTGTTGGAAATTCTTCATTATTATTTTTCTTCTTCTTTTTCTTCTAGACGTTTCTTTAAACCTTAATATCTCGCTTGTTTTTCACCCGATTTTATTCAAATTTTCAGGTTCTTTTGGAAATGCCACTAGCTCACTATAGCACAAAACATTGTGAAATCGCTACTTCCGGTTTTGAGTTATTCCCCTTTGAGTATTTTTTTAGTGGGTCTCTTGTACTTGCAAAGGCTCCGAGTTGATCCGTAGCAAGTAGTTTTTATATACAAATCTTTAATGTAGACATCTTGAACGTTGTCCTCCCAGTCTTAAATGTTTGATTAATCCACGTATACTTCTTAAAAAATCACATCGAAATTTATGTTTAAAAAAATGCTAAATTTTGCTTACATCTTTGCTCCATAACTTTTTAGTAATAAATATTTCCTAAACACACATAGAACAAAAGTTGAGCCAAATATTAAGGGCTTTCATTGGATACCATAAAAAAGGGGCTAGCCCCTTAAATTATGGGTCTAGATCCCTTAAAAGTCTTTGCTTTATAACTCTAAAACGGTAAATTTTTCAATATGGGCGTCGCTGCAAAAAATGTTGTTTGTGATCTTATTAATCTCATAAATCTGTTTTTGTGATCGAGTATTGCATAATATGAGGGCAAACAGTATTACAAGTAGACCAGTATTCGCGGCAATTTGGCAAAGTTAACGAAATTCTTTGTGCGTATAAATGACATAAAGTTACCACAGAATGTATACCGGTTTATACGGGATGCCTTTATTCATAAGAATTTTTTTTAAGTATACATGCTTTTATTTGAGGACTATAAGTCATTTTTGTTAAGTTCTCATAGTGAACAATCCTTTAAAAACGCGAAACAGAAAATAAAAACATTCCATTTCTTTTCTAGTAAAACTCAAATTACGGATTAAAAAAAACAACTTCTATGTACTGTATTTTAGTTATTTTAATGCATGCAATTGAAATCTATCTGGGATCTGAGCTGCGTGTGTGTACCATTACGTAACCTTATCTTCCGCCCGCGGCCGAGGATATCGATCGCGGCAGGACTACCTAGCGGTCAGCGGTATCTACTACACAAGATTCGCTTCTGACGCATATGGGTTTGCTTAGCCGCAAACATATAGAATTGTTTTTGTAATTTTTGAATACATATACATGTAAGGTCTATGCTTCTTAAATTGAATAAAACGTTAGATTGTTAATTAATAAATCGTTCTGTTAATTAATAAAGGCAATGTCATACCCAATCTGAAGCATAATAAGACATAGAACAAATGTGGGTTTTTAAGTAAAAAAATTAACTTCTATTTGATACATTTTAATCATTATACTGCAAGCATTTCAAATCTTACTGGGTTCTGAGCGTAATCCATCCCTCGTCCGCGGCCGAGGAGATCGATCGCGGCTGGACTACCTAGCGGTCAGCGGTTATCTAATACACACGATTCGCGTCTTACATATATGTGTTTATTTAGCAGCAAACACAAGAACTGTTTTAAGTTTATGCCGGCTATAAAAGTTTCTTCATCTTCAATTGATTTAATGAAATGATAGAGTGTAAATAAAGAAAGCGTTCTGAAAAATGATAAAAGCGATATTATTCCAAATCAGAAGCATCGTCAGACATATATCAAGGTGAGTTTGTAAGGTTTAAATATTAGTATTGTTAAATTGTACAAATAATGTTTAATGTTTAAGATCAAAACAAAATACCCACAAAGATTTACCCTTTAAATGATAATCATCCCTCGCACATGGCCGGGGAGATACCGCGGGAGTGGACAAGTGATCCGCGGTAGTTTCTTGTGCTTCTATCTTATCACTCGTGCATGTTTATTGATAGTCTGTACGAACACCACTATTAAATTGTTTGTTTTATTTTCATTTCAACTACATTGGTTTAAGATGTAACCATAAATGTATCTTACTTGTACAGTTGATTTGGCTTTGGTGTAAACGATAGTGCATAAAATCATATAGAAACTTGACCATCAATGAAATAAAAGTAAGACATCAGCCCGAATCTGAATATGCAATTAAGGCTAATTGTTTATTTAAAAGATTAAATACAATACAACGCCGAGATTTTGACCGGTACGTGTTAAATCAACTTATGTTTCAACATAAGATTAATATATTTACCCATGATTATTTCCGTTTATAAATGCTGAAACTTTTTACAGACTTTAAAACTTTTGAGACAATATTATCTATATATTTACTGGTGTGAGAATTAATATTCGACCAACACAAAATCGTGTAAAAGTAAAAGAAGTTTTCTTAAGAGTTGTACAAAAATTTAGCAGGGTGTACAAAGTAAAAGTGAATTTAAAAAAATCAAACATTCTCAACGTTCAAATCAAATCAAATTAAAATCAAAGTTCCGTGTTACAATATAACATTTATGTGGTAGGTGCTGGCACGATAAAAGATTTGTGCGGAATTGAGGGAATCAGTGGTTATTTTTCAAAATATTCATATAATTTTTAAACAAGTTTTGTTTTGATTCTAGCGGTCACTTGATCACCTTTATAGTTCTTCTGTATGATCGTTTGTTTCATTGTAAAAACAAACTCATTGCTGTGCTGCCCATACCCCCCCCCCCCCCCCCCCCCATCGTCAGACATGAATAAATGGTTGGTTTGTAAGTCTAAAATGTTTTAAAAACTGTACAAATAATGTTTTAAATCAACAAAAAAATGATGATCATCCCGCACACATGGCCGAGGAGACCCTGTCTGTCATATTTTGTATACATGGAATGATAAGAAGCTAAAATTTTACACAAAGATTGCTTGTGACATGTACTTTAATATGTTCTGACTTGAACTTTGATCATTTGCGCAAGTTCAGTGTCACTATATGAAAAAGAAGCATCCATTATTTTCTAATAGAGAAATACTTTAGTTATGATTTTTTTTTCTTAGTGGGGAGAGGAGGAATTATTTGTGAGGTTGCTCACAGAGCCGCCAGTTGGTCCACAGAGAGCACTCTCCCCCTTTCTCGCAACCAAAATTCCCTTAAATTAACATAAAGGAAATTGAATTTTGGGGCATTGTTCCCCCCTCCCCCAACACACATTTTAGTAGAAGGCAATACAAATTTTTATGGCAAATTGAAAACAAATTATATTAAACAAAATAAGTTATAGCTGCCTCACAACTCCCCCTCCCCTACCACTACCAAGGATTAGATTTTGATGATTTTAGTATTTTGTTTCTTTTATTTGCTTGTTAATACATTTCGGATAAATTTGTTCACCGAAGCAAAAACAATGCTGAGTGCTTGAATGGCTAAACATTATACGGAGAGTTGTCCCTCCCGCTGAGCACCTCTCATACAGCGCACCCTCAGGATGAAGAAGGCGTCATCGTTTATTTTTGATTTTCTGAACTTACTTTTATCATATTGACAATCCAGTCTGATTAAATCAACACTATTCTGCTTACATTTATCAGGGTCTGATAGGTATCGATAACAGGTTATCTTCACATGATCTCCATATTTGCACACAACCTTAATATACTCTCAGTTACCAAATACATGACTTTATCTGTTAATGAGAAGTGCAACTCTTCAATACTCAGTCTGGGGGTTACATAGAAAGCAGGCATGAATTAATTTGCCTGTCTCTATTTAAAAAGTTCCAATAAATTTTCTAAAGCCCTGATTGGTCAGAGGTTTAGGTCGTGTGAAGATGACCCCTTATCAATACCTGTCAGACCCTGTAAGGAGAAGAAGGAAGCTTTTAATCAGACTGATTGAAAATCCTTTTCCAACAGGAAGCTGCAACGGAAGACCTATTCGTTGCTTTGCAACGAGCTTGGCTCTAGTTTTTTTTTCCTGATTTTAGATTGTGGACAATGTAATACAAGTCTTATACAATCTTGGAGATGGCAACAAAGTTTTACAGATGGTCAATGTGACAGCGGCCGACGGTTTTTGGCACACCCTGTACTTCCAGCGCCGGGGGCGGAGCATTGTTCTGTCCCGGGATGGAGGGGAGGGTCCAATGTATGCGGAGACCATTGCCGACTCCAAACACCAGGAGCTGACCGTCAAACAGACCCAGATCTATGCAGGGGCAGAGGTTAGCTACGAACACTCCAAGGTCATTGACCAGACCAACTCCAAGGACCTGGAGAACTGTGAGTGTCACCTAAAAATCAGTGACTTAAACTAATTGCTATGAATTTACATCTCCATAACAATAAATTTTACTAATTTCAAGAAAACTGATGACAAAAATTTTTATGATACCTACTAATAAGTATACATATATTTTATTATCTTTTATACAAGTATTTACAGGTTAGTAATTCTGAAAAAAAATTGCTTTCTTTACCTCAATACAAGAGGGTTTGAAACAGTTTGAAAATGCTTATACGTATAAAACTAATTGTTGGTGTGATTATTTGTAGCTTGTCTGACCGACATCCGTATGGATATGAAGTGGTTCCCAATGACGGCGGCAGAAAACGCTCAGAACGCGGACATCAAGCTGGTTGATCAGGCGGAGACCAGGGACAGTTGTCTACGTGACGACTGTGCAGGAAATATCTGTGGCATCAACGGCATGATCTGTGTCCCCTTGTGGGGCATGCATAAGTGTGTGTAAGTAGTCTTCAGAAGGAACATCAATGGAAATACATCAATATCTCTCTGTGGTGTATACCTCATCTTAGTCTTGTATAAAATGCATTTGTATCCGTAAAAACAAAGTTTCAACTAGATTGCAGATGATTTAAGTATGACACCTGTTGTATTGAGCTCTAGCCAGTGTGTTGACCTCTGATCTCTCTCTACAGGTGTCCCGCCCATCACCGGGAAGTGGGTTCATCCTGTGTGTTCATTGACTACTGCCAGACCTCCCCCTGTCATCACCTGGCTACCTGTGTGTCAGACATCAACAACAAAGATTTTGGCTACACCTGTAGGTGCCCAGAGAACATGATGGGACGGCTATGTAACATCTTCACGAAGGCAGTAGAGGATCCAGATCAGCCAAACAATGCGATGATTATTGGCGTGGTCATCGGCGTGGTCCTGCTGCTCAGTAAGTCCTTCATAATGCCAGGCTCTTTAGTAACCGATGTGTGGTAAACACCCAACATTATTGATAAAAAACAGATACATGTACACGTATTTACATAATTTGTATTTCTCTTTATTATAAAATGTACATACCATTTTATTAAGTCTTAAAATTGTAAAAAAAAAAATTTCCATTATTAGAACAGATATATATTTTATGATATGTGGAAAAATACTATCTATTATAGAAAAGGCATGTACAATGTAGAAAAAATTCTTTCTATTATTCTACCTATTATAGATAAAGAACAGATTTAATTTTTTCTGTCTGTATAGGCAAATTACTAGCATAAGATTATGTAATTATGCCCAGATGGCTTATAACATGCACATATACGGGAATGGTCTGTTAAGAAAATAACATTTATCGTGCAAGATTGCAGATGTTTTGGATATTTAATCATGTTTATTTCGGAAATGACAGAGATAATAATTATATTTAATAACATTTCAGTTCTGGTGATCATCGTGGTTTTCTTGTTAATGAGAGCTCGAAACAAAGCAACTGATCAGAAAAATATCCTGAATTACGAGAGAGAGGACTACGACATCCGAGAAAACATTGTGGACTACGATGAAGACGGAGCAGGTAAATGGAGATCATTCACACACTGTAAATAAAGGGAGATCATTCACACACAGCAAAATCTGTAGATGACTTGATACATCCTTGTGTAAACCTTTAACAGGGAACTCTTAGGGAATTGTAAAAATTATGATTACTGATCAACTCCTTATGATAATAAGTCAGCAATATAAGCTATAAATAGAGGTCAAACAAAATGATTGAAACTGTGTGTTTTTAGATAGTGCTAGACTTGGACATAGTCATTAATTTATTGCATGACTGTGTGACTGTGTTTGTGCACACTTTATTGATCGAGTTAAATATGCAGTCATGCTTTCTTCTCCTAACAGGTGAAGACGATCATGAAGGATATGACATAAACCGACTGAGAAAACCTGCTGACATGACGCGCATGGATAAACCAATAATGGCCGCCCACAGTCGACCTCTCAAATGTAAGTCATAAAAACTCAAATGTAGGTCATATAAACTCAAATGCGAGTCATCAAAACTCAAATGTAAGTCGTATAAACTCAAATATGAGTCATATATACTCACCCCTCAATTGTAAATCCTATATACTATCTGACCGTGTCCCAATGCAATAAGATAATATTGACTACATGTACTTGTGGGTAATGATGTTCTTTTACGTTATGCTGACAGCTGGCCAGCCAGGAGGAACGATAGGAGATTTTATAACAGATCGTCTTGACGATGCTAACATTGACCCTGATGCTCCTCCCCATGACACACTCCGAGATTTCCAGTACGAGGGAGAGGGAAGTGATGCGGGCTCATTGAGTTCCCTGAACACGACATCGTCAGGTGGTGACCAAGACTACGACTTCCTGAACGAATGGGGACCAAAGTTCTCTAAACTCGCAGACATGTACAATAATTACGAGGATGATTCTGATCAGTGAGGTCCATAAAACACCAAATACTACAAGTCGCAGCAGTCATCTCTTCCGAATCAAAAGTTTTCATTGATTCTTGTTGCAAAATGTTTTGAAAAAATGCTCTGTACTCATATTCCCTGAACAAATGGAAACTGATCAAACGATGAATGATTCAAATTTCAAATTACATGATACTGATTTTTAGTTCATTCAGAATATGAAAAATTAATTAGAAATGTTATTTAATATATGCATTTACATGTATCCGTTTATTTTAGTTAGGACAATACTCATTGAAACTGTGTTTACACATAAGGGTATATGAGATTTACTTTGTACAAGACTCAAGATCAATTTTACTGTGGATTTTGTAAACTTTTATACAGATGTTTTTGTATTATGTGTCCATTTTAAATGGATGAATCACTTTTGTAGAATATTTGTCCATTAATCAGTCCAACTGTCTCTTATGACGCTAATCTTACTCCCTGGTTACCGGGCTCTGTGTGTGAGTGAGGCTGTCTCTTATGACGCTAATCTAACTCCCTGGTTACCGGGCTCTGTGTGTGAGTGAGGCTGTCTCTAATGACGCTAATCTAACTCCCTGGTTACCGGGCTCTGTGTGTGAGTGAGGGTCACAGCTTTGCTAGGTGTTGTCATGGTAACCTACACAAACAAACTGTGATAGCCAGCCCTGTGTAGTATGTCTGTGTGTCTGACAGTGCTATTTGTACATTTCTGTAGCTATTATTTGTAAGCAAGTTATGAATTTGTATGAATGAAGATGAATGCTGCAATTTTGTAGTATATTTTTTTTTTCAAACTTTGACATTACTAGGTAGTCTTTGTTTATTTAAATGTTTTGTATAAATCATACAAACTATGCAGATCTGTACCCGATTAATGCCATTAACACCCCCAATTTTTTCATTCTGATTTGATCACATCAATCCACTGCTGAATAAACGAGTCATTCACCATATTTTATCAGTTCAGGGGTGTGGTTTACCATAAGTATCATCGTGTGAATGTCGCATAACTTGTTTTACTGGAGAAATCCTTTGTACTGATAGAGTAGGTTCTGATAGACTTATGTTTCCAATATGTTCTGTCACATTCCAACCATCCAAACCAGGATTTTTTTTTATTCTGATGAAATTTGTGCATATCATGTGTTTTTTTTTCTTTATGCCTTCATAGTACTGTTTTTTTTGTAGATAAAAGTCATAATATTTTTCTATTGTTTATCATTTAAATTATTGTCAAAACATATTTTAGAAATTAAGATTTTAAAAATAAATTTTTCTACAGATAAACATTGAGTTGTTTTCTTATGTCCAAAGCTGGCTCCCTGTTTATTGTCACCTTTGAAATACAAAACCTACATGTACCAGTAAGGTAGACAAGATTTAAACAGACAAGAAATGGTAACCATTAAGGGCTGCATATTCAATATTCTAATGAAATCCAGTTATTTTAGTTCTAAATCTAAAAGTAAACCAAAAGGATAATTCTTAAAGACAAGAAACTATTAAAAACAAAACAGTTCATTTAATTGACCATGATCTCTGATAAAATTAATCTTAGGCCATTTTTTAATGAAATTCTAAGATTCATGTACATTTAGCAAATAAAATATTATACTCTCCATTCAGAACACAAAGAAGGAGTCAATTGCTTAGAAATTCTATATGGCAAATGTCCACTAGCTCTCAATATATAGTATGTTGATATACAAGACAATGCCAGTCACTGAACATATATAATACTGATGTCTGAAGGGACTGTGAAATGTGGGCGCTCACTTCTTCTTAAAGATTCTACGGCATACAACATTGTTCACATAGATAGTCTGCAAAGAGAAAAAGCAAACATTTATCAAATGAATCTTATTAAATTATTACATTAATTCGCTTGTATAAAAATTGTTGGAACAAATAAACAATCTTATTTCAGTCAGATTGGATATTTATATACACACATACCGGTATTTATATATACATGTAGTAATAAATCCAAAACAAAGGTATTTGAAAGTGTTAAAGAGGTTCGCTCCTCAGGTTTTGGGTAGCTATTTTGGGTCACCTCTAGTTTGAAAATTCTGCATCACATATTAATTCTAGTAGTATATTTATATTTTACAATGCCAAATAAACTTAATTGAATAAAATTGTTTTAAAAAAAATTCATTTTTACAGAGTTTAGTAAGGGACTTTATTTTGTGGCGGAAGGTTTTCAAGAAAGAAATGAACAATTTTCATAACTCATTAGTTTTAGAGTACTGTTACTTTAGCTTTCTAATTTTCAGCACAGACCAAACTTCTGGATAGTTTGTGTATTATGATATATTCATGAAGTTCTAATAAACATATTTAAACATTAATATTTCTATCGATATATTTTGGCATATTTAGCTTATATTTCATAGAAGTTAAGAAAAAATGAACTCCAATTTTGGCCTGAAATTAGCTTATTTCATGCTATATCTCAAGTTTTTTAGATGTGACCCCTACTTGTTTTACTTTTAAATGAGACAATAAATGTATATCTATTTGTATGCAAAGTTTTGGAAAGATGACTACTATAATTTTTTTTATTTGCGTTATAATTTGATTACTCCAAAATTTTGTAACATCTGTTGTGTGTTCTTTATGTACTGACCTTTGAGACCACCAGTAGAGCAAGAATTTTTAAACTCTGACTTAGATTTTACTTTTATAGTCACTACATGTGTTCAACCTCATACTGTATAAAAATCATAACTAAATAATAGTTCAAACTATAAATATTTGTTTGATTTCTTCAAATTATCAATTTCCATGTCAAATTTTAGCAAATATTTCAGGAAAATTATCATTTCTGTTTGAAGCCCAATATTTCCAAAAAATGGCATGTGACATGGGTCACAAATAAAATAAATGAACATTTTAGGTCCCCATCTTTATATCCAAGTGGTTTTCGGATGATTGACATTACTATTATTTCAGGTGCCAACCTCCTTAAATGAACTAGACCAGAAATTGATAAAAACAGGCTAATTAAGTGACTGAATCTCAAGTAGTTAAAATATAAAAATACGAGGACACAACCCATCAGCTGCTTGTAGAAACTCTGCAACATAAAACATCATAATCCAGTAATTCCACAGAGATAAGCGGGGAATTACATATATTAGTATTCCACGGAGAAACAGTGCGATGTACTTGATGTTGGATTTACACAGACTCTGTGCAGGTTATAATTTCATACATAGAAGAGCAAACTACAGTAAACCCACTAATACTCGTGCAGACTTTATTCCACAATTTACAGGAGATAATCTGGTTTTAATTTTTGCTACCAAGCCATATCTGCACCCATTTTGGTTATGACAACCTTACAACAAGAATTTGTTTGCAACAAGAAATATTAGCAAGGACAAGGCTCTTGCGAAAATTTCTCGTACACAAATTAAGTTTGGTTTACAGAATGTTATAGAACACTGATACTGACGTGTGCATTTCTATGTTAATTAATGGAAGCGTTAAGAAGAAGCAAGCAAATTACTTCATAAGGAATAGGTGCATAATGGAGAAATCACTAATGTATGCGAGACATTGCGAGTCAGGGGTTTGTTGGTTAGATACATACATGTATATAGGGGACTGATGTAAGATGCTAGGCTGCTGTGTGTGTGTTCCTTTTTTTGGAGGGGGGGGGGGAGTGGGTAATTGGGCAATGGGTTGGTTATAGGTTGATTAAAACGGGGTTGATGTCAAATTTTGTGCTGAGGTTTGAATGATTTTTTTCTTTTTTTGGGGTGGGGGTGGGGGTGGGTTAATTGTTTGGTTGGTTGGTTAATTGGTTAGATAAGTACCATGATTAGCTCCCCATCCACCACCTCTCTCTCTACCCGAGTGGCCTTGCCGTTGGACCCCTCCACCGGTTTAGCCTCGGTGATTAGTTTCCCATCCTTCCATGTGACCAGGGCCTGAAACAGGGTCAAGTGTTAGTAAACAATAAACAAAGTGTACCATGATGAGCTGGCCGTCCACCACCTCACGAACGACCTTCGTCTCTTTGGCCTTTGACCCTTCTGTTGGTTTGGAATGAGTAACTAGTTTTCCGTCGGTCCATTTCACTACCGCCTTAGAAAAGACAATTTAAAACAAGTACATGTATATTCATTACAGCTGCAGGGTAACAGAAGTAATACAAACGGAAATGATTCCACTTCAGATTTCTTGAGTGTACTTACAATACAGTTAATGAATGGGAGTATATTAAGTTCTATCATCACAGACACTTCATGATCATGGTGATGCAACATACACAAGGATAATACTGACTGCATGTATAGAATACAACAGGAGAATCAAACAGCCATACATGTGATATGTACAGGCTGTATGCAAAATGTACAATTTTGTCATACCCATTCAGGGTGTCCAGGCTGACACAAAAATTGCAGGAAAATGACAATTTGTTCCGTTTTTTTAACTCTATTTACTACATTCTGTCATTTTATAGGGGTCTTCTAAACTAAATCTTGTTGTAATATTTCGTCACTTGAGAGATGTGTCCCAGAGAAAAAGACACGAATCAGAACCAGCTGACTATGACAAAGACAGGCGTCATATTAAGTTTAATCTGACAAGCTTTACTGATTTCCCTTGGGTAAAAGGCAGTGAGGATGAACCTCCCATTGAAATTTTAAAGTCTGTAAAAATGGCCTGTAACTTGTAATGTTACATGCTTTAATGTACAGCAATAAAGTGAACTGTATTTGATTATATTTTGTTGACAGTTTTTGTACAGTTTTTGTACAGTTTTCAAATGGGCAGTGTACAGTTTTTTCACCAAAATGAGGTTTTTTTTTCATACTACCCGTAGGTCTTGTAATTTTTTGGGGCTAGAAACTTATCACAAGTATAATGTCTGAACAGCAACAAAAAAGAGAGTGTTACCTTCACCTTCTAGTCTTACCTACACAGAACTGAGCACGCTAGCAATGGGCAATTAAACGTCTTATCAAATACAAGAAGTTATCAAATTTCAAATAATTCACAAAACTTTTCAGTTAAAATAACAAGTGCACTTCAGATATAGAGAATAGGTCCTTTTTCAGTGCCATTTTTATGTAGAAAATATCAAAAAATGGCTTTTTTCCCATAATATTTAAGCACTGATGGATACTTCTGATTTATATGCACGCTTAAATTTACCAAAATTAGCATACAATTTAAACAATTGAGGATTTTAAAATGCCAATAGATAATCGAAATCCGGAAAAATCGTACCTATCTATTCTATTTAGAACCATTTTAACAAGAGCTTGTTAAACAGCAATGTGACTAATGCATGTCTATTTTATTAATAGCCAATCAGCCATGGCACTTTGAAATCAACAAGATTTTTGTCTGGCTTTTGAGCTAAGACTATGCAATCGGTGCATATTTCGCTTCATTTTTAACTTGTTTTGACGCAAGAAATAGATAGCTACGTCCTAGTGAAACTCCAAGGTCTTGTTAAAATGGTTCTAAATCAGAGGGAGGAGATCTGAGTCAGACATTTAAATCAACATTTTTCTGTTGGTGGATCGATTTGTGCGTTTGCTGAATTATACGTCTGAAAAAAATTGAATACAGCTTTGAAGTTGCATATTACCATAGTGATCAAACAAATATTCCTGACCATACAAAGTTGATGGAAAGCGATTTAAAACGTGCCAGTCTTTTACAGTGAGCACAATTGACAAGACTACCAGAATAGAACCCACGTGACTGTTTGAAATAATTTATTCCATATATTAATGGTTCAAACATTAGACACGCAGGTAATAGCTGCCACTTGTTTTAGGAAAAACCTTGAAATTTTCATACGTTTTTTAGGTACCAGCCTAATGTTGTACAAACTTCTTATTTTCACAGGAGTTTTCTAAATGTATAATCTGTCTTTTATCATTTCCACAAATGCTGACAGTAAACAAAGGCTTTGAATTGAATGCCCGTCCTCGATTTACTACATGTATTTAGAATCATGAATGTCAGCTGACCCCTAGGCCAAAATAAAATTAGTGTTTGTTTGGAATTGCCTCCCGCCTCATTCAAATACCCCCCGCTGATAAAATTTTATTAGCAAAAAATAAAAAACTTTTTTTTATATGGAGATTTTTATTTTTTTACCAATTTTTAATTAGTTAAACTTCAAGTTTGAAAAATATAAAAAATATTCCCTCCCTCCCTCCTGGGTCTGGAAAACCCCAGGCGGCAATTCCAAACAAACATTTTTTTAAGGATGGCCCTACTATGTTGTAAAGCTTGTGCTATTTATATACACTAAATTCGGCGCTTAAACTTCTTCTTATGGTTTAAATATCAATAGCTGATGTGAGATAAAAAATTATGCTTCATTTTTTCACTTTTTACCGGGGCCCATAATTGCACTTGTCCTTTACAGCTCATGTCATATTTTACTGACAGTTTGATAAATCATTAGTTGTACTCTTGATTGACCTCTTGACCTTGCCAACAAATCCCTAACTCCTGGCTTCTACACTTTACAGCTTTAAGTATTTTATGATTTTATGAGTATTAACTTATCAAGAACCTCTTTATTTTGGAAGAAAGAGCTAATAAATCTGAGGGTGTCAGGATTCACTCCCTAGAATAGCAAAATACTGTAATGTCATCGTGGGAACCTGGCGGGATCTTTATCCAACATTGAAAACATGGTAAAGTAAAAAGTAAAATCCCACACATTCCAATGATGGTAATGGATATCAAGAATTTGTTCTGTTCATTGTTGTTCATTCTTATCTAGAACTTTGTGTTCATTCTAATCTTGAAATCTGACCCATAAGTAGCATGTTATAAATAACAATGAGGTCCATTGTGAGTGTTGTTTTGCCCCTCATTTATTCAATACCCCCTCTCCCTTCTGGTTTTATATCCCTGTCCATAGTTACCTTCATGGGGTTATCCTGGGGGTCATTGGACTCCACCTCCGTGTCGAGGTGGAACTTGTGGTCCGAGTCTTTGGGTCCCTTCGTGTTGATGCGGACTTGTCCATCTTCCACGGAGATTGTCATGGTGCTACTAGCGGCCGCCGCCAATTTCCGCAGGACGAAATTCACCCCTACAATGATTCAAACTCCCAGGAATCTCAAAAATACTGGTGTTACCAAATAAAGACAAAGACTGACACAAACTTCACTCCAGACTCTTTGAAATCATAGTATCATTGACTTACTGCCTCAATTTTAGGTGATAATTTTTAAATGATCAACTGTATAATCATACTATTAGTAAGCAGAAATTTAACACAATAAAAACTAATGAGTAAATGTATTTATTTCCTATGTTCATTGTAGCTTGGCTAATGAGCTGGGTGTAAATTTCCATAGACCCGACTTGAGCCAAGGGTAAAAAAAATGTGACGTCACAATGCATTAAATGTGTAAATGGCATATCTTGAAAGTGTAATACACCCTTGATTGGACATGGGAAACAGATTTATGTGGTTTACATGGGAAATAAATTCATTATCCAAGTCCAGTCAAGGGTGTATGAGGATTTACCCCGGGTCGTATTCCATACACCCTTCAGTCCTCGGCCTCAGGGTGTATGAAATACAACCCAAAGTAAATCCCCGTACACCCTTGATTGGACCTGAATAACAATATAAATGATTATTTAATTTAAATTTCTTTTCAATATTTACAAAAATTCTGTACATGCAGAGCATATACCTAAGTACTATCAGTTACATAGTCATGTAGTAACCAGGTACGGAATGATACCTGGTTAGTAAATGTCATACCTGGTGAGGCAAATCTGAGCAGCTAGGTATGAAATATACTAACCAGGTATCATCCCTTACCCGGTCACTACATGACTAATTGTAATGATTACCGGTATATCTTATCTTACGGACTGCCTTTATGTAAATGACATAAAAATAATTAAACAATGAATATCAAGCGTTACAAGTTTCAATTTTGGTACAAAACCTGACATCACTATACTCTAAGAATGATGTCTTAATGCTCAAACGGAGTAGTATTTCGTGCTGACTGTGTATGGAATATACATGGCTGTTAGCCAATGATTTCCTTAAAAATTAGCAGGAGGTAAGATAAATGTATTATATTTGTAGTTGGCATTGGTGACATATATCTCCTTTTTACATGCATGCAATTTCGGCAGTGTGCTCAGTGTGCAGCTTTAGACAATATTTAAAACAGTTCTCAAGAAATGTTCTTGACCATCACTGACACAATGAAATCATTCTGTTTTCATTATTTACTCAGGTTAATCTAATAGCATAAAATTTCAAAGGAGAAGATTAAATCTTCTCTTCCTAAAAATAATTGTATGTGATAAACTGTTGTCATGGTAATTAGGTCAGAGCCTATATGATAAGTGGCGTTTGACCTAATTACTGGAGGGTAGATCGCCATCTCAGACCCAACACAGTAAAGGGAGCCTGGGGATATGTAAGGAGACCCCCCTGTCTATGATTAGAGAAAGAGAAAGTACAAGTACAAGCTGCTCCTTTAACTCTCCCCCCTCCCTGCGACCGCCCTAAACCCTCAACATTCAAATTCCCTCACACCATAAGAAACAAATCAGTTAATCCGTCACATGCATAACAGTCCCTTTATCATCTTCTCCCTTTATATGCAACATGTGCAATGGGTAGTTTTTTCCCAGGTGTGATCATTAATTCCCAACATCCAGGTGAAAACATGGAAAACGGGTCACACTCACCTATTTCTTTCAAGTATTCGTCCAGATTCTCATTCTTCTGCAGTACCCAGACCCCAGCGATTGAGTTCTCGATTTCTGCCAGAGCCATGTTTGTAGCGATGTCGGTTGAAGGCTTACGATACAAAGGTCCAGCGCACGGACATTGCCCTCGGCGGAGTGATGTTATAGTCTGGCCCTCAGGTGATAGGACGACCGGTGTGATAAAGTGGGACAACGACGTCGGCGATAGGCGCACGGCAGAGTTAAATACCAAATAGGGGCCTAATTATAATCGTTGTCAATGCACTGCATACAAGATAAACACATGTAAGGGTAATACTAAAACAGGTTAGACATAAAATATGGGTCTTTAAACACTACGAATCATATATATATATAAATCAATCCACGACAAAAAAAGAAAAAAAACCCACAAACATATGTAGGCCTAGGCTACTGTGAAAGTGTAGAATGATATCAAGAAAAGTGTTTGTTTGTCTGTTTTGGTGGGTTTTTTGTGTCGGGTTGTTTATAATTTCTGTCAAATACAAAAATTCTACAAATTTTATCTTAAAAAGAGGGGCAACTCTTCAAAGAAAGTAGATCTGCAGTCAATTACGCTAAAAAGTCTATTTAGAAACTATTTCTTTCAATAATGATTAGTACATGTATTTGTAAAGTGAAGTTAGAAAGGATAAATGCACGGAGTTATCTTGTTGTGATCACACTCTAATATAGGAGGGTTTTTTTTTAAAAGTATTTAATGTTTTATCTCTTTATTTGGTAAGAGTTATCTGACTTCAGCCATAATAGTCTATAGTTCCCTCATTGTCAATGTGCCGCATTCAGCATGTATGTAAAACTCGAACAAGATTGGGGTTAAACAGTAGAACTAAACATTTTGACAGGAAATTTTTTTTTTTATAACAACTGTTTTTATTACCCCAGAACATGTAGAAGTATTCTTATAGCCAAGGTTGGGGAGCCTTGGAATCTATAAGTTAACATTATCTCTGATATACTGAAAAAAATTTTGGAACAGGGTGTTTTTACAAATAGCATCATTCATACACCCATTCATTCAGTTGCGTGTATATGCACATTACTCTACATCATAATCAAGTACGAAAAATCAGCATTTTACAATAAACAAAAATAAGGTACTTTGTAATATCTCAGATCATAGGGGCAAAAGGCTTAAAATCAACAATCATTATTAAAGGACAGCCTCGCCCATCTTACATGAAATTTCTCTAATTCACAATTTTTCGTGTAAATAAATTTTTCACATTTGTAATAATAAAGTATTTCACGTTTGATTCCAGTAAAGGAGGGTAATTCTTTTCTACTCCTTTTTCTATATATATATATATATATGTCTCTTTACAATACATATTATTATATTAAAAATGTTATAATATTTGTAGTATCTACCAAATATAACATCTATTTTATTCAATGGTATATCTAATTCAAATTCTTCCTTCATCCAAACTAGTAAATTATCCCAGATTTCACTCACATATTCACATTCCCAAAAAAAGATGACAAAGAGTTTCTGCATTATATCTACAAAATGTACATAACTCTGATTCAACTATTCCTATCTTACGTAAATAAGTATTAGTCGCAATAATTCGATGTACAATCCTGTATTGAAACCATCTTAATTGTACGTCGTTAGTTATTTTGAAAAATAATAAATTTTGTCTTTTCCACCATATGTTATTTACATTCATGTCTAGTTCCTTTTCCCATTTCAATTCTGATTTTGGTTTTTTCCATTTCTCATCAATAAAAATGTCATAAAAGTCTCTTGAACCTTGTTTATTTTTCCTAATTATCCGTAAAAATTCTGGATAATATGGAATATTTTGAAGAATAGTTTCTGTATCATAGTTTAACCGTAACTTTTTAATACAATCTACAATTCCTAAGAAATGTGTAAACGGAGGTTTAATATCATATTGGTTACAGAATTGTTCGTATTTCATTATTGTACCATCATTGTTGAAAAAATGTAGTATTTGATGTACACCTTTTAAAACCATTGCTTATAAAAGACATATTTGTTATTAAGGATCCTCGACACCCCGTGACTTCTACTTTTTATGACAGTACGTCACAACATGGCGATTTCAACTCATTCAGAAACAGTTTATATCGCCAAAACTTGTTGACTATCTCTGTGGCGCAACGGGTCTAGCGTCGGTCTACCAACCCGCAACTCCCGAGTTCGAATACAGCAATGATTTTTACTTTTTATGAAGAGCGGTAAAATTTAAAAAGTTGATTTTCCCTCAAAATTGAAAGTTTTTGTGTTAATTTTCAAGTCGAACACATACTAAAATTCCATATCTTTAAGTATTTTAGAAGCATGGGCTTGTATGCAAAACTTCTCCCGAGTGTGTGGAGGATCCTTAATACATATAGACTCATTAAACCATATCGGGCTTAAAATTGCTAATTCACTGTCAGTACATTTTCTCAGCTCAAAAAATGACAAAAAAAAACATCTTTCCAAAATAGATTTTTACAAGTTTTTGACAGTTGATATAGTATTTGTCTTCCAAAAATTGTCATATTTAAAATATTTGGAAAAGTACTTATTATCAAGTCTTTCCAACTTGACTGACAAGCATCATTAACAAATCTACGTATCCAAGTGATTTTCAAGCTTTTGCAAAAAGAATCGAGACATATCATTCTTAGCCCACCCTTTTCATAACTTTGAATAATGCTACTTTTGGCTACTCTTGATGTTTTTGAATTCCATATGTAATTATAAAAAATTGTTTCAATTTCCTTTATATGTTTTCTTGGAGGATTGGGAAGACTTATTAAGAGATGCGTAATTTTTGGAAGAATCAAATTTTTAATTACTGTGATACGTCCTGCTGTAGATAGCATTCTTCTAGACCATGCGCTTAATGATAGTTTCATTTCATTGATTTTTGGTTTAAAGTTTAACTCGTACATATATGTATTATCTAAGTTTACACAATAAGTAATGCCTAAAACTGTAAATGGTTCCTGAGATCAGTTAACTTTTTCAAAATCCTTGAAATATTCATTTGATTTGTTTGATAAGGGTCCTATTTTTACACACTTAGTTTTATCATAATTAGGTTTTAGTCCTGAGTATTTTGCATATTCATTAACCAAAGAAAGTGCTAACTTAATTGAATTTTTCGAACCTTTTAATAATAACACTGTGTCATCTGCGTATTGTAGTAATTTATATTCTTTGTTCATTACACTAATCCCTTCAATTAATATATTGTTAATATATTGTTTCTTATCATAAGGCCCATTATTTCCGCACAAAGTATAAACATATATGGTGAGATAGGGTCCCCTTGTCTACATCCCCAGCCCATATTAAAAAATTCTGAAAATATACCATTTTGTATCACACAAAGTTTTGCATTATTAAATAAAGTTCTTATTGCATTTTGGAAATTCTCACCAAAAAAATGTTAAAACTTTAAAAATTAATTTCCAAGAGACTGAGTCAAATGCCTTTTCAAAATCAAGTAAGAGAATTAGACCTGGGGTATTAGTTTCATTGCAGTATTGTATAATATCATAAAGTAGTCTGGAATTCTCCCCGATATATCTCCCTGCTAAAAAACCTTTTTGATTTTCGTGGATTATATCAACAAGAATGGGCTTCATACGGCAAGCCAGGACACTTGATAATAACTTATAGGTTACATTAAGAAGTGAAATTGGCCTCCAATTTTTAAGATATTCTCTGGGTTTTTGTCCTTTTGGTAGGATTGAAATGATTCCTTGTGTTTGTGAGCGAGAAAGGATACCAGAATCAAGACTACATTTAAAGGAATTAAATATATAAGATCCAATATCAGACCAAAAAAAATTTTTAAAATTCTGCTGTAAATCCATCTGTTCCTGGTGATTTATCATTTTTAAATAGTTTTAATGCCTCTAATATTTCCTTTTTAGTTATTTCTAATTCTAATTGATTTCTCATACTTTCTGTAACTTTTTTACATCCTTTTCCATTATTACTTCTTGAAGATTTACCTCATCAAGTAAATGATCTTTATTCTCATACAATGACTTATAAAATTTTTTTATTTCATGTAAGATTTCATTTTGATTATTGATCTCTACTCCTTGGTCATTTATTATCTAGATATGTTTTTATTTATATAGTTTCTTTTTTCAAGTGCAGCAAAATATTTAGTAGGTTTTTCTCCTTCCTCTACAGGAAATATTGTACAGGAAATATCTATGTAAATTTAAACTGTCACAGAATGCAAATTGAAGTGGGTAGCAACATCCCTAGAGAAGATCGATTGTGTTCTAACAGTATATATATGATGAAACTCATTTTTGATTACATGTGAAAAATATGATCATCAAAGAAAAGAAATATTTTCAGAAAATCTTAATTTTGTGGGCAAAAAACTATATAAAATGAGTTAAATTTGGCCCCCATAATTAGCCACTTTTTAAAGTGTATCGGGTACAATCAAATATTATGTCATTTTTTAAAAGAGCTGATATAAAATATATTTTTTCACCTGTTTATTTGATTTATTTGCACTCACTGGCAGTATATGACGTCAGAACTGACGCTATTTCTATAATTCAATCAAAATCAGTCCAAAACTGACATTTTTCTTATATTTTTACGAATGGGAAATATAAAGCGCATGCTTGAACAACTGAGGAAATTTTTTTTGTCACTTATTAGTCTTGGCTAGATATATCTCTGATTAAAATATTTTGTTTGTTCAAGCATGCGCTCTATGTTTTCTGTAAGAAAAACTGCTTGAAAACAAGCTGTTTTATGATAAATATGCAAAAATGGCGGGAAAAGGTTGTCTATTTCTAAATTGTTGGCACTTAAATCACATATATATATGTACAAAGAAAACAAAGAATTACAGTAAAATGATGATGTTCGTTTTAGGGGGCCATTTAAGGCCCTTATCAAACATAGTCCTTTATATAAATGATAACATGCTATAGTAGTCATGCACTTTTTATACGTTGTACTCCTTTTGACTGAAATGGTACAATATTGTTATAAATACTTTGATAATTGTTATACTATCATTGGCATATCTTTCTCTTGTAATTGTAATTATTTCATACAAGTTTGTCTGTTCTGGGCTTTAAATTAGAAATAATTGTAGTTCTGGGGCCCGTTTTACAAAGCCTACTTAGGACTAAGTTATATCTTAGTAAAGAACTTTTTCCTAAGTTCAGTATTTATAAGTTTCATTATTCTAGTCGTATCATCTAAATTTCTAAATTATGCTAAATACAGTCTCAGGTATTTCATTGCTTTAAATACCTTAATTTATTAGTTTTTACATTTATCTTAGTGACAATTTATTTTTAGAATTTTGTTAGATTACTATATAGGATCTGGTCGCACGCACAGATATTAACAATTAGTGCACTGATAATTAAAAACGTACATACCTGAGAGGCACTGATCATTAAGTATTTGATAAAAACAGGAATACATACTAATTTAATACTCAATTACAGAATCACTAAAGAATAAGTCTTCTCCCTCCACGATACATGTATAAGCTTTCCTTTTACGCGAGAAAGGATGACTGCACTTAAGGACATGCGATATCTGCGAGAAAATAAACTTTTAAAAGAAGAATTTTTCTTTCAATTGCAGAAATGGTCCACATCTAAACTGTAACTTTACGTAATTGCGTTAAATAAAAGTATGTTGTTACCAAGTACGAATTTGTTTTCATAGGCGGGGGTCATCACGATTTCTTGAATCTCCATACGATAATGAGGACGCCCACTTTTATACTGACTTCGTACATAGTCAGCGCATGTTTGTCTATTGTTCTCCGTTTAACAGTAGTTGTATATTTGCATTATCAAAGTTATGTCAATAGGAGAATAATAGACAAACATGCGCTCATGGTTAAAATGAGAAAAAACTGCTTCTTCTTACTTTCGCTTTCTCTGTTGTAACCAAGGGTTGATGCATGTTGAATATTATAATTCACCACGTGATTTCTCACCTCAGGTAACTTTGTGAATACAAAATTCTATCACGTGGCGTGTAAGGTAGCGTGTTATGTGCTAACTAGGACAATGTTTTCGAACACGTTAAGTTGTCAAGCATTGATTTAAAGACTTCTGTACTTTCATGGGCGTGGTCAAATTGTTGAAACCATAGTAAATAATATACTTGTACCATGTAGAATAGATAGGGTTATGATGAAAGAGTGATCACATAAACTTTTATACATAGCATTGTTATTCATGCTAGTCTAATTTTAGTACCATTCTGATAATGTCAACTCCACCTCTCATGCATATTAATATCGATCTAATGTTTGGTCAAGGGCAGACAAGCAAAAATTCTCCTTTTTTCGAAAGTTGTAAGGAGAAAAACATAGAATGAGCTTATTGTATCACAATCTAAAATCTTAATTCGTGTTGGAAATAGACTAGACTCTTTAAAAAATTAACAAAAGTGATATTAGGTTAAGAAATAAACGCAACAGAAGCGACCGAAAAGGGCCCAAAACCCGGCGCTAAGTGCAGTCATCCTTTAGGTTTTCTCTATGGGGGTGAATAGGAGTGTTCATTTGATTTTTTTTTTCAGGGGGAGGGGTAGGGGTGATCGCGGGGTTTGGTTTAGGGACTGGGAAAAGAACCATTTAGAAAACAGTCCTTGATCCCTTCATTTGATTTAAGAATGTCGATACTAAATCCTACATACAAATGTTGATATATTCAAAATAGATTGCCTATACATTCATTCTCGCGTATCCTATCAGCTGATGTGCATTTATTTGCAATGGTTATTTTTCCAAAAAACATATTAATTTTTAAGGCCGGTCATTATGTACAAGAAAACACGCGATTACATTGAACTTAGTCAAAAGATCCACAACTCTGTTCAAAAGTTCTAGATATCTCCTCCTTTAAATCATGTGACCATAGCATTCCATATGACATTGTAAAATCGTGAAATTTGGATTCTCTAACAACTCATTTTTTAAAATTAAGGAATATTCATATAACTGTATACGTAGTTTTTATAATTATCTACTAGTATAATGGACCAACTAGAAAAATGTGTACTCGATCATTAAAAGTAAATAAATAAATGAATAAATAAATAAAGGAAGAAAGAAATGCAGAAATTCTAGCAGTAACTACTGGTTTCAATCGATTCAAGAGGTCATATCCGAAATTTGAAATAAAGAATTATGTTGAAAATTAAAAAAAATATTTTGATCAATGCATTCTCTCTCAAATTCATAAATCATTTTCATAGAATATATGGGTTTATTATGCATTTTTATATTCTTATGTACATGCATGTGAATGTAAAAATTTATACAAGATTTTAGTACATATATATCTGACAAGTACTAGTATACAACCGAGTTTTGACATTTAAGATATTGCACCGTCTCTGTACTGTATGATGTATATTTATTGATGAATGAGATAGTTATTTTCAACACTGTGAAAGGTTTATTACTAAAACAGAACTTATACTTAAAGATTTCTGACAGTTTTAAAAAAATTATTTCTATGAAAACATGTATATAAATTTCTTTCGAAAGTTGCTCTCAATGAATATATTTTGAACAACTGAATAAAAAAATGTTGAATTCATCTTCATTGCTCCAGCGTTCCAATAAGTACAACGTCTTTCATGCATTGAAATAGACAAGTCTCTACGTGGCATTTTATATGACAAGATATTGTGTAAACTTAATTTCAAACTACTATATAAAAACTGATCTCTCTATTTAAAAAAAAAATACATTGAACAGCATAAGTACACCGTTCAAAATTACCAAAAACAATTTGATAAAATATAAGCTTTGATGAATTTAATAAAATTTTTGAATGTTCTTCTCGTAAACCCTCATATGCATTTAACACTGGTCTGTTAAAAATTATTCTTTGTTTTAAACTTGATAGAATATACATGAAGCAACGTGGCGTTGAGTTAATTTCCAGTGATTTAATTTGGTATAAAGCAACCACCACCATAAAAACAACGTGTTCGTTGAAATTTGTTTAAATATGGTGTACACAAAGAGTAGTTTTTCATTTTGTTTCACATGACCGAGTTTGCTGCTCTATATATAACACTTTTCGCATGACTGATTTTGCTTCCGGTTATGTAATATTTTTCCACATGACTGATTTGACTGGTCATTATGTAACATATCAAAATTGTCAGCCGGAATAGCTCAGTTGGGAGAGCGTTAGACTGAAGATCTAAAGGCCCCCGGTTCAATCCCGGGTTCGGGCACGGAACAATCCGGCGGCTGACAGCCAATCTATGTTTTCTTTTTTTTTTATGAAAAGATAAATTAACAAATCATTTTTCAAATGCATAAATAATCGATTTCTATATATGTTATCCTCAAGACTTATTAGACGATTATTTTCAGATCGCGCATTACAAACACAAATTATATTTTTCACATAATTATGGATATTATTAATTGGGATTCCGCTAAATGTGAATATGCTTTTAGTTCGATCATGTAAGAAATTATAGATTTACCTTTTTCGTTATATATAACAGGAGATTGATCGATTATTAATTGAAAATAGCGATCACGGCTTTAAATACTGAGACCGTCAATAATACACCAATGATACACTCGAGAAGTTTAATAAAATCATCTTCTAAATATCATCATCATCATCATCATCATCATCAAAAGCCGAACAATAGACGCAACACTATGAATTGTTGGAATGATGAAGGATAACACATGCCACATGTATATAGGGCCAACACAGTTTACTGAAAATTAAAGACCACCATGCTGCCGTGCTGTCGCAAAACAAGCCTTCGTGCTATTACAGTTTTGAACATCACAACTTCGCTCAAAGTACAGAACTTTACACAAAACGCCGTCACGCTAAACCAACATCGCACAACACACCATCGCGCTAACGCAACTTCACATAATTTTTTATCTCGCCGTGGAGCTAACGAAACTTCACAAACCTCGCCGTGGAGCTAACGAAACTTCACAAACCTCGCCGTGGAGCTAACGAAACTTCACAAACCTCGCCGTGGAGCTTACGAAACTTCACGTTACTCGCCGTCGCGCTAACGAAACTTCGCGCTAACACAAATTTGCAAAACACGATATATATCACGCCAACACAAGTGTTTCGCACAACAGGTCGAAGCGCTTAGGAATGTTCACACATTTCGGTATTGCGCTGTCACACAACACGCTAACCCGCTCACACATCGAAATCGCAACAGTGCGAGTTACGTTAGATTGTGTTAGAGGGACTGCGAGATGTGTGACGGAACTCATTTTGATTGCGCTATATTTTGCTTTTGCGATGGCTCTATCCTGACCCCATATACTTGGGTCATCCCAAAAGGTGAATAGCTGATTATGATTTATTAACTTTGTTTTCAAACCTTAGTGTTAAAGCACTTGATTTACTTGTCTGGCTTTGAGGGGTGATCATATTTGGCATTGGGTGTGTGGGAGTATGATTGCATAAAGTATTTTTTCTTCAAAAAAGTTCAAAACGCAAACATGACCAACCGCCACATCATGGGTAGCCGACGCTTGTAAATATTGATCAGGTAAACAATCCGAAGGTTACTGGCCGGGTATGAGGTGGTTGTATATTTATCACAGAACAAGACCCTTTCTCAGTTTTAAATAAAAATTGATAAAATCTATATACCCAACAATCGATCTGCTATATCCAGCTATATCGGCACATTTATCCGCCTTAGTACTATATTATAGCTGGGTATAGTATTTACTACTTTATGATTAAAGTATAAATGATGTACTAGTATCATGTAAATAACATACCGGTGTTAATATTTACGTACTAAATCTTTAAGCTATAGGTACATGTACAGCGTACTATCGTAAAGATTAAGCACCAACATTACAAAGAAATAGACTAACTACTCCTCTAGTAAGCTAAATGTATATCGACATTTCATTATGATAGCAATGAACCCAAACAATAAGCTACTATACACAAGATGAAGCTGTGCCATTCAGTAAACTAAACTGTGACTGAAGTAACTGAAATGTGACTGAATGACAAAGTCATGTCATTCAGTCACCGTTCACGACCTTTCAGTTAAGATTCATGATGACTGATTGGCACAGCTTCATCCGACGATCGGAAAAAGAAAGGTTTTCCCGTGTTCTGCCGGGATGATCGCATAGGTAGTGACCTATACATTCGCAATATCTCAGACCATTCCAGATGAGATCGGAAAAGTGTCCGAGAGGCCCAAGAAGTTGCAATACAGCGACATGTAATAAAAAATTTTGACGTTAGTTGCCAATGTAAGCGGAAGTGCATATTGCGCAATCTCGATGATAAATAAAGAAAAACGCTACAAATCTATTTTTGTTATAAAATACACTGAATGATTGGTGTTTATTCATGCATATTAATTCTCTATTCGAATATCACTTTAACACGTGCACACGATAGCACGTGACTCCAACGGACAATGCTTTCCACAAAAAATCCCAAAACCCAAGTGTCACGGTATTTATGCTAAAGATAAATGGTCAATAGTCAATTAAATCAAATAGGAATCAAAGTACTGAAGTACTGACGGGAGTTGATTTTATCGATTTTTATTTATTTAAAAATCAACAATAAGTTATTTTGCATGGCAAGTAGTTTCCTATATGTATTTGAATTATGCACATTTTTTATAATATGAATTTTCGGACTTTTCCGACAAGAACTTCGAGAAAACCCCATATGAATCATTTTGTGTAATATTTAAAGATAGAAATAATTACACCAAACTATACGTATCAGTAATCGAAATATTTCTGAGAAATTGAATGGACCCAAGAATATTGAACTCTAGATTCGTTCAACCAGACGTTCGGCCGTCTTCGTTAATCTCCAACAGGCAAGAGAAACTCTCTTCTTGTCGGAGATTTACGAAGATAGCCGAGCGCCTGGTTGAAATATACTATGAAAAATGACAATAACAAACCGTCAACCATCTCAAAAATCCATAAAACGAAGTACAAATTCAAAGCAGAGCAACACGGACCTCCAAAAAGATAGAGGTATAGGACCAGGTGCCTAGGAGGAGTGAGCATCCTCTGCTGACCGGTCACACCCGCCGTGTGCTCTTTGAGTATTGAACTCTGGCGTAGGAATACATACGACATAAAAAATATCTAAATTATTCGTACCATTTAAAATCTGACTATTTTCAAGGTATTTATAAATAAGTTTTCTTGAAAAACAATGCTTCAGAATACATTACATCGAAGTTATCGATTATTTTCAAGAACAAAGTGTTGTCAGCGGTGATGATTTGTGCTTAGGTCCAAACACTGTTTCACTTCCGGTTTGCCAGAGTAGCTGCATAGGAGAGTTGATTAAAATCAACTCCCAAAAATCGTATTTGTTAAATTTTATTCTTTGAGACCACTGACCTTTATCCGTCGAGTCCATGAGTTTTGGCATTAGTTCAATGTGGTTAGGTTTTTTATTTATTTTACAGATTGATGTCCACACGACTCTGCTACTTTTCCTGCAATGAAATTCATTTCTTGTATACAGCCATTTAAATTTAAATTAATATGCTACATAAACCAATAAGAAATGACAATTTAACGTATATTTCGTATATAAACATGGCTGTGAAAACATGACATGCATTTCATATACATTGCACACATTAAAAAAAATAGACAAATCTAATTATGGATATTAACATTTCTTGAAGGTTTTAGCCGTGACGCCATTGCATGTCGCTGTCTGAAATAAAAAAAAAGACTCAGTTAAATAGAGATCATAATAATTAAGTTTGTACTCATCGAACAGAAATAATTTCAGAAGTTCCTGTTTAAATGTTGTTAGACCATAGCATAGCGACATGATCCTTACCTGTACGAGGTTGTCACCCTCTATCTCCCTCACTATTGTGTTATCTTTAGATTTGCCATCCAGACAAAATCGTCATCTTTCCACCGGAGTAAGTAAGTTAAGCCTTAAGGTACCTCACTACACCAAGACTTATACTTTTTAATACACTACGTCACAAGATGGCGATTTAAATGTTTTGTTAAAACTGTTTATATCGTTCGATTCGGTTGTATATCGTCGTAGCTCAGTGGTTAAGGTATTGGGCTTCTGAACTGCAGATAATAAGTTCGAATCCGCCTTGAGCTTTTGTTCATTTTACTGAATTAAATTTTCGAAAATGTAATTTTTTATCCAAAATTGCACATTTTTTGCCTATTTGACTTAAATACTTCTTATCCATTATGATATCTATCATAATTAAGTAATTTTCTGCTGATTTGAAAAATATTTCAAGGTGTAGTGAGCCACCTTAAAGAAAATATATAATAATTAATCAAAGTACTGAAAGTATCGACTGCTATGATTTAATCAAGCTATACGATGTAAAATCCTCATGACGAATGAAAGCGGAGAAATTATAATATTTCCGATTGAATACGCCAACTTAGCCATGCTCTCATTAAATTCAATATCTCCATGGGAAACCAGTCTTTACATTTTTTATTTTCGACCATCGATTTTATTGAAATCATAAGTAGTACCATATAATTTGCACAGACAAAAATCCTCACCCATGGTAAACTGAGACACTTCCAAGTCATGATGCTCATCTCGTCCTCGCAGGCCAAAAAGCTTACAGTTGTAAAAGAAAACCCCATGGAGTAGAGATTCGCTTGTAGAATACCCAATAACTTCAGATGTCCATAGCTTTTCCTCCTGTTCCTTACTAATGGGATTTGCCTGACGAATTTCTGATCCATAACCTAGAAATAAAGTAAAATAAACGAGTGCATTTTATAGTAGAACAAAACTTATTTATATGGCTGCTTTAAAAAAGTGTATTGCGCGTCTGGCGACTGTCGCGGTCCTCACCAGCTGCAACGCGGTCACTTTCAACATGAGTCTTTGATCTTGTTCTTTCGGGTTTTCGCGTATTGTCGGTGCTCCGTTTATCTGCATGGCTCTTCGGGACAGGGACAGTATCAGGCTCCTCGACGTTTTGATGTTCGCTATCTTCCGCGGTTATATTCACTAAAGTTTTTAGTTGACTGTGTGTTATTTTCTGGTGCGGAGTGGCTTTGAATTATCAGCATGTACAATCTTTTGTTTTGAAATCTCTGAATGCTGAATTTGGTAAAGGATGTTACTTAGGCGTTTTATTATCACCCAAGGTCCAGTCCAGTTTCGCGAAAGCTTCAGTTTTGTTCCCTTCTTTTGTTTAGGTTGGTATAGTCGCACCACATCACCCACTTCATTATTCTGTTCAGTAATGTTTTTATTATATAGCTTCCTCTGCGTTGATACCGAAGATCAAATTGTCTCTCTGGCTAAATCATGAGCTTTTTCCAAACTTTCACACAACTTTGTTACTTAATCGGAATAACACTTTATATCCTTAGTTTGTAAATCACTGAAATCACAAAACACGGAAACTGGAACTGTCATTTCACATCCAAATAGCATGCGGTAAGGCGTTAATCCGGTAGTCTCATGCATAGAAATGTTGTATGCCATGCTTATAGCATCAATATACTTATCCCAGTTTGTTTGCGGTAAATTCAAATATTTCGAAATCATTACTTTAATGGTTCGATTAAGTCTTTCCACCATCCCGTCTGATCTCGGATGAAAAGCTGTTGTTCGAGTATTTGAAATGCTCAATATTTCACAAAATTGAGAAAATAGTTGGCTCTCGAATTGACTTCCCTGATCGGTGTGAATTTCATACGAACATCCATAACGTTTGATCCACCCGCGAAATACTGCATCAGCTATTGTTTCAGCCTCCATGTTATGTAATGGATAAATCTCTGTGTACTTAGAAAAATAATCCGCTACTACAAGCTAGGATATAAATATTTCCGTTTTCAGACTTAGGAAAGGGTCAGCTGCTATCCTCTCAAATCGTCCTCCCGACACATAACTTTTCATGAAATGTCTCTTCTTTTTGGAAGGATTTTTCTTTTCTTCACATTTATTACATGATTTTACATAGTCGCTGATATCTCGGTGAAAGTTGGGCCAATAGTATGAACTTAGATAGGCTCTTTCTTAGTCTTTAAAACTCCCTGATGTCCAGATATAGGCGAATCATGAAAGTGCCACAATAAAGCATTTCTTAATGTTTTTGGTGTACATATCCGTAATCGCACTGAATTTCCTTGTATCCATTTAATGCATAACACACCTTCATGTACGGTTAGTAGTACCCATCTTCCATACCAGAATCGACATTTGGGGTGCATATGAAATAATTCGTCAAAGTTTGGCTTATTCCTGTCTCCATGTTTTTCAATACAGTTAAGGATAAATCCTAAAACTTCATCGTCAATTTGCATTTTTCTAATGCCAGAGTATGTTAAGTCAACATTGGGCTCGGGTTGCGGTTTTGCTCGTCTGGGTCTATTTTCCTTTCGTCCTTTCCTTGTTGATTGTTTGTTGTTACTCTTGCTTTCATTAGTACTGAACAAATAATGTATATCACATATAGCTTGATCAACACACAAGTCTGTCTCGCTTTGGTGATTGCGCAATTCGTTAACGTGACTTTCTAGGGCTCCGTCGTATACATCGTCAGATTTTCTTTTACACTGTCTACGCACTGTCTCATTTGAGTTTACTAAGATTCTAAATAAACCATCTGCATTAGAATGTCTTTTTCCTGGGCGATGGACAATTTTAAAATTAAATGGTCCTATCTGCTGCAACCATCGGCATATTTGTCCGTCTGGCTCTTTGAATCTGTGTAGCCAAGTGAGAGATCCATGGTCCGTGCGTAGTATGAATTCTTTTCCCAATAGGTAATGTTTAAAGTATTTTACGAAATAAACTACTGCCAGCATTTCTTTACGCGTAACACAATAGTTTCTTTCTGCTGTGGTCAACGCTCGACTACCATAAGCTATTACTTTCTCATGGTTTTCCTGAACTTGAGATAAAGCACATCCAATAGCGTTATTACTAGCGTCAGTATCCAGGATAAATTGTCCAGCTTTTGGATCAGGGTATCCCAGGATTGGAGCACTCACGAGTTTCTCTTTCAGTGTATGAAAAGCATGGTCAAATTCATCAGTCCAATTCCATTTAGTTTCTTTGCTTGTTAACACATGTAGGCACTTTGCTATCTTTGCAAAATCCTTTATAAATTTCCTATAATATGACATCAGTCCCAAGAAACTTCGTAATTCACCGACATTTGTTGGTCTTGCTGCATTCCTAATCGCCTCTGTTTTAACAAGATCAGTTTTTATTCTATTTGCTGTTACTACATGTCCCAGGAATTGAACTTCCGGTTTAAAGAATGAACACTTCTTTGCTTTTACTTTCAAATTCATTTCATTTAGTCGATCAAATACTTTCTCAAGATTAGAGATATGTTCTTCAAAATATTTTCCGAACACCACTATGTATAGCACAGCTATGTTCCATTGTAATCCACTCAAGGTTTTCTCTATAATCCGTTGAAATGTCGCAGGCGCATTACATAAACCAAATGGCATTACGGTATACTGAAACAAGCCTCCTCTAGGTGTTGCAAAAGTTGTTTTCTTTTTGTCTTGTTCTGCCATCGGCACCTCATGGTACGCCATATTTTAATCTAGCGTTGAAAACCACTTACATCCAGCGAGGGCATCTTAATCATCCTCTATTCTGGGAATGGGTTAAGAATCTTTAACTGTTATTGCATTTAGACGGCGGTAATCTACACATACCCGCCAGCTTCCATCTTTCTTCTTCACCAGTACTAGTTGTGAGGACCATGGACTGTTTGATTTCTCGACCAGGCACTGTTTTTCCAATTTTAGTATCTCAGCATCTAAAATTTCTCTCTTAATGATTGGCACTCTTCTCGGCGCTTCTTTAAATGGTTCCACGCCCATAAGTTTTATCCGATGCTCTCCAATTCTAACCCGTTCCATTTTTCTTTCTGGGTTAGCAAATACACGTTCTCTCCGTATAAGGAATTCCTTGAACTTCCTTGACTCCTCAGCAGTCAAGTGATCACATCCATCGTCGTAGACAGCCTTTAAATGTTGCGGCATTTCACTGTTTTCCTCATTAACAGTGCTAACTTCGTCACAACAGTTATCAATTGCTTCACTAACATACTCCACTGGTATGAATGATGCTATCAATGTACCCCTCTTGATCAATCTAGGTTTCTTTCCAGGTTCGAAAACACGAATAAACACAACGCCAGTGTTTGCATTCAGTAATGTTTTTGCGACAGTCATTTGATGTGATGCTACAAAACTTTGAATAGGTAGTGGTAGTCTGTTGATTTCCTCTGTATATGTCAGCTTGGATGGTATAATAGCTTCGTGATCTCCAGGAACTTGTACGGTCTCTGTACAAAAGATGTAATTAGTTCGTTTTCCTTCCGTAAGTTCGCATTCCATTAAAAGTTCATTGGTATCATGTTCCCATACACACTTATATTTTACATAAAAGTCTTCACCTAACAAATTCTTTTTCACTCCTCCCACAAATATTCGCTGTTCTTTATCCACATTTCCCAGTGTTAAAGTCATTTTAGCAGTTCCAATAGTATTTATTTCTTGTCCATCGGCACTTAGAAATTTTGTCCTTACTCGTTCTAGTACGGGCCTATTTTCAGGGATGATGTTGTAATAGGTTTCGTCATTTATAAAAGATCTTCTTGCACCTGTATCTACTTTCCAAATCACCTTTGTTCCCTGTATAAGTCCTTCTATTTGAAAATCACCTTTTCCAGGAATTCGCTCTTCTAACCTCTCGGTACATGGACTAACATTTTCAGTACAACTGGGATTCATTGATACATTTGTTGTCCTTAAAACCTGGTCAGTTTCGTTGAGCTGCAATTCTCCAGAATCGTATGTCAGAATAACACTGCTGTGTTTCTCTTGCGCCCTTTTAGTAACTACTGCTGCCATATCCAAGGAAAGATCACGCTTTGCTGATGTACCAGGCCTTTCAGGTTTCTCGACCGGCGCACGGCCTACTGCCTCGGTCCTGAACTGTTTAACGGCTGAGTCGCATTTTTCCTACAGTTAAAATTGTTCTGCTTTCCTCCACTTCTTTTGTTAATTGGGCATTGATACGATAAATGATTAGTGGTATTACACTGAAAACATCCTTTTGGGTGTCTTCTATTTCTCTCAAATCTCGGTTTCATCTGCTGTGTTGATTTGTTAGCATTCGCATTTCGGAAGGCTTCAGAAACAGTGTACACTGTGAGTCTGTTTGTTCTAGCATAATGTTCTCGAGAGTCTAATCCACTCCTCCTGCATAGCAGCTGTAATGGCGTCTTGTAGTGTCTTTGGACGAATTCTTTTAACAGCATAACGAAATTCACTGTCTTTACTACAATTATCCAAGAATGTCTTTAGGCTGCTCTCTTGAATGTACTCTCTATTATCTGGATATGGCTTACGATACAGATCTTCCATCGCTTGACCAAAATCTCTAAAGGTTTCATTGGTACGTTTCCTTCGCATTTTAACTTCTGCTATATAGCTCTCTTTCATCACTCTATGGCCAAACCGATTTTCCATAGCACGTTTTAATTCTGTTCAACTGTTCCTAATTTCCTCGGGCAATCCATAGGCGTATGTTTCTGCTTGTCCTCGCAGTACAGTGAAAAATGCTCTCCTCGTCCTATTCTCGTTCCAGGCATTTATCGATACAATGTTCTCGAAATACCGTATGTTCTCCGTCCAAATATCCTCTGCATCTCCTTTGAATGTTCTCTTCAATGGAATTTGATATTCGGATGCAGTACTAGAAAGACTGGTAGCTTGATTCTCGGCTCTTGGGGTAAATGTTGGCGTCGTTAAGCTTGGTGTAAATCTAACGTTACGTTTTGTTGTTAACTGGTCTTTGTTCTGTGTTGGAGATGACATCAATTGGAGATGGCGGTACACAGACTATATTTTCACGATTCCACAACTTAAGAATATCGCTAAATAAAACTAGATGCTGTCATTAGACAGTAATACCCGCACCAAGTGTTTGCCCCTAAATAACACTGTTTTGAACCAGTTTTAGTTAAAACGAAGGCCACGTGCACATAATACACCATCGTCGGAACCCACGGGTTTTCTATCCGTTACACTGCTGTGTAACAGATAGAAAACCCGTGGGTTCCGACGATGATAATACACATGAGCGGCCCTTTATGTACAATTTGTGGTTGAACTGTTTGCACGTGAATTTTCAGTTAATCAATAATCTTAAGTTTTCATTTCATTTCATATAAAGTATGGTCTATATAATTATTATAAACAAAATTAAATTATCCCCCCTTCCCTTGGCGGTTGCCGGATTAATTTAAATTTGCTTCTAGGTGCCAACATCATCGTGTGCACGGATTTAGGGAAGGGATTGGAGTGGGGGGTCCAGGCCCTCCCAAACATGAAAAAAAATCATTTATATTAATACATGTAGTAAAATTACCAAAAATACACCTCGGACCCCAACCCCCCCCACCCCCTGCAAGCACAGTTACATGTATTATTTTGACACCCCGTCCCACATACACACTCCTCATGGATAAATAAACATCAGAATATTTTGATAACAAGGAAAGCCCGTACATGTAGTAAAGTGCATTGTAATCAAAATTCTTTCACAGTGACGTTTTATAATTTAAAATTTTTACAATACATGTATTTAGCCAAAAAAGATAAGTTTTTAAAATTTTGGAATCTGAAGTAAAAAATAGAAAAGCCCCAGCAGCATTTGAACTCTCTACAGACACGTAATTAATGCTCTAACCCATTGCACTTCACTGTTAGGTAACATTATTTTGGGGGGAAATATTATATTTATACTTGATTGTTTATTTCTGCAATAGGGAGTTCATTACAATATGCAGGTGTCCTGTACCACCTTAAAGCTGAAATGTGTGCTTTACATATTTTTTTACCTAATAAAACAGTACAAGGGGTTTTAAAGAATAAAGTCATGAAAATACATGCATGTTACAAGAAAATGATCTTTGTTCGAAGTTACGTACACAACACAGGTCTACAGGTCGCATTACCGGGTACTAGTTTTACACAGCTCTTCGGTTAGATGGGTTTCTAGTGGTGTACATAACGGCGTGTGTTTTCCATGTGCAGAATAGGATTTATTAACATGCATAAACGTTTCTTTTGTGATGATCAGCTAATTAATGGATTCATATTGTGCTTTAATTGGATTATCATTATGATGTTGACCAATATATGTAAGCATAATACATGTAGTACTCGCACAATATTATGAGACACCATAAGTATTACTTTCACTTTCTAAATAAGTGATCTCCCTTTGCAAGCATACTGTATCATCATCTTTTTTAAAATATCTAAATAACCTCATCATTGTTACCTATCCTATCGCATTTGTACAGTTTCTGTCATTTTAATTGCAAGTTTTTTTTTTCATTTGTCAGACTTAAAATATTAAGTTGACCCCATATTGACCTTGTGACAATTTGTATGAAATTTGTGTATTACATTTAAATAAGTGTAGAGACTTATCATGTCTATATGAGTTTTATTTAATAGGTAGGAAAGGGTCTTTTTTCTTAATGTATTATGATGCATCAAATAGAATGTAGGCTATGACCCTATGGGATTGTTCTGACCCAATGAAACAGGAAAATACCAAATATCTTGAAAACTGTTGAGATCCCCACCACTAAACCAACTATATTCTTGTTTCTAATATCATTATGATGCATCAAATGGTGTAAGTACATGACCCCCAAGAGTTGTCTTTAAACCACCCCCAACCCCTCTGAAATAGGAAATAATGATATACTTTGATAATTTTTAACTTTTGAGATCCCCCATTCCTAAACCATATTTATTCTTGCTCTTTGTGTGCATCAAATTGTATAGCCTCTTGGAGACACCCTGACTTTCCAGAACTGGATATAATAAATCATTTATCTTATTCATATGTATAGTGTTTGATCCATGTGGGTAATTCCTAGCCTAATGATGACCCTGCTTTGTTTAGGATTACAATTGCCCCGAATACAAATAACATTTTGTTTATCTTATCGATAAAAATTAAAAAGCAATTTCCTAAATCTTAATATGCATCTAGAGAAAAATAACAATCAAGAAATAGATCATTTGTCAATTATGCAAAGTGTAATGTGATTTTTTTTTATAAGAAAAACATTTTTTACCAGTATATAAAACCTTTAGACCCCAAATTATATTTTAATTTTAATACATCATTCGACAATTAAGAAAAGTGTAAATGTAAGTTTTTTTTTAAATTCTAAGCAAAAATAAATGCAAGGTTATTTTATTTTAAGAGAAAAAAACCGTCATTTTATTTAAAGTCTAAGGAGGGATACGTACATGTGTGGATCCAGAAAATTTTTCCAGGGGAAGGGGGGCAACAGTTATTTGAGTTTGCCGGGGGGGGGGGGGTCCGAAGCATTTTTGGGGGGTAATTTTATAAATTTAATGTAATTTAAAGAAATTTGAATTTTGAAGGGGACATCTGGACCCCTGACCCCCTCTAGATCCGCACATGGGATAAATGTTTATTTCATGCTACTATTAGTCTACCAGGATTAAATTAAAATTTTCAAAATCTTATTGCACATCTTTAGGACAGCCTCTATCATATCCCAAGATATGATGTGTCTATTCATTAAATCATAAGAGGAGTTCTGGGATCTAGGTTTTGTTTAGGAGTGATAAACGTCAATTTCATGCTACTATTTGACTTTCTGGATGAAATTAAAATTTTTAAAACCTTATTGCACATCTATAGGACAGCCCGAATCATATCCCAAGAGATGACATAGCAACTCCAAAAGTTGTAAGAGGAGTTATGGGAACCATACTTTTTTTGCAAAAAAACGTCGTTTTTTTGTTGCCCATCGATTCCTGTGTTAAAAAAAAATTCTGAAACCTGATCACACTTTAAAATGACACCCACAATCATATTCTAGAAGATCATTTGGCTACTGCAAAAAATGCTGACGTTTTTGAAATCATATTTTTTGTAAAAAAATCTCATTTTTCAGCCACCAAATGACCCCCAGGGCAAAATTGAAATTTCCGAAACCTTATTGCGCATATATAGGATACCCCAAAACATATTCCAAAAGATGATTTGCCATTGTTGAAAATGTAGGAGTTCGAGGAAGAAGGTTTTTTGTGAAAAAACGTCATTTTTTACCCATTATTTGACCCAAGGACTACCAGAAAATTTTTGAAACCTTTTTTACAAAACAACATGATACCCCAAATCAAACTCCAAGAGTTCAGTTTGCTGGTTTATAACATGTAAGAGCAGTTTGAGAAAGTGAAAACGTGACAGACGGACGGACAGACGGACAGACGGACGGAACAGGGTAACAACAATATACCCGAACTTTCTTTAGAAAGTACGGGTATAATAAGGCACACTAATCATAGTATTCCAGAAATCATGAATTCTTTAGTCAAACAAAGTAACATATATCGCGGGAAGTAAGTGTAAATGGCATAAGCAACTGCACATCCGAATAATATCACTAGAATCCAGAAGATAATAAATCCGTTACAAGAAAACACTTCCCGAGCACCGTGTGGTACATTCATTTCCCCAGTATAATCTATAACTATCGTCGTTAACAGGAGTACTTGCAATCATAGGCTCCGTATTTTCAGTTGTGTTACGTTCTGCTATTGGGGTGGCATTTTCACTTTCTATGAACGAATTTTGTAGGGATCTTTTAACATTCCGCTGAAATCGAGGAGTTTCTAGCGTCGCTGGTTCATTATCAATTTCCGTAAAATCCATTTTTCGCGACAAATACGCACTATCCTGGGAAAACATAATGTTTTGTATCAACACTCATAAGTTTTAATTGGATTATTTGTTTGTGCAACTGTGACGATGATTATGGATTACGGGGAGAACTTATTCATTTTGTGACAAATTAATTTGACTGAATTTATTGATGAAACTTGTGTGTTTTATTTCATGTGGATATTAAACTGTGAATTATTATTTACTTGACATTGTGATGGATTTCAGTGAATTGATACGGCTTTCTGTTATTTTTAATTATTTATTACTTGTGTGGATTAACTTTACTCATTTTTGATTATATATATATCTATACTTATAAATTAAGGCATTTTGCAAATAAACTACAAACTGCCTGCACCAGAGTACTTGCTTACACCTTTGGTATTTCAACACATGTTAGCTGATGTCCGTAAGTTATAATTGAAATTGAACTGATAAATTATTACTGTGAAATTAATCAAAAACCTACTTTCATTTTCGATAAACAAGCCCGAAATAGCAAAAATGAGAGTAAGGTGGTGGTAACGCTTTGGCGGATCCAAGTCAGGGATAGTCTCGCTGACAAGGTCGTTGTATCAAACATAGAACTTACGAAAAGATTACTCTAACGAGACTGTTGATAGTCCTGTTTTATCAACTTGTTTGTTAGTAGCTTGCCTCGCCTTAGAAACTGTTCATACGAAGAGCATGCCCTTGCATATCAAATTAACTGAGAGACAAAAACACCATATGCAGGCGATGAAGGTATATTGCTACATAAGTAAGGAAAGTTGACCATAGAAAAATTGAAGTCATCACGTTTATCATATAGT